>JBBDGP010001689.1:600000-1195000 GCA_037952835.1 Lithobates septentrionalis
CCATGGACCGGGGGGGGGGGGTGTATCGGCCCTCCACGCTGTAATGTGCAGTAACACTGATATAAATATAAAGGGGACTGCACTGTAATGGTTACCCCCCCTTACATCAGAGTCCGCACTGAGCCCCCTTACATCAGAGTCCGCACTGAGCCCCCTTACATCAGATTCCGCACTGAGCCCCCTTACATCAGAGTCCGCACTGAGCCCCCTTACATCAGATTCCGCACTGAGCCCCCTTACATCAGAGTCCGCACTGAGCCCCCTTACATCAGATTCCGCACTGAGCCCCCTTACATCAGAGTCCACACTGAGCCCCCTTACATCAGAGTCCGCACTGAGCCCCCTTACATCAGATTCCGCACTGAGCCCCCTTACATCAGAGTCCACACTGAGCCCCCTTACATCAGAGTCCGCACTGAGCCCCCTTACATCAGAGTCCGCACTGAGCCCCCACTTACTGTAAGGGGGAGCTCTGTGGACTCTAATGTAAAGGGGAACACTGATTTAAGGGGGTCTCTGCTCACCAAAGTCCCCCTCTTGTATCAGAGTCCACAGAACACCCCTTAAATTAGTTTTCTATACACATTGGAAGGCTGGAGAGAGGGTGAGCTTACTCACCCCAGGATGAGGCTCAGGAGCGGGCTGCCTGCAGCTTTTAAATCTTTTCTTCCTTCACCCCATAGATGTGTGGGCGAGGCAGACGCAGGGGGTGTGGGCGGGGCAGACACAGGGGGTATGGGCGGGGCAGACACAGGGGTATGGGCGGAGCAGATAGAGTAGAGGGGCGGGAAGAGGAGGAGCAGTGGAACTGTCAGCGTTGGCTGAGCTGTGTGTGAGAGAGACACACAGCTCAGCCGCTCAGCCGCTCAGCCAATCAGCCGCTATCGTAGTTGCGCCGGAGCCCAGAGATGACACAGGCACGGCCGTATAGCGGTGGGTGAGCGGCGGCCGTGGCCTGTGTTAACCCTGTCCAGGCCGCGGGCGCCGCTTACCTCCCGCTGTGCGGCCTGATCATCAACAGGCTATGGAGCTGGAGGTCCCAGCCCACCGGGCAAATGCCCGGTCTGCCCTATGGCCAGTCCGGGCCTGCTGCCAATCATTAAAGCCTTGTTTTGAGGCCAAAGCCATATTGTCACTGTTGAATAGCCGACAAGCAAAGCACTGGACTGAATTAGTAGATATGGAATAAATCAACCAATTTCTTTGTATCTTCTCTCCATTATCCAGTACTCTTTGGTAGTATGAGACAGAAAAGCTCCTGCTGGTATCATCTTTTGGGAACGTAGATAACTTTTCTTGAACAGGACCAATTTTTATCAAAGTTAGTCTGTGTTGGTCATCTATATTTTCAGGCCAGAAAGCAGGATCACTTGAGATTCCACTTGATGTTGATGGCTGTTCAAGTTCCATTTCCGTTTCCTCATCCATAAGTACAATAGACTCAGTGTCTGAATTAGAGGAAACCTCAGATACATCTTCCTCTTCAATGTCAAAATGCTCTGTTGCTGAAACAATGTAACCTGAAGTTACATCTCCAGTTGTTATTCGCTCAGTGACACACTCAGGATCCACGGGGACCAGATCATCATCACATTCTGATGACTCTTCTAAATCTGTATTTTTTTCACCTTCTCCACCATGTGAAATGTCTGTGACACTGGACCTTAACTCTTTGCTTGATGTGGATGCATCTGTGCAAAGGGAATCTTGACCACTGCTTAATAAAGACTGTGGCTGTAAGAAGCTTGTGATGGGAGAAGTAATTTTTTTCAAAGCTTCTTCCTTTCTTATCCGCTGTAGCTTGTTTTGATGTCCTGACAACTTTGGTTTTTTGCTAGCCATCTAAGGGGAAAAGCAAATGTACACTACACTGTTCAGCCACAACATTAAAACCACTGACAGGTGAAGTGAATAGCATTGATTATATCATTACAATGGCACCTGTCAAGGTATCGGATATATTAGGCAACTACAATGGGGTCTAATTGGATCTGGAGGGGGGTCCCTCTACCAGAGGCCCTCTTCGTGTCCATTAGGCCCCTTTCACACGATCGGACCGTTCAGGTCCGACTGTCAGTTTTGACGGCGGACCTGAACGGGCGCTCCATGTTAGCCTATGGAGACATGTCCGCTGACATCCGACCCGGTCCGATCCGCTAAAAGCAGACGGATGGCCCTACGTCCAGGTCCATCGCTGGCGGATCGGATCGGGTGAGATCTGACGAAAACTGACATGCTGTCCGTTTTCATCCGATCCCTTCATAGGCGGCAGCGGCCCCTGACAAGCCCCCCCCACTCAGTGAGCAGAGAGGGACCTGTCATCCGCCGGCTCAGCGGAGATCAACGGACAGATCTCCCGCTAAGCCGGCGGACCGAGGCGGGCTCCGTGGAAGCGGAGTCCGCCTCGTGTGAAAGGGGCCTTAGAGGGTCCTTTAGAGCCCCCACCAGGCCCCATTACAAACTACAATGGGGTCCAATGGATCCTGGAGGGGGCTCTCTAACATAGGCCCTCTCTGTGACCATTGGAGAGTCTCTTATAGAAAAAGTCCCCTCCTGGCCCCATGAAAGACTACATGTAAAACAGGGATATGCAATTAGCGGACCTCCAGCTGTTGCAAAACTACAAGTCCCATCATGCCTCTGCCTCTGGGTGTCATGCTTGTGGCTGTCAAAGTCTTGGTATGCCTCATGGGACTTGTAGTTCTGCAACAGCTGGAGGTCCGCTAATTGCATATCCCTGATTTAAAAGAACAAACCGTGGTCATTGTGTGCATGTGACAATAATATCACACATTCTACACAAATGTGGCTTGTATGGGAGGGTTGCAATAAAAAAATAACACTCCTCAAGAAAAACCACCTGCATTTACTTGAGCTTTGTCAAAACACACCTTGAAGATTCTGAGGCCACATGGAAAAAGGTGTTATGTCCAATGAGACTAAAATTGAATTATTTGGCCTCAATACCAAACAATATGTCTGGCAGAAATCCAAATACAGTTCACCATCCACATAACACCATTCTTATAGTAAACCACGGAGGTGATAATATCCTGGTATGGGGGTGGTAAGATCCTGGTATGGGGGTGGTAAGATCCTGGTATGGGGGTGGTAAGATCCTGGTATGGGGGTATTTCTCTGCAGTGGAAAATCTGCTGCCCACTGCCAGAAGGTTGTCAATGGGAAGAAGGTTTACCTTCCAACATGACAATGACCCAAAGCACACAGAACAATGAGCACATAGTAATTGAAGGAGAAAAAGGTGAGTGCCCTTGCATGGCCCAGTCAGAGCTCAGACTTAAACGCCATTGAAAATCAGTGGAATTACATGAAGACTGCAGTCCACAAACGGTCAGCATCAAATGTAACTGAACTTGAGCAGTTCTTGCAGTGGAATAACGTCCTTACAGGACGTCTCCAACTTACAACCCGACCTCAATGCACTGTTTTATTGGGCAACTATGTGGCAAAATGAGGTTTCATGTTGATAAATGTAGTTATGCACTTGGGTCTAAGAATATGCATGTATCATAAATACTAGGAGATCAGCTGGGGGATCAATGGTGGTAAAGGATCTGGTATATCATAAGCTTAATAATAGCATGCAATGCAGGGTGGATTGGATTTAAATCACTAGTAAAAAGGGTTGATTTAAATCCACTCGATAGAAATCATAATTTTTAAAGAACGGCTGTCATCTCTGTCCCCCACCAGCTTCTCCTCTGACTCGCTGTTGACTCACCAACAGTCCCATTCACTTAAATGGGACGGCTGGTGATGCGGCAGTGACACAACAAGGTGAGGGACGTGGCGGCAGCAGGTGAGTGGATGCTGCTAACAGGCACTGCCATGATGGATCTGAAATGACAGGTGCTCTTTTAATGTAAGTACTCATTCTTCCTGGTAGTAAATCTTTAATATTTGCAAACAAAATGAAGGTTTCCTCTTTAGAATAATAATCTGTTAGGTTAGTAAAACATTGATATTAGAACCGATTCAATCATACAATTTGTAGTGATATAGCACACTGTGAAAAAGCGTTATTATGGTCAGAAGTTGGGCCTAGTCACTTTATGCACTGCACTCCTATGCCCCAGTCTATTTACCCACAAAATTCTCCTAATTACTGACCACAACTGACAGCCTCACAGCTACACATACACCTAGGGCTACACAATCATTTTTTAAAACATTTTAATTTTCAATAACATTTGCACAAAGAATGATATCCCTTTGTCTGAGCCTACCTTACAGAAGAACTTCTTTACAATCAGTAACTGTTGAGAGAATGAACACTTTGGTTAGGACTATGCAACATACAACACGGAGTATGGGAACGAGAGGGGGAGGGGAGAGATCTATGTATTATATGATCTGACACTCCCGGGTCTGGGGAGTGCATACACACCGCCGGCAACCCTCTCCCGCTGTGATTACATGCAGTGGGAGCTGATCTGTGGGTACCGCAGACTTGATGTCCACCAGAAACCGGCTATCATTAGGCAGAGAGCCAGAATGGCGTTCTGCATATGCAAACAAGGCAGGCCGTCATTATGTCTGTTTGCAAGAAGACAGGATCCATTCCTTCCCCTAGTAAAAGCACTTCCCTCTTAAATATGAGACCTGGGGTCAAAAAAGCACTTCCCACACAGTGCACAAGAAACAGCTAGGCACACAGTTAACCCTTTAATCGCCCCTTTTTTTTAACCCTTTCCCAGCCAGTGTCATTAGTACAGTGACAGTGCACATTTTTACCAACGATCACTGTATTAGTGCCACTGGTCCCCAAAAAGATATACTGCAGCGGGGCAGCACATGCAGGCTCAGTCATCTGTGTATATATACATGATTGAAGCTGCTGTGGTTTAGAAGCATGCTGCGTGCCCCTCCTGTACGTTGTCCTCCAGCACGGGGGTCTACTTTGCATGCAAAGGTATTTTTCAACTGGGCAGACTACCAAGCAAAAGCAAGGAGGGATTGGTTAATGCATTCTAAATAAAGATGAAGTTTAAAAAAAAAATGTAACTGCATTTTGTGAATAACAGCAACCTCCAGGACCATAAAATTGCTATAGGGTCCTGGGTTTAGTAACACTTTCAACTCCGGTGACTCCTACTCAAGGGTGCAGGTGGCTACAGAGCCCACCCATTGGCTTTTTAGCATACACTAGAAAGGGAAAAGCACTGCCACACAGGAACTCAGCCCAAGTGGTGAGTAAACATGACGACTTCAGCCTGACTCAACCCAAGCCATGGCCCCTGATGCATTTCACCATCGGCCTTAATTATGGAGATCTGGCCTGGGTGGAGTCTTCATTTGAAGCCTTTTTGTTGATTCACCTTTTGGGCCGGGTTGCTGTGTTTCTCCCTTTTTGTGTTGTGAACACTTAGGGCACTTTCACACTGAGGCGCTAGCGGCTTTTCAGCCGCTAGTGGGGCACTTTTAACCCCCACTAGCAGCCAAAGAAAGGCAGGGGCACTTTAGGAGCAGTGTATACACCGCTCCTCAGTGGCGGTGCGTCCATTAAGAGCACACGGGTACCGCTCCCTCTCTCTAGCCACCCCCCTCTGTGTATAATGGATGGATTCATGCATAGCATGAATCTATCCATGGCCACTGTAGCCACCCCCTATTCAGGCACCTGCCCCCTTTTCGGACGCCGGGCGCCTGAATTACAGCAGAGGGGGGGAGTTTTTGAAGCACCTGATTAGAGCCATAGGCTCTAATAGACTTCAAAAAAGGTGAACTGCGAGCGCTAAGCAGTTCACCTAGGTGTGTTAGAAAAGCAAATGAATATTCGCTTTCCTAACACTGAACCACCTCTCAGGCAATCAGATGCGTGGGTCTGTTACCTGTCACCTGATTGGCTGAAATGACAAGCGCTACGATTGGACGCCTATCAGGGGAGGAGACGCATGGAGGACACAGGAGTCACTGTCTGACATGCTATAAGGTCCCACCGCTCACCGCCGTCACCTGCCACCACCAAGACAGGGTAAGTGCCGGGCAGACGGCAAGTGGGCTGTCATAGTGGCACAATTTGATGGGCACAGTGTTAGCTTTAGATCGGCAGAGTGGCTGTGTTTGGGCACAGTGGAAGCTTTTGATGGCCAGAGTGGCAGCTTTTGATGGGCACAACAGTGGCTGTGTCTGATGGGCACAGTGGCTGTGTTTGATGGGCAGTGTCAGCTTTTGATGGGCACAGTGTCAGCTTTCGATGGGCACAGTGACTGTGTTTGATGGGCAGTGTCAGCTTTTGATGGGCACGGTGGGCGTTTGATGGGCACAGTGGCTGTGTTTAGGCAGTGGCAGCTTTTGATGGGCAGAGTGGCAGTTTTTGATGGGCACAACAGTGGCTGTGTCTGATGGGCAGAGTGGCAGCTTTTGATGGGCACAGTGTCAGCTTTTGATGGGCACAGTGGCAGCTTTTGATGGGCACAGTGGCAGCTTTTGATGGCACAATTGCAGCGTTTGATGGGCAGTGTCAGCTTTTGATGGGCACAGGGGGCATTTGATGGGCACAGTGGCTACGTTTTATGCCACATTGTCTGTGTTTTATGGCACAGTGGCTGCGTTTAATGGCACATTGGCTGCGTTTAATGGGCACAGTGTCAGGTTTTGATGGGCACAGTGGAAGCTTTTGATGGGCAGAGTAGCAGCTTTTGATGGGCACAACAGTGGCTGTGTTTGATGGGCACAGTGGCAGCTTTTGATGGGCACAGTGGCAGCTTTTGATGGGCACAGTGGCAGCTTTTGATGGGCACAGTGGCAGCTTTTTATGGGCACGGTGGGCATTTGATGGGCACAGTGGCTGCGTTTTATGGCTCAGTGGCTGTGTTTAGGCAGTGGCAGCTTTTGATGGGCAGAGTGGCAGTTTTTGATGGGCACAACAGTGGCTGTGTCTGATGGGCAGAGTGTCAGCTTTTGATGGGCACAGTGTCAGCTTTTGATGGGCACAGTGTCAGCTTTTGATGGGCACAGTGGCTGCGTTTGATGGCACAATGGCGGCGTTTGATGGGCAGTGTCAGCTTTTGATGGGCACAGGGGGCATTTGATGGGCACAGTGGCTACGTTTTATGCCACATTGTCTGCGTTTTATGGCACAGTGGCTGCGTTTAATGGCACATTGGCTGCGTTTGATGGGCACAGTGGCTGTGTTTGGGCACAGTGGAAGCTTTTGATGGGCACAACAGTGGCTGTGCCTGATGGGCACAGTGGCTGTGTTTGATGGGCACAGTGTGTCAGCTTTTGATGGGCACAGTGTCAGCTTTTGATGGGCACAGTGGCAGCTTTTTATGGGCACGGTGGGCGTTTGATGGGCACAGTGGCTGCGTTTTATGGCTCAGTGGCTGTGTTTAGGCAGTGGCAGCTTTTGATGGGCAGAGTGGCAGTTTTTGATGGGCACAACAGTGGCTGTGTCTGATGGGCAGAGGGGCAGCTTTTGATGGGCACAGTGGCAGCTTTTGATGGGCACAGTGGCAGCTTTTGATGGGCACAGTGGCTGCGTTTGATGGCACAATGGCGGCGTTTGATGGGCAGTGTCAGCTTTTGATGGGCACAGGGGGCATTTGATGGGCACAGTGGCTACGTTTTATGCCACATTGTCTGCGTTTTATGGCACAGTGTCAGGTTTTGATGGGCACAGTGTCAGGTTTTGATGGGCACAGTGGCTGTGTTTGGGCACAGTGGAAGCTTTTGATGGGCACAACAGTGGCTGTGTCTGATGGGCACAGTGGCTGTGTTTGATGGGCACAGTGTGTCAGCTTTTGATGGGCACAGTGTATCAGCTTTTGATGGGCACGGTGGGCGTTTGATGGGCACAGTGGCTGCGTTTTATGGCTCAGTGGCTGTGTTTGGGCAGTGGCAGATTTTGATGGGCAGAGTGGCAGCTTTTTATGGGCACGGTGGGCGTTTGATGGGCACAGTGGCTGTGTTTGATGGGCACAGTGGCAGCTTTTGATGGGCACAGTGGCAGCTTTTGATGGGCACAGTGGCAGCTTTTGATGGGCACAGTGGCAGCTTTTTATGGGCACGGTGGGCATTTGATGGGCACAGTGGCTGCGTTTTATGGCTCAGTGGCTGTGTTTAGGCAGTGGCAGCTTTTGATGGGCAGAGTGGCAGTTTTTGATGGGCACAACAGTGGCTGTGTCTGATGGGCAGAGTGTCAGCTTTTGATGGGCACAGTGTCAGCTTTTGATGGGCACAGTGTCAGCTTTTGATGGGCACAGTGGCTGCGTTTGATGGCACAATGGCGGCGTTTGATGGGCAGTGTCAGCTTTTGATGGGCACAGGGGGCATTTGATGGGCACAGTGGCTACGTTTTATGCCACATTGTCTGCGTTTTATGGCACAGTGGCTGCGTTTAATGGCACATTGGCTGCGTTTGATGGGCACAGTGGCTGTGTTTGGGCACAGTGGAAGCTTTTGATGGGCACAACAGTGGCAGTTTTTGATGGGCACAACAGTGGCTGTGTCTGATGGGCAGAGTGTCAGCTTTTGATGGGCACAGTGTCAGCTTTTGATGGGCACAGTGTCAGCTTTTGATGGGCACAGTGGCTGCGTTTGATGGCACAATGGCGGCGTTTGATGGGCAGTGTCAGCTTTTGATGGGCACAGGGGGCATTTGATGGGCACAGTGGCTACGTTTTATGCCACATTGTCTGCGTTTTATGGCACAGTGGCTGCGTTTAATGGCACATTGGCTGCGTTTGATGGGCACAGTGGCTGTGTTTGGGCACAGTGGAAGCTTTTGATGGGCACAACAGTGGCTGTGCCTGATGGGCACAGTGGCTGTGTTTGATGGGCACAGTGTGTCAGCTTTTGATGGGCACAGTGTCAGCTTTTGATGGGCACAGTGGCAGCTTTTTATGGGCACGGTGGGCGTTTGATGGGCACAGTGGTTGCGTTTTATGGCTCAGTGGCTGTGTTTAGGCAGTGGCAGCTTTTGATGGGCAGAGTGGCAGTTTTTGATGGGCACAACAGTGGCTGTGTCTGATGGGCAGAGGGGCAGCTTTTGATGGGCACAGTGGCAGCTTTTGATGGGCACAGTGGCAGCTTTTGATGGGCACAGTGGCTGCGTTTGATGGCACAATGGCGGCGTTTGATGGGCAGTGTCAGCTTTTGATGGGCACAGGGGGCATTTGATGGGCACAGTGGCTACGTTTTATGCCACATTGTCTGCGTTTTATGGCACAGTGTCAGGTTTTGATGGGCACAGTGTCAGGTTTTGATGGGCACAGTGGCTGTGTTTGGGCACAGTGGAAGCTTTTGATGGGCACAACAGTGGCTGTGTCTGATGGGCACAGTGGCTGTGTTTGATGGGCACAGTGTGTCAGCTTTTGATGGGCACAGTGTATCAGCTTTTGATGGGCACGGTGGGTGTTTGATGGGCACAGTGGCTGCGTTTTATGGCTCAGTGGCTGTGTTTGGGCAGTGGCAGATTTTGATGGGCAGAGTGGCAGCTTTTTATGGGCACGGTGGGCGTTTGATGGGCACAGTGGCTGTGTTTTATGGCTCAGTGGCTGTGTTTGGGCAGTGGCAGATTTTGATGGGCAGAGTGGCAGTTTTTGATGGGCACAACGGCTGTTTGGGCAGAGTGGCAGTTTTTGATGGGCACAGTGTGGCTGTGTTTAGGCAGAGTGGCAGCTTTTTATAGGCAGAGTGGCAGCTTTTGATGGGCACAACAGTAGATGTGTGTTTGATGGGCAGCAGTGCATCACAGTCAGACTACTACTACTTACAAGTTCCAACTTCCTTCCTTGACCGGCCTGGACGGACGCTGCCTGGTGCAGTGCAGTGCAGGGACAGGGAGGCGGGCAGCCGATATGCTCTTCTTCTCTATGTCTTCAGACCAGCCAGCCAGAGCTAGGCACTAGTCTACTCTCCGTTCCGGCTCGGCTCGGCTCCCCTCTTAGCCACGCTGAGCGGCGCGCTCACGCTGTCTGCGAAGATGGCTGAGGTGGGCGGAGCTCTCAGCTCTCTGAGCTTCTGTACTAGCCGCGGAGGCGGCGCAAGGAATGCTGGGGCGGCCGCGGCGCGCTCTGAATGCTGGGGCGGCCGCGGCATCCCTGAGTGACGTCACTCTGTTACACAGCTAGAATCGCCGGCCAAGCGGCCGGCGATTCTAGCTTGGGCTGCGACGGCGCCCCTCTTCAGAACATAAATGACAGCGCTGGGGTGCGGTGCACCCCGTGCACCCCGGCCAGGACCGTCCCTGGGGAGTGTCATTGGAGCTCCCGCCCCCGCCCCCGGAGCTCTGTATTCACCAGCCAGTATAGAGGGGGTGGGGCCGGAAGCTCCACTGACACTCGCACTCCGATCACTGGCTCTCACTACAGAAGCTCTTTTCCGAGTACACAGGCTGAACGTGGGCGGGGTCAGAGCGTCAGTGGAGCTCCCGGCCCCGACCCCTCTCAGCTGGCTAGCGAGGAATACATCCTCCCGTGTCCTCTGTGCGCTCTGCAAAGCTGTCATCGGGGCCCCAATTCACGGCTAGCGCGGGCCCCCCCAACAAAGATTGGGCCCAGGGCAAGTGCCCCGTTTGCCCTGCGCTAAAGACGGCCCTGAGTAAGGTGGGGGCTCTGATCAATAAACTCACTATCACATTTAACATTAGATCTGACTGGGAGCATCACCTGGATCACATGCCGATCAGGATGTCAGAGAATGCTATGCAGTGCCACCCAGTAGCTGTGCATCCATAAGGGCGCACGGGCGCCTCCCCCTCTCTCCAGCCTCCCCCTCTATCACCAATAGATAGATTCATGCATTGCATGAATCTATCCATGGCTGCCGCTGCCACCTATTCAGGCACCCGTCCCCTTTTCGGGCGCCGGGCACCTGAGTTACAGCGGCGGGGGGTGTTATGGAAGCACCTGATTAGAGCCATAGGGTCTAATAGGCATCAAAAAAGGTAAACATGCTTGGCGCTTGCAGTTTACCCAGCTGTGTTAGAAAAGCAAATGAATGTTCGCTTTCCTAACACTGAATCGCCTCTCTGTCAAACAGGTGTTCGGGTCTGTTACCCGTCACCCAGTGGCTACTGGTGCTCCATTTTTTTAGGGGCCGATAGATAGATAGATAGATAGTTATACAGTTATACAGATAGAAAGATAGACAGATAGTTATACAGATAGAAAGATAGATAGAAAGATAGAAAGATAGAAAGATAGAAAGATAGATAGATAGATAGATAGATAGATAGATAGATAGATAGATAGATAGATAGATAGATAGATAGATAGATAGATAGATAGATAGATAGATAGATAGACAAGATATACAGTTATATAGATAGATATACAGATAGATAGATAGATAGATAGATAGATAGATAGATAGATAGATAGATAGATAGATAGATAGATAGATAGATAGATAGATAGATAGATAGATAGATAGATAGATGTACAGTTATATAGATATACAGATAGATAGATGTACAGTTATATAGATATACAGATAGATAGATGTACAATTATATAGATAGATATACAGTTATATAGATAGATAGATATACAGTTAGATAGACAGACAGACAGATAGATAGATATGCAGTTATACAGATATATATATTTACAGTTATACAGATATAAAGATAGATAGATAGTTATACAGTTATACAGATAGATAGATATACAGTTAGATAGATAGATAGATAGATAGATAGATAGATAGATAGATAGATAGATAGATAGATAGATAGATAGATAGATAGATAGATAGATAGACAGATAGATAGATATACAGTTAGATAGATAGATAGATAGATAGATAGATAGATAGATAGATAGATAGATAGATAGATAGATAGATAGATAGATAGATAGATAGATAGATAGATAGATATACAGATAGATAGATAGATAGATAGTTATATAGATAGATATATAGATATACAGATAGATAGATAGACAGATAGACAGATAGACAGATAGATAGATAGATAGATAGATAGATAGATAGATAGATAGATAGATAGATAGATAGATAGATAGATAGATAGATAGATAGATAGATAGATAGATAGATAGATATGCAGTTATACAGATAGGAGAGAGAGAGAGAGAGAGAGAGAGAGAGAATAGAATGCACAGCATGACTGTAGGACGCAGTGCTGGGAGCCCCCGTGATATACACATACAGCAGATGTGTAATGAAGGCTCCAGCACATTTGTCAGGTGAGCGGCTGGAGCGGAGGTTGATTCCAGGCAGGGCAGAGGTGAAGCACAGCTCCCTCCACCCTCCGATCACAGACTAAGAAAAACACGATGGACAGGGGGGGAGGGCGGCGCCCATGCGCCCCCTATGGATGGGGCGCCACTGCCGTCACCTGATATGACCTGATATGACAGGCGCTGTGATTGGACGCCTATGCGTCCAATCATAGGTAGGGAAGGGGAGGAGAAGATGGGAGAAGACATCAAGGACATGGAGGACAGGACACCACCCGCCGTCACCCTCTTCCCCACTGAGACAGGGTAAGTGCCGGGCAGATGGCAGGCGGGGGGGCACAGTGGCAGCATTCGATGGGCACAGTGGGAGAATTTGATGGGCACAGTGGCAGCATTTGATGGGCACAGTTGCAGCGTTTGATGGCACAGTGGCAGCGTTTAATGGGCACAGTGGCAGCATTTGATGGGCACAGTGGCAGCGTTTGATGGCACAGTGGCAGCGTTTAATGGGCACAGTGGCAGCATTTGATGGGCACAGTGGCAGCGTTTGATGGGCAGAGTGGCTGCGTTTGATGGGCATAGTGGCGGCACTTTATGGCACAGTGGCAGCATTTGATGGACACAGTGGCTGCGTTTGATACGCACAGTGGCTGCGTTTGATGGGCACAGTGAGGCTGCAATTGATGGGGTTTTTTTCAGAATTTTTCAGTTTGTTCCCCCCCCCAAAATTTTGAGCACCAGCCGCCACTGGTGCCACCGCTGCTAAGCGTCCTGCAGGGAGCTTAGCTGTCTACAACCAATTGTGCTGGCCCACTTGCGCATGCACCCATCAACCGCATAAAGTAATCAGCACTGGGTCCAAATGCGCTGCCACTGCTGCCATGGAGACAGAGACCAGCACTGTCAATAGCAGGGACAGCAACCCTGGTGGTTCTGCCACTGGTCCACAGTGGGAGGATTCCCCCATCCACCTGGAAAGTGTAGACGGGGGGAATTGGATCATATTTTTATTTTTATTTTCAGTGTAATGACCAAGCGAAAAAAAAAGCAATCAATGTACAGAGCGGGGGAGGGAGACAGATAAGGGAGAGAAAGGGACAGTTCAGAGATGTAATGTAGTGCTCACTTATTAGAGGGACAAGGCTGAAGGTTGGTGGCTCAGGCATCATTCACACAGCTTGGAATGTGTAGCTGTGATTGGTGTTCTTCATATCTTCCGCACACATCTCCCCACTCTCTCCTGCACACAGCTGTACGTCGGGATAGGAGAGTGGGCGGGCCGGCCAGACACAGGGGGAACAGGGAGGAGGGGCAGCTGTATGCATCGTTCATCTCCCATCCGTTGCTGGGGGGGAGGGAACTCACTGGGCTGTGTGAGACGAGTGTCAGACACTCCGCTAAGCTGCAGCCACCGGCCCCTAATTGTACAGACATTCTCCTGTCCTACAGACGGGAGAAATCGGTCTGTTTTTTCAAACTATCAGGGAGATAATAGGAGGCTGGCAACACTGCTCCCCCTCCCCCACAATGGTGGAATGGCAGGGCACAGTCGCAAGTGCGACTTCTGCGACCCTGATTGTTCCGCCACTATAGTAGGGGTTGCTTGCAGGCGTTTATTATATTATATCTTTTTGAGTATAACAGATGTTCTTTTAGGAACTACTCTGTGCCACCCATGCTCTGTTTGGGTGTGTCAATCTTCTTTGGCTCCTATGCCCACCCCCAATACCTATATCACTTGGTACCATGCTACTTGTACCATGTGATTAGCTTAGCCAATCACAGATCACAACCATAAGTAAGCTATTCTTGAATGGTTAACCCATTCATGACAGCTAAAACTATTGATTATACAGTTATCCATGGGCGTCCGCAGAACTTTTTTCAGGAGGGGGCATCATTTTAAGGTTGGTGGCTGCGGAGTGCGGACATGGTACAAGAGGTGGTTGGAGGCTGTGGACAGGACACAGGAGGTGGTTGGAGGCTGCAGACAGGATACAGGAGGTGGTTGGAGGCTGCCGACATGGTACAGGAGAAGGTTGGAGGCTGCAGAGTGTGAACATGGTACAATAGGTGGTTGGAGGCTGCGGACATGAAACAGGAGGTGGTTGCAGGCTGCAGAGTGCGGACATGGTACATGAGGTGGTTGGAGGCTGTGGACATGATACAGGAGGTGGTTGGAGGCTGCAGAGTGCAGACATGGTACAAGAGGTGGTTATAGGCTGCCGATATGATACAGGAGGTTGTTGGAGGCTGCAGACACGCTACAAAAGGTGGTTGGAGGCTGTGCAGTACGGACATGGTACAAGAGGTGGTTGGAGGCTGCGGACATAATACGGGAGGTGGTTGGAGGCTGTGGAGTGCGGACATGGTACAAGAGGTGGTTAGAGGCTTTGGACATGATACCGGAGGTGGTTGGAGGATGAGGAATCACATACTGTAGATGGGTGGATGGATGGTGCAGGGGTCTGGTCTCCAGGACTCAGTGTGGCTGTGCTCACAGTGGAGTGGTGGGAGTCTCCCTTCGAACACGCGAACACCGTTAAAGTCTATGGGACACGAACATTAATAATCAAAAGTGCTCATTTTAAAGGCTTATATGCAAGTTATTGTCATAAAAAGTGTTTGGGGACCTGGGTCCTGCCCCAGGGGACATGGATCAATGCAAAAAAAGTTTTAAAAACAGCCGTTTTTTCAGGAGCAGTGATCTTAATAATGCTTAAAGTGAAACAATAAAGTGTAATATCCCTTTAAATTTCGTACCTGGGGGGTGTTTATAGTATGCCTGTAAAGGGGCGCATGTTTCCCATGTTTAGAACAGTCTGAGAGAAAAATGACATTTCAAAGGAAAAAAAGTCATTTAAAACTATTCGCGGCTATTAATGCATTGCCGGTCCCACAATACACATAGAAGTTCATTGATAAAAACGGCATGGGAATTCCCCACAGGGAAACCCCGAACCAAAATTTAAAAAAAAATGACGTGGGGGGTCCCCCTAAATTCCATACCAGGCCCTTCAGGTCTGGTATGGATATTAAGGGGAACCCCGGGCAAAATTTTAAAAAAAATTGACGTGGGGGGTCCCCCTAAATTTCATACCAGGCCCTTCAGATCTGGTATCGATATTAAGGGGAACGGCGTGGGGTCCCCCCAAAAATCCATACCAGACCACTATCCGAGCACGCAACCTGGCAGGCCGCAGCAAAAGAGGGGGGGACGAGAGAGTGCCCCCCCTCCTGAACCGTACCAGGCCACATGCCCTCAACATTGGGAGGGTGCTTTGGGGTAGCCCCCCAAAACACCTTGTCCCCATGTTGATGAGGACAAGGGCCTCATCCCCACAACCCTGGCCGGTGGTTGTGGGGGTCTGCGGGCGGGGGGCTTATCGGAATCTGGAAGCCCCCTTTAACAAGGGGACCCCCAGATCCCGGCCCTCCCCCCTGTGTGAAATGGTAAGGGGGTACTACCCCTACCATTTCACTAAAAAGCTGTCAAAAATGTTAAAAATGACAAGAGACAGTTTTTGACAATTCCTTCATTTAAATGCTTCTACTGCTTCTACTTTCTTCTTTCTTCTATCTTCTATCTTCCTTCATCTTCTTCTTCTTCTGGTTCTTCTGGATCTTCTGGTTCTTCCTTCGGTGTTCTCGTCCAGCATCTCCTCCGCGGCGTCTTCTTCCCTTCTTCTCCTCAGGCCGCTCCGCATCCATGAAGGCATGGAGGAAGGC
Source organism: Lithobates septentrionalis (assembly GCA_037952835.1). NCBI lineage: Eukaryota > Metazoa > Chordata > Amphibia > Anura > Ranidae > Lithobates > Lithobates septentrionalis. The sequence continues at coordinate 615,903 of JBBDGP010001689.1, forward strand.
TCCCGCTCTTCTCTTCATCTTCTTCTCTTCACCTTCTTCTCTTCATCTTCTTTTCGGGCCGCTCCGCATCCATGATGGCATGGAGGGAGGCTCCCGCTGTGTGACGCTTCTCCTCTTCTGACGGTTCTTAAATAACGGGGAATGCCACAGGGAAGTCCCGTCATGTCCCTGTGCGTCAGAGGGGTGGGGTCACCATGTGGCCCCACCCCCCGTTATTTAAGAACCGTCAGAAGAGGAGAAGCGTCACACAGCGGGAGCCTCCCTCCATGCCAGCATGGATGCGGAGTGGCCCGAAAAGAAGATGAAGAGAAGAAGATGAAGAGAAGAAGATGAAGAGAAAAGCGGGAGCCTCCCTCCATTCCATGGATGCGGAGCGGCCCGAGGAGAAGAAGGGAAGAAGACGCCGCGGAGGAGATGCTGGACGAGAACACCGGAGGAAGAACCAGAAGATCCAGAAGAACCAGAAGAAGAAGAAGATGAAGGAAGATAGAAGATAGAAGAAAGAAGAAAGTAGAAAGGAATTGTCGAAAACTGTCTCTTGTCATTTTTAAGTTTTTTAGTGAAATGGTAGGGGTACTTTTGTACCCCCTTACCATTTCACACAGGGGGGAGGGCTGGGATCTGGGGGTCCCCTTGTTAAAGGGGGCTTCCAGATTCCGATAAGCCCCCCGCCCGCAGACCCCCACAACAACCGGCCAGGGTTGTGGGCATGAGGCCCTTGTCCTCATCAACATGGGGACAAGGTGTTTTGGGGGCTACCCCAAAGCACCCTCCCAATGTTGAGGGCATGTGGCGCTCTCTCGTCCCCCCTCTTTTCCTGTGGCCTGCCAGGTTGCGTGCTCGGATAAGGGTCTGGTATGGATATTTGGGGGGACCCCACGCCGTTTTTCTTTGAAATTTTGGCGCTGGGTTCCCCTTAATATCATACCAGACCTGAAGGGCCTGGTATGGAATTTAGGGGGACCCCCACGTCATTTTTTTTTAAATTTTGGCCGGGGTTCCCCTTAATATCCATACCAGACCTGAAGGGCCTGGTATGAAATTTAGGGGGACCCCCACGTCATTTTTTTAAAAAATTTTGATTCGGGGTTCCCCTGTGGGGAATTACCATGCAGTTTTTATCAATGAACTTCTATGTGTATTGTCGGACCGGCAATGCATTAATAGCCGCGAGTAGTTTTAAATGACTTTTTTTCCTTTGAAATGTCATTTTGCTGTCAGACTGTTCTAAACATGGGAAACATGCGCCCCTTTACAGGCATACTATAGACACCCCCCAGCTACGAAATATAAAGGGATATTACACTTTTATTGTTTCACTTTAAGCATTATTAAAATCACTGCTCCCGAAAAAACGGCCGTTTTTAAAACTCTTTTTTGCATTGATACATGTCCCCTGGGGCAGGACCCAGGTCCCCAAACACTTTTTATGACAATACGATGCATATAAGCCTTTAAAATTAGCACTTTTGATTTCTCCCATAGACTTTTAAAGTTACAGAATACTTCTTGACATAATTCAGAACATTACATGACAGATAAGCATGAGCAATCGCATAGCAGTGTCATACATGTGTAGGAGGTGAAACATCAGTATATATTAATATTTTAGACAAGATGATCACAGAGAAAAGTACCTCATGTATCCGGGGACTTCCCCTCCCTCCCCCCACATAATACATAAATCCACTGTGATTCTCTAAGATGAGAGCCAACGTGTCCACACTTTCTCAAATTTCCATGGACAACCTCGATTGACATATGTGATTCTATACATAGGTATAGCTGCCTCAATCTGTGCCTCCCAGGCCGACACGGTCGGGGGTGAGGGGTCTATCCACTTCATCAGTATCTCCTTCTTGGCATAATAAAGCAGAAAAGAAACAAGCAATTTTAAATGATAGGCTCTTTGTTCATTGTCATGAATCCCAAGAAGGGCCAACTCCGGAGTGATTGGTATGGATATTTGCAACCTGGAATTTATCTCTGCAAATATCGCCCACCAATATGTTGCTATCAATGGCCATTCCCAGAACATGTGGAAAAAGGTTCCAATTTGACACTTACATTTGTTACACATAGGGTCTCTGTCAGGGAATATGCGATGGAGTCTCTGTGGGGTGTAGTAAATCCTATGTATAAATTTGACCTGGATTAATTTATCCCTAGATGCAATCACCAGTTTAGGACCATTATCTAGACATTCCTCCCAATCCTCTCTGTCTAATGATGGAATGTCGGTGTGCCAGCTGTCCCATAATTTTGCTATTTTAGGAGAGTCCTTACCTAGGAGTACAACATATAAGGTGGAAAGGGGCTTAGAGACATCTCCAGACGCCAATAGCTCCTCAATGGGATCTGCCTGAAGCAAAGGTGTCTGAGGAAACTGAGCCCGTGCCGCATGCCTTAGTTGAAAACATCTAAACCTCATCCCTCTGGGCAACTGGAATTTAATCATTATTTCCGGCGGCATTCGAATTTGCCGCGAACACCCCAAATTGTTCGCTGTTCGGCGAACTTGCGAACAGCTGATGTTCGAGTCGAACATGAGTTCGACTCAAACTCGAAGCTCATTCCTAATCATCACTGACTGCAGATATACATCATCTGTCCTGTATACAGCTATATATACAGGACAGATGATGTATATCTGCAGTCAGTGATGATGGAAGAGTACAGGAAGGAAGGTGGGTGTATATAGCTGTATACAGGACAGTCAGGACAGATGATATGATCTTTCCAGCAATAGCTTCCACTTCCAACTTTCCAATATGCTCCTCCTAATGTAATTGCTGTTACCTGTGGTTCTTCAATCACTGCTGAAAGGTATACTAGTTAAGTGTGCCACACTATGTAAACCATAGTTTGTAGACACTATAACTTTTACACAAACCAATATATATACGCTTATTAGGGTTTTTTTTTTTTTTTTTACAAAACATGTAGCAGAGTACATTTTGGCATAAATATATGAAGAAATCTGATTTTATTGAATATGTTTTATGACAGAAAGTTGAAAATATTGTTTGTTTTTTTTCAAAATTATTATTATTTTTTGCTTACATAATATACAAATAAACCACAAAGTGGTAATCAAATGCCACCAAAAGAAAGCTGTGTTTGTGTAAAAAAAATGATTTTATAAATTTAATTTGCATACAGTTTTGCATGACTGAGAAATTGCCAGTTAAAGTAACGCAGTGCTTATTATTAAAAAATGCCCTGGTCATGAAGTAGGTAAAACCCTTCGGAGCTTAAGTGGTTAAACCTAACACAAATATTGTAAATAATATCACAGAAAACACATAACACACAATAAGTTAAAATCAAATAAAATCATTGGCCACCTTGGGAATATGTCAGACCGTGGTCCATATGGGAAAAATATATAATGTTAGCCAGCTGTTAATTGTGTCAGCATGTGCAGTTTCAATTATTATACTTTGTCAGTAAAGAGTAAGTGAAGCTGCAGCATAGGGTAGCAGTAAGCAGAACATAAGAGTAAAGTTGTTGATGACATACACACAGCTGAAAGAGGGAGTACTCGAGTATCGGGTGTCACACAGAAAAAGCAAGTACATATGTGGACAGCCAATTAAGACCTCATGTCATTGGACTTCCATCGTATCTCAAAGATACATTGGAACTGCTCAAAGTTATTGAAGGACTCACTATTCCTGTGGGTGCCATATTAGTAGCCATTGACATTGAAGCCTTGTACTCGAGTATTCCTCATGATGGGGGAATCAAGGTGGTCTCAGGCTTTTTGCGTGAACAGGATAGGAACAATTGGAAATTATGTAACTTTGTTATTACCTTATTTAGACATATCTTGACTTCCAATGTCTTCCTATTTAATGGGTCCACATACCTCCAGGTGCAGGGGGTTGCAATGAGGACTTTGTGTGCCCCATCATATGCCAACCTGTACCTGGGGGGGTGGGAAAGAACATTGTTTTCAGATGATGGTTTGTCGAAGTACCTTCGCCACATTATCCTGTGGCGGAGGTACATCGACGACGTACTCGTCATCTGGACTGGAACCACCAATGAACTTTCTGAATTTATGGTCTTTCTATCTGTCAATCAATACAACCTGAAATTTACTATGCAATCAGATACTTAAAGTATCCCATGTTTGGATTTGCGACTTTTCATAAATCCAGATGGATCTATCCATAGTACTCTATACCGCAAGGAAACTGCGGGAAATACCATTCTACACTATTACAGTGCCCATCCCCGTTCCATGATGTATAGCATTCCGTTTAGTCAATACCTCAGGTTACATCGCAATTGTGCCAGGGAAGAAGACTTTAAGAATGAAGCTAAAGGCCTGTTTGGGCGCTTATTAAATAGGGGGTATAAAAAAAAGGTCCTTAAAAGGGCCTATCAGAGGGCAAGGTCCAACCAACGTGAGCAACTAATCTTCAAACCTAGGACCCAGAGTAATAATCCTACCACAAAACTGATCACTACCTTCAGTGCCCATCAACATCAATTCCGTGCATTAATAGCCCAAAATTGGCATTTTCTCTCATAAGATCCAATGATCTCAAAATATGTATCATATTGTCCAGAAATAGTATATAGGAGGTCTTGATCCGTAAGGGACAGCCTTGTACATAGTCACCTTTCATTACCACCAATAATGGAAGGAGCTGTGGGGGGTAGTGGTACATACAGATGTGGTAAGTAGTATAATGGGGGATTGGGACTTTAAATGAGGCACTTCAAAGGAAGTGCCTCCATCCCGGGTTCAATAGGGCAAAAACAAAGGAAGTTCGGGACTTTAAATGAGGTGGTTGACACGTGTAGATAAAAATATAACAAATTTATTGTTAAAATACAAAATAGATAGTTAATTTGATGACAGTGGTGTAATATATGATAAATCATTGAGTAATTAATGGCATATTAATACAAATAGTACTGTCGTATTCGCATGTTCTGTATATTCAGCACGTCATAACAATAGATTGATAAAATTTGTATAAAACAGTAGGTATGCATGACAGTTAGCAGTTTTGAAAATTAAAAAATGTATAGCATATAACATATCCATGAGTAGGTGAGTATCTTAGTAGGGCACATAGCTTGGTCTTAGGAGCCTAGTGGGGCACAGAGCTTTGTCCCTAGATACAGATGTGGTAATTGCGACCAATGTCCCTGGAACAAGGAGGGGGAGGGATGCCCATTACCCAGGGGTGTTTACATGAAATCTAGGTTGTATGCTGATTGTTGTACCATTGGTGTGTTTTTTTTGGCTACCTGCACATGTGGTGCATTTTATATTGGCAAAACCAAGCGTACCTTTGTGAGACATACAGTGGCTTGCGAAAGTATTCGGCCCCCTTGAACTTTTCAACCTTTTGCCACATTTCAGGCTTCAAACATAAAGATATACAATTTTAATTTTTTGTGAAGAATCACCAACAAGTGGGACACAATTGTGAAGTGGAATGAAATCCTTTGGATATTTTAAACTTTTTTAGCAATTAAAAAACTGAAAAGTGGTGCGTGCAAAATTATTCGGCCCCTTTACTTTCAGTGCAGCAAACTCACTTCAGAAGTTCAGCGAGGATCTCTGAATGATCCAATGTTGTCCTAAATGACTGATGGTGATAAATAGAATCCACCTGTGTGTAATCAAGTCTCTGTATAAATGCACCTGCTCTGTGATAGTCTCAGGGTTCTGTTGAAAGCGCAGAGAGCATCATGAAGACCAAGGAACACACCAGGCAGGTCCGTAATACTGTTGTGGAGAAGTTTAAAGCTGGATTTGGATACAAAAAGATTTTCCAAGCTTTAAACATCCCAAGGAGCACTGTGCAAGCGATCATTTTGAAATGAAAGGAGTATCAGACCACTGCAAATCTACCAAGACCTGGCTGTCCCTCTAAACTTTAAGCTCAGACAAGGAGAAGACTGATCAGAGATGCAGCCAAGAGGCCCATGATCACTCTGGATGAACTGCAGAGAACTACAGCTGAGGTGGGAGAGTCTGTCCATAGGACAACAATCAGTCGTACACTGCACAAATCTGGCCTTTATGGAAGAGTGGCAAGAAGAAAGCCATTTCTCAAAGATATCCATAAAAAGTCTCGTCTAAAGTTTGCCACAAGCCACCTGGGAGACACACCAAACATGTGGAAGAAGGTGCTCTGGTCCGATGAAACCAAAATCGAACTTTTTGGCCACAATGCAAAACGATATGTTTGGCGTAAAAGCAACACAGCTCATCACACTCAACACACCATCCCCACTGTCAAACATGGTGGTGGCAGCATCATGGTTTGGGCCTGCTTTTCTTCAGCAGGGACAGGGAAGATGGTTAAAATTGAGGGGAAGATGGATGCAGCCAAATACAGGACCATTCTGGATGAAAACCTGTTGGAGTCTGCAAAAGACCTGAAACTGGGACGGAGATTTATCTTCCAACAAGACAATGATCCCAAACATACAGCAAAATCTACAAAGGAATGGTTCACAAATAAACGTATCCATGTGTTAGAATGGCCAAGTCAAAGTCCAGACCTGAATCAAATCGAGAATCTGTGGAAAGAGCTGAAAACTGCTGTTCACAAACGCTCTCCATCCAACCTCACTGAGCTCGAGCTGTTTTGCAAGGAAGAATGGGCAAGAATTTCAGTCTCTCGATGTGCAAAACTGATAGAGACATACCCCAAGCGACTTGCAGCTGTAATCGCAGCAAAAGGTGGCTCTACAAAGTATTAACGCAAGGGGGCCGAATAATTTTGCACGCCCCACTTTTCATTTTTTTATTAGTTAAAAAAGTTTCAAAAATCCAAAAGATTTCGTTCCACTTCACAATTGTGTCCCACTTGTTGGTGATTCTTCACAAAAAATAAAAATTTTATATCTTTATGTTTGAAGCCTGAAATGTGGCAAAAGGTTGAAAAGTTCAAGGGGGCCGAATACTTTCGCAAGCCACTGTATATGGGATCATCTATACTATCTTGATGCCGGCCTGCTCTACACACCTATCTGTAGGCATGTTGGTCTCAACCATGGCTATGATCCATCATTTATTTCATTCCTTGTACTTTGGGTTTATACCACAACAGGAAAGGGGAGGTGATTTTGATAAAAAAAATCCTTCAACAAGAAACTAAATGGATTTATAATCAAAGAGCAACCAGTCTGCCAGTTATGAACACTGCACTTCTTTTAAACCCTTTTTATAGGGAATGCCTTGGTAGTAATTTCCACAATTTGTTGATTATTTCCATATACAGTTTATGGTCATGCGATAAGTTGCGATTTCTGTATAGGAATCATTCATAGGCAGCCATGTAAGCTCACTATTGTCTATATTGTTATTATTTTTCTATTTTCTTTAGCTATGTAATTATATTCTACTATGATGGATACCTATTTCAATATTGTTAAAAATGTCCTGTATGACGGCCTTGGACCTGAGAGTGGACGAGTCATTGTCGGTGTTGGTTATATTGTTGCGATGTTCGGGTGTCCCCTGTGGATGAGGAAGTTACTGTCTCCTCGATAACCAACTGTCTTTATCTGTCTTGGCAGCTGGGTGGCGCCTCTGCCTCTGGCTCTTCGTCCGCCACTCACACGATGGACGGTGAGTCATTGCGCATGCGCAACACAGGGGATACTCACACCGGAGGTGATGTCGGTGAGCTGCCCTTTGCACATTCACTTCTGGTTGGGACCCGGATGCGCAGTCCATTGTGACGCACATTACGGCAGCTAGGAAGGACCGGATCAAACACACCATAGGTGGAAGAGAAGTCCCATCCAGCCTCTAGCCAGGACGCACAGGTTTGTGACAAGCTAGCACTGGCCACGGATCGCAGTGTTACCACACTCTGACCACAGCATCCTATGGTTGATCCTAGACATGTGCACAGCCAAAAAATTCGTTCATTTTCATTTTCGTTTCATTAGTTTATTTTTTTTTCGTTTTTCAGGTCATTCGTTATGATCGCAATTCGTAAATTCATACATTCTTAAATTCGTACATTCGTAAATTCGTACATTCGTGAATTCGTACATTCGTACATTCGTAAATTCGTACATTCGTAAAATCGTACATTTTGTAAATTAGAAAATTCAGAAATTTGTAAATTGAGAATTTGAAAATCAAAAAACCCGAAAATTCGAAAATCTAAAATAGTAACTAACTATTAAATTATAGGTATTGTAATTTCCTTTCAAATTTGACTGTCAGTGAACGTAACAAATACGAATTTATCCGAAGTTACGAATCATCCAAAACGAATGCTGCATCTAAACAAATGGAACGGAACAAATTAATAATAAATAATAATAATAAAACGTTATTATTATTGTTATTTATTATTGTTATTAATTCATTACCTTCCATTCGTTTGGATACGGCATTCGCTATTTCGGATCATTCATAACTTCGGATAAATTTGTATGTGTTACGTTCACTAAAAGCCAAACTTGAAAGGAAATTACAATACCTATAATTTAATAGTTACTAGTAATAGTTAGGTTATTATTAGTTAATTATTATTTCAGATTTCCGAATTTACAAATTTACAAATTTAGGAATTCACTAATTTACTAATGTACGAATGTACGAATTTACGAATGTATGAATTTACGAATGTACAAATTTTTCGAATTTATGAATATTCGGAAAAATTCGATATTTCCAAATTAACGAATTTGTCGAAATTCGTTAAAAAACTAATCTGGAACGAAACGAATTGCACATGCCTAGTTGATCCTCTGTTCCCTTGAGTGGAAACCGACCAGGTAGTTCTTTACACTTCCTACTCTATCTCTTTTTGCATTTTTGTACGTTCATGTTGTCCCTATGAGAACGCTGTCTGGCTCTATGTAATATTGTTCGGTGGCTATGTATCTTGATGGTCAGCATGGTATTTACTTTCTCCCCTTATCCCTAGTTATATATACTAACAGTGATAATTTAGGGCTGTGGGATGATTGTCTGGTTGATGATCCTATTATGCGTATGCGACTTAGCAATATGGTGAGGTACTTTCCCCTCATCTACAGTTTTACCAAAATATGCCACCCTACAATGTACAATTTGAGCCAGTCCTGCACTCATTAGGTATATATATGTTAATATATGATGCTTGCGCATCTCAACATATATATTTAGAATTTTTAGATTATCAGTGGTATAACCATCCAAACCGCATATGTGGTCCGACGTCCACAAGACTATATTGGTGATTCTGACATCACCTCTTTGTAATTGAGTATGACTCATCCTCTCTCTCTCTCTCTGATGTTGTGGTTACTTTTTCGATAAATGCCAGGACATTTTCGTGAGCACTTTAATGAAAAATGTTAAATATTGTTAATGCGATTGCTCAAATTGTTGTTTATTTTTGATACTAATGTTATATCTCTTTATAACTTGGACACTGATATAGATGCATGGTGAACAGCCTCGAAGAAGCAGCAATCTAGTCTGTGAAACGTGCTGGCTATCCATACACACAAGCATTCGTTAAAACTTTTAAATTTGAGTATCAACTTTGGTCATTATTTTATATGACTGACTACTGTTACTATTTTAAATTATGTACACTTTGTATTAAAGTATATATTTATTAGGCTTCACTTCCTGTTTCCCTTAGTAAGGATGCCGACGCCTACACCTGGAGACGAGGGAGGGTTGGCTTTGGGTGCTGACATCGCTGGCTCCGAGGACAGGTAAGTGTCCTTATATTAAAAGTCAGCAGCTACAGTCTTCGTAGCTGATGACTTACTTTTTTTTTTTACCCAGGCGGAACTCCGCTTTAACTCTTTAAAATATGTGTAATTATTTTTCTTACTTTTTTAATTCTTTCTGAATTGTTCACAATTTTGTATTGCAGATACCTTGCCACTGGTGCCAGTTTCACCTCCCTTCACCATCAATTTTTAATGGGAATCTCAACTGTGTCAACAATTGTGCATGACACTTGTCTCGTCCTGTGGGAAGAACTGAAAAACTCAGTAATACCAGAACCAACATCCAGTCTGTGGGAAGAAATAGCTGATGAGTTCTGGGAGAAAACTAACTTCCCAAATTGCATCGGCGCATTAGATGGTAAACATATCCGTCTCATCAAGCCACCTAAATCTGGTTCCCGCTTCTTCAACTACAAAAAATATTTTTCAATTGTTCTGCTGGGACTCAGTGAGGCCAATATGAAATTTAAAGCTGTGGATGTTGGGGCCTATGGAAGTTCGGGAGATTCTAGAATATTTTGTATTTCTAGGATGGGTCAGCATTTCCAATATGGGGATTTTGATGTGCCACAATCGAGGCCTCTGCCTGGTGCTGCTGGGCCATATCTGCCTTTAGTAGTTCTAGCAGATGAGGCATTTGCTTTATCCACCTACCTCCTCAGGCCCTACAGGAGGCATGGTCTCAATTCCAGGAAATACATTTTAATTATCGACTGAGTAGAGCTCGCCGAATGGTGGAGTGTGCTTTTGGAATCTGTACAGCAAAATGGTGTGTTTTATTAACATCAATGCACCTAGAAGTTCATGCAGTCAATGTAGTTTTGGGGTGCTGTGCTCTACATAACTGTTTAAGGACAAAGGAGAATGTGTCCAGTGAATCACCGGAACTGTTTTCAAATGAACCCTGAGGTCATGTGACTGGCACTCGTCCCAGTAATCAAACACTCCAAACACGTGTACATTTTTTGGACTACTTCCTTTCTGAGGATAGACAGGTTCCATTGCAAAATAACTTTATCTAATCTTTTAGTAGTTTGTCCATGTTGTAAACTTGTAATTACCACTGTTGCATCATTTAATACTTTTAAACCTGCTTACTTTTTTGTTACATCTGTACAGTTAATATAACAGTTTAAATTTTTGGATGAAATAGAAAAAGTCGACACCTTTGTCCAATTAGATTGGATTTATTTTTATATTTGCTAAGTAAAGTAACAAATGTTAGAAAAAATAAAGAAACCTTACAAAACCTTGATGCTTGCATGTATAAAAAATATTTTTTATTCCTTTGGAATGTTGAGAAGTTTTTTTATTTTCAAGTATACAACATTATGTTTGACTCAGTATTGCAGGTGTGATGACATGATTCACAATTAAATCCCTTGTATAAACCTCAAAAATTTAAAGTATTCCTCTGTCATGTGATGTAACAAAACCATTTTTTGACAATACTTGTGGGCACTGTGAGTGCAGTAAACAGCACTGGAGAAATTGAAGATAATTGCTATAAACACAAACAAAATGTATGCATGCATGGTTTGTTCAAAACAGGGGTGCAGGTAGTAACATCAGCCACCCACCCACCTTGGAATCGTATCTAAGTGATCTTCACAACTTTACTACTAATTGGTGTGTACTGTGTGTACTGGATAGTACATACTGGTCTTACAGTGTCCAAATGTATTGCTTTAAAGGAAACAATTTGAAACCGCTTGGGTTCTGTAATGCACAAACTTCAAAGTGTGTCCAACCTCCTGCTGAGAGATGCCTCCATCGAATGTGATTTTGTGTCGGGCACCTCACCTTCATCTCCTCTACTTCACTTCCCAAAAAAATCAGGATTTGGTTTGGCAAGATTTAACAGGATTTGTGAAAAGTTTACTGTTATTCATCTTAGCTGGACACATTCTGGTTTTGCAGGCTGTGTGCAGACAAGATAATTGGGAGCAAAGGACACAAAGATGGGGTTAAAAAGATAACATTGGAGCAGTGTGACCATGCCATGATGAAAACCTTTTTTTAGCGAGGATGGCATACACAACAATCAGCAGGATTTGCTCAGCATCATATCCAGAGGTTGTCTTTGGGAAATAGATATATGAGTGCTGCCAGCATTGCTGCAGAGGTTGAAATTGGTGGGGGGCGGGGGTCAGTTGAGGGTAAAAGTGATGGACTGGCCAAGCATGTCTCCAGACCTAAAGCCTATTAAACATCTGTGGGGCATCCTCAAACGGAAGGTTGAGGCGCGCAAGGTCTCTAACATCCACCAACAACGTGATGTCCCCATGGAGGAGTGGAAGAGAACTTCAGTGGCAACCTGTGAAGCTCTGGTGAACTCCATGCCCAAGAGGGTTAAGGCAGTGCTGGAAAATAATGGTGGCCACACAAAATATTGACACTTTGGGCCCAATTTGGACATTTTCACTTAGGGGGGTATTCACTTTTGTTGCCAGCGGTTTAAACATGAATGGCTGTGTGTTGAGTTATTTTGAGGGGACAGCAAATTTACACTGTTATACAAGCTGTGCACTCACTACTTTACATTGTAGCAAAGTGTCATTTCTTCAGTGTTGTCACATGAAAAGATGTGAGGGGTGTACTCACTTTTGTGAGATACTGCATGTTCTAATCTCCAAACCAACATTGGAGGTTTATGGAGTGTTAATGGTCCCCATCCTAACAGTATTAAACAGCACATACAACAGTCCTACAACTTCTACCATTTATTAAAATCCTAATAAATGTTAGGTTATCAGCTCTCTCCTGTGGCTTTGGCGCACCCCCATTTTTGTCTTAGTACATGTACAGGCCATATTAAGGCAGTTTTGAATTTTTTAATTTGTACAACACAATAGGCATTAGTTCAAGTAATCCCCCCCTCATACCCCTTATATTTACCTGAGTCCTCACTCGATCCAAAGCTGTCCCCATCTGTAGTGGCTCTCTCTGCTCTCACAGGCTTTGCTAATGGCTCCTGCTGCTGCCAGTCAAATCTTTTAACAAGGGAGCGGGAGTGGGGACGAGCCACGCTGTCTGTGTCTCTGGATGCAGACAGTGTGGCTCGGGAGTGAGCCCACAGGTGTGCCCCCAAAACAAGCGGCTTGCTATGGGGGCACATCATGAAGAGGAGTCAGGAGGCCAGCAGGGGACCTGGGAAGAGAAGGATTGGGGCCTTCCATTGCACAGAGCAGGTAAGTATAAACCTGTTTGGTATTTTTTTTTTAAAATAGCGTTTTCAATTGTTAGGGCTGGAATGCCTCACGCAAAAAGTTATGAATCTGGGAACTCTGAAAAATGAATTATAGATACATATGTTTACATAAAAAGACACACTTTTTGGTCACATCCACCTTTAAAATAGTATAATTATATTATAGGACATTTAAACCAAATTGAGATTAATGAGCAATGGTTTTTCATGTGAATGACTCCTTTAAGGAGAACATTCCAAAAAAAATACACATGGGGGTTTATTTAAAAAAGTTCTCCCTATAAAAAATATATATTAACAATTTTAAATATTCTTATATTACTTTAAACTGTAGGTATTTATGTGTATAGCATTCTAATTATTTGGGCATCTGTAAGACCCACTAAACAGCGCTAAAGTGCCTGTCATTTTTGCCATGCTTTAGCGGCATTTTAGCGGTGCTTTCAATTCGCTTTTAAGGCACTTTGGAAGCGCTGCCCATTCATTGCAATGGGCAGGGGCGTTTTGGGAGCGATATTTACAGCGCTCCCAACCTGCCCCAAAGATGCTGCTTGCAGGACTTTTTATAACGTCCCGCAAATGCACCGCAAACGCACCGCCCCAGTGTGAAAGCACACACTGCAAAGAGTGGGAGGTGGTTTTCAGGCTCTTTTTAGAGGCTATTTCTAGCACTAAAACACATGAAAACTGCCTCAGTGTGAAAGTAGTCTTACTGACACCATTAGAATGGATCACAAGGCTGTATGAAGATTTATGAAGAAATCTTCATAAGGATAATTCTACGGAGAATAGAGCAGAGAGATATGTAAATAGCCAATTGATAATCTGTTGCAAGAGTGTGCCATATGGTCTATACATACTTCACTCACTATAATCGGTGTCAGTCTGTATGCCAAATAAACAGGGACCCCTCCCTAGGTCATGACGACTACTTTTAGATTAATGTTTACTCCATGAAAATTTTCTAGATTATAAAATGTCATCAGTTGGCAAACGCTCAAAAGCACACTTAATACATATGCAATCTAAAATGTATGTAAAGCATTTATTTTTTAAAAAGAGAGTGGGGAAGGGCTAGACCCTTTGTCAGATGTTTATTGCTGTCGGTGTTCCCTGTTGGGGAGTTTTACCCCTCAACTTGTCCTTGAAACCATTTTCTCCAAGACAAAAAGTTACAAAATTTTTGAGTGGTCACCAAAGCAAGAAGTGAGGGAAAATCTATTCCAATGACAACTCTCTAAGGTGAAAATTCAATTCACTGTGGAGAGACTTCCTGTGGTGTCTCCAAAACAGAAAGTGAAGAAAAATCTCCCTAGCGGGACACAGGCAGCAAAATAAATAAATAAATAAATTAAAAAAAAAACCTGATAGAAGTTTAAAGTAGAGCTATAGGCAAAACATAGTTGTTTCATTTTGGATAGAGCTAGGGAGGGTTATAACCTCTGTCAGATTTTTTTTTCATCCTCTGTGTCCCATTGCAGAGATTCCCCTTCACTTCCTGTTCCATAACCAAACAGAAAGTGAGAAGAAATCCCTACAAATTAATGGAATTTCTTGGGGACCCCCAGGTCAACAGAACTAGTGTCCCCATTGAAAGATATTCCCTCCCATACTTTTGTGGGGACAACCCAAAATTTGGGATTTTTTTTCACTTTCACTTTCAATGATAATGGTAAACAGGACAACTTGAGAGAGCGAATCTCCTTAACAGAGGCACAGACAGCAAAAACCTGACAGGTTTTCTAATCCCTCTCCACTCTATCCAAAAAAGTTTGGCCTTTATTTGTACTTTAACCCTTCCATAATCTAAAAGTTTAAGCTTTATATGCACTTGAAAGGTAAGTTTCACCTAAAACATATTTTAGTTTTGTGCAGCTTCCAGAAACTTCTGAGAGAAGGCAGCAGTCCTTATTTCCCAGATCAGTGTTTTTTAGATTAGTATCTCTAAGATGCTGTCCAGTGAACAGTTTCTGCACCTTTAGTTTATCGTCAGCATAAGCGTTAATGGAAGAAAGTCCAAATTACAGCCAAACAACTAGAATTCTCAGACAGACCTCTTGACCATCCAAGCTCCCATGTTTCTCTCATGATGTGTTTACTTTAATAAGAAGGCCGATATAAATAAGACTGCACACAAAGATGGAATATTTAGATAATGAAATCTGCCAATTGTGTTCTTTTTAACTCCTGTAAAATAAATAGGCGGATTATGTTCCAGAGCGCCATGGCAGTTTTTTTGTAATCACTAACCCATCCAAAAGGAGCATTCAGATACAAAGGAAAAGTCACATAATACAATAAGCCTAGTGAGAGGAGCCATGAGACAAAGGGAAGAGCCAAGTGAGCCAATAAGCCAAGTAGGAGGAGTAGTCAGACAAAAGGGAAGAGCCAAGTAATCCAATAAGGCAAGAGAGAGAAGCATTCAGTCACAAGGGAATAGACAAGGAATCCAATAAACCAAGTGAAAGGAACATTGAGACAAAGGGAAGAGCCAAGTAATCCAATAAGCCAAGAGGGAGGAGCATTCAGACACATGGGAAGAGCCAAGGAATCCAATAAGCCAAGAGGGAGGTGCATTCAGACACATGGGAAGAGCCAAGGAATCCATACGCCAAGTGGGAGGAGCATTCAGACACAAGGAAAGAGCCAGGGAATCCAATAAGCCTAGTGGGAGGAGCACTGGGACACAAGGAAAAAGAAAAAGAATCCAACAAGCCAAGAGGGAGGAACATTCAGACACAAGGAAAGACCAAGGAAGTCCAATAAAGCAAGTGGAAGGAGCATTAAGTCACAAGGGAAAGTCAAGTAAACCAATAAGCCAAGAGGGAGGAGCTATCATACACAAGAGAGAGCCAAGGAATCTAATAAGCCAAGCAGGAGGAGCATTGAGACAAGGGAAGAGCCGAGTAAGCCAATAAGCCAAGTGGGAGGAGCTTTCCGACACAAGTAAAAAGCCAAATAAGCCAATAAGTCAAGTGGGAGGAGCACTGAGACAAAGGGAAGATCCAAGTAAGCCGAATAAAAGGAGCATTCAGACAAAAGGGAAGAGCCAAGTAATCCAATAAGCAAGAGGGAGGAACATTCCGACGCAAGGGTAGAGCCAAGTAATCCAACAAAACAAGTACAAGGAGCATAGAGACAAAGGGAAGAGCCAAGAAGGAATCCAATAAGTCAAGAGGGAGGAGCTATATATGGTAAACGTTCCGCGCTACCCCCAACTGTGATAAACCAATGTGAAATTTAAATTAGTGAAAATCTATTTTAAAGTGCATAAAAAACACACAAAATCGCAAATATATGATACATAAATAATCCTGAGTGCTGCAACTAAAAAACCTTGAACATGAGGTTTTATACAGTATAAAGAAAAAAGTTCAGTGCGCTACTCAAATAATAATGTGAATATAAAGAAATGAAAGAATTATAGTTCATATGGAAAATGATGGTATCATAAACCGGAGGTGTGATTCCTCTTTAAATCTTCAGTAAATCTTCTATGGATCTTCTAAGACAGGCAGAAATAGGAAAAAGGGGCTGCTTACCAGATTTGATGGATCCCCACCACAGAGATCATGTGAGCCTGAACAAACTCCTCTCGGGGTCAGGAACAGCTGGTCTTTGAGTAGAGACAGACTTCCCTCCACGCCTGGTAGTTGAAATTTCAGAGGCGGCAATCCGGAACACTCTCCTCCATTAGCTGCTCCAGCAAGACCACTTGTAGCAGGAAATAGTATACTTTAAAAGAAAAAGAGGCGCTTCATTGTGCAGTAGTTTAAAATGCTTTAATCCATTAATGGACAACTGACATCAAAGCATTGGCAGGGTAAAACACCGTAGCAATTAAAAAACACAGCCGAAGCCGATCAGCTGAGAGTGTGGTGACGTCAGGTCCTCTGGCTCCACCCAACGTACGTTTCTCCTAAACAGGCATCGACTGGGAGAGGAGGCTATGGCCAGACGTCACCCACCACACCTTTAAATACCTCAGTGCATCGTTGACACAGGAAATGGATTTGGGATCACATCCTGCACAGCCCATGTGCATGGACATGAAACCAACCATCCTCCTTGTCAGCCAAAAAATTAGTATGTACTAGCTAAAGCACATCACAAATAGTGTATATAATTTCATAAACCATAATATGTTACAACCAAAGCGATATATTCAGAGTCCTATTGCTAAAACATAGCGAATATAGCATTTTCCAGTGAAGCATTCACTATAGAATTCACCCCACTGGAAAATATATCACCATATATAAATCTGACATTTATCATGGAAACAAGCTAATAGAAATAAATGGGTAAAAATATAAAAATATAAAAATTATTATTTACTTTATTCTAAAACCAACAAAACAGGAAAATTATGTATAAATTCCTTAACCAATGTCTATGAGCCAAAGTCATCCAAAGGAATTTACTATGAAATAGGGACAACATCTGAATATGTGTTAAAATTAATTGTCCCAAAAATCCAACAAATCCAATGCAACCAAAAATTACTAATATAATTCCTTTGTTACAGGAAAGGAAGGAGACAATGGTTCCCTGACACATAATTATGTGCTATAGCAGCTCACAGGAACATGTTATAGGCAGGTGCAGCACACAGACATATGTCCAACCAATTCCGTGCAAGGAAGGTGGAATACCGAAACTTTGATTGAAAATATTGTACTGGAGGATAGTGGCAGTGTTAGCAGCCCCATTCGGATTGTCCCAAAAATTCAACAATCCCCATGCAACCAAAAAACTACTAATATAATTCCTTTATTACAGAAAAGGAAGGAGACAATGGTTCCCTGACATATGATTCTGTGCTATAGCCGCTCACAAGAACATGTTATAGGCAAGTGCAGCACACTGACATATGTCCTACCAATTTCGTGCAAGGAAGGTGGGATGCTAAAACTTCAATTAAAAATATTGTACTGGGGGACAGTGGCAGCCCCATTCGGATCTATGTGAAATCGTACCTCAAAAATGCCTCAAAACAAGGGGACATCTGCTTCCCCCCTTAACTATTATTTATATAGCAGTTTATGTCCCACTCGATGTTGAGGCCCCAGGGGCTGTAGCACTGCATGTCAAATATCCATCGAGTTTCTCTACACGAGATATGGCGTTTTAAATTATTTCCTCTCCAGTGAGGGGTATATTTCTCGATGGCAATGACCTTTAGGAGGGACGGATCTCGATTATGATCTTGGCGAAAATGCCACGAAACACTATGTCCAATAAATCCTCTCCTGATGTTGGACAAGTGTTCATCTATTCTGATTCTAAGGGCACGGGTGGTCCTACCGATGTACTGGAACCCACATGGGCAACTATGGAGGTATATTACCCCTATAGTTCCACATGTGATGAAGTCCTTGATATGGTAGGTCTTAGAAGTAACAAATGATGTAAAAGTAAAACTTTTCAAGGTTTGTGACGATCTACAGACCGCACAGCCTTTGCAAGGAAAAAAGCTTTTAAAATGGCCAAACATTTGTACCTTCGGGGGAGGGTCATTAACACTGGGTGCCAAAAGGTCCTTTAGATTTTGAGTTCTGTACAGAACTTTGGGATGATCAGGGAGCTCCGGGCCCAGAACCTTATCGCACTTTAGAACCTGCCAGTGTTTTTGAATTATTTTATTTACCCACCAAAAATGGGAAGAGAAAGTGGTCAAAAAGGACCATTCCAAATCCTTTTTGGTTTGGTCACTATTTTTAATTTTAGGCACCAGCAAGTTGGATCTATCCCTACATGCGACCTCTTGTAAATCTTTATCTAATTGGAGGGGTTCATATCCTTTTTCTACAAAACGGTTTTTAAGAAATTCTGCATGGGTTTCAAAATCTGTAAGATGTGAACAGTTTCGTCTTATACGTAAAAATTGACTTTTAGGTATGACTTTAAGCCAATTAGGGTGATGACGACCGTCTATTGGTATATATCCATTGCGGTCTGTATTTTTGGAAAATGTTTTGGTCAACAAAGACCCTCGTTCTTTAACCACTTCCCGCCCGGCCTATAGCGGATTGACGGCCGGGCGGTGGTTGTGTTATCCTGACTGGGCGTCATATGACGTCCTTCAGGATAACATGCCGCCGCGCGCCCGCAGGGGCGCGCATCGCGGCGATCGGTGGATCGGTGTGTCAGTCTGACACACCGCTACACCGATCTTGGTAAAGAGCCTCCGGCGGAGGCTCTTTACCACGTGATCAGCCGTGTCCAATCACGGCTGATCACGCTGTCAATAGGAAGAGCCGTTGATCGGCTCTTCCTCACTCGCGTCTGACAGACGCGAGTAGAGGAGAGCCGATCGGCGGCTCTCCTGGCAGGGGGGGTCTGCGCTGATTGTTTATCAGCGCAGCCCCCCCGCAGATCACCACACTGGACCACCAGGGATCGCCACTAGGACCACCAGGGAAGGGAAACATGTGGATGGCCAGGTATGTACCCCATGGCCATCCACATGTGCCCAGTCAGTGCCAAATCTGTGCCAATCAGTGCCCACAAATGGGCACTGATTGGCACAATTATGTTGCAGTGATGCCCAGCAATGCCACACTTAGGGGCATCACTGCCATCAATCAGAATCATCAGTGCCACCCATCAGTGTCCATCGGTGCCACCTGTCAGTGCCCATCTGTGCCCATCTGTGCCCACCTATCAGTGCCCATCCGTGCCCATCTGTGCCAACTATCAGTGCCACCCATAACTACCCATCAACGCCACCTACGAGTGCCCATTAATGCCACCTACAAGTGCCCATCAGTGCCGCCTATCAGTGCCCATCGGTGCCACCTATCAGTGCCCATCAGTGCCACCTACCAGTGCCACCTATCAGTGCCCATTAGTGCCACCTATCAGTGCGCATCAGTGCCACCTATCAGTGCCCATCATCAGTGCCCGTCAGTGCCACCTCATCAGTGCCACCTCATTGGTGCCACCTCATCGGTGCCCATCAGTGCCGCCGTATCAGTGCCCGTCAGTGCAGCCATATCAGTGCCCGTCATTGAAGAAGAAAACGTACTCATTTACAAAAAATTTTAACAGAAACAAAGAAAAACGTGCTTTTTTTCAAAATTTTCTGTCTTTTTTTATTTGTTGCCCAAAAAATAAAAACCGCAGAGGGGATCAAATACCACCAAAAGAAAGCTCTATTTGTGGGAACAAAATGATAAAAAATTTGTTTGGGTACAGTGTGGCATGACCGCGCAATTGTCATTCAAATTGTGACAGCGCTGAAAGCTGAAAATTGGGCTGGGCGGGAAGGTGTCTAAGTGCCTGGTATTGAAGTGGTTAAAGATAACCAGGTCTAGAAAGTTAACCGATGTAGTACTGCATTCATATGTGAATTTGATCCCCCAATCGTTGGCATCGAGGAGTGTCATGAATACCTCGAGTGATTTAACATCCCCTTTCCATAGAAAGAAGGCGTTGTCTATGTAACGACGCCATAGTAGGAGGCAGGGCTCATTTAAGGAAAAAAGTTGATCATTTCCCCAAAGGGCCATGAACAGCCCAGCCAGGCTGGAGGCAAATTTAGCCCCCATGGCTACCCTGGTGTTCTGGAGGAGCTATCAGACATAAGATAGAGCCAAGGAATCCAATAAGCTAAGTAGGGGGATCACTGAGACAGGGGAAGAGCCAAGTAAGCCAATAAGCCAAGTAGGAGGAGCATTCAAACATAAGGGAAGAGCAAAGACATCCAATAAAGCAAGTGGAAGGAGCATAGTGGCACAAGGGCAGAGCCAAGAAATTAAGAAGGAGGAGCATTCAAACACAAGGGAAAAGCCAAGAAATTCAATAAGCCCAGTGGTAGGCATATTCAATGTAAGATTGCACTGTGTAGTGGCAGATATGGACCACAATGGCTTAGAATTGATATCAGAATTGCAGTGCAAAAAAAAAATTCAATATGCTTTTGTTTGTTTGTTGCAAAATGTTCTTGTCCAAGCCAGTATTTCTCATACAAACGCAGTTATGTCTCAACACAGTCACTGTGAAATGGTAAATACCTGCTGGAGTTGGAAAGCTAAGCTAAGAAAACAACGCTCTGCTGCCTTAGGCAGTCCCTTTTATGAGGTAAGCATTGCAGTTACCTTCTTAGTTTTTTATTTCAATTTCTTGATAGCAAATATCCTCATTTCACAGTGTAGTGCATCTGAAGTTGAGAAAGTGGAACAACCTGAAAAGGAGAAACAGTCTCCAGAGCGTGCTGCATAGAAAAGTGGGTGTGGCTAAAGTGCACTGGGTGCCGCTTAATAGAACACGGTTAAAGTGGTAGTAAACCTGTTGTTTTTCAAAAGAAAAAGCTCTCCAACAGAATGTATCAGTTACAGAGATGAGATAAACCACTTACTACTGACAGGGCTGCTGTAACTGCGTTTAAAGTGTGAGTTGGAGTGTGGCTTCAATTTGTTAGTGTAGAGATTGATGATGCTGCTGTCCACCCTAATACTGAGGGACTGTTACTGGTCAGATCAAAAGGTGAAAACATAGGGAAAGAAGCCTTAAAAAAAAAGAAAATGAATGCAGCCACCACATGCTAAAATGTTCTTAGCCTGCAATATGAAAACAAATTCAGGGCTTGGAATCGCTAAGCTGCATCATGCCACATATTCGTTTTTGGGCTAATATAGGTTTTAACCTTTTTGTATAGAAAGGGTTTTTTATTGTAAGTAACCCGTAAGCTGCAAAATATTACATTTTTTGTTCTTGGGTTTAGTTACACTTTAAACTTTTTTCCTTCAGTCCCAAAGAGTTGTCTGGAGTCTTGTGTTGACCCTAAAGCGTATCTAAATCAAAACTTTTTTGTTCCTTTTGGATAACTTTGCAAAGTTTTAGAAGCCCTGTTTTTATTGTCTATTGGCGGGGGGGGGGGGGGGGGGGAGATAAACCGAAGAATGCTCAAATGACCAAAACACTTTAACCCATGTACACGTCTGAGGCCGTGGAGGACTCAGCTAACCATTTGGACCAGACCTTGTCATGTTTGCGGGGACAGTCTCTGTTGGCATAGGTGTTTTGTAAAGTGGCAGGCTATTATTTACCAATTGCTTCCAGAAAGAGAGGGTGTGGGGGGGGGGGGGAATTTTTCCAAGATACAGTTGGTATAGAAAAGAATCACCCCTCTTTAACCACCTAAGCCCCGGACCATTTGGCTGCCCAAAGACCAGAGCACTTTTTGCGATTTGGCACTAACTGAGACAATTGTGCGGTCGTGCGACATGGCTACTAAACAAAATTGGCATCCTTTTTTCCCCACAAATAGAGCTTTCTTTTGGTGGTATTTCATCACCTCTGCGGTTTTTATCTTTTGCGCTATAAACAAAAAAATAGCGACAATTTTGAAAAAAACACATTATTTTTTACTTTTTGCTATAATAAATATCCCCCAAAAAATATAAAAAAACATTTTTTTTCCTCAGTTTAGGCCGATAAGTATTCTTCTACATATTTTTTGGTAAAAAAAAATCGCAATAAGCGTTTATTGATTGGTTTGCACAAAAGTTATAGCGTCTACAAAATAGGGGATAGTTTTATGGCATTTTTATTAACACATTTTTTTACTAGTAAAGGTGGTGATCAGCGATTTTTATCATAACTGTGACATTATGGCGGACAGATCGGACACTTTTGGTGCGATTTTGGGACCATTCACATTTATACAGCAATCAGTGCAATTAAAAATGCATTGGTTATTGTGTAAATGTGACTGGCAGTGAAGGAGTTAACCACTAGGTGGCGCTGTAGGGATTAAGTGTGTCCTAGGGAGTGATTCTAACTGTGGGGGGGAGGGGCTATGTGTGACACGGCACTGATCACCGCTCCCGATTACAGGGAGCTGTGATTAGTGTCATTAGGCAGAACGGGGAAATGCTTGTTTACATCAGCATTTCCCCATTCTTCCTCTCCGGGACCCGCGATCACACTCACGAAGGTCGTGGTGGGCGTGCGCACGCCAGAGGCGCACGCGTGCCCGCAAACCGCTTCTTAAAGGGCAGCGTATAGGTACGTTAATCTGCCTATACGTGCCCTTCTGCCGACATATATCGGCGTGAGCCAGTCGGCAAGCGGTTAAAATAATCATATTTTGGTGTTTGCAGACACAGTTTTTGTTTCATCCAACTGTATTTACAATGTATAACATCCAAGTGAAAGATATAACACCAATATGTCAGAAAAAAATCAAAAACAAAATCACTGAGTTGGAAAAAGGATCACCCCCCCTCCTAAAAATGACTTGTAAATTAAATTAGGTGTAGCTAATCACCTTCTCAATAGCACACAAAGCCAAATGGCTTTCAACTGTGATTAGCTGTGAACATTTTGATTAGCTCAGCATGAAAAGAGCTTTCCTGGAGCATTTCAGTCCCTAGTAGTGCAACTTTAGTAATCAATCAACAAATTTCCTTTTCGTGTCCCTTATTAATGGTAAAAACAGAAAACTGATTGTAAAGGTTAGTTTAAAAAAAAATAACAAACATGTTATACTTACCTGCTCTGTGCAAGGGTTTTGCACAGAGCAGCCCCGATCCTCCTCTTCTGGGGTGCCCCATTGCCACTCCTGGCTCCCCCTCTTCATCGGGTGCCCCCACGGAGATCCGCTTTCCATGGGTTCAGGTGTGCTCTCAAGTCCCGCTGCTGTGTCTATTGACACAGCCATTGGCTGCTATCAATCTATCAAATGAGGTTAAAGATAGCGGCTGGAGCTGCTGGGCTCATGCTTGTAATGGATGGGTTCAGGTAGGAAAAAGGTGGGGCTCTGGGGGCAGCTGCAGCACAGAAGGTTTTTCACCTTATTGCATAGAATAGGTCCATCATTTTTTATTCCAATTTCACAACATTTTTTTGTAAACTGGTAGCTAAAATTCTATTTCATTTGCAAGAGGTCTAACCAATATTTTCTATAAGGGATGATTATGCATTTCTTTCTTTCTTGAGTCTTTGACTATTCCAGTTCAGCCAACAAAATGCCTGCCTTAACCATTTACTATTGCCAGGTATAGTATTCTAAATTCCTGTAGTGACTATTTTATATTTAAATAGACACCTTGTTACCAAGGAAACAGTGAAACTGTCAAAGAAAGAGTGCCAGGTCGTAAGATCACCAGATTTAGCATTAAGCCAATAAAATTGTGGGCATTACCTTATAAATGGATGCATTAATGGGCATAGTGTGAAAAATATGAGATTATGCATTTCTCTTCTTTCTAATGTACCAGCTAAGTTACCGCAGTGTAAATGCACCTTTAATCCCAGCTTAACTCCACAGAGACAACATTAACAAATTAAAACCATGAACCAAGTCTGGCTAGGAAGGGCTGCTACATGAAAGGGGTTAATGTTCACCTAGGTGTCTGTAAATTACTTTGTGTTTAGCTCTTTGAAGCTCAATTTACCCTCTATTTTTATTATTTAAAATCTCACAGGGTTTTTTGCCCTATTTTTTTAGTCTGGAAAGAGAGGAGGCTTTGCTTTCGATACAGACATACAGTCATGTGAAAAATTTGGTAAACCCTATGGAAATTGTTGACTTTTTCCAACGTTTTTGAACAGGAAAACATTAGATCTTTATTTAAACAGTGCCTGCAGATAAAGGTGATATACTTAAATAGAAACACATTTATTCAACAAAAATATCAATAGATGTAATGGTGTATTGAGGAGAAATATGTACACCCTTGGCAATAGAAACTTGTATTAACCCTTTAAGCACTAGTGACTCCTTTTAGGCATTTTGTATAACTGCCCACCAGTTACTTAGAATTTTTTTTAACACTTTCTGAACACTTTTCCTTGCAAACTTCCTTCAGTTGCAACATGTTTGTGGATTTCAAAATCCCTACAAAGTTCCAAAAGAATCAAGTCAGGGCAATTCATAATCCTCTATGTCATCTGAGAGGAGGCCTGGCTGTCTAGTACTACATTGTTTACACATGCAGCCAATGTGATTGGCAATGCAAGTGATAACATGTGCTTGAGCCACTCCAATTGGCTCATTCAGTTTTTTATTTGATCTAAGCAGTCTAATGCCGCGTACACACGATCGGAGTTTCCAACGGGAAGTGTTCGATAGGAGATTGTTGTCGGAAATTCCGACTGTGTGTAGGCTCCATCAGACATTTTCCGTCGGAATTTCCAACAAACAAAATTTGAGTTCTGGATCTCAAATTTTCTGACAACAAAATCCGTTCTCGTAATTTCCGATCATGTGTACACAATTCCGACGCACAAAGTTCCAAGCATGCTCTCAATCAATTACGAGACGGAAGCGCTCGGTCTGGTAAAACTAGCATTCGTAATGGAGATAGCACATTCGTCACGCTGCAAATTTTTAAATCTTTTAATGCAGCGCATTCTCTTCTTCTTTATAATGCTAGAATAATGAAGTTGTTTTGCTGCTGCTGAGTTCTGAAAAAATTATTTCTATATTATTTTTCGTGATCTCCTGAATAATATTATCTATTTTTTTCGTCAGATCTCCATAATAATGTTTTGTATTTATTTTTATAGTGATTTTTTGTGATTTTTTTTTTTTTTTATCAAGATCTGTTTAATTTTTTTTTTCTAGTGATCTCCAGAATTTTTGTTTATATATATATATATATTTTTTTATCCAGATCTCCTATTTTTTTTTCTTTTTCTCTTTTCGTTTTGTGTCAAGTTACCACAACACCATTATTATCTTGTATTTTTTAACTTCAAGGAGGTTGGTTGGTGTCCCTTGTTAATTTGACATTGTATTTTTTGAAATGTACCTGCCTACTCACAAACAAACTGTCCTTTTTGAAGTAAAACACATAGGCAAGTATTTTAACAAAAAAATAGCTATTTATTATGGGTCATAACAAAATAAGAAGGAAGGCAATGCTGGATAAACTGGGGAAATTTGCAAAGCCTTTGTACCCCAGGGCACACATCAAAACTATTTTACAGGCAAAATTGGTGGCCTGAGGAGTCCATATAATAGTGAGCACAATCCGGTCCAGGAGTCCAAGAGATCATGAACAGCAGCAGATGACTAATATGTCCCCAGGCTGTGGTCATACCACAGCCTGCATCTTTTGCCAGACCAGACAGAACCCAGGTCATCACACTCTTGTCTTCCTTAGATGCTTCCTTCCAGGCTGTGGCTCTGGTGTTGGAGTTGTGGCAGAAGGTGGAGGAGGACGATGGTCGACCTCCTGGCTGCCACTTACCCCCGCCACCTCCTGGCTGAGGCTTTCCTGTGTATGAAAAAGGGACATAGTTTTAGTTTTTTAGTCATCAATCACACACAATTTTGAGCTCATGACTGTTGCAAATTGAATGTTAACAAAAAGAAAAGACTATCATTCTGAACCCAGCATTTTTCATTCTTGTCCCAATCCCTTTTTGTCCACTACTGTCTATTGCTATGTAAACCACTTTGGTAAATCAGCAATGAGTGATCAATAATAACATCTAGTTAACATCATTAATTTTACGACAAGAAATATGTTGAACAATGTTCTACCTGACTCAAGCTGGGCTCCTCCACATCTTCCTGCCTGGAAGGCCCAGGTTGGACATCGGAAGCCTCAGCTGAGGTGGAAGGAAGCCTTGAAGGAAGAGTGGAGAGTGCTGGCCTGGGTTCACTCTGATCTGACAGAAAATGCAGTCTGTCATAGTACCACAGCCTGGAGACATAAACGTCATCTGCTGCTCCTGATCTCTGGGAATTCTGGACCTTCTTTCGCTCCCTAAGATAAGTACTCCTCATGCCACCAATTTTGGCCTTCAAATAGGTAATGTCTGCCATAGGGATCATCGGCTTCACAAATTCAAGCAGTTTCTCCAGCGCTGCCTTCCTCTTTTTTAGCTTATTAAAAAAGAGGTGGTTCACCTTCCTCAGACAGGGCAGCTCCCTGAACATGTCAATGAATTTTGCTAGAAATTCCCTATCATTGAATGGATCCATTTTCTCTGCAAGACACAACACAAGATAAACCCTAATGTCAGGATAAACTCTTCTAATCTTGTCCCAATATAGGCCTCATTCGAGAAGCAGTATAGGCCACTGATGCTCCAAGTTCAAATTGTACCTTCTTTATTACGTTTGGCGCTTCCGCTACTCCTTCCTCCACTCACAGAGAGTTCTTCAAAAAAGTAAGTAGTTGTTGTGTGTTCCTATTATTATTATTACTTGCATGCTGCTCCATGTGCTTTTCTTTACTGTTGTACAGTTTAAAATGGCAACTTTCAGGTTCCAGTAATCGTTCGTAGTAAACATTGTTCGTTCGACCACTAATACAATGTTTTTGGCAGATGCAGGTTAACTACATTTGTTTATGCCTATTTGTGTTCAAAGAAGTTTGTTGTCTAGATGGGTTTGTAACTAGAATGAAATCCAAACTTGATTCAGTGTAAGGAGAGGACACTCAGCAGCTGTTTACACATCTTGACGCAGGAGCACTAGTGTGGTACACCAGAACACCCTTTTTATGGTGTCCCACACAGGTGCTCCTGTGGATACTAGGGGTATCTCCATGTGTGAAAATTGTACAAAAAATATTCTAGCTTTATAAAGGGAAAAGAGCTTGGAACTCTGCCAAAAAAGACAATTGTACGACAGTTCCAAGCAATGTTTCATATTACTATTTCTTGCCTCAAATATCTGTGTGCTAAGTATATTCACTTTTTATTTTACACTGTATATTCATTTTTTATTCACATAGGGGAGAAAAGACTCGGGACATCTGAGATCACCAGGGAACCCCCACCTCCCAAAGAAAAGCAAATCCCTACACCACAACCAGAAGATGTGGAGGAAGGAGAGGTTTATGAAGTTGGCGAAATAGTGACCACAACAGGTGAGTGTCTGAGACCACAGCTTCAGTTAATAGATGGATGCCTGAATATTTATAATACATGGTGTGTTTTTTTATTTTAGGTGATGTGGGTTTTGTGGAAGGAGAATATCATTTCACAAGTGCAAGTGCACACGTCCTCATCGGGGAGATCATGGTGTGCAATCGGGATTTACAGAAGATCAAGGAAGACATCAATGATGTGGAAAAAAGACTCAAAAACATCACTGATGTTTTAGGCAGAATCTAAAACACCCCAAAATTCTTCTAGTTTGTTTGTATTTTTATTATTCTCACACATTTTAATATTTTTTAGAAAGCCAAATTTTGAAGATGCACACAGTGTGTCAACATGTGCCATCACGGGATATCAAGGGTACGCGTTTTGGGGGTGCAACCCCTTCCTCGCAACTAAAGTAGATGAGAGGAAGGGGTTGCCCCCCGAAACACATCCATTGATCCCCCATGATGGGAGCTAGCACATGTTGACATTAGGCATGGGATCAGGAGGGAAATCCACATTTTGACTCTCAATTTGTGTGCATCTTCAAAATTTGGCTTTCACAGGGGTGACATCACCCCATCTGATGAAGGCATTATCAACAGTTTGGACATACTAATGTCTGATATTGCCTTGGTGTTTACACTGACATGAGGGTTGTTTACTAAAGGCAAATCCACTTTGCACTACAAGTGCACTTTCAGTGCAGTTTTAAGTGCAGTTTCAAGTGTACTTTTGCAGTGCACTTGGAGTGCAAAGTGGATTTTCCTTTAGTAAATAACTCCCACAGTGCTTTATAATTTGCCACAATCATGCCATTTTTGTGACTCAGCAAAATTCATTCATGGTGCTGAAAATGATGTATATTTTTAACAGTTATGCATTACATACATTAACAACAAAAACAAGGTGTGTGTGTAGCAGACCCGCAACATAATAATAGTTCACCGATGAAGAGATTTTCACCTCATGTATCAAATAAATTACGTTTGCACTATTAAGGAAAATGCCCAAAAAAAAGCCCATTGGATAACCTAGGAGATAGCTAAAAGAAACACAAGCAATAAATCAAGGGAAATCTTATTTCAGTTTAACTGAAAAAAAATATTTTTAAAATGCTTATGAAAGATTTTATAGCATATCAATGGCCCCCCTACCCGCAAAGTACTCCATATATTTGATACGGACCTTGCAGGCGCTTTTGGGGGGCAAGCCAGGATGGCCAGCTTCAAGCGCTGTCAGGGTTTGTTCATTAAGTCTGGCCTCGGGCCCAACTGAGGCAACATAGTTAATTGAATTTCACCTTAAATAGTTGTGGAGAATGCAGCATGCAAGGATTATATGGTTACGTTTATATTCTGCCATGTTAATTGCCGTAAGGAATAGACTGAATCGTCTGGCCATTATCCCAAAAGCATTCTCAACCACTCTTCTGGCTCTGGCCAGCCGGTAGTTAAAAACTCTCTGGTCCGGGGTGAGGGTCCTCATCGGGAACGGCCGCATCAGGTGATCACCCAGCCCAAACGCTTCATCAGCGACAAAGACAAACGGGAGTCCTTCCACGTTCTCTTCATTAGGTGGCAATCCCAAACCACCATTCTGAAGCCGTGTGTAGAACTCTGTCTGTGCGATGACTCCACCATCCGACATCCGGCTATTCTTCCCTACGTCCACATAGAGAAACTCATATGTCCCCGACACCAACGCCAACATTACAAAACATTTTCTGGCATATCAATGGCCCCCCTACCTGCAAAGTACTCCATATATTTTATACGGACCTCAAGTGCACTTTGGGGGGGCAAGCACTGAAAACCAGATACGAAAACACAAGCACAAACTGAAGAGCAGTAACGATCGGAAAAGCACGAGGCTGAAAAGCGCAAATCATCTCTCACCAAACTTCTACTAACACGAGATTAGCAGAAGGAGCCCAAAGGGTGGCGCACTTGGTATCAAAATTCCCTTTTCTAGTGCCGTCGTACGTGTTGTACGTCACCGCGTTCTTGCCGTTCGGAATTTCCGACAAGATTTGTGTGAACGTGTGTATGCATGACAAGTTTGAGCCAACATCCGTCAGAAAAAAAACATGGATTTTGTTATCGGAATGTGCGATCGTGTGTACGCGGCATTGTAGTGTAGTAAAATAATTCAGAAACAAAAATGCTTCCTCAATAAAAGGACAAAATGGACTTACATACAATTGTTGAGGCTGCGGTCACCCAGCTGCAAGTAAAAAGTTGTCATAGGGTACAATAGGTATTTACCATAACTCAACAGAAAACAGGGGCGGAAAGATAGAAATGACAAACCTCACATCCTCTTCTCCTACCGGCTTCCTTCATGTATGCCTTTTCTACTTCTTAACAGCTCCTGAGAGCTGGTATTCTCAAAAGCTGAAAGAAGTCTGAAGGAGCTACATACACTACGTGACCAAGTTTGTGGACACCTGACCATCACATCTACTATAGAGTCAAAAGTATGTGGACTTCAATCCATATTGATTTCAGGTGTTTCCAGTGAAGGGTACTGTTATTGTTATAGCATACAAAGACAGTTTAGACCAGGGTTGGTTTCTCAACTATGGTTCCTCTAGAGCTGCTAGGGGTTCCTTGAGCAATGAGCAATTTCTCCCGCTCAGATAAGTTCCCACTGACACCAATTATTCTTTTAGCTCTCTGTAAGGGGGGGGGGGGGGGTTCTTTTCAATGACCACAAATATAAGGAGAATTCTTCCCAGTTACCAACAGACTAATGTATCATGAGTTGTATATATAGGAATCTTTAGCAGGGGTTCCCTGAGACCGGAAAGGTATTTCAAGGGTCCCTCTGTATTGAAAAGGTTGAGAAAGGCTGTTCTAAAGTGTATTTATAGCCAAAGTTTTTCTTTTACATTTTGGATGTAATTGAAAAAGATTAGAACCCCTTTTAGATTTTTTTTTTTACTGCTGTCTCTATGTACAGTCACCATTTTTGTTTTTCCTTGTGGCTGCTATCAACAAAGATAGTGAAATTTACAGTTATCACCAGAACAAAAGTATGGTGAAAAATTTTCAAATGGGGACAGTGCCAACTGTCTTAAATGGGAATCTTTCTTCCACTTTTATCACTATTGTGTTTCTAGAGAGTGAAGGGAAATTTGCCCAGTGAGACACAGACAGAAAAAAAAAACTGAAAGGGATTTAAACTTTTTTTGCTCTATTAAACTGAAAGGAAACGTTTTAGCTGTACATACAGTATACCTGAAGCCCTACTATATTCCACCCAAGATGGAGAAATTCATTTTTGCTAGGGCTGATTTTGATCATGTTTGAAGAATTTTCAAAAAAATGCATCTGCAATGTGCCAAAAAGTGTTTTGCCCTGTACACATGGTTGGATTTTCCGACGGAAAACGTGTGATAGGACCTTGTTGTCGGAAATTCCGACCGTGTGTAGGCTCCATCACACATTTTCCATCGGAATTTCCGACACACAAAGTTTGAGAACTTGCTATAAAATTTTCCGACAACAAAATCCCAAAGTGCCACGCATGCTCAGAATAAATTAAGAGACGAAAGCTATTGGCTACTGCCCCGTTTATAGTCCCGACATACGTGTTTTACGTCACCGCGTTCAGAACGATCGGATTTTCCGACAACTTTGTGTGACTGTGTGTATGCAAGACAAGTTTGAGCCAACATCCGTCAGAAAAAATCCATGGATTTTGTTGTCGGAATGTCCGATCAATGTCCGACCATGTGTACAGGGCATATGACATTTTTTTCAAAACACACGAATGCATAGAAAAGCACAGAATGTGAATGTATCATCAAGTGCAGACTTTAATGGCTCGAATTTCTTGGACAGAGAACATGAACCAGAGAATGGCTCCTACTGTACTTTATTAAAGAGAGAAAAAGTAAATTTGGACAAAGGCCAAACTGCATCAGAGAACACAGCACTGGAACTCCAAGAGGAGAATAATTCACTGCTTGACTTAATATTGGGTTCCATCCAGAACTTCCAATTATATCCAGCTCATTGCAAATTATCCTCAGACAGGGTACAGAGGGAGTTACATAAAGCAATTAAATATATGAACATTACAAGAAAACCTGAAGGGGCTATGTCCTACATCAAAATACCTGTGTAAATGGGCACTGATGGAAGTAGTTCTTACCTGAGTCATGAGTCACTTGCAGCTGTTGAACTCACCACCCTTCCTTTTTATTTGTGTGGGGGCATAGTTACACTCATGGCTTTCAACAGCAAAACCTGCACATCTGTGTTTCTGAAGCCCACCTCTTGTACAGTGATGCCTGTCTGTGCAACTGCAAATGGAAGTGCCATGACTTCAATGAATGTGTGTTCTAGCACCCAGACAAGACCATTTTTGAGGAAGACAGGTAGCCACAAAGGAAAGCAAGCACTGACCCAATGCTTTTTCAAAGTTGTGCGTTCCAAGTCACCCTGCGAAAAATGCTCCAGACAGGCTTTAAGTACACAAATCCCTGTAACAGTAGTTAGTTTGGGTAATAGCACCCCCCTATTACCTCTTATTAGTGTCCACCAGTTCATAGGAGCAGTCCCTTTATTTCTCCCATAAAGAGGAGTTTGTCTCACATGGTTGAGATGCAGGATCTTTCATTCTATTACTAGTGTAGGACCCACTGATAATGGGGTACTTTGACGCAGTAAGTGGGCTTAGGACTATATGACCATATAGTGTGACCTAATCCCCATATTTTTTTAATATGTTCAGGTGTTTTTAAATAGTCTTGCAGGATTTAAATGTAATTTGTGTATGTGTGCGCTGTAATCTATTTTGTACAGTTTGGGTAATAGCACTGAAATCTTCACATGCAAAATTCAATAGGTTAATAAGAGTTTCACTGGCTGCAACAATGATTATTGGCATTGTATTCAATACTTGTAACATCCTTCCTATTATTAGCCCAGTTTGTACCACTTCTATAGGGACCACTTGCCACCTTTGCCTGCCACCAGATGCAGCTTGTCACTTGTCAGCTTTGCCTGCCACCAGATGCAACTTGTCACTATCCTACCACAAAATGCAGCTTCCCACTGTAGCCTGCCACCACAGCCATCAACAGATGCAATGTGCCACTTTTTATGTTATTAAGGCCAATTTGGGTTTTCTGACAGCAGTGAAAGAAATTAGTTGCAGCCTCTCCTCAGTGCTACGGAGTCCGGCATTCAGAAGTGGGGAAACCAGCACATGGGCAGGTATTCTCAAGAGTATTCCAGCCTATGAGATGTGAGAAGGCGGACCCAGCCATGGTGATGCAGGGTTGGTGAGAGGGATGCTGATGTGATATCTCTGCTGGGCTGCTGCAGCTCCTTCAGTGAAGACTGTGCTACCCGGTTGCAAACAGGGCACAAACCGGCACCAGTCTGCGGCCCGGGGGGTTGGGGACCCCTGCTCTACAGAACAGTTGGATGCCTATAGGTAGCTAGATCATTATTGGAGAGGGAGGTCCAATTTCTTAAGAACCTGCATATATATATATGGTGCCTTACGTAGTATACAGAACCATTCACATCATTCCCAGTCCCAAAAAAGCTTAATAGCTATTGCTCCTACAAAGGTACAAATATATAAAAACACTTGTACTAAGTGCTGCAAAAGGCCAAAAGTCTTAAAAATGAAGACACTGTATTTCTCTCCAAAAATTTAATGTCTTCTATTAACCAGTTCTGGACCGCCCACTGCATTTATAGTGCAGCAGGGCAGCCCGGCTGTGCAAAATCACATACAGGTATGTGATTTTGTGCACGCGATGTATGGGGTGCGTGCGTGCCGCTGGAGTGCCGCTCCTGCTGTGATTGGACACAGTGGGAGCCAATCAGTGGGTCTGGCAGCCGCGATGGCTGCTGGGACCCGCCCATTGTTCGGAGGAAGGGAGAACAGCGGTCTTGTAAACAAGGCAGACCACTGTTCTGTCAGAGAGTAAAAGAGAGATCTGTGTTTCAGCCAAGCTGAAACACGGATCTCTGTTTTCCTCAAGTGCATCCACTCCCCCCACAGTTAGAACACATTCCCTAGGAGCACACTTAATCCCTTGATCGCCCTTGGTGTTAACCCCTTCCCTGCCAGTTTAATTTATACAGTGACAGTGCAATTTCTTTTAGCACTGATCACTGTATTGGTGTCACTGGTCCCCAAAAATGTCACTTGGTGTCAGATTTGTCCACCGCAATGTCGCAGACCCGGTAAAAATCAATGATTGCCGCCATTACTATTAAAAACAATTAAAAAAAAAATCGACCCCATTGTAGACGCTAAAAAATGCAGAGGTGATCAAATACCACCAAAAGAAAGCTCTATTTGTGGGGAAAAAGGACATCAATTTTACTTGGGTACAGCATGGCATGACTGCGCAATTGTCAGATAAAGTAAAGCAGTGTCGTATCGCAAAAAAATGCCCTTGTCAAACGGGTGTAAAACCTTCCGGAGCTGAAGTGGTTAATAGAAACAAAAACTCTTGCAAGATTGATAAATAACTGTGCTATAGACCAGCATCACTAGGTCCACAGATGGTCATAGGGGTGTATAGACATGACTGCATAGTTCTGCCTAATACATTTAAATAAGTAAATGTTTTACTTTTAAGTAGAGCAAGAATCGGCCTTCATATAACTTCTGTTATGTGATGTGCTACTCAAGTATGGGAATTTTTACACATACTTCTACCAATGTTTACCAATGACTGTTTATACAAGGCATCCAATGTTATAGGCTTAATAACTTTTCAATGAACACTTTGTTGTAGTGAAACTGTGAAAGTCATCAATTAGGACTGGTGCTTATGCCCCGAACACTAACCCTATATAACAGAGCCCCCTTGTATCTACATATCTCAAAGCAGCCTAGATATGGGCTTATACCTAATGAAGGAAAGAATGCAGCAATGAGTGGTTCCAGAGTATTTTTGGCTGGTGGAGAGAACCTCTAAATAACTTGTCTCATTAACCCTTCCCTGCTGTTCCAGCTGTGAAGGAGGAGGGCTCATGCACTTTGTGCCATAGACAAGAAAAAGGTTGTTAGTTCACACACTGCTGATTATTTGCTTAATACCTCAATTAGAGCTTTATGACCTCAGTACAGCTTATCTACCTATCTAGTGCCTGACTTTTACAATTTCAGCTATCAGTAAATCTGGCATTTATTGCTCTCCTGGAAGGCATTTGTACCTCTGATCACTTTGTTTCCCTTTAGCTGTGACCAAGAGTAGGGGGAAAAAAATCAATATCTACAATCTACCAATAATTTTAGAACAGTAGCTTTCTAAAATAAGTGTAATTTTAAAAAAGTTTTCAAGCAGAAAATATGGACAACAGCAAAAGTAACATAGATGAGCTGCCCCATAACATAGTCGTATTACCTGTAGTAGATTCATTGTTTTTTTAATTTCCTGCAACAGGGTGATCATTCTGCAGTGGAATAATTGCAGTGTTCTCACCCTGTGGAAGCAGTAGTTCTAAATACACATACAGTTTAAATGCACTTGAAGTAATTGAAACACAAATTAAAGTCCAAAGGCTCCTGAGCTGGGACCAGCATGCTCACTTTTTGGCAATGACATGTTGATTTATTTAAAGCAAATGCCCTACAGATTAAAATGGTGGGTGTTTCATTTTTTTTTTCCACACAGTATTTGCGCAGTGATTTTTCAAACGCATTTTTTGGGGAAAAAACACACTTTTTAAAATTTTAATGCACTAAAACACACTATATTGCCCAAATGTTTGATGAAATAAAAAAGATGATCTTAGGCCGAGTACATGGATACCAAACATGACATGCTTTAAAATTGCGCACAAACGTGCAGTGGCGACAAACTAAATACATTTTTAAAAGCCTTTAAAAGCCTTTACAGGTTACCACTTTAGATTTACAGAGGAGGTCTACTGCTAAAATTACTGCCCTCGATGTGACCTTCGTGGTGATACCTCACATGCATGGTGCAATTGCTGTTTACATTTGACGCCAGACCGACGCTCGCGTTCGCCTTTGCGCGCGAGCAGGGGGGGACAGGGGTGCTTTTTTTTTTTTTTTTTTGTTCTTTATTAATTTTTTGATTTTTTATCTTATGTTTAAACTGTTCCTTTCATTTTTATTTTTTTTAAATCATTTTTATTGTTATCTCAGGGAATGTAAATATCCCTTATGATAGCAATAGGTAGTGACAGGTACTCTTTTTTGAAAAAATTGGGTTTTTTTAGACCCTAGATCTCTCCTCTGCCCTCAAAGCATCTGACCACACCAAGATCGGTGTGATAAAATGCTTTCCCAATTTCCCAATGGCGCTGTTTACATCCGGCGAAATCTAAGTCATGAAATGCTCATAGCTTCCGGTTTCTTAGGCCATAGAGATGTTTGGAGCCATTCTGGTCTCTGATCAGCTCTATGGTCAGCTGGCTGAATCACCGGCTGCATTCTCAGGTTCCCTGTTGGGACTGGAGAGCCAGAGAAAAACATGGAAGACGGTGGGGGGGGGGGGCATTCCCTCCCACTGCTTGTAAAAGCAGTCTAGAGGCTAATTAGCCACTAGGATTGCTTTTACATGAAAGCCGACAGCTGGCTGAAAAGAATGATACCAAGATGATACCTAAACCTGCAGGCATCATTCTGGTATAACCACTCAAATTCCAGCAACATACCAGTACGTTGCTGGTCCTTGTTGGGCATATATTGTAAACTTTTTTTTCATGCAGCCTGTGGGCTGAACGAAAAAAAGATATTGATCGGTGGGTATGCCCACCATTAGAATACCTCCCTTCATCCACCCACTTCTAATGATGGGCATACATGCACCATTTATATATGCCGAAGCATGGGGGCATCCTCCCACAAAAGGCAGGAGCAAATTGCTCCTCCACCCACTGCTGCCCCCACGCTTCCGCATATATGCTGAAGTATGTAACTGTGGTGGTGAAATCACCTCCGACAGCGCTGGAGTCACGGCTTTATGTATCGTGGGAGCAAACGCTGTTGCTGTCAAGATAAATAAATCCGCCCTGCAACTGAAGGGCGTACCTGCTAAGCAAATGATGGTTAACAAAAAACAAAGTAACATTACAGTATAACAGTAATACTTACCATACCTGCAAAGCAAATACAAAAAAAAACATAGTAAAAAAATAAAACATTTAACGCAACCTGTGCCTACCTAAAATATATATATGCCGAAGCATGGGGGCATCCTCCCGCAAAAGGCAGGAGCAAATTGCTCCTCCACCCACTGCTGCCCCCACGCTTCGGCATATATGCTGAAGTATGTAACTGTGGTGGTGAAATCACCTCCGACAGCGCTGGAGTCACGGCTTTATGTATCGTGGGAGCAAACGCTGTTCCTGTCAAGATAAATAAATCCGCTCTGCAGCTGAATGGCGTACCTGAAAACAAAAAAGTGGTTAACAATAAAAAAACAAAGTATAAAAAAATTGCATACCTATAAAGCAAACATGATAAAAACATAACAATAAAACATTGCAGTATAGAATACAATAA
Organism: Lithobates septentrionalis; assembly: GCA_037952835.1. Lineage (NCBI taxonomy): Eukaryota > Metazoa > Chordata > Amphibia > Anura > Ranidae > Lithobates > Lithobates septentrionalis. Next base: position 653,194 of record JBBDGP010001689.1, read on the forward strand.
AAAAGAGCAGAACAATAGAGAGAGAATAGAGAGAGAACAATAAAACAACAACTATTTTTGTTTTTTTTATTTTATATTTTTTTGTATTTTTATTTTTTTTATTTTTATTTTATTTTTTATTTTTTTAACACTTTTTTTAGTAACTTTAACTTTTTTAACTGGTACCAGGTTTGGGTCTCTCAAAATGCGATGGCATCTTGGGAGACCCTGTGGAAGTGTGTCCTAGTCTGTGCAGTGCTGTACCCTACGCTAATACTCCACTAGTGTATGGTAGCGTTCAAAACATTCACCAATGCATAGACCAGGATTGTCAGGACAGGAGGGACTACAATACCGGGTGTCACGCCTAAATCCGCGTATGCTGCAGACACGACATCTTTTTTGGGGGGCTCGTTGGGTAGGGGTACTCTGGAGGACATTAGGAAAATGCCTCCCATGCAGCCGGCTTACTGCATTTGGATTGGGAAGGTGAGGTGGAGCACCGTCTGGAAACAGAAGGGCTCTGACGATCTCTTCCTGGAATTTAAGGAAGGATCCAGTCCGTCTTGAAGCTCTGTATGGCACATGAGCATTTAGCAAAGCCAATTGAAATAAATAAACAGACACTTTTTTGTACCAGCGTCTGGCCTTACGGGCAATTAGGTACGCCGCCAACAACTGGTCGTTGAGGTCCACCCCTCCCATATTAAGGTTATATTCGTGGACACAGAGGGGTTTCTCCACAACACCAGTCGCCGTAGTAATTTGGGTCGTCGTGTCTGCATGAAGGAGGGTAAGAACGAAAACATTTTTATTGTCCCTCCACTTCATAGCGAGCAAATTATTACACTGCAAGCAGGCTCTCTCCCCCAGCCTAAGACGGGAGTCTACAAGCCGCTGGGGAAAGCCCCGGCGATTAGGTCGCACGGTGCCACATGCTCCAATCTGATGATCAAACAAGTGACTAAAAAGTGGCACGCTCGTATAATAATTGTCCACGTACAAGTGGTACCCCTTTCCGAATAAGGGTGACACCAAGTCCCACACTATCTTGCCAGCGCTTCCTATGTAGTCAGGGCAGTTTATCGGCTCTACGTGACTATCTTTGCCCTCATAAACCATAAATCTACATGTATAGCCTGTGGCCCTGTCACAGAGCTTATACATCTTGACCCCGTATCTGGCACGCTTGCTGGGAAGGTACTGTTTGAATGACAAGCGGCCAGAAAATTTAATCAGGGACTCATCAACGCAGACAACTTGATGGGGAGTAAACAAGTCTGCAAAACACTGGTTGAAGTGGTTTACGAGGGGCCGAATTTTGTAGAGCCGATCGTATGCAGGGTCTCCACGAGGACGACAGAGTTCATTGTCGTTGAAGTGCATGAACCGCAAAATCTGCTCGTATCGTGCCCTGGTCATGGAGGCAGAGAACACGGGCATATGGTGAATTGGGTCAGTGGACCAATATGACCGCAACTCACTCTTTTTAGTTATGCCCATGTTGAGGGAAAGGCCCAGAAAGGTCTTAAATTCGGAAACCGTAATTGGTCTCCAATCTCTGGCAAGGGAGGACTGGGGAATAGTGGCGATGTGTTGACCAGCGTACAAATTGCTTTGGTCCACAATAGATCTACAGACATCTTCGGTGAAAAACAGCGAATAAAAATCCAGTGGCGTAAAGTCAACTGTTTCCACCTGAATTCCGGGTTGGCCAGTGAAAGGGGGAAGTACGGGTGCTGCAGAAGTGGTGGGTACCCAATTCGGATTGGCGAATGCAGCAGGAAGGGCACTATGGGCACGACGGGCCTGTGTTCGTCTTCTTCTTGGTGGCAGCGGGACACTACTTGTGCTTGCCACCTCGCCAGCTTGAACTGCACTTATGGGACTCGCCACGTCACCAAGTGTTACTGCAGTGCTGGATGTACGACCAGGGTGTACTAGGCCGCTGGTGCTTGCCAGTTCACCAGAAGGAGTAGCGGCACTAGTACTTCTCTGCTCCATACGAGAGCCCTGCGGTTCTTGCACTTCAAGGACAGAAGAAGTTCGGGGTCTGGTACGCCTGACCCTAGCAGGGACCACAACTCCGTCGTCAGAGCTATCTGTCATGGAGCTGCAGGTTCGTATTCTGAGTCTGAACTCGACAGATGAGTGACTTCCTCTTCACTATCTGTCATGCTCAGAAACGTGTAGGCCTCTTCACTAGTGTATGTCAGAGGAATAACAGAAACTTTGTTTGCCAGTACCGGCATTTCCCTGTACGCCTGCGTGGCAGAATGGCTAATAGGCGTATGCGGGTACGCGATTCAGCAGATCGCGTCACGGGGTAACGGCACACATAGACGTGCAAGTCAGCGGACGGCGAAACGGCGTAAGCACGTACGCACGTACGCATCTTAGCCGCACACATGGGTTCCCCTATTAGCCCTATAAAAGGCAGCCCAGCTCTCTGGCTTATTGCTGGTTTGTCATTTCAGCTTCTGTGTTCCTGTTCCTTGTTCTGCTATTGACTCCTGCCTGTTGTGACCCGGATTTCCTTGACCATCCTTGAACTTCTCCTGCACCTTGACCTCGGCTTGCTTAACAGATTCCTCTTCAGTCTGCTCCAGTGTTTGACCCCCGGCTTCTCTTTAAAGACTTCGCTACTGCCTGCTCCAGTGTTTGACCCCCGGCCTGTCTTGGAATCTCCTATTGATTGATTCCTGTGTATGACCTTGGCTTGTTTAAACTGACTTCCTTCCTACCGGCTTGCTGTGTTTGACCCCCTGGCTTCTCTACATACTTTGTTCCAGTTATCTACTTCAGGACCAAGGTGTTGGAGCCCCAGTCTGATTCCTCTGCTGATCACCGTCCGGGTGTACCCTGCACGGACTACTACCAGACAGAAGTTCAACACGCAGGCTCCTACTAGTGCCTGGCAACCCATGCCTCTCTGTGCCCGATACCCTCTGTGCCACCTCCAGGGGTATAGCGCACTCAGCTGCAAGGGGAGCCGCTCTCAGCATCTCAGTCCTGGTGAGTACCCTGACAGTACAAACCAGCCATGTCAGAGGCCGACAGAGCTGGTTCTCCCCTTGAGGCACTCTGCCAGCAGGTGACAGCTCTTACTCAGGCTGTCCAAAGGCTCCAAGATGGCTACTTCCAAATTGAGGGCCGTCTCCAGCACCTGATGTCTGCTCCAGCTCCTTCAGATGCAGCCTCAGCCAGCGGGGTGGCCTCTCCCCAAGGGCAAGTCACCCCAGCATCTTCAGTTGTAACGACTCTCCCTGAACCCAGAGTCCCCACTCCGGAACATTTTTCTGGAAACCGGAAGAAATTTAGAGCTTTCAAAAATGCTTGCCTACTGTATCTAGCTCTTCAACCCAGGACCTTCCATGCAGAATCCATAAAAGTGGGATTCGTTATTTCACTACTATCTGAAGAACCACAATCTTGGGCTCATAATCTTCTTGAACAGAAGAGTTCTTTATAAGACTCAGTTGAAACTTTCTTTGCCGCTATGGCTCAGTTATATGATGACCCGCAACGCACAGCTACTGCTGAATCCATTCTGCACACCCTTACCCAAGGAAAAAGACCAGTAGAGGATTACACCGTGGAATTTCGTAAATGGTCTGGAGACACCACCTGGAACGAGGCCGCCCTTAAATACCAGTACCGTCAGGGCCTCTCCGAAACACTTAAAGACGAATTGGCACGAGTGGATACCCCTGACTCTTTGGAAGATCTGATCCAACTCGCCACTAAGCTCGACAGACGCCTGCGGGAGCGTCGCTCTGAACGCTTCCAGTCTTCCCGGCCTACCTGGATGTTACCCCGGGTTCCTCCGGTTCCTGTGCCTATCGCGGGTCCCTCAGCTTCTGCTGACAGTGAGCCCATGCAACTGGGACTGGTCCGGTTCCCACTCACTCCTGATGAGAGACTGCGACGGCGTCAAGCCAATCTTTGCCTCTACTGTGGAGAAGCTGGCCATTTCCTTCGTAACTGCCCTGTGAGACCCAGTAAGTACCGCTTACGGCACGCTATGAACTTTCAAGTTGCTGACTCAACCCAGTCTCACCTTATCCTACCGGTCTCATTACAGGTGGCGGAAGAGGGAATTCGACTGCTGGCTATCGTTGACTCCGGAGCATGCAGCTGTTTCCTGGATGCATCTCTTGCCCAAAGTCTGCACATCCCTCTTCAAGATAAAAAACAGCTCCTTCAGATTTACCTGGCAGACGGGTCTCTACCCAACTCAGGACCCATCACTCAAGAAACCAAGCCCATTCTTGTCTCTACAGACTCTGGTCATCAGGAATTTCTTTGCTTCAACATCATCAACTCACCCATGTTTCCCATTATCTTGGGGTTCCCGTGGCTAATGGCACACGACCCTCAGATCCTTTGGAGTAAAAAAGAAATTCTCTTCTCTTCAGCATACTGCTCCCAGCATTGTTTTGTGCCAACCTCCAATAAGACTGTCCCCTGTTTGACCATACAACCAGTGCCAGATACGCTTACACATGTCCCTGCAGCATATCACGAATTCCTGGACGTTTTTGATAAAAAGAAGGCCGATAGTTTACCACCTCATCGGCATTATGATTGCCCCATCGATCTGTTGCCCGGCTCCGAGATTCCGTTTGGCCGAATTTTTCCCTTGTCGGAGACCGAGTTGGAAGCTCTCCGCCTCTACATTGATGAAAACCTTGAAAAAGGATTTATTCGTCCTTCTTCCTCCCCAGCAGGGGCTGGTATCTTTTTTGTCGAGAAAAAGGATGGATCTCTCAGACCATGCATAGACTATAGAGAACTTAATAAAATCGCCATCAAAAATCGATACCCACTTCCCCTCATTCCTGAACTGTTCCAGCGGTTTCGATCTGCCCAAATATTTACCAAATTGGATTTACGAGGGGCATACAATCTTGTTAGGATACGTGCTGGGGACGAATGGAAGACAGCCTTCAGGTCCAGATTCGGTCACTTTGAGTATCTGGTGATGCCGTTTGGGCTCTGTAATGCCCCAGCTACATTCCAGCATCTTGTCAATGATATTTTCCGGGAATTCCTAGATAACTTTGTCATTGTCTATCTTGACGATATTTTAATTTTCTCTACCACTTTAGAATTACATCGAGACCATGTCAAGAAAGTCCTCTCAGTTCTCAGAAAACACGGCCTGTTCCTAAAAGGGGAGAAGTGTGAATTTGAAAAGACTACCATCCAGTTCCTTGGCTTCATCATCACTACTGAAGGGGTAGCCATGGATCCACAAAAAGTTAAAGCCATCCAGGAGTGGCCGGCCCCCTCAGACAAAAAAGGAGTCCAGCGATTTATTGGCTTTGCCAATTTTTATCGCAGGTTTATTAGGGGGTTCTCCTCAATTATCTCTCCCATCACTCAATTAACTCACCAACAAATCAAATTCCGATGGTCCCAGGAAGCTCAAGATGCCTTTGCCAAACTAAAGAATCTATTCACGTCAGCTCCCATACTTCAGCATCCGGATCCCACTCTACCTTATGTACTTGAAGTTGATGCCTCAGAATCCGCCACAGGAGCCATCTTGTCTCAAAGAAGTGGTATTAAGGCACTTCTCCATCCAGTAGCCTTTGCCTCCCGCAAACTAAGTCCTCCAGAGAAAAATTATAATGTTGATGACCGGGAATTATTAGCCATAAAAACTGCCCTTGAGGAATGGAGATACTTACTGGAGGGTGCGTCCCAGCCCATCATGATCTTCACGGACCACAAGAACCTGGAGTATCTCCGAACAGCCAAACGCCTTAGGCCCCGACAAGCCCGATGGGCATTATTCTTCTCCAGGTTCAATTTCCATATCTCCTATCGACCTGGGTCAAAAAATGGGAAGGCGGACGCACTTTCCCGTATGTTTCCAGAGGCCAATGAGTCAACAGAACCTGAAACCATCCTATCCTCTCACAATTTTCTTCATCTCATTCAACCTAACCTTCAATCTGCTATTGAACAGGCCTCTAGGCAATGCACGGAATCCGAGATATCCTCCTTAGAAAAAAGAGATGGTTTGCTGTTGGCCCAGGACAAGGTTTTTGTCCCCTCCTCTGTAAGGCTTAGAATTTTACAGACTTTCCATGATCACAAAATGGCAGGACATTTCGGAGTACGGAAGACTTCTGAATTAGTTCACCGCTCTTTCTGGTGGCCGGGTTGGAGGCAAGACTGTAAAAAGTACGTTCAATCCTGCATTACCTGCCAACGCAGCAAAGGGTCAAACACTAAAGCTTGGGGCCTCCTTAGACCCCTATCTATCCCTGAAAGACCTTGGAGTGAGGTTTCTTTGGACTTCATTGTTGATCTACCTCCCTCTGAAAATTTTTCCACCATCTTAGTAGTGGTTGATCGCCTCTCAAAGATGGCACACTTTCTACCCATGATTGGTACCCCTTCTGCTTTGGCTACAGCAAATGTTTTTATTAAAGAAATAATAAGACTCCATGGCGTTCCCCACAACATCACCTCTGATAGAGGAATTCAATTTACCTCAAGATTCTGGAAAGACCTTTGTAAATCCCTAGAAATCAAAACCTCCTTTTCTTCAGCATACCATCCCCAAAGCAACGGCCAAACAGAAAGGACAAATCAGACCTTGGAGCAATATCTCAGTTGTTTCTGCTCTAGCTCTCAGGATAATTGGTCAACCCTTCTCCCCTGTGCGGAGTTCGCCTATAATAATGCCACACACTCTGCCACCAATCAGACGCCTTTTTGGGCCAACTATGGGTTCCACCCATCTTTTCTGCCAAACTCCATTCCAGAAGTCACAACCCCCGCAGTTCAAGATCGAGTAAATCTCATCCAATCTAATTTTTTACAGATCCAAAAGGCCATGAAGGAAGCTCAAGACAGCTATAAGGAATATTACAACAATGGGAGAAGAAACAATCTGGAATTTAAGGTTGGGGATAAGGTTTGGCTATCTGCTGTCAATCTTAGATTACCCTGTCCCTCACGTAAATTTGGCCCAAAATTCATTGGTCCTTTTGACGTAAAAAGGGTAATTAATCCTGTGGCCTTCGAATTAACCTTACCCAGTACTCTTAGAATCCATCCAGTGTTCCATGCATCCCTACTAAAACCAATAGTTCCCAATTCTTTTTCAGGAAGGGAGGAACCTCCACCTCCACCAGTGGAGGTAGAGGGTGAAGAAGAATTTGAGGTGGAAGCAATTATGGACTGTAGAAAGAGGGGTAGGCAGACTCAGTATCTGGTGAAATTGAAAGGGTACCCACCGGAAGATAACTCCTGGGAACCTGCCAGTAATATACACGCACCTATTTTGGTTCAGAATTTTCACAGGCGACACCCAGGGATATTAGCCAGGTTGGGCATCCGGAGGCTGCCCCTCGGGGGGGGGGGGCACTGTCAGAGGAATAACAGAAACTTTGTTTGCCAGTACCGGCATTTCCCTGTACGCCTGCCTGGCAGAATGGCTAATAGGCGTATGCGGGTACGCGATTCAGCAGACCGCATCACGGCGTAACGGCACACATAGACGTGCAAGTCAGCGGACGCCGAAACGGCGAAACGGCGTAAGCACGTACGCACGTACGCATCTTAGCCGCACACGTGGGTTCCCCTATTAGCCCTATAAAAGGCAGCCCAGCTCTCTGGCTTATTGCTGGTTTGTCATTTCAGCTTCTGTGTTCCTGTTCCTTGTTCTGCTATTGACTCCTGCCTGTTGTGACCCGGATTTCCTTGACCATCCTTGAACTTCTCCTGCACCTTGACCTCGGCTTGCTTAACGGATTCCTCTTCAGTCTGCTCCAGTGTTTGACCCCCGGCTTCTCTTTAAAGACTTCGCTACTGCCTGCTACAGTGTTTGACCCCCGGCCTGTCTTGGAATCTCCTATTGATTGATTCCTGTGTATGACCTTGGCTTGTTTAAACGGACTTCCTTCCTACCGGCTTGCTGTGTTTGACCCCCTGGCTTCTCTACATACTTTGTTCCAGTTATCTACTTCAGGACCAAGGTGTTGGAGCCCCAGTCTGATTCCTCTGCTGATCACCATCCGGGTGTACCCTGCACGGACTACTACCAGACAGAAGTTCAACACGCAGGCTCCTACTAGTGCCTGGCAACCCGTGCCTCTCTGTGCCCGATACCCTCTGTGCCACCTCCAGGGGTATAGCGCACTCAGCTGCAAGGGGAGCCGCTCTCAGCATCTCGGCCCTGGTGAGTACCCTGACAGTGTACCTTCGATTTGCCATTTTGGGCTCTAAATTTAGGGGTACACTAGTGAGACTCACAGGCAAAAAAGCTCCTGACTGTTAGCGACTGATTCAAAACGCTACCAAAAAACTGTTAGCGATCGCAGGGATCAGGCCTGACTCTGCGAACGCTGCAGTTATGTGTGCTTAGTGTTTTGTAAGTGTCAGTTATCGATCGATACTGCACTTGGGTGGGCTGGGCTGGGCCGAGGGGCAAAACGCAGGTTCTAGCAGGTATCTGGGCTGATCCCGCTAACACTGTGTTTATGGGAACCCTAAACTGCTGGGGAGTATAGATCTGATCGGATCAGATATCGATCCGTTCAGATACTATAGCACTAAGGGAGGTGTATGCTGCGTGCGTGGGTTTTAGCGGTACTGGTGCTAACCTGACGCTGCCTTGGGCGACGCAGACCTTATCTGATCCTAAAAACGTAACTTATATCACCGCCGGGCAATTAGGGGGTTAAACCTTTATAAGGTAATAACGGCGGGTGCCCTAAAACTGTAATAAACTATAATAAACTACAAAAAACAAACTATCTAACCAGCGTCACCCGTAACACTTATACGGTGATCGTTGGTGAAAGGGTTAACTAGGGGGCAATCAGGTGGTTAAAACCTTTAGCAGGTAGTATATGGGGGTCCCTGTAAAACACTGACAGCGAACCTATATACTTACCTCCCTAACTAGCGTCACCTGTGTCACTAATACAGCGATCAGAAAAACGATCGCTTAGCGACACTGGCGACGGGGGGTAATCAAGGGGTTAACCTTTATTAGGGGGGGGTTAGGGGACCTAAAGGGGGGTACCCTAGACCTAAAAGGGGCTAACCTAACTGCCCTAACACTTATAACTGTCACAAACTGACACCAATGCAAAAAAACAAACAAACTGCTATTGGTGTCAGAGTGACAGGGGGTACAGGGGGGTGATCGGGGGGTGATCGGGGGGTGATGGGGGGTGAAAAGTGTGCCTAGTGTGTTCTACTGTAAGTGTAGTGTTGGTGCACTTACTTGGATGTCTTCTCTCCTCTAGGCCGGAACGAAAAGATTGGCTCGAGGAGGGATTACATCACTTCCTTTCCCTTTGTTTACATTACAGAGGGAAAGGAAGCGTTTTCATTCGCCGGGAGCGACCGGGAGGGGGTGGCCAACAATGGATGGCCTCCCCCTCACCTCTCATCGCCCGCGAAGAAATGCCTCTGGCACCGGGGGGGGGTCCGATCAGACCCCCCACCCGCGGGAGGCAGATCACGTATGGGTACGTGATTCTGCCTGCCCGTGCCATTCTGCCGCAGTATATCTGCTTTAGGCAGCCGGCAAGTGGATATATAGCCCCACATGAATTCAAAGAGATAGACACAATCCTGAGTTCTTTTCTTCAACTAGAATTTCTAGAGATACCTTGAAAATTACCCCTGGCGGACAGGGGTATGGCCTTGCCTAACCAGCAGGGGTACTACTTGGCATCCCAGCTTGTTCACACACATTGGTGGTTCCTTTTAGAATATAATAATACTGCTACAGCCACTATAGTAGAAAGTTTATGCATAGGAAACACCCTATTGTTTGTGCAGTCACTAAGGCACTTTGTATGACACTCCACCTTGCTAAAGAAGCCCTAGTTAAGTTGAAGAAAGTGGAAAGATAGCGCTGGACCCGTAGGTTTATTTTACTATTATTGTTATCTTAAGGTGCTAATGTTGGTGTAAATGATCTGGTTCCTGGGCAGATGGCTTCTACACCCCAGAGGATGTCCACAGTCTCCATGGCTTGTAGTGTAATGTAAGAAGGGTTGAAATTTAAGCACCACGCCACTGCTAAGAGGTCCAGATCCAACTTTATTCCATTAAAGGTCAGGGGTGCAGATCAAGAAATAGCCAATGCATTTTGGGGGTCTACGTACCCCTGACCTTTAATGGAATAAAGTTGTATCTGGGCCTCTTAGCAGTGGCGAGGTCCATAAATATTTGGACATTGACACAATTCTAATCTTTTTGGCTGTATACACCACCACAATGGATTTGAAATGAAACAAACAAGATGTGCTTTAACTGCAGACTTTCAGCTTTAATTTGAGGGTATTTACATCCAAATCAGGTGAACGGTGTAGGAATTACAATAGTTTGTATATGTGCCTCCTACTTTTTAAGGGACCAAAAGTAATGGGACAGATTAACAATCATCCATCAAACTTTCACTTTTTAATACTTGGTTGCAAATCCTTTGCAGTCCATTACAGCCTGAAGTCTGGAATGCATAGACATCATTAAACGCTGGGTTTCATCCCTGGTGATGCTCTGCCAGGCCTCTACTGCAACTGTCTTCAGTTCCTGCTTGTTCTTGGGGCATTTTCCCTTCAGTTTTGTCTTCAGCAAGTGAAATGCATGCTCAATCAGATTCAGGTCAGGTGATTGACTTGGCCATTGCATAACATTCCACCAGTGGCGTCTCCAGCTTTCATAGTTAGGGGGGGCACATGGGGGGACAGGGACAAAAATAGGGGGGCAATATAAAATGCAAATATATATATTTTTTTTTTTATCTATCCTGGGGCCCTTTACCCCTTTACTACGATCCCACAACGGCCCTTTCACATGTTCTGCAGTGAGCTCCCTTCCTACTGGGGCCCCCCCAGGGTGACAGAGAACAAGATATATATGTCACCAGCATACCAAGAAAATATAAGGGTCCAAAGCAGTGGGAGAACTATCAGGGTTGCAAAGGTTGTCTTGCCACCGGGCCCTGGTGTTCTGTCACTGTGGGGTTCCCCAGCCTCCTCTTGCTGTCCTGCCCCTGCTATTGACAGCGCTGGTCTGGCATTTCTTGGAATTTACAGGCTGGTTCTCCTGTCCTAAGGATGGGAGAAATCAGTCTGTTTTTTCAGTAACTGAGAGTCCTGGTGGAGTCCTTCCTGCAACTCGCTCTTCACCCTGCCAATGAGGATGCAGGGGAAGGAGCAGATCGGGCGGCCGTGGTTGTGTGAGCGCTTGCATTATGCAGTGTCAGCGAGCAGAGGGAGGGGGGAGGAATCACCCGCAGGAGCTGACTGGGGACGCTCTCCCTCTCAATAGAGACTGTTACCCCAGCAGTGGCCCGAGTAAGATGCGGCACATCCGATATGAATACAAACAAAAAGAAATTGCCTTTTTGTAAAAAAAAAGAAAAAATTAAAAAAAATAATAATTTTTTTTTTGGGGGGGCACATGGTGGGGCCCAGCATAATGTTGGGGGGGTCAGGTCCCCCTCTGCCCCCCCCCCCCTAGGGTCGCCATTGCATTCCACTTCTTTCCCTTAAAAAAGTCTTTGGTTGCTTTTGTGGTATGCTTCAGGTCATTGTCCATCTGCACTGTGAAGCTCCGTCCAATGAGTTCTGAAGCATTTTGCTGAATATGAGCAGATAATATTGCCCGAAACACTTCAGAATTCATCCTGCTGCTTTTGTCAGCAGTCACATCATCAATAAATACAAGAGAACCAGTTCCATTGGCAGCCATACATGCCCACACCATGACACTACCACCACCATGCTTCACTAATGAGGTGGTATGCTTTGGATCATGAGCAGCTCCTTTCCTTCTCCATACTCTTCTCTTCCCATCACTCTGGTACAAGTTGATCTTGGTCTCATCTGTCCATAGGATGTTGTTCCAGAACTGTGAAGGCTTTTTTAGATGTTGTTTGGCAAACTCTTATCTGGCCTTTCTGTTTTTGAGGCTCACCAATGGTTTACATCTTGTGGTGAGCCCTCTGTATTCACTCTGGTGAAGTCTTTTCTTGATTGTTGACTTTGACACACATACACCTACCTCCTGGAGAGTGTTCTTGATCTGGCCAACTGTTGTGAAGGGTGTTTTCTTCACCAGGGAAAGAATTCTTCGGTCATCCACCACAGTTGTTTTCCGCGGTCTTCCGGGTCTTTTGGTGTTGCTGAGCTCACCGGTGCGTTCTTTCTTTTAAGGATGTTCCAAACAGTTGATTTGGCCACACCTAATGTTTTTGCTATCTCTCTGATGGGTTTGTTTTGTTTTTTTTTCAGCCTAATGATGGCTTGCTTCACTGATAGTGACAGCTCTTTGGATCTCATATTGAGAGTTGACAGCAACAGATTCCAAATGTAAATAGCACACTTGAAATGAACTCCGGACCTTTTATCTGCTCCTTGTAAATGGGATAATGAGGGAATAACACACACCTGGCCATGGAACAGCTGAGCAGCCAATTGTCCCATTACTTTTGGTCCCTTAAAAAGTGGGAGGCACATATACAAACTGTTGTAATTCCTACACCGTTCACCTGATTTGGATGTAAATACCCTCAAATTAAAGCTGGAAGTCTGCAGTTAAAGTACATCTTGTTCGTTTAATTTCAAATCCATTGTGGTGGTGTATAGAGCCAAAAAGATTAGAATTGTGTCGATGTCCCAATATTTATGGACCTGACTGTAGGTCTATCCAGTATTTACAATCCTATTCGGTACCTGCTGAGATATTTTGAAGACTTGGATATGCCTAAAAGTACAAAACTACTTTGTCTCTTTTTCTTTTTTTTTCTTTATGTGAAGAAAATTAAAGTGATTGTAAAGGCAGAAGGTTTTTTTTTTTTATCTTAATGCATTCTATGTATTAAGATAAAAAAAGCCTTCTGTGTGCAGCACCCCCCTCAGCCCCCCTAAAACTTTCCTGAGCCCTATCTCTATCCAGCGATATGCATGGCTGCCTTGGCCATTCAGGACTCTCCTCCTCATTGGCTGAGACACAGCAGTGGCGCCATTGGCTGTCATTAAAAGTCAGTTAAACGATGAGAAGAGAGAGAGGGGCGGGGCCGAACCAAAGCTCTGTGTCTGAATGGATACATGGAGCTGCGGCTCAGCTCAGGTGCCCTTAGAGCAAGCTGCTAGCTCTGGGGGCACTCAAAAGGAGGGAGGGGCCAGGAGAGCCGAAGAGGGACCCGAGAAGAGGATGATCTGGGCTGCTCTATGCAAAACCAACTGCACAGGGCAGGTAAGTATAACATGTTTTTATTTTTATTGAAAAAAAAAAACTAGACTTTACAATCACTTTAAAGCTAATGCTTGGAAATCCTCTGCCCCCTTATGCCCCGTACACACGGTCGGACTTTGTTCGGACATTCCGACAACAAAATCCTAGGATTTTTTCCGACGGATGTTGGCTCAAACTTGTCTTGCATACACACGGTCACACAAAGTTGTCGGAAAATCCGATCATTCTGAACGCGGTGACGTAAAACACGTACGTCGGGACTATAAACGGGGCAGTGGCCAATAGCTTTCATCTCTTTATTTATTCTGAGCATGCGTGGCACTTTGTCTGTCGGATTTGTGTACACACGATCGGAATTTCCGACAACGGATTTTGTTGTCGGAAAATTTTATAGCAAGCTCTCAAACTTTGTGTGTCGGAAAATCCTATGGAAAATGTGTGATGGACCCTACACACGGTCGGAATTTCCGACAACAAGGTCCTATCACACATTTTCCGTCGGAAAATCCGACCGTGTGTACGGGGCATTACACTTAATTTTGGAGGTTTACTAACCAAGCACTCTCACTTTGTACGCTAAAATGTGAGGCTCCTGGCTGCCTGAACAAATTCGAGATGTTTTGAGTACACAAAATGCTATACCTCTAGAATAATGTCTGAAACATTAGCAAAAGTCATCATATAGAGAACTATATGGCCTCATGCACACTGGGTGTTCAGTCCTGGTGCATGAAACTCTGGCATTTAGATGCTGTGTGGAAGACACAGGTGCTCCGCCAAGCCCTGTTGCTGGCAGCCTGTAAAACTCTATAAGAGGCTGACAGCTGCTACAGCTGGACAAGACTGGATGTTGCACCAAGTGATGAATGCCCACCCAGGGATGATAGCCCAGAATGCAGACTGCTTGCAGTCTAGTTGGTTCACTGTCCAGCCACAGCAGCTTTCAGCTTCTTAAAGAGTTTTACAGGCTGCCGGTGTTCTGTCAAATTCTCCAACCCATCAGAAACTCCAACTACTTAACTTCCGTTTTTTTTAAACCAGCAGTAATTGAAGTTTTTGATGAATTGGTGGCAGGACACAACACTGGCAACCGAATAGAGTCCGGTGCAGGATATTATGAGTGAAGATTGTTACTCTGCTCTGATACTAGCCAACAAAATGGCCTCCTCCAAGGCGGCGACAACTTTGTCCTTGTGTGCCGCTGTGCTGCTGTGCAGTCAAAACAGCTCAATCTTCCTGTACCAGACTCTATTCGTTTGTCAGTGTTGTGTCCAACCACCAATTCGTCAAAATCTCCAATTACTAAGGGTTTAAATAAACTGGAAGTCACGTGGTTGGAGTTTCTGATGGGTTGGAGAAATTGACAGAACACCGGCAGTGGGGCTGGATTGGGCACCTGTTCCTTCTGCCCACACCTAAACTCCAGAGTTTCAGGCACCAGGATAAATGCTCAGTGTGTATGAGGTCTAAATGTACCAATGAGGAATAATTTTTCCTCACAACAGACTCACAATATAGACAGAGTGGCAGCTTTTAAATTATTGCGACAGGATTACATAGATATTTTAGGTACAAACATCCATATCAACTCACAAAGTGTTCAAGTGGTCTTAAAGCTGAACTCCAGAAAAAAAATTGCTAAACACACAGATGACATACATATAACGAAGATGTTTTTACCTGCTAAAGTATTTGTATTTCTGTCCATCCATAACCCACATGTATGCTGCCCTGCCACACAGCACAGCCCCAATGTTTCTTTGCTGCAATAAAGTAACACTTTCAGGTCTTGAACCAAACTCCACTCCCTTAGCCTGTGACTGTACTGTGAAAGGAGAAGCAGCAGACCCATGAACTTTTCTCATTGCCACTATTCTCTCTCATCCAATCAGAACGCTCCTTGTTATCACATCAGCACTGCAGCGTTAACAAACTCTTTGTACTGTTTCTCCCACTCCCAGTCTGTGCATTGCTGTACAGGGTATTGTGGGAGGCTGATATCTGGTCACATTTAGGTACTTACAGTATCTCACAAAAGTGAGTACACCCCTCACATTTTTATAAATATTTTATTATATCTTTTCACGTGACAACACTGAAGAAATGACACTTTGCTACACTGTAAAGTAGTGAGTGTACAGCTGGTATAACAGTGTAAATTTATACATGTGACCTTGGTGGTATGGACATGTCATTGCCATCATCCCATATAAAATTGTGAAATATTATATATAACCTCTAACGGGATTTTTAAGGCAATGAAAAATTAGATTTGCTAAAATCAATTTTATTATAAATCAAGAAAAGTAATTCGTATACAATCAAATAAATAGAAAATTCATATTGCTAATATTGCATAGTTATTAAAACAAATTTGGAAGAAAAGGTGATACAGCACACCACTCAATACAGTCACCACAGATGAAGGCCGTGGCGTTGAGTGGTGAATTTCCAACGCGTTTCAACCTGTATATTTTATGTCTTCTTCAGGGAAATGCATCACATTCTAAAAAATCAAAAACGTCATAATACTATTTATATTATTCTCAGTCAATGCGTGCAATGTGCAAAGCTCTGTTACTTACATCCTTCCAGAATATCTCATGGGCAAACAAAGGTTCCCAAACGGGGGTGGCAAGCACCAAGTCTCCAAAGATTAGGTATCCTATACCTCCTACAAGACGGCTGGAAATAAGCATTGGTTCCAAATGTTTGGCGTATTCAGCATAATGATAGCTGTGTGAAAAAGGGAGGGCATAGTTAAAACAGGCCAAAAAATGAAAAAAAGGGGGGAGGGGAAAGGACAGAAATGGAGGGGGAAAGGAGAGGGGGGGAAGAGAAATATGCGAGGGAGGGCCTGTATAGACCCTCCACTCACACATCTCATCCCCCTTCCTCTGTGCATCCGCACAAAATCCCTCAAACATCCTCCAAATCCCTAGTATCCCTCCCTAAAGCAAAAAACGAGTTTGCAAAATTCCCATTTGGAAAGATCAATGAGGTAAATAGACACTCACTGTTGCCCAGTGTCAAGCAAGAAGTACTCCGGAGGTGGTGAAAAAAATGGGGCCACACGTATGCCCTGACTTCCCTCGGTGGTTCCCGAAGGGGGAAATGACGCCATATTGCCGTCTCTGGCGTCCTTTATGTGGTATGGGCGGGGGCTAGTTGCCGCGCCAGCCAATGGCGTGGCTCACAAGCCCTAACCGCCCCTTGGAATGCCTCAGTAACCGTCACCACGGAAACCGATGACCCCGCATGCCGCGCATGC
Organism: Lithobates septentrionalis; assembly: GCA_037952835.1. Taxonomy (NCBI): domain Eukaryota; kingdom Metazoa; phylum Chordata; class Amphibia; order Anura; family Ranidae; genus Lithobates; species Lithobates septentrionalis. The sequence goes on from JBBDGP010001689.1 coordinate 669,686, forward strand.
GCGCTTGCTGACACGTCCGATCCGTGGCGACGTGAAGCGTCACCACGGAGACAGACGGCTCTGGAGGCAGCGCACGCGCATGCGCATGAGCCCGCTAAGCGTCACCACGGAGACGGACAACGCTGCAGGCAAACACATGCGTGCCAGGGAGCCTGTATTGCATCCCATATGCATCTCGCAGTGTGAACCGTAAGTCCGCTGCTAAACAGTGCCCATACCAATGTGAGGTTTTTCTCCAGGAGGTGTCCCCACAGGTAAAAAGAGCAAGGTTACTCACAGATATCCCCAATATGTACCCTTGTGCAGAAGACACTGTTACATTGTCTTCACCCTCCCTTTTGATCCGCAAAACAAGGAGAAGGGGGGGGGAAGGGTGGAATGGGGGAAGAGATCAATGATATTGGGCTAAGTTCCATAATGGAGGAGTTGTATATACAAAAGACCACATAAGTCCCCACATGCACTGAGGCTGGAAAACAGGCAAATGGGGGGACTGGGACTGATAACCACTGGCACGAGAGGCTCCCTGTCTGAGAAGTACCCAGGCAGGAATTTGAGGGCCCTCGTGTATAGCTAACACGGGGCCCCCCCCCTGTGCCGGGTAGGGTATAGGATGCAGGGGATATGAAGGGACCCCTGTCTATCTAGATCCAAGGAGACTGGTTCCCCCCTACCAAGTAAAACCCCGAGATATCCTAGAAGGAGAGCGGGGTGCAGAACCTAAATAGGAACTGCCCCTGATGGTTAATAATGCATAAGACAAAGAAAAATCATCACATAAATAACATTTAAGGGGCTTAAATGCCCTTATCAGGTGATAGCAATACCTCTACTCAAGGAGAGGACAGAATTGCATAGGAAATTATACAAAGTAACAAAAGGAGGAACATTCAGATCATTTGCTAGTTCCATCTAATATTTAATTTAAAAAGAAAAGAAAACCCCCCCTAGGAGAAAATTATCTATCTGATGCCTATACACACACATCAGGGTCACTCAAGAGGAGTAACCCACGTCAGGAAGGATTTGGAAGGATGGGAGCATGACCCATCCAGAGGGCTAAATGACCATTAGGAAGAATAGTGGGGAAGCATCTTAATCGGTTTTGCCTGACCCAAAGCCCTCCAGAAAGGTCCTGAAACTCTCAGTCTCATTCAAACCAGGGGGGGTGGTGGCCCTGAGACGCCTGATCCAGCGCATTTCACGCTGGAGCAGGATCTTGTTCCAATCACCCCCCCTGGCCGGTATATGAAGTCTATCCAGAACTGTGAAGTTAACCTTGGGCATCCTATAGTTATGTTGTTTAGCTACATGCCTGCCCAGAGGTAGGTAGAGATTACCTATGCCCATACTATGTACATGTTTTTCCACTCTTTTGGCAAATTCCTGTCGGGTCTTGCCAACATAAAAGGCCCCACACTGACATTGCATTAAGTAGACTACTCCCTGTGTTTTGCAGTTAGCAAAATGTCGCAACTGGAAAGTCTCCCCACTGGGTAGGATTATCTTAGTTCTTTTTCCTATGACTCCACATTGTGCGCACGATCCACATGGGTATGTACCCCAAGTTTTACAGGGGTCTCTTCTCGCACTTCCTTTGTATTCACTTTGTGTGAGTGTGTCACCTATGGAGCCAGTTTTTCTATAGGTAATTTGAGGTCTTGATGTTACTAGACTACCCAGAGTTGGATCTTCCATGAGAATTGACCAGTGTTTCGAAATTATTTTCTTTATTTGTTTGTGTTCATTTGAAAATTTCAAAATGATTCTGGTCGTAGTGTCTGCCTTTTTTAAGTTCTTTTTCTTTTTGAAGATCATGTCCTGTCTCTCTGTATTTTTCACACGATTATACGCTTTCTTGAGAGCCGTTTTGGTGTATCCTCTTTCCATTAATCTGGAGGTTAATTCATTGGATTCTCATTGAAAATCTTCCTGTGTACTACAATTCCTTTTTAATATTAAGAATTGACTGAATGGAATGGATTTCTTCCTGCCTGGGTACTTCTCAGACAGGGAGCCTCTCGTGCCGGTAGTTATCAGTCCCAGTCCCCCCATTTGCCTGTTTTTCAGCCTCAGTGCATGTGGGGACTTATGTGGTCTTTTGTATATACAACTCCTCCATTATGGAACTTAGCCCAATATCATTGATCTCTTCCCCCATTCCACCCTTTCCCCCCCCCCTTCTCCTTGTTTTGCGGATCAAAAGGGAGGGTGAAGACAATGTAACAGTGTCTTCTGCACAAGGGTACATATAGGGGATATCTGTGAGTAACCTTGCTCTTTTTACCTGTGGGGACACCTCCTGGAGAAAAACCTCACATTGGTATGGGCACTGTTTAGCAGCGGACTTACGGTTCACGCTGCGAGATGCGTATGGGATGCAATACAGGCTCCCTGGCACGCATGTGTCTGCCTGCAGCGTTGTCCGTCTCCGTGGTGACGCTTAGCGGGCTCATGCGCATGCGCTTGCGCTGCCTCCAGAGCCGTCTGTCTCCGTGGTGACGCTTCATGTCGCCACGGATCGGACGTGTCAGCAAGCGCGCATGCTTGCTGACACGTCATCGGTTTCCGTGGTGACGTTTACCGTCACCACGCTGAGGCATTCCAAGGGGCGGTTAGGGCTTGTGAGCCGCGCCATTGGCTGGTGCGGCAACTAGCCCCCGCCCATACCACATAAAGGACGCCAGAGACGGCAATATGGCGTCATTTCCCCCTTCGGGAACCACCGAGGGAAGTCAGGGCATACGTGTGGCCCCATTTTTTTCACCACCTCCGGAGTACTTCTTGCTTGACACTGGGCAACAGTGAGTGTCTACTTACCTCATTGATCTTTCCAAATGGGAATTTTGCAAACTCGTTTTTTGCTTTAGGGAGGGATACTAGGGATTTGGAGGATGTTTGAGGGATTTTGTGCGGATGCACAGAGGAAGGGGGATGAGATGTGTGAGTGGAGGGTCTATACAGGCCCTCCCTCGCATATTTCTCTCCCCCCCCCCTCTCCTTTCCCCCTCCATTTCTGTCCTTTCCCCTCCCCCCTTTTTTTCATTTTTTGGCCTGTTTTAACTATGCCCTCCCTTTTTCACACAGCTATCATTATGCTGAATACGCCAAACATTTGGAACCAATGCTTATTTCCAGCCGTCTTGTAGGAGGTATAGGATACCTAATCTTTGGAGACTTGGTGCTTGCCACCCCCGTTTGGGAACCTTTGTTTGCCCATGAGATATTCTGGAAGGATGTAAGTAACAGAGCTTTGCACATTGCACGCATTGACTGAGAATAATATAAATAGTAATATGACGTTTTTGATTTTTTAGAATGTGATGCATTTCCCTGAAGAAGACATAAAATAAAGAGGTTGAAACGCGTTGGAAATTCACCACTCAACGCCACGGCCTTCTTCTGTGGTGACTGTATTGAGTGGTGTGCTGTATCACCTTTTCTTCCAAATTTGTTTTAATAACTATGCAATATTAGCAATATGAATTTTCTATTTATTTGATTGTATACGAATTACTTTTCTTGATTTATAATAAAATTGATTTTAGCAAATCTCATTTTTCATTGCCTTAAAAATCCCGTTAGAGGTTATATATAATATTTAACAGTGTAAATTTGCTGTCCCCTCAAAATAACTCAACACACAGCCATTAATGTCTAAACCGCTGGCAAAAAAGTGAGTACACCCCTAAGTGAAAATGTCCTAATTGGGCCCAAAGTGTCGATATTTTGTGTGGCCACCATGATTTTCCAGCACTGCCTTAACCCACATGGGCATGGAGTTCACCAGAGCTTTGCAGATTGTCACTGGAGTCCTTTTCCACTCCTTCATGTCGACATCACAGAGCTGGTGGATGTTAGAGACCTTGCGCTCCTCCACCTTCCGTTTGAGGATGCCTCACAGATGCTCAATAGGGTTTAGGTCTGGAGATATGCTTGGCCAGTCCATCACCTTTACCCTCAGCTTCTTTAGCAAGGCAGTGGTCATCTTGGAGGTGTGTTTGGGGTCGTTATCATGTTGGAATACTCCCCAGCGGCCCAGTCTCCAAAGGGAAGGGATCATGCTCTGCTTCAGTATGTCACAGCACATGTTGGCATTCATGGTTCCCTCAATGAACTGTAGTTCCCCATTGCCGGCAGCACTCATGCAGCCCAAGACCATGACACTCCCACCACCATGCTAGACTGTAGGCAAGACACACTTATCTTTGTACTCCTCATCTGGTTGCTGCCACACATGCTTGACACCATCTGAACCAAATAAGTTTATTTTGGTCTCATCAGACCACAGGTCATGGTTCAAGTAATCCATGCCCTTAGTCTGCTTGTATTCAGCAAACTGTTTGCAGGCTTTCTTGTGCATCATCTTTAGAAGAGGCTTCCTTCTGGGATTACAGCCATGCAGACCAATTTGATGCAGTGTGCGACGTATGGTCTGAGCACTGACAGGCTGACCCCCCACCCCTTCAACCTCTGGTAGCACTTATATGTCTATTTCCCAAAGACAACCTCTGGCACCCCACGCTTTCATTAAGTGCCTCTCATTAGTGTCCATTTGTGTCATGGGTGGAGACCTCAAAGTTCTCCCATATAGAAGAGTGTATTGCTCTCATGGTTCAGAGAAGCAGGATCTCCCAATCCATCGATAGTGTAGGACCCACTAATTATGGGGTACTTTGTCGCAGTAAGTGGGCTTAGCACCATATACCAATATGGTGTGACCAAATCCCCATATTTTTTGCTAATATTTTTTAGATTGTCTAGGTGTTTTGAACTAGCCCTGTTGGAGGTAAATGTCTTTTTTGCATGTGTGCGCTGTAATATTTCGCTCCCCATTTCTCCCCATTTCACATGAAAAGATATAATAAAATACTTACAAAAATGTGAGGGGTGTACTCACTTTTGTGAGATACTGTATGTTTGAATTTAAAAACTGCATTTATTCTCTGGTATTCTGTATTCTCTGAATACATAGCTGCATTTATGTCTTTTATACCTACCTGGTGTTCTGCTTTAAAACACTACTAACACATTTGTGAAGTGCCATTCTACAGGTGGGTCCTTTACCACCTCTGTCTGCTGAGGTTAGCCAGAGAAACATGTTAACTGTTGCTCTTCTTCTAATACCAGCTTAAAAATGAAACAAGCTAATATAAAAATGTACCCTTTGATCTAGTTATGTATTAATTTATACATCATTAAATGTATATTTAAATACTACTAGTATAAGTACTAGAAACCAAACTATATCAGCTTCCCATGGTTCCTTTTTTATCAGGTCTGAGAGATGGGACAGTAATGTAAATGCTGACCTTACTCTAGTAGATTTACAAATGTACATTTGTTTGAAAATTCTTATCAATACAATGACTTAACAAATGCATTTCAAAATTGTATTTGCCGTTAACATTCAATTTTTCGAATGAATGTAATTTCCTGAAAGAAAGTCACAAACACTGTTAGAAATGAGCTTGTTTGAAAAAAAAATTCAATCCTGCTCCTTTGAATTTTCTTGTCACTCCAGTCTAAAATGAAAGTCAATTTGACCCTTGTAATGATTTGAAAATCAAACGCAAAAAAAATGAAAGTTTTCACATGAAATTCTTCTAATGTACAGTAAGGACAGCTTAAATCAAACAACTTATTTAACACTGCACTGTGCTTTTAGTTTAACCTGTTTTTTTGTACTGGGAGCTTGATCACACAAGGGGTGCGTAGAGGCATGACCACACTAGATATGTGCGATTCGTTTAGTTACGAATTTAAATTCGGATGAAATTTGCATTATTCTGAGATTCAGATATATCCGAATTAATGAATCACAATAGTAACTAAATTATCCGAATTTTAAAATGAATTTGAATTCTAATTTGATAATTAATTCAAATTAATTTATTTATAATTAATTACAATACAATTACAATTAAATACATTTATAATTAATTCAAATTCGAAAATGAATTTGAAATGGAAACATATTGAAATAAATACAGTAAGGTATAAAACTGAAATAAGAGGATCAAATGCACAGGAAAATTGATGGAACTTTTAAGGTGTTTCAATTCAATAACAATCCAGTATATTAAAAAAATAACATTTTATTAAATCACAACATTAAAAACTTAAAAAAAAAATTCCTGTGCTTTTGACTATCTAGGGATGTGGTGCTAATTATCTGTTATCATTCACCCATACTGCTAAGGAAATAGAATGATGATTCCTACTTAGGCTGCTTTATAGAAAAGAATATAAAATAAAATACAATAAAATAAAAAATAAAAAATAGAAAAGAAAAGAATAGAATAGAATGGAAAAAATAGAATACAATAAAATAAAATAAAATAGAACGCATATAGCCATCTTCTGAAATTTTAATTTCAAATTAATTTTTCAAAATTCAATTTCAAATTGATTTGAAAATAATGAATATACGAAACAAATCTGAATATATGAAATGAATTACAAAAATGAATCATTCTAACGTAACAAAAATGACTAAACAAAATTATTAACTTTACGAACGAGTCTGAAATGAAACAAAACAAATTTTTCCATAATTCATTCATAAAGACCACACAGTCTTTATTTTTTGGAAGTTTATATACCACCTTTTTTATACTTTACTCATATAAAATCTTAGTTTTACTTAAAAAAAACAAAAAAAAACAAACATGCATTTATAGGGTTCTGTGTGTTCACTTTGAATGCCCATACATGTGCAAGGGAAAAAAAGGGAATACACTTGACTTACACTTTAAAATATGAGCATTCTCTAAATCTTCAATAAATATTCCCCATTGTGTTGTGTATGCTGAACACACTGAGTAAAAAGAAAGCATAGCACTGTTCTGTCATTTTTGACAACTTCTGTCTAATTAAAATTAAAATTCCAATAGAGCTCTGTATATGAACTAGGAAAGGAAGGGGCCAAGTGGATTTAGCTATTGTGAATAGACAAGAATAGCAGAAAATCAAAATACAGAGCCTTTTTACAGAATAGTAGTAAATGATGCTCAATTGATGAAAACAGACTTGAGTACACCACCTTTTAGCTGCAAGTGATAAGTATGAAATACTTACATGGCTATACGAGGTAAAAAAAGATGTTAAAATATGTTTCAGAATATAAATACAATGTATTTGTATATGCATCCAAGAGAGTCACTGTGCTCCATGTTTCTTGCTCGATGTAGCGTTTTTTATCTAAGCGTATCTATGGTCATAATGTATAATTGTATATTCATTTTCAAATGGTATTTTAATTATTTCTAGCCTACTCCCTTAATCTGAACAATTTTAAAGTTTATAAATGTACTTTGTGAATATACACATGTTCTTTCTTTGGATTCTGTGACCCGTAGTCACTATGCCCTGTGGGTAGGCACTGCTGTGTCACACATTTCACAGAGCCTGCCTTCTGAACTACAGAGGTGCTGAGAGGAGGAGTTTCAGGAGGGGGAGTCAGTACAGGAATCACTGCTTGCAGGCAGCAAGGTACCATGGGATATGTAGTCTTTGGAAATGGAACGTAAACTGCAGAGGAGAAGCTGCAAAGCATGCAGGGAATCCAGAAAGTTGTGGAAAGAGACAGCCAGCAGACAGGCAGCAGTCACACCATGAAAGGAGATTTTTTTAACTAAGTTTATATTGGATTGTCAATATTCAATTTGATAATTTTTATTCATAATTGTACAAAAACATCACATTTCTCAGTATACAAAATTCAAAACAGTAAAAACCATCCTAATACCCTACGAGATGCATAAATTCATCCTGCAAGGAGTGCTGTTCTAATTTTCTCCCATTTTAACCCCTTTTTACCCCGGTACATAATTGTCAATATTAAGTATGGTTTGTATTGTTATTGCAATGCTTGTGGGCGGGGCTTGAGGCACCCTAGTGGGGACACAAAGGAACTGCACTCGCTAATGCCTAGGTAGGAATTGGTGGTCATGTGAAATCAACATTAAGGCACAACTCCAAACATAGAAGTGGGCAGCAACTTACACCGTTAACTCCCTGTAGTCCATGGCTAACTTCCTTACACTGTTGGCATTTGAACACTTCAGACACACACTTTGTTAGAGAACACCACTCTTCCAAGTGTGCAGCAATTAAAGATCGGTACCGCAAAAACTGTACAAGTCTCCACCAATGACGCAATACCATCACCTCTCTCCCAGTGACTAATCCAGTGTTGCTACTGGATTCAGGAAACAATCTCTCTCCATTCTTCAGCTCGCTTCCTCTCCTGTGACTCCAGGCTGGGTCCCTAGGCACTCTGTGCAGCAGATTCAGTCCCAGAAAGTGGAGAACCGGTCTCTAGTGAAGGTGCCAAGCACATAACTCTTTTCACTACCAGAGTGACCATCACCTTTGCCATGTCACCCATCTCCTGGCTGATTGGCTGCTGTGCACATGACACAGACACTGTATTCATTGGCAACAACATTATAGCTTTCTCTGGATAGCACTCCATATGTTAGAAAAAAAAATAATATTAAATCCTTCGCGCTACTAGGAGTAGTTAATATAAGATACCTGGTATCTAAATAACAAAAAGTGATATATATCAAAAAATGCTGCAAAATCTGATGGTGTTCACAAAAACACAAAACAAATATAAGAACAAAAAAAGATGATATCGCGCAAAAATAAATATCACTAAAAACCTTGAAGGTGATTATCAAATGAATAAATAAAAAACTGGTAATGAAAAAATGTGATGATGTCTAGTGAAATGATAAAGTGTCACAATACAAATATAAATGGATTTCAAAAAAGATGCAAACTGATAAATGAATAAAATTGCAGGTAAAATACCAATAGATGAAGTAGTGCATATAATCACATGAAAAGTATAATAACAATATCTTCAAAAATATAAAATTGTGTTTAAAGGCAGTGAAAGTCTCTTCCAAAAATCATCATTTATTATATATTATTTTTTTGGAAGAGACTTTCAATAGCCCCAGTAAATGAAAAAATTCCTGAAGGGAGAGAGTCATGGACATCAGGTTCTACTTTGATAACAGAACTGGTATTTTTCAGTGTAAGAAAAGAGGATGTTTGACCTGTCAGTTTATCCAACATGGTCAATCCTCTTTTTCTGATAGGTCTGGCAATACATATGATATAAAGCAATTTATAACCTGCTCCACTGAGTATGTGGTATATGTATTAATATGCCCTTGCCATCTGCTCTATGTGGGCCGGATGATGCGAACTCTACGAAAACGAGTGGGTGAGCAACAACGGTTCATACAGAAGGGCCTCCATGAACACAGTGTCCCCCGCCACTTTAAAAGTCACCATGCCAAAAACATCCAGTGTCTAAAGGTTGTAGCCATTGAATATATTCCAAGTGGTTCCCTAACTGACAATGAGAGGTTCTCTTTATTGTGAAAACAGGAATCATTCTGGATCTATAAATTGGCCTCTTTGTCCCCCAATGGGTTAAATGAGGGTCTTGAGATCCATAGCATCATCTAGACCCTGCATCATTGGTTGTTCATTTTTGTTGTACAACATTTATATTTTCTCTGGTCACAGGTAATAACCTTCTGTTGGTGCACATGATGTCACCATGTAACCACTTAGTTGTACACACACATATATTTTTCTTTTTCTCAAATTCCCCTCCCTCCACTTCTTTTATTCCATGGTAGTCATTTCATATTAATTATATTCATCAATTTCTTTTAATGATATTTGTTTTATTCATTGTTTATTATCAATTTATGTCTTAGTTATTCGTTTTTTTTTTTTGTTTCCAGTGTCTCTCTAGTATTTGCAATATGAATTTGTTCTATTAAGCTTTTAATAATAGAGGTTTTGCTGTAGTGGAGTAAGTGGTTCCTTTAAAAATGCTAATCTCCCGCAGCCAATTCCTATTTAATCCCCATTGGCTGGTCATGTCACATGACTTGAGGAAGGGCCACACCCCAAAATGCATTGTCAAGACAACAGCCACGATCTCTCCTTGCTCCCCTTGACTTGCTCTCCACCATCTTGAACTCCAAGCCTCGTTTTGGATTGGTCTCCCTGAGCGTTTGACATCACGCCTGGGAGTCCTACGCTCACTGGTTCCTATTGGAGTTTGCTCTGGTTGTCTCCCGGCCCCTTCTCCATCTACGGCTGGCTAGCCGTGCTGCCGTTTACCGCTGGTTACCATTAGGGACTAGGTTGAGGTGCTACATTGTCTCTTGGTCCCTACATGAGTTGGGTTCACCCTCCCTGTTTTTGTTGATTGACCCACTTAACATGAGAACATGAACACAGGCAGGAAAAGCACATTAAACCTTATTAAATGCTGGTGTTATAAAATAAAAGTGTATGCAGTAACCATTGTAATTTACAATGTGTGACAGTACGAGACTCTGTCACTGTGGAATCGGTCAGTTATAGGACACAGGGTGTGCACAGTGGCTGAGTGCAGGACTATGGAGCATAGGTGTTGAGTAGTTTTCTCCAGGTTTTGGTATTCTTGGATGGGGCTCCATAGTTTGGAGATTCCATAGTGTCTTGGGCGGGATGGATTCTCCATCCCAGTGTCTGGGAGGTCTCCTACAGGAGTCAGCGAGGCTGCATGTGTCAAACTGTGTGGGAAATCTTAAGTATTATGGACTTTCCATCTTTATTTTAATAAAAGTGGGCTACAGGGCCCTTAAATATAGTTCCTGACTGACGTGAACTTACTTAAGAACACATCTACCACTGGGCTAAACATCCCCCCATGTCACAAATGATACATAATACATAGTGATACATTAAATTCAAAATACTAACAATAAGTTACAAAGCCATCCACAACTCTGCCCCCAGCTACATCACTAGCCTAGTCTCAAAATACCAACCTAATCGCCCTCTTTATTCCTCCCAAGACCTCCTGCTCTCTAGCTCTCTCATTACCTCCTCCCATATCCGCCTCCAGGACTTCTCCCGATCCTCTGGAATTTGCTACCCCAATCTGTCAGACTGTCTCCACCAGTGGCGGAATTTTCAGGGTCGCAACAGTCGCACTTGCGACTGGGCCCTGGAATTCTGCCAGTGTGGGGGGGCCCCAAGACGCCGCACCTCCCCTGGCTGGCATCTAACTATACAGGAGAGGGGGGCGTAAGGGGGCGATCGGCAGCTATGTGATGTCTGCGCTCTGCGGGATGTCCCTCCAGGCAGCACACAGTTCACTTCCCGAATATCAGTGAGTACAATGGAGAGGGGAGGGGCCTCTGACCAGCAGATTGAGTGCACAAGTTTGTCCCTCTGCTTGTACACTCTGAGTCTTGCTAATACACGCTCAGGTCAGAGGCCCCTCCCCTCTCCATTGGATACAATGATATTCGGGAAGTGAACTGTGTGCTGCCTGGAGGGACATCCTGCAGAGTGCAGACATGACAAGGAAGCATGCTGCTTCTCATGTAAGTAAAGCACAACACTGGCCACCCACCTCTCCCCTCTCACACTGTCCCCCCACACACTGTCCCCTCTCACACTGTCCCCCCACACACTGTCCCCTCTCACACTGTCCCCTCTCACACTGTCCCCCCACACACTGTCCCCCCACACACTGTCCCCTCTCACACTGTCCCCCCACACACTGTCCCCTCTCACACTGTCCCCCCTCACACTGTCCCCTCTCACACTGTCCCCTCTCACACTGTCCCCTCTCACACTGTCCCCCCACACACTGTCCCCCCACACACTGTCCCCCCACACACTGTCCCCTCTCACACTGTCCCCTCACACACTGTCCCCCCACACACTGTCCCCTCTCACACTGTCCCCCCACACACTGTCCCCTCTCACACTGTCCCCCCTCACACTGTCCCCCCACACACTGTCCCCTCTCACACTGTCCCCCCACACACTGTCCCCTCTCACACTGTCCCCTCTCACACTGTCCCCCCACACACTGCCCCCTCTCACACTGTCCCCTCTCACACTGTCCCCCCACACACTGTCCCCCCACACACTGTCCCCCCACACACTGTCCCCTCTCACACTGTCCCCTCTCACACTGACCCCCCACACACTGTCCCCTCTCACACTGTCCCCCCACACACTGTCCCCTCTCACACTGTCCCCTCTCACACTGTCCCCCCACACACTGTCCCCTCTCACACTGTCCCCCCACACACTGCCCCCTCTCACACTGTCCCCCCACACACTGTCCCCTCTCACACTGTCCCCTCTCACACTGTCCCCTCTCACACTGTCCCCCCACACACTGCCCCCTCTCACACTGTCCCCTCTCACACTGTCCCCCCACACACTGTCCCCTCTCACACTGTCCCCCCACACACTGTCCCCCCACACACTGTCCCCCCACACACTGTCCCCCCACACACTGTCCCCTCTCACACTGTCCCCTCTCACACTGTCCCCTCTCACACTGTCCCCCCACACACTGTCCCCCCACACACTGTCCCCCCTCACACTGTCCCCTCTCACACTGTCCCCCCACACACTGTCCTCCCACACACTGTCCCCTCTCACACTGTCCCCTCTCACACTGTCCCCCCACACACTGCCCCCCCACACACTGTCCCCTCTCACACTGTCCCCTCTCACACTGTCCCCCCACACACTGTCCCCCCACACACTGTCCCCCCACACACTGTCCCCCCACACACTGTCCCCTCTCACACTGTCCCCTCTCACACTGTCCCCCCACACACTGTCCCCCCACACACTGTCCCCTCTCACACTGTCCCCCCACACACTGTCCCCTCTCACACTGTCCCCTCTCACACTGTCCCCCCACACACTGTCCCCTCTCACACTGTCCCCTCTCACACTGTCCCCCCACACACTGTCCCCTCTCACACACAGTGTGTGGGGGGCACACACTGTCCCCTCTCACACTGTCCCCCCACACACTGTCCCCTCTCACACTGTCCCCTCTCACACTGTCCCCCCACACACTGCCCCCTCTCACACTGTCCCCCCACACACTGTCCCCTCTCACACTGTCCCCCCACACACTGTCCCCTCTCACACTGTCCCCTCTCACACTGTCCCCCCACACACTGTCCCCTCTCACACTGTCCCCCCACACACTGTCCCCTCTCACACACAGTGTGTGGGGGGCACACACTGTCCCCTCTCACACTGTCCCCCCACACACTGTCCCCTCTCACACTGTCCCCTCTCACACTGTCCCCCCACACACTGCCCCCTCTCACACTGTCCCCCCACACACTGCCCCCCCCCCACACACACTGTCCGCTCTCACACTGTCCTCTCTCACACTGTCCCCCCACACACTGTCCCCCCACACACTGTCCCCTCTCACACACTGTCCCCTCTCACACACTGTCCCCTCTCACACTGTCCCCTCTCACACTGTCCCCCCCCCCACACTGCCCCCCCCCACACTGTCCCCCCCCACACTGTCCCCCCCCCACACTGTCCCCTCTAACACTGTCCCCTCTAACACTGTTCCCTCTAACACTGCCCCCCCCCCACACTGTCCCCCCCCCCCCACACTGTCCCCTCTAACACTGTCCCCTCTAACACTCTCCCCTCTAACACTGTCCCCCCCCCCACACACTGTCCCCTCTCACACTGTCCCCCCCACACACTGTCCCCCCACACACTGTCCCCCCACACACTGCCCCCCCACACACTGCCCCCTCTCACACTGCCCCCTCTCACACTGTCCCCTCCACACACTGTCCCCTCCACACACTGTCCCCCTCTCACACTGTCCCCCTCTCACACTGTCCCCTCTCACACTGTCCCCTCTCACACACTGTCCCCCCCACACACTGTCCCCTCTCACACTGTCCCCCCCACACACTGTCCCCTCCACACACTGTCCCCTCCACACACTGTCCCCTCCACACACTGTCCCCTCTCACACTGCCCCCCCCCCACACTGTCCCCTCTCACACTGCCCCCCCACACACTGTCCCCCCACCTCTCCCCTCTCACACTGTCCCCACACCTGTCCCCTTTCACACTGGCCCCCACCTGTCCCCTCTCACACTGGCCACCCACCTGCCACATAGCCCCACTTTTATCACACTGCCCACATCATACTATTTCCCCATCATACTGCCCCCACCTGTCTCACTGTCCCCTGTCACACTGCCCCCTTGGCACAATACATTCCTGTCATACTGCCCCCTCCTGTAACACTGCCCCTCCATCATTCTGCCCCTTCGTCACACTGCCCCCTTCTGTCATATTTACCCCCCTCCTGTCACACTACCCCCCTCTTGTTAAACAGTCCCCCTCCTTTCACAGTGCTCCCTCATTACACTGCCCCCCTCTTGTAATACTTCCCAGGTATCCTTTTCCTGTCACACTGCCCCCCTCTTGTCACAATATCCCCCTGTCATACTGCCCCCTCCTGTCACACTGCCCCTTCTTGTCACACTGCCCCCCTTCTTTCACAGTGCCCCCTCTTATCACACTCCCCCCTCTGGTCACACTTTCCAGATACCCTTCTTTGGTCACACTGCCCCCTCCTGTCAAAATACCCGTCATACTGCCCCTCATTCTTTCACAATACCCCCCCCCTCCCCCATCATAGTGCGGGTCAGGGGCCCTTCATGGTTTCTTGCACTGGGGCCCTGAAGGTTATAGTTACGCCTCTGGTCTCCACATTTATCCACTTTTAGACGATCCCTGAAAACCTTCCTCTTCAGAGAAGCCTATCTTGCCTCCATCTAACAACTGCACTATTTTCTCCGTTAGCTCATCCTCCACAGCTATTACCCTTTTGTATAACTTGACCCTCCCTCCTAGATTGTAAGCTCTAACGAGCAGGGCTCTCTGATCCTTCCCATATTGAATTGTATTGTAATTGTACTGTCTGCCCAAATGTTATAAAGCACTGCATAAACTGTCGGCGCTATATAAATCCTGTATAATAATAATAATACATAAGTCTGTATGCAATGCACAATAGTTTTGAGCATCCCTGCTCTTTGTCAGGTGAGTAATTAAGCCCTCAGAGTCCAATTATTTACAACTAGAAAATAAACATAACATACTCCCAACAACCTAATCACCTCCCACCATAGACTAAATATAATGAATGAAATACAATACCATAATACTAATTAGTCATGACTTGCTAAAATACAAAGTAACAAGCAGAAAGTGCCAGTGTCCCTGAATGGATATGTAACAAATCTGCAAAAACAAAGAAAGCTGAGGTGTTCTCGATGATCTTCTCCATCCTGTTATCTTTCTGCCTGAAACGAGATTAGAGTAAATGTTATGAAAACAAGTAAGTCATAGTTCCTGCTCAGCCTATTTGGGTGTAGTGACATCAATCTGTTGATCCAAACTCAAATTGAGATCTCCCCTTGTCCTCAGTCTGGGCACATCATCTAATACTAGTTGAAAATGCAGATCGGTTTCCACATGTCCACAATACCCAAAATGTTTAAAAAAAAAAAAAAGATTTATTTTCCAGATCAAATGTCTATCTTGGGAGATATGATCCTTAACTTGTTGAGTAGTCTCTGCAACATAGATAAACTTGCAAGTACAAATCACAGCTTAAACTACATGATAGGAAAGACAGGTGTAGTGTTGTTTTATGTGATGAAAGAAACCTGCAGTAGGATGAATGAATCAACTTTTCTTTGAGTATGAGTGATCACTGAGCACAAGATAGGCAAGGGATCAGCCCTGACCTTATAGTACCACAATAAAGCTACATTTCTTAAGCTCTGGTTTTGGCAGAAGACTTCAATGGGAACCAATGGTAGTTCTGAAATTTTATGATATTCCCACAATAACAAATGCCAGTGTTTTCTAATTAATGGGAATCATTTCTGACTCAAGGGGCAATAATGCATTGAGAAAGGAATTATCCTTTAAACCATCTGATCCGTTGCTGTTGACTGTTTGTCTAATATGTATACTCTTGATTTCTGATTCTAACAGGTCCAGGGGTAGATACCATTAGATACAATTTCTTATTATTGCATCTCTAGTTTATCTTTGCCACTCACAATACATTTAACCCTTAGCAGTTGGCTATAGACCATGAGCAAACCACATGGGGAGGATGAAAACTGGAAAATTGGAACTGTAACTTTTTTTTACACTATTTGCATGTTTCTTTTGTTTGTTTGTTTTTTGTTTGCTATTTTTTTACCTATTGTTGGCTGTAATCTGGTGGAGTGTCAAGAAGGGTGGAGCAGATTCCAAATAAAGCATTTTTCGCCTTTCATTAAACAGAAAGAGATAGAGTTTGGCCAGTGTATTTTCAGGTTTAGGTGGAGGGAACACAGGTAGTTGTATTATCCAATGTAAAGATTTAAAGTTAATGAAAGAAGATTGAAGAAATTCACACTTAAAAAGGACTATAATACATTTATTAATTTCATTAATTTATGCATGTATCATGATTGAAATTATCATTAAATATTGTTTATATGTATGTAGTTTCACATATAGTGTCAGCGTGAATTTTTCCTTTTCATTTTAAAGCTGCATTTATAGGATTTAGGTATTTGCATGATTGCTTGACAACTTGGAGCCATTTTAATGCCTGTACCTGGTCCAATCTTAGAGATCAATGGAACTTGCATGCTGGAAGCAGAACTTTTCTTACAGTTTAGCTGAGATCAAAACTACACAACCCAGGAGCCTTTGCTAGGGAGCTGGAGCATTTAAAAGAAAAAGCCCAGGGCTCAGTGACAAACAGAGAACCCAAATCCTCTAGCAGTTCCTGCGGGGGTAGGCCTACAGATACATAGACAAATAAACAAATAAACAATACATTCCCTTTAGTTGATGCTTAAATAACAGTATTCAGTAATGGCTAACAGTAATTCAAAACAAGTGGTGTCCTTTGATGTAATTTCCCTTATATTAATTACTATAGATCTCCCTTAAAGTGGATGTAAACCTGCAAATCTTCTCTTTAATGAAGACTTCTACCTGGTACAGTAGAGGATGTCAAGTCATCAAGTCATGAACAGTCCTCTTGTCTTTTTTTAGTAAGATAAAAAATGACACACAGATAAATTTGTGTTGCTACATCCCCACTGCTGTGACTGACATCTCATTTCTTTACCTCATGAACAGCATGAGAGAGAGAATGTTCCGATTCCAGCTTCACACCCCTCCTTCTTTCTTCTCCAGCTCTCCCAGGATTGGCTGTTCCACACCGCAGCATGATTGGGCATGCTGAAGTCATGTGGTGCCTTTCCTAAATTTTGACTGGATGTTACTTGAAACTCAGGAATAGGAGAGTAGGAGAGTGTGGAGGTGGGCGGGGAGTTTTGTGACATCACAACTCCGCCCACCGAACTCCGACAAAGAGACCCACCCATCGATTCCAAAGTTTTGTGGGGCTCATACTGCTGAAGGGGGTGACATTTGCAAGGTAGGGATACATGCAGGAGGCTTGCATGTACAGTATATATACATTATTACTGTGCCATTAGTTTATACTGGGTGAGTGGTGGATTTACATCCACTTTAAGACGCTCTCTAGACATCTAGCCTGCAATCAGTGTGATTCCACATCTGTATAATGACATTTCTCCTCCTCTTCTTGCAGTTATAGCTCTGCAGATCTCAGACGCACACTGACAGCTGCCGATATAACAGCAAAGCTTCAAATATGTTACTTATGCAATAATTACCCATGTTTGTCAGTGGCCTGCTAGCCTTTGAAGACTGACGTGTAAACTAAAGGAAGTTCATAACTGTTTTGGGATTCCACCCCGATTGTGGCTGCATGTCTGTATCTAATAATGCAAAGCTCTCTAGGAAGCCAGATTGGATGAAAGCCACTTTATAAATTCATGTTATATTTAGAAAGAGCTATGCAGCTGTGGTCTGCTGTTACCTAATGAGACAAAAAGAGTCCTTTAATATCCCATCTTTCTTTATTAAAGAAATTATTTCATGGCCTGTAATGCCCCAAGGCAGCATTCCACTTGTGTAGAGTGTGCATGCGAGCAGCCCTGTAATTATTTTAAGTTCATAACTTTCAGTGCCTCATTAAAGAGGGAAGCCTAGGTGGGGGGTTTCTGTGTTAAGGGAAGCATTAAATCTTCACAGTGTTTTCACAGTTCACAAGCTACCTGCAGAATGGCACAGCTTTATCTTCCAGTTATTCTACATAACAAGACAAATAAATACACTGAAATGTGGGAACCCGTTATACATTTATGATAGCTGGGAAGGTTCCTGTTGTATGGCTTTTAAAACTTACAGGAATTAAATGCATATCTGTCTGTCTTTTTAAAGTTTGAGAAAATTGGGTACTGTCCGTGATACTTTTTTTATTTCCACTAACATACAATTTTTCAGGACAAGCTTTCGGGGTATGTCCCCTTCTTCAAGGTCCAAGCAGTGGACCTTGACCTTGTTTTTAAAGTTTAAAATTCTGCCCAAGAGCAGACAGAACAATATACTAGCTATAACCTTCAAAGCGGAACTATACTCACCTTAGTTGTAAAAATAAATAGATTTAGGAGACTTTCAAATATGCACCTCATGAAGTCATTAAATCAGTGAGGAATCCATTCATAAAATCAATACATCCTTTTATTATAGATCATATTAGAATCTACTATATTTAGATATTACTAACATGTCAGATCAAACAGTTACATATATGAGAAAATTCAATGTACTGATATGTTGTTCGTATAATGACGGTGCACTATTCTGAACCATAGGTTGGCAAGGTGCTAACACTAGTTGTCTCTCTTGTCCTCTCCTTTTTATGGCTCTTTTTTTAATGGATGTTGTGGATATGGGTCTTTTAGATGCTTTTATTGGAATTCACAGTGATATATCATGGCTGGGAAGATACCTTTCCTTCTAAATACACCTTGGACATTGTTTAGAATATAAGACGCTCATCCTATATGTGCCGGGTATATTTAATCCCCATGTTGGGACTAATAGAATCTAGATATAATTTAGCATAGGATTACCAACTGTCCGGGATTCACCTGGACAGTTCGGGTTTTGAATCATGTGTCTGGGTTTCAGTCCACCTATTCAGACAGGAATGTGGCTCAGAACAGGTCTTGACAGGAGGGTGAGGGGGGCACTATGTGCACCACATTTCTTTTCTCTTTGGAGTGCCCAAAAGGTGTCCCAGGTCTGTTACAATCCTATAGTGTATATTGAAAAAAAATAAATTAACGTGCGCTGCTAAAGTGTTCTGGTTTGGCTTGAAGAAAAAGTGGCAACCCTAATTTAGCATCTTTTTCATGTTTCGTTTAATGTCATTTAGGAGTATCCATTCTGTTTGATCTGATCTTTTAGACATCCTAATTATTGGGCATGTCTGTTTTTAGGTAAGAATATCGTTTTGTTTTTTTCACCCTTGCCAATTTTATCTTCATAGATGGAGTGATATTGTTATAAGGATCTATATGAGAATACATCCCATGTCCTGAAGAAGCGGGACATCTGCAAAACACATATACTACTCATGACTACCATCATGGGGGGATGATTTAGAATTTTCACATATATCTAACTGTTTGATCCAACATGTTTTTAATATATAAATATGGTAGATTCTAACATATCTATAATAAAAGTGTAGCACCCTGGTGTTTAGGCAGGGTTGCTAACAAATTTAGTTTGCCAGGTAGTAATTGTCCTGGCTAATTGTTAGAAGATCCACTGATTCCTCTCTAATTCTGGAATCCTGGACGGCTGTCTAGGTGGACGTGTGTTATGTCGCCCCGGGTTGCTAGGCCAGAAGCCAGAGTCCTATCCCGAGGACACCTGGCTGCTAGGCTGCCTGAGGCCTATCCAGGAGCAGGAGAAGTAGCGTAGGGTTGGGACTGCATGATTGGAGTGTAACCAAGTTGCGAAGGTTCAGCCAGACGGGGAACCAGTTGTGGTCGGAGGTAAAGGGACCATCCACCTTATTACCAGAGACTACTGTGAGTAAGCTCTAGCAAGCACCTGAGCAGTCCTCTCACTAGCTGGGGATGGTGAAGAAGTGGGAACGCTTCAGCGAATGCCAAGCCAGGGACCCAGCAGATGACACTCGAGGAGTATACAGCAGGTTAGCTGTGGAAGAGCACAGGAGATCTGGTGACGACTGGGATCTGGAAGTCTAGAGAGAGACTGGGGGCTCAGCGAGTGAAAACCTACAGTGGGATACTGCGAGATAAGAGAAGAACTATTCTGTGTTAGCACGAGTTATGTACGACTACCTTTCGTGACTGTTACAAGTTCAGTTGCCATAGGAGACAGCGGTCCTACCTATACAGATGTGGCATCCGGCTGGAGGCTTTTCCCTGTATAGCTGTCTACCTATAGTGTCTCGGAATCTTCCAATTACCATTGCATCTACCTAAGGGTGTCCTGGCCCTAACCCGCTTTCCCACAGTTCTTGTCAAGAGGCAATAAATCTCTTGTTCGCATTCAAAAAGTGACTGGCACCCATCATTTTATCTTGCATTACACCCACCATGCCTGTTAACCCACTTTACAAGGAAGGATGTCAGCTCTCCCTAACTCTTGAGGTTACCATTAGGCCTCTAGAGGTCCGGGCCCTTGCTAGAAAAGGATGTATTGATTTTATGGATGGATTCCTCATTAATGTAAAGTGATAATAAAGGCAATTTAAAAAAAACAAAAATAACAAACATGTCATACTTATCTGCTCTTTGCAAAGGCTTTGCACAGAGCAGCCCCGATCCTCCTCTCCTCGGGTCCCCCCACCTCTCCCTCTTACTGAGTGCCCTCAAAGCAAGCAGCTTGCTGTTGGGGCACCTGAGCAGGCCCGCTCCTGAGCTGCTGCTCTGCATATCCATTCACACACAGAGCCATGGCTCAGCCCCCGCCCCTCCCCCTCTCTGTCCTCATAGACCAATGACTCCCAATGCTGTCTCATTTAATGAGGATGGAGAGTTCCCGGGGGATTGGGTAAGTATTAGGAGGAGCTGGAGAACTGCAGCGCACAGAAGGTTTTTTACCTTCATTCATGAAGGTAAAAAACCTTCAGCCTTTACAACCACTTCAATGACTTCATGAGGTGCATATTATTATTATTATTATTATACAGTATTTATATAACGCCAACAGTTTACGTAGCGCTTTACAACTTGAGGGTAGACAGTACAAATACAATACAATTTGATACAGTAGGAATCAGAGGGCCCTGCTCCTTAGAGCTTACAATCTAAGAGGGAAGGTCAAGAGATACAAGAGGTAATAACTGTGGGTGATGTGCTGATTGAGAAGATAAATGTACAGTTGTTAGGTGGGGGCCAGATAGGCTTCTCTGAAGAGATGAGTTTTCAGGGATCGTCTGAAAGTGGATAAAGTAGGAGAAAATCGGACGGATTGGGGTAGAGCATTCCAGAGGATGGGGGAGGCTCTGGAGAAGTCCTGAAGGCGAGCATGGGATGAGGTGACAAGGGAGTTTGAGAGCAGGAGGTCTTGGGAGGAGCGAAGAGAACGATTAGGTTGGTATTTTGTGACTAGGTTAGTGATGTAGCTGGGGGCCAGGTTGTGGATGGCTTTGTAAGTTATAGTTAGTATCTTGAATTTAATTCGGTGACTGAGTGGCAGCCAGTGGAGGGATTGGCAGAGGGGTGTAGCAGACGCTGAGCGGTTTGTGTGGTGGATGAGCCTGGCCGCAGCGTTCATGATGGACTGAAGTGGGGATAGCCTATTTAGAGGTAAACCAATGAGGAGGGAGTTGCAGTAGTCAAGGCGGGAGATGACCAGGGAGTGGATTAGAAGCTTTGTGGTGTCATTGGTTAGGAAGGGGCGTATCTTGGAGATGTTGCGAAGACAGAGGCGGCAAGCTTTGGATAGTGATAGAATGTGGGGTCGAAAGGTTAGTTCAGAGTCCAGGATTACACCTAGGACCTTGGCGTGGGGAGATGGGTTGATAGTTGAGCCGTTGATCTTGACAGGGAGATCAGGGGAAGTGGCACCTGAGGGAGGAAATATCATGAGCTCGGTTTTGGATAGGTTGAGTTTGAGAAAGTGATGTGACATCCAGGCTGATATGTCTGCTAGTAAGTTGGTAATGCGTGAGCAGACAGATGGAGAGAGCTGGGGGGTGGAGAGATAGATTTGGGTGTCATCAGCGTAGAGATGATATTTAAAGCCATGGGAGGCAATCAACTGACCCAAGGAGGTGGTGTAGATTGAGAAAAGGAGAGGTCCGAGAACAGAACCTTGGGGGACCCCAACGGAAAAAGGAAGAGGAGAGGAGGAAGTAGAGTTGTAAGTGACACTGAAGGAGCGGTGGGATAGGTAGGATGAGAACCAGCGAAGAGTACAGTCACGGAGACCAAAGGAGTGGAGTTTTTTGAGGAGGAGGGGGTGGTCCACTGTGTCAAAGGCAGCAGAGAGATCCAGGAGAAGTAGTACAGAATAGTGTCCATTGGCTTTAGCCATTAGTAGGTCATTTGAGAGTTTAAGGAGAGCAGTTTCCGTGGAGTGTTGAGGGCGAAAACCGGACTGAAGGGGATCAAGAAGTTTATTCATGGTCAGATGGTCGCTTAGTCGGTTGTAGACCAGTCTTTCAAGAAGTTTGGAGGAGAAGGAGAGTAAGGAGATGGGACGTAAGTTGTTGAGATTGGTGGGATCCAGTGAGGGCTTTTTTAGTATGGGGGTGACTAGCGCATGTTTTAGAGAGTTTGGGAAGATGCCACAAGAGAGGGAGAGGTTGAAAATGTGAGTTAGAGAGCGTAGAATTGAGTCAGAGGGTGAGCGTAGCATTTGCGAGGGAACAAGATCCAGGGGGCAAGTGGTTAGATGAGTGCTAGATAAAAGTTTAGCAACCTCAGTAGTAGTAGCAGGGTTGAATGAGGGAAGTAATGATTGTATCTGTGGACATGGGGTGTTGCATGGGGGAGGTTTTTGCGCATTGGCGATCTCCTCATGAATTGTATCAATCTTAGTTTTGAAGTGATTAGCAATCTCCTGGGCAGTGAGTGAGTTGATGGGTGGAGGCAGTGGAGGACAGAGTAGAGTGTTGAAGGTAGAGAAGAGTTGATGTGGACTGGATGAGAAGGTGTTGATGAGTGTGATAAAGTAGGTCTGTTTGGCAGTGTGAAGGCAGGAGTAGTATTTTAGGAGGGCAGATTTATATTGTGTGAAGTCTTCCTGGGTCTTAGTCTTATGCCACAGGCGCTCAAGAGCGCAGCTACGTTTTCTGAGACTTCTGGTGACATCTGTTTGCCAGGGTTGTAGCAGTCGGGGACTAATTCTGTGTGTAGTGAGGGGGGCCAGCTTGTCTAGGGAGGAAGACAGTGAGCTGTTGTAGATGAAAGTAGCTAGGTTGGGGCAGGACAGGGGGGAGATTTTGTCATAGAGGTGATCAGTAGCAGAGTAGAGAAGAGAAGGGTTGAGGTGGCGAAGGTTTCTGCGTGTAACTGTTAGGTGGTTGGAGGGAGAAGAGGTGGAAGACAAGGAGAGAGCAAAACTAATAAGGTGGTGATCAGAGAGTGGGAGTGGATTGTTGGAAAGGTTGCATGGAGTGCACAGATAGGAGAAGGCAAGGTCAAGGGTGTTGCCGTTGGAGTGGGTAGGAGCCTGTATCCATTGCTTCAGGTCAAGCGATGAGGTTAGACCAGGGGCGGACTGACCATTCGGTCGATCGGACGCCGACCGAGGGCCCGCAGCCAGTAGGGGGCCCGGGAGACATGCTCGTCGGATCTAGGGGTATGCTGCTGGGCGTGCTGCGGTGGAGCCGTTCTGCCGACTGCCGCGGGGGGGGGGGGGGGTGCGGGGGGATGAGGCGGGCATCTCCTCTTTCAGTTTGGGATGCAGTGAGGGGAGTGGGAGGCGGCGATCAGCAGCTCTATGGTGCTCGCAGCATCTCCCGGGGACTTGTATTTCTCCTCCAGATTGTAGAGTGGAAAGGGGAGGGGCCTCTGACCTGGGCAGCTACAAGTTTCACTCTCTGCTTGTACGCTGTTGCCGACTGCTGCCCGGGTCAGAGGCCCCTCCCCTATCCACTGTACAGAATCAGAAGGAGGACTACAAGCCCCAGTGAGATCCACAGGCACCATAGAACTGCCGATCGCCACCTCCCACCTCCCCCTTGGGTTGGAGGTGCACAGCCAGGTACAGGGGAACCTCTGGGGGGGTTAAGTCTGGGGACCCTCATGTATGGGGGGTTCTCTGGGGACCCTGATGTATGGGGGGAGGCTCTCTGGGGACCCTGATGTATGGGGGGGTTCTCTGGGGACCCTGATGTATGGGGGGGGGGCTCTCTGGGGACCCTGATGTATGGGGGGGGCTCTCTGGGGACCCTGATGTATGGGGGGGGCTCTCTGGGGACCCTGATCTATGGGGAGGGCTCTCTGGGGACCCTGATCTATGGGGGGCTCTCTGGGGACCCTGATGTATGGGGGGGGCTCTCTGGGGACCCTGATGTATGGGGGGGGCTCTCTGGGGACCCTGATGTATGGGGGGCTCTCTAGGGACCCTGATGTATGGGGGGGCTCTCTGGGGACCCTGATGTAAGGGAGGGGCTCTCGGGGACCCTGATGTATGGGGGGGCTCTCTGGGGACCCTGATGTATGGGGGGGGGCTCTCTGGGGACCTTGATGTATGGGGGGCTCTCTAGGGACCCTGATGTATGGGGGGGGGCTCTCTGGGGACCCTGATGTATGGGGGGCTCTCTGGGGACCCTGATGTATGGGGGGGCTCTCTGGGGACCCTGATGTATGGGGGGCTCTCTGGGGACCCTGATGTATGGGGGGGGGCTCTCTGGGGACCCTGATGTATGGGGGCTCTCTGGAGACCCTGATGTATGGGGGGCTCTCTGGGGACCCTGATGTATGGGGGGGGCTCTCTGGGGACCCTGATGTACGGGGGGCTCTCTGGGGACCCTGATGTATGGGGGGGCTCTCTGGGGACCCTGATGTATGGGGGGGCTCTCTGGGGACCCTGATGTATGGGGGGCTCTCTGGGGACCCTGATGTATGGGAGGCTCTCTGGGGACCCTGATTTATGGGGGGCTCTCTGGGGACCCTGATTTATGGGGGGGGGCTCTCTGGGGACCCTGATGTACGGGGGGCTCTCTGGGGACCCTGATGTATGGGGGGGCTCTCTGGGGACCCTGATGTATGGGGGGGGGGCTCTCTGGGGACCCTGATGTATGGGGGGCTCTCTGGGGACCCTGATGTATGGGAGGCTCTCTGGGGACCCTGATTTATGGGGGGCTCTCTGGGGACCCTGATTTATGGGGGGCTCTCTGGGGACCCTGATTTATGGGGGGCTCTCTGGGGACCCTGATGTATGGGGGGGGCTCTCTGGGGACCCTGATGTATGGGGGGGCTCTCTGGGGACCCTGATGTATGGGGGGAGGCTCTCTCGGGACCCTGATGTAAGGAGGAGGCTCTCTGGGGACCCTAATGTAAGGACGAGGCTCTCTGGGGACCCTGATGTATGGGGGAAGGCTCTCTGGGGACCCTGATGTATGGGGGGCTCTCTGGGGACCCTGATGTATGCGGGGAGGCTCTCTGGGGACCCTGATGTATGCGGGGAGGCTCTCTGGGGACCCTGATGTATGCGGGGAGGCTCTCTGGGGACCCTGATGTATGGGGGGCTCTCTGGGGACCCTGATGTAAGGACGAGGCTCTCTGGGGACCCTGATGTAAGGAGGAGGCTCTCTGGGGACCCTGATGTTTGGGGGGGCTCTCTGGAGACCCTGATGTATGGGGGGGCTCTCTGGGGACCCTGATGTATGGGGGGGCTCTCTGGGGACCCTGATGTATGGGGGGAGGCTCTCTGGGGACCCTGATGTAAGGAGGAGGCTCTCTGGGGACCCTAATGTAAGGACGAGGCTCTCTGGGGACCCTGATGTATGGGGGAAGGCTCTCTGGGGACCCTGATGTATGGGGGGAGGCTCTCTGGGGACCCTGATGTAAGGAGGAGGCTCTCTGGGGACCCTAATGTAAGGACGAGGCTCTCTGGGGACCCTGATGTATGGGGGAAGGCTCTCTGGGGACCCTGATGTATGGGGGGCTCTCTGGGGACCCTGATGTATGGGGGGGGCTCTCTGGGGACCCTGATGTATGGGGGGAGGCTCTCTGGGGACCCTGATGTAAGGAGGAGGCTCTCTGGGGACCCTAATGTAAGGACGAGGCTCTCTGGGGACCCTGATGTATGGGGGAAGGCTCTCTGGGGACCCTGATGTATGGGGGGAGGCTCTCTGGGGACCCTGATGTATGGGGGGCTCTCTGGGGACCCTGATGTATGGGGGGCTCTCTGGGGACCCTGATGTAAGGACGAGGCTCTCTGGGGACCCTGATGTAAGGAGGAGGCTCTCTGGGGACCCTGATGTTTCGGGGGGCTCTCTGGAGACCCTGATGTATGGGGGGGGCTCTCTGGGGACCCTGATGTATGGGGGGGCTCTCTGGGGACCCTGATGTATGGGGGGAGGCTCTCTGGGAACCCTGATGTAAGGAGGAGGCTCTCTGGGGACCCTAATGTAAGGACAAGGCTCTCTGGGGACCCTGATGTATGGGGGAAGGCTCTCTGGGGACCCTGATGTATGGGGGGCTCTCTGGGGACCCTGATGTATGGGGGGCTCTCTGGGGACCCTGATGTATGGGGGGGCTCTCTGGGGACCCTGATGTATGGGGGGAGGCTCTCTGGGGACCCTGATGTAAGGAGGAGGCTCTCTGGGGACCCTAATGTAAGGACGAGGCTCTCTGGGGACCCTGATGTATGGGGGAAGGCTCTCTGGGGACCCTGATGTATGGGGGGAGGCTCTCTGGGGACCCTGATGTATGGGGGGAGGCTCTCTGGGGACCCTGATGTAAGGACGAGGCTCTCTGGGGACCCTAATGTAAGGACGAGGCTCTCTGGGGACCCTGATGTAAGGAGGAGGCTCTCTGGGGACCCTGATGTTTGGGGGGGCTCTCTGGGGACCTTGATGTATGGGGGGGCTCTCTGGGGACCCTGATGTAAGGGGGGTTTCTCTGGGGACCCTGATGTAAGGAGGGGGCTCTCTGGGGATCCTGATGTAAGGAGGGGACTCTCTGGGAACCCTGATGTAAGGAGGAGGCTCTCTGGGGACCCTGATGTAAGGAGGAGGCTCTCTGGGGACCCTGGTGTTTGGGGGGGCTCTCTGGAGACCCTGATGTATGGGGGGCTCTCTGGGGACACTGATGTATGGGGGGGCTCTCTGGGGACCCAGATCTATTGGGGGCTCTCTGGGGACCCAGATCTATGGGGGGCTCTCTGGGGACCCAGATCTATGGGGGGCTCTCTGGGACCCTGATGCATGGGGGGGCTCTCTGGGGAGTGGACCCTGATGTATGTGGGGCTCTCTGGAGACCTTGATGTATGGGGGGGCTCTCTGGGGACCTTGATGTAAGGGGGGCTCTCTGGGGACCTTGATGTAAGGGGGGGCTCTCTGAAGACCTTGATGTAAGGGGGGCTCTCTGGGGACCCTGATGTATGGGGGGTTTCTCTGGGGACCCTGATGTAAGGAGGGGGCTCTCTGGGGACCCTGATGTAAGGAGGGGGCTCTCTGGGGACCCTGATGTAAGGAGGGGGCTCTCTGGGGACCCTGATGTAAGGAGGGGGCTCTCTGGGGACCCTGATGTAAGGAGGAGGCTCTCTGGGGACCCTGATGTAAGGAGGAGGCTCTCTGGGGACCCTGATGTAAGGAGGAGGCTCTCTGGGGACCCTAATGTAAGGGGAGGCTCTCTGGGGACCCTGATGTAAGGAGGAGGCTCTCTGGGGACCCTGATGTAAGGGGAGGTTCTCTGGGGACCCTGATGTAAGGGGAGGCTCTCTGGGGACCCTGATGTAAGGGGAGGCTCTCTGGGGACCCTGATGTAAGGGGAGGCTCTCTGGGGACTTGTTTACATAGGCAGACCACAGTTCTGCCTCTGTTGGAAACGATCGTCGGGGCCTGGCGGACATGGGGTCCTCCGGACCCGCTGGTTAGCTCTCGGTGTGTCCAATCACAGCGGCTGCAGGTCAAACAGCATGCAGACCCGCAAGTGCAGAATCAAGTACCTGTACATGATTCTGCTCACAGGAGACGCAGCCCTGCAGTAAATGTATGTGGTTAAAGTGAGTTTATTTTTCTTTAATCTTTAAACATTTATTTTGAACATGAAGTAGAGAAATTCTGTGACCAATGCATGTAATGTAGCAGTGCAATATATACGTGGGGCTTTGTGAGGGTGTAGCTTGTGTGTGGGTGGGTGGGGACTAAGGGGGCCCCATGAGCCCCTATTGCCCGGGGGCCCCATGAGTTGTCAGTCCGCCCCTGGGTTAGACTAAGAAGTTTAGAAGTAATAGTAGTGTTAGTGTTGACAGGGATGTTGAAGTCCCCAAGAATAATTGTGGGGATTTCAGAAGAGAGAAAGTAGGGTAGCCAGGCAGAGAAGTCATCAAAAAAGGCTGATACCGGTCCAGGGGGCCGGTAGATGACAGCAATTCTTAGAGAAATGGGAGAGAAAAAACGAATGCAGTGTGCCTCAAAAGAGGAGAGTGTCAGAGAGGGAGGTGGGTGAAGAACCTGATAGGTGCTGCATGGGGCTAGAAGGATTCCCACTCCACCTCCCTTCCGTCCACTTGGTCTGGGGGAGTGAGTCCAGAGAAGGCCCCCATGGGAGAGGGAAGCCGGAGAAATAGTATCCGATTCATGAAGCCAGGTTTCAGTAATGGCAAGTAGGTTAAAGGAATTTGTGATGAAGAGGTCGTGGAGGGCGGTGAGTTTGTTACAGACAGAACGTGCATTCCACAGGGCACAGGAAAAGGGGGGGCTGGTTTTGGAAAGAGGAATAGAGACCAAGTTCTGTGGGTTGCGGCTCCTGCCAGAGGGTGTAGGGGGATGGGAGCGTTGGGCAAAGACAGATGATGGTGGCCCAGGGTTTGGGGATATGTCACCAGAGATTAGGATAAGCAGGAGGGTGAGGGAGGTAATGTGGGACTGTGATTTATGTGAAGGGGCATGTCTCAGAGTACTGGAGGTTTTATCAGTGTATGGATGTAGAATGAGCGAGAGTTGGTAAGAGCAGTAGTAGGGGGAAGACAGAAGGCAGGGTGATATGTATAAGCAGGCGGGTGGAGAGGGGGGGGTGAAGGAAAGAGAGTTTGAGGAGAGAGGAGAGGAGTGTCAGAAGCAGTGGTAGAGAGTGCATGTTACAGAGTGGAAGGAGAGCTTAATAGAGAGACAGGGTCACCTGCAGTCTGTTAGCAGCTTTCCAGTGCAGATTGCTGTATTCGTTTGCTTCGTGCAATCGCTGAAGTGCAGAGAATGAAGTGCATATCACTTGTAGAAAGAATCACTTAGAGAAAGAAGCCTTAAAGATAGTAGCCATTGCAATGTGCTAAGCCCTTAAGGATGCTCAAATATATACTGTTATAGGGGTGGGGTTGAAGTTCGTTAATTAATCATGAGTGACTATAAGAGTGCCTGGCAATCAAAGTGAACTTTTTGCTTCAAAAGTCAGAATAGCAAGAGGCCAAGACAAGATCAACACATAAAACTTAGGTAAGACAGTCCAGAAAAACAAATAATGTCATGGTTGTTCGCACAGGGCAACAGATAGAGAAGGCCACATTCCAGAGACACACACACACACACACACAGAGACAGCCGGCAGATTCCAATTTCAGTTAACGGTGGAAGATGTGGATGAGCTGACACATACCAGAGACACACACACACAGAGACAGCAGGCAGATTCCAATTTCAGTTAACGGTGGTAGGTGCATATTTGAAAGTCTCTTATAACTATTGATTGTGAAACTATTGTTTCATTTGGCTTGATGCCCTCCACAATGCGGTGTCCATGAGCATCCTCACCTGCTTTAACCGGTCTTCCAAGTTTCAAAATTCGGCCATTTTAACTGACCAGGCCCGTACGACCTCCCTCCTGCACATGCATGGGAGTTCACTCATCTAGGCAGATGCCAGAATTGTACTGTGAGCTGCATGTGCACAGCTCAGTGTATATTGTGAACAAGCAGGTAAGAACAGGTAAGAATACTTTAATTCAGAAGAAACATAGTTTAAAAACCCTGCCTGTTCACAAATATTTATTAAAGGCCAAGTTTACCTTTGAAAAAAATAATGAATGCACATGCATTTTGCAGTGAAAAAAAAGTGATTTTATTATTTTTTTACACGGTTCTACAAAGCTTTGTACCCACATTCAATGGATCATGGGTGCAATGTCAGACTCCTGCACACTTTCCCTCCATCTTTCTGTCCTCCATATCCATATGGACTCTCAGTTAGAAAACTGGAGAAAGAATGAATAGACTACGATGAATGAATAGTCCTTTGAAAACTACAAGTCCATCTGCTGCCGTTGCTTATTTATTCACAAATCTCTGTTATTGAAAGACGCGGCTGTGTGGGCAGAATGTCCCCAAGTGATTAAAGCCAGGTACACACGTAAAGTTTTTTTTATCATTTAACCCAGCAGGCTGAACAGAAAAAGCCTGAGAGATTGTCGTGCTCACACATGCAATGTTAGTACAGCGATCTCACCTGAAGTGCCTTTGTGTTCTGATAGGGGGACTGCCTCCTCCCCGCCAGAACACACTGATGAATGCTGGTTTTCCAGCATGTCCCTTCCACAAAAGCTGGTTGTTATGCCCGGTACACACGATCCGAAAATCGATCGTACGATAATCGGATCGTTAGTACAGAGCTTTCGAGAGCCGATCAGGATAATTCATACGATATTATTCTATCGGACATGCATGGAGATTTTTTTTCGTATGAAGCCAGGTCGTGTGATTTTCGTTTAATCAGTACAGCTATCGTTCAAAAATGTAATACCAATGCATTACAACACATGACATCACTTCGGAATTTTTATTCTCTTGTACGGGAATTTTCATGACTTTAGTAAACTCATCAGATTCGACGTGACATTAGCATGCAAAAAAAAAAAAAAAAAGGACGACCAATGGACGATATTTGGATCGTGTGTACGGGGCATTAGACTGGCCTCTGCCGGAAAACCAGCTGTGCGCACTGCTGATACTGGCTGATATTTGGCTTGTGTGTACCAAGCCTAAGGTTCATAAAGGGTCACAGAGTCGAAAATATGGCAAACAATCACAACCCCCCCCCACCACTGTCAGTCGGGTCACCCACCTAGCCCCCCCCGGGGGGTCTCACTGTCGGTCATCCGCCCCGCACTTACCCCATCTAGGTTGTGGGCGGGCAGCGCTACTATTGGTGACGGGCGGTGGCTTCTATCGTGTCTCCTCCTCCTCTGCATCACGTCGGCTTCCACTGTGTGCCTCCTCCCTCCTCCTCCTACGCATACAATAGGATCACCCGTCCTTTCAGCAAATCAGGTGACGTGTCCCGCTTCCTGATTGGCTGGGAGAAGGATCAGTGGGGCAATAGCGAATGTCTATGCTCTATTGTCACACAACTGGGTGGGCTCGGAGTGCAGTGCTAAGCTGTGTATGTATAACACCAGTGCCATTCGTGTTACAGGCCTGACACATACTTGTAAATAAGTGTCAAAATGCCTTTTCTTTATACATGTTCCCAGTCAGTGGCTCAGGTTGCAATGAAGCCAATACATAAGCATAACAGTCAGTTAAAGTGATTCTAAAGGCAATTTAAAAAAAAATAACAAACATGTTATACTTATCAGCTCTGTGTAGTGGTTTTGCACAAAACAACCCCGATCCTCTTCTCTGGTCCCTCGCGGTGCTCCTGGTTCCTCCCCTTGCTCTAAAGGCACTTGTGTGTGCTCGCTCCTGAGCAGGCTCTGTCCTGCCCACCCACTCACTCCCCACTGACTGTGATTGACAGTAGCAGGAGCCAATGATTAGAGAGAGAGCCAAGAGAGACACTGCTCTCGTGCACATCACTGGATCAGTATCCGGCTCAGGTCAGTATTTAGGGGGGCTGGCGGGGCAACCGCATGCAGAAGATTTTTTACCTTCATGCATAAAATGCATGAAGGTAAAGAACTTATACCTTTACAACCACTTTAACTACCATTTAAAAAAAAAATGGTTATTTTTTATGTACATTTTACCACCTCACACTGACCTTATTATGTAAAATGTAATTAAATTAATTATTAAAGCAGTATTAACACCAAAAGCAAACATTTATTATTTTGCAGCTTACCAATTCTTAGATGTGATGATTGCATTCTTTTTTTTTTCTTAACTTCCTTTCTTCTATTTTCACATGGTGATCCAGCAAGTAAAGCTGGCCATATGGTTCACTAGGGACCAGAAGAATTTCGATCCATGTATGGGTATGCTGGTTGTACAGAAGTTGATCTTCCAACCAGCCTGTTGGAAAAACCTCGAATCTGTGGATGGGGAGAATAAGGTCATTTTTTTATTCAACCTGCTGGCTGAATGAAAATAAGATGACTAATGTATGGGCTGCCCTAAGCCTAGTACACACAGTCAGAAAATTGGATGACAAATACTGCTTTTGAAGCGATCATACAATATTCTGATTGTTAGTACACAGCTTTTGAGAGGCGATCAGGACAAGTCGTGCAAAATTATCCGATGGGACAAGCATGAATTTTTTTTCTCGTATGATACCAGAACGTACGATTTTCATTTAATCAGTACAGTTTTTGTCTGAAAAAAATCAGAACAACACTTTCGAAGTTGTATTCTGTCGTACAAGAATTTTCATAACTTTACTAAAAATTTTCCATATGAGACTCGTGTGTACGAGGCTTTAGCCTGTTGTTTTTCAAAAGACCAAGCTCTCTAGAAGAATGTATTAGTTACAGAGATGAGACAAACCATTTAACACTAGCAGGGATGCTTATAATGATCAGCTTTTCTTTATTTACAGTTAGGTCCATATATAATATAATATAATGATCAGCTTTTCTTTATTTACAGTTAGGTCCATATATATTTGGACACAGGCACAATTTTCATACTTTTGGCTCTGTATGCCACCAGAATAAAATTAAACCGAAACAATCCAAATACATTTGAAGTGCAGACTTTCAGCTTTAATTCAAGGGGTTGAACATAAAAATTTAAGTGGAGTTCCACCCAAAAATGAAACTTCCGCTTTAAGTACTCGTGACACCCTGACATGCCACATTCGGCATGTCGTTTTTTTTGCGGTGGAGAGCGGGTACCTAGTTTTCACAGGTACCCAGCTCCCACTTGCTTTCCTGGCGCCCCGGCATAGGAAGGAAGTTCACCTCTCCCCCCTCTCTCCCTGCAATCTTCTGGGACACGTCACAGGTCCCAGAAGATTGCCCAGCCATTTATAACGCGCAGTGCGCGCCTGGCTGTGGAGCCACAGCTGGGCGCCCACACTTGCAATGCCGGCGCCGCAGAGAGGAGGGGGAGAGAATTGAGGCTTCAGGCGGCTGCCTCGCTGGACTGTGGGACAGGTGAGTGTCTGTTTATTAAAAGTCAGCAGCTACACTTTTTGTAGCTGCTGACTTTTAAATGGATGGAACTCTGCTTTAAGTACAGATTTTGGGAACTGCAAGCATTTTTATACACAGCCCCCCCCCCCCCCCCCCCCATTTTCAGGGGCTCAAATGTAACTGAACAAATTAATATAATCATAAATAAAATGTTCATTTTTAATATTTTGTTGAGAATCCTTTACTGGCAATGACTGCCTGAAGTCTGGAACCCATGGACATTACCAAAGACCAGGCTCTAACTGCAGCTGTCTTCAGTTATTTTTTGTTTGTGGGTCCTTTAGTTTTGCCTTCAGCAAGTGAAATGCATGCTCAATTGGGTTGAGATCGGGTGATTGACTCGGTCATTGCAGAATATTCCACTTCTTTTCCTTCAAAAGCTTCTGGGTTGCTTTTACAGTGTGTTTTGAAACATTGTCCATCTGTATTGTGAAGCGCCGTCCAATCAACTTTGCTGTATTTGGCTGAATCTGGGCTGACAGTATATCTCTAAACACTGCAGAATTCATCCAGATACTTCTGTCACATCATCAATAAACACCAATGACCCAGTGCCACAGGAAGCCATGCATGCCCATGCCATCACACTGCCTCCATCATGTTTTACAGATGACGTTGTATGCTTTGGATCATGAGCTGTTCCAAGCCTTCTCCACACTTTTTTTTCCGGTCATTCTGGTACAGATTTATCTTAGTTTCATCTATCCAAAGAATGCTTTTCCTAAACTGGTCTGGCTTTTTTAGGAAAAGTCTAATCTGGCTTTTCTATTCTGGCTTATGAATGGTTTGCACCTTGTAGTGAACCCTCTGTATTTGCTCTTGTGAAGTCTTCTCTTGATTGTAGACCTTGACAATGCCATGCCCAACTCCTGGAGAGTGTCCTTCACTTGTCTGGATGTTGTGAATGGGTTTTTCTTTACCATAGAGAGGATCCTGCGATCATCCATCACTGTTGTCTTCCGTCCAGACCTTTTTATGTTGCTGAGCTCACCAGTGCGTTCTTCTTTCCTCAGAATGTACCAAACTGTTGATTTGGCCACTCCTAATGTTGCTGATATCTCTGTGATGGATTTTTTTTCCTTTTTGAAGCCTTACAATGATCTGTTTCACTTGCATAGACAACTCCTTTGAAAGCATGATGTAGATTCACAGCAATAGATTCCAAATGCAAATATCACACTTAGAATCAACTCCAGACCTTTTACCTGCTTAATTGATGAAGAAATAATGAGTAGCCCACACCTGGCCATGAAACAGCTTTTAATTTAATCGGCCCCTTGAAAAAGGGGGGGGTAGCTATTCTTAAGAGCTGTAATTCCTAAACCCTTCCTCCAATTTGGATGTACCCTCAAATTAAACCTGAGAGTGTGCACTTTCAGCCCGTATCTATTATATAACTATAGATTGAATATGTTTTGGTAAATGCCTGAAAAAAATACCAAAATTGTGCCTGTGTCCAAATATATATGGACCTAACTGTAGGTAAAAAAAAACAGTTTGCTGTAACTACTTATTTAGTAATAGCTGGAGTTTGGCTTCAATTTGCAAGTGTATTGAAATCTGCTAGTTCATCTAGTCCCCCCCTCTCAGACTGACAATGCTAACAATGTTGCTGTCCAAAGGTGCCCCCTGTACTCCTTCATCCAGAGTGGGGGCACTCTAATACAGGAGGTGTGTTACTGGCCAGATCACCAGGTGAAAACAGAGGGAATAAAGCCCAAAACAGGAAAATAAAGGCAGCCACCACAGTGGGCACAACAGACAGCAGCATTGTCAGCCTGGGGAGAGGGGATGACTGCTGGCTACAAGCGATCGTGGTCACGATTGGCAGAACAGGGACGTGTGTGTGTAAACACACAAATCCCTGTTCTGTTCTGTAAGGAGAGACAGATCGTGTGTTCCTAATAGCTAGGAACCACGATCTGTCATTTCCTCTAGTCAGTCCCCTCCCCCCACAGTTAGAAACACACACAGGGAACACAGTTAAACCCTTGATCACCCCCTAGTGTCAACCCCTTCCCTGCCAGTGACATTTTGTGTCAAAAGTGTACAATGTGTCCGCCATAATGTCGCAGTCCTGATAAAAATCGCAGATCGCTGCCATTGCTAGTAAAATGATAATAATAATAAAAATGCTATAAATCTAACCTCTATTTTGTAGACGCTATAACTTTTGCACAAACCAATAAATATACGCTTATTGCGGTTTTTTTTACCAAAAGTATGTAGAAAAATACATACTGGCCTGAACTGAGAAAAAATGTTGTTTTTTTTTTTTAAATGGGGATATTTATTATAGCAAAAAATACAAACTATTGTGTTTTTTTCAAAATTGTCGCTATTTTTTTTCTCTCAAAAAATAAAAACCGCAGAGGCGATCAAATACCACCAAAAGAAAGCTCTATTTGTGGGAAAAAAAGGACATTAATTTTGTTTGGGTACAGCGTCGCACTACCGCGCGATTGTCAGTTAAAACGACGCAGTGCCGTATCACAAAAAATGGTCCGGTCATTCAGCAGCAAATTCTTCCGGGGCTGAAGTGGGTTAAGTAACAGACAGACAGCATGGACTGATGAAAAACAGAAGTTGTCAAACAAACCTGATTTCTTTTTATGAGGAGGTAAGTAAAACCTTGGACAGAGGGGTGGCTGTGGATGTGGTATACTTGGATTTTGCAAAAGCGTTTGACACAATTGCCTAAAAGAAAAAAATATTTTTTATGCTAACCAAGTGAAAAAATAAAATAAATAAAGTGCCGCTGCTTGTGTTAGCCTAAATACTAAAAGCTCAAAAACATATAATCCAAAAGAAACAAGCGCGCAACCATTACTCAATTAAGTATCAAGCTGTGAAGTAAAACGTGAACAAATGTGACCTTTTAAAAAAACAAAAAGTGCGTGTGTCACAGTATATAACTGTGTATAAACAAAACAATCATTCAAGTGTCACAATGTATGACTGTGTAAAAAACAATAATACATATTATCAAGTGAACAAAAATAACAATGGTGCAATAAAGAGACAAAAGTCCATGTGTATAATGATCACACCGTGGGATCCATGGAAAATCAATGTTAACTTGTGATATATAGGAACAGAGTCCACATAAATAATAATATCAGCATGAAAAGACTTCCAATATTCTGAAACTTGAGTGTTCCTGCAGCCAAAACATATAACAATAATGCCTCTTACCAGATCAGTTGGACCTCAGATTATAGAGATCATAAGATCATAATCCACCTGTCCTTCAGTTCAGGAAAAGGGGCTCTTATCCAGCCACAAAGAACAAAGGTAAGTGTTTTCCTGCTAGATTCTTGGATACCAGGATCAGAGAAAAGGCCCCCACGGACCAGGATCTAATATTTTGTTGCAGAAAAAGTCCTGGGAGTTTATCACTGACTACTGCAAGTACCATTCATACACTGACAGTGGAGCAACCTAACGACCACCACCTGAGAGCATATATAGACTATATAGTGCTCTCAGGTGATGGTTAGGTTGTTGCGCTGTCAGTGTATGAATGGTACTTGCAGGAGTCAACCCTTTGGGCTCCTTCTGCTAATCTCGTGTTTATCTTGTGTTAGTAAAAGTTTGGTGAGAGGCGATTTGCGCATTTCAGACTCGTGCTTTTCCGATCGTTGCTGCTCCTCAGTTTGTGCTTGTGAGTTTGTATCTGTTCTTGAGTGCGTGTAGTCAGTTCGCATTTGTTTGTCAGTACGTGCTATTTATAGTACCGTATTTGATTCTCAGTGCGTTGTTCGCTCATTTTTGATTTTCAGCTCGTTCTTTCAGGCCTTGCTGTTTTCAGTGCTTTCTGCTTAGTTCGTTCTGACCAGCCGACCGTTTTAAAGCCATGTTGCGGGTACCTCCTCGTCGTAGAGTTTGTGCTGTGCGGGGGCTTGGTGTTGGGGTTCTTACTGTGACCCAAGCCCAGTCCATGAACAGGGTGGGGAGGAGTTCATGGACCAAGAATTGGTTGCTCCAGCGTGACCAATTCTCTCACATGCCTTTGTTGCGGGAGATCCAGGAGAATAACCCTGATGATTTCAGGAATTATCTCCAGATGACGGACCCCATTTTTCACCGTTTGTTGGCTTTGCTGTCCCCTTATATTAGCAGGCAGGACACCTGCATGCAGCAAGCCATCACTCCCAAACAAAGGCTAGTTGCCACGTTGCGGTACTTGGCGACGGGGAGAAGTCTGCAGGACATCAAGTTCTTGACTTTCATCTCCCCCCAGGCCCTGGGGATCATTATTCCAAAGACCTGTTATGCCATCATTCAGGTCCTGCAGAAGGACTATATTAGGGTAAGTTTTCTCCTTTAACATCACATTCTATGTATTTAATGTTTGCTAATGTATTGTATTTCTTTCATATTCCCTAATTACCATGATTGTAATATGCTGTGAATGTCCCCTTTGTCCTCATGCATGCTGGCAGTTTTTAAACTTCCTTTTTTGTCCTTCATGCATATTTGCCTTCAATAACCTCCCCAGTATGCTATCCTGGGCCCATATCCACCTAGTCTAGTCACTTAACAATGTATTTTGTCAGCTCCATAGTAGTGCTTTACCCTAGACACCCCCTAAAATGTGTAAAAATGTTATTTGTGTCCTTAAATTAAGGCAGAGTGCCAGAGGCTTTTTTTGGGGGTCCTAAAATAATTTTAAACCCTCCCTCCCCCCAACCGCTAAATCAACCCATACCAATCCTCTATCTGCTGACTTTGCCAAACCCATACACACTATACCTACCTCTTTTGTGTTCATATTTATGGATGAATTCACCAAAGCATGTAGTGCAAGGACCTGCCTGAATACTTTCAAATGGTACTGTTTAAAGTTTGGTTATCCTATTATATTGCTAGTTAATTGCAGAATGTAAAATGTGCTTCAATTTGTACAGTGTGTATTCATATTTTTGTATTATGACACTTCTTACCTGTCCAGTGGGCTGCCAATAGTGTAAGTAAGGAGGAGCTGGCCAAAGTAACACACATTATTTATTCATTCAGCTCTCAATGAAGTGGAGAGGGTTATCTGTCCAAAATATCCCCCCCCCCCCTTTAAAATTGTTACAATAGGCCATCAGAGGGGGGGATAAATCTGCTAAGTGGACCTTATATTTTTGCCTTTAAATACTCCTTCAAAAAAAAGTTATACTGGTGTTGGCCAAGAATGTTTGTGTCTAATCTGCTTGCAATGTTTATATGCAAAATTACTAATTTTTATGTTTTTGTTTGACTCCATAGTTTCCTTCAACGCCACAGGAATGGCAGACTGTGACATCCCACTTTGCCGACCGTTGGGACTTTCCCAACTGTGAAGGGGCAATTGATGGGAAACACATCCACATCGTACCACCACCCCATTCGGGGTCATACTATTATAATTATAAGGGGTTTCATAGTATTGTGTTGATGGCGGTGGTGTTGGCAACATATGAGTTTCTGTATGTGGACGTGGGGAGTAATGGCCGGATGACGGATGGTGGAGTCTTTGCCCGGACCGAGTTCTTTCGACGTCTCCAGAGTGGTGGCTTGGGATTGCCACCTGCGGAAGATAAAGTTGAGGGACTGCCATTTGTGTTCGTCGCAGATGAGGCATTCGGTCTGGGTGATCACGTGATGAGGCCATTCCCCCAGAGGACCCTCACCCCAGAGAAGAGGGTTTTTAATTACCAGCTGGAGAGTCGTGGAGAATGCGTTTAGGATAATGGCCAGCCGGTTCCGCCTATTTTTAACTGCCATAAATATGGCGGAGTACAAACTAAACCACATTGTGTTATCTTGCTGCATACTGCACAACTTTTTCAAACGAAATAATCCAAGATATGTTGCCTCACTTGGGCCTGAGGCCGGACTTAATGAAACACTGACAGGCCTGGAAGCGGGCCGTCCTGGCTTGCCCCCCCCAAAGTGCCGTGAAGTGCGGGAAAAATATGTTGAATATTTTATGGGTAGGGGGCCATTGCCTTGCCAGCCAATTTGAAATACATTTTCTATTTTATCAGATAAAATCTTGATTTTCATTTACTGCTTGTGCTTCTTTTTGCTGTCTCCTAGGTTCTCCTAGTACACTTGTAGTGCCAAATGGTTTTTCTATTATTAAATAACACCCATTGTCACTGTACACGCAAACTTAATACAAAAACTGGTATTGATCATTGAAAGAAGAAGCCACACATTGTTGAGTATAAAACCTTTTACTCCGTGCACATGTGAGTAAAACTTTTTTTTTTTAAATCAAAAAATATGGGTTTCTTAAAGTTTTACCCTGAATTTTTTTTAGGGTACATAAACAGGCATGTTTCAAAACATAACATACAAATTTTGAAGATTCACACAAATTGGGAGTCAAACTAGGGATTTTCCTCCTGATCCCATACCTAATGTAAACATGTGCTATCTCCTAGGCATGTGCAATTCGTTTCGTTCCAAATTCGTTTTTTAACGAATTTCGACAAATTCGTTAATTCGGGAATATCCGAATTAACGAAAACCCGTTTAACGAATTTTTTCTGAATATTCGTAAATTTGATAAAATTGGACATTCGTAAATTCGGGCATTCGTACATTCGCAATTTACATTCGTACATTCGTGCATTCGTTCATTAGTAAATTAGTGAATTTGTAAATTTGTAAATTCGAAAATTCGGAAATCTGAAATAATAGTTAACTAATAATAACTTAACTATTAGTAATTACTAGTAACTTTTAATTTATAGGTATTGTAATTTCCTTTTAAATTTGTCTGTTAGTGAACGTAACACGTACAAATTTATCCGAAGCTATGAATGATCCGAAAAAACGGAATGGAACGTAATGAATTAATAAATAACAATAATAACAACGTTTTATTATTATTATTGATTATTAATTTGTTCCGTTCCATCTGTTTAGATGCAGCATTCGTTTTGGATAATTCGTAACTTCGGTTAAATTTGTATTTGTTACGTTCACTGACAGTCAAGATTGAAAGGAAATTACAATACCTATAATTTAATAGTTAGTTAATATTTGAAGATTTTAGAATTTTCGGGTTTTTGGATTTTCAAACTTCGAATTTACAAATTTCCGAATTTTCTAATTTACAAATGTATGATTTTACGAATGTATGAATTTACGAATGTACAAATGTAAAAATGTACGAATGAACGAATGTTCGAATTACGAATGAACGAATGTACGAATGAAGGCATTTACGAATTTACGAATGAACGAATTTACAAATTAATAATAAACGAATGAAACGAAAACGAAAATGAACGAATTTTTTTGGTTGTGCACATGTCTACTATCTCCCATCATGGGGGATCAATGGAAGTGTTTTGGGGGTGCAACCACTTCCTCACACCTACTTGAGTTGCGAGGAAGGGGTTGCAGCCACAAAACGCGTACTTTGATATCCCCTGATAGCAGATAGCACATGTTGACACATTGTGCGCATCTTCAAAATTTGGCTTTTAAAATGCATAAAAAATTGTTAAAAACATTAAAGTGTCATTTTTTGGGTATTTATATTCTTCCTAGTACATCAAGCATGTTCTTCAGTTTGACTTCAATCTCATGTGTTTTTTGCTTTATAAAGTATAAATCCTGAATACAATACATGATGCCCTGGATAAGCCTTTGGGCACTGTCAGTGGCGAAATGAGGAGCTTGTTCTTCAACAACATGCACATCACCTAAAAAAAAAAATACACACCATGTATTATAAATATGCTGGTATACATCTATTACCTGAATCTGTGGTGTCAGACACTCACCTGTTGTGGTGACGATTTCCACCACCTCTCCTTCCTCCACACCCTCAGATTGTGGTGTTTCCTGGTCCCCTTCTTCAGGAGGTGGGGGGGGGGGGGGGGTTCCTGGAGTCCTCAGACGTCCTGAGTCTTTTCTCCCCTATGAGAATGAAACAAAATTTGAGGCCAGAAATAGTAATATGAAACATTGCTTGGAAGTGGGGTACAATTGTCTGTTTGGGCAGAGTTCAAAGCTGAAGACATGATTTATTCCCTTAACCAAGCTGGAATACTTCCCTTTTTTGAACAAGTTTCACACATGGAGACACCCCAAGTATCCACTGGAGCACCTGTGTGGGACACCCTAAAAAGTGTGTTCTTGTAGAGCTCCTGAGTGCAGATGTGTAAACTGCTGCTAAGTGTCCTCTCCTTACACTGAATCAAGTTTGCATTTCATTCTAGTACAAACCCATCTAGACAACAATATCATAAACTTGTTTTAATACAAATAGGCCTGAACAAATGTAGTTAACCTGGATCTGCCAAAAACATTGTATTAGAAGACATGATTTATTCCCTTAAAAAGTTTCACACATGGAGACACCCCAAGTATACACTGGAGCACCTATGTGGGACACCCTAAAAAGTTTGTTCTTGTGTCCCTCACTAGTGCTCCTGAGTCCAGATGTGTAAACAGCTGCTGAGTGTCCTCTCCTTACACTGAATCAATTTTGCAATTCCTTCTAGTTTCAAACACATCTAGACAACAATATCCTAAACTTCTTTTAATACAAATTATCATGACCAAATGTAGTTAACCCTGTATCTGGCAAAAACATCGTATTTCGTTGGCAAACAAACAATGTTTACTAAGACCGATTACTGTGCCCATGAACACGAAAGTCGCCATTTTAAGCTGTCCAATAGTAAAGAAAAGCACATGGAGCAGCATGCAAGTAATAATAATAATAGGAACACACGACAACTACTTACTTTTTAGAAGCACTTTCTTGATCCTTCTGTACTGATCCTGCTCCCTCAGTTTCAGGTCTGACCAGCGTTTCCTCAGTTGCTCCTTGGATCGTCGTACCCCAAAATTTTTGTGCAGACTCTTCACAACTTTAGTCATGATCTTGGCCTTTCTCTGATTAGGGTTGGTGTACGGTCCATACTTTCCATCATAGTCGGCCCTCTTCAATATGTTGACCATCTCCACCATCTCTACAAAGGCCATATTTGAGGCCTTAAATCTCCTCCTCCTGGATTGGGACGTTTCTTGCTCCAGGCTTTCCTCCTCATTACTGCTATTATCATGCACCTGCTGTGTCTCCGCCATGTTGTCTTCCACTGCGCGCCGAAAGAGAAGGGGCGGGGAATATTCTAAAAAGAACGTCAGGGGCAGGCGACGCGTGTGGAGTTTCACGCATGCGCAGTGTATATAAAGCTAACACGCGTGTGTTGTACCTACGTTCTGTGTGCAGAAGAAGGAGGAACGGAAGCGACGAACGTAATAACGAAGGAAACATTTTAACTTGGGACATGAGTGGCCTATACTGATTCTAGATTGAGGCCTATACTGGGATAAGATTAGGAGACTTTAGCCTGATATTAGAGTTTTTGTCTTTTGTTTGGTCGTGCAACAAAAATGAAACAATTTAAAGACCTGGAATTCATGGGCCAGTTCATT
The DNA here is from genome assembly GCA_037952835.1 of Lithobates septentrionalis. Lineage (NCBI taxonomy): Eukaryota > Metazoa > Chordata > Amphibia > Anura > Ranidae > Lithobates > Lithobates septentrionalis. The sequence continues at coordinate 712,480 of JBBDGP010001689.1, forward strand.
GATAAATACCGGGATATGCGCAATTTGTGGGAGGTAAAAAAACCCTTATATAGAAATAAACCAGCTAGGAAGGCATCGGAGAAACTGCTGGAATTTGTGAAGACGCAGGTCCCCAACGCAGACATCGACTTTGTGGAGAGGAAAATTGGTAGCTTGAGAAGCACGTATAGGAAGGAGCTTCAGAAGGTCCATAAGTGCATGAGGTCAGGAGCAGCAGCAGAGGATGTGTATGTACCCAGTCTGTGGTACTACAAAAAGATGCGGTTTCTGGAAGCCAGGGAATCACTTTCAACTCTTCCGGCCCCCCTTCCATCCAGCCTTCCCTCAACCCTTCTCTCAACCCCAGCTGAGGCTTCCGAGGACCAACCTGGGCCTTCCATCCTGGAAGAAATTGAGGAGCCCAGCTGGAGCCAGGTATAGTATTTTTGAACATATTTATTGTCCGAAACTTATTGTTGTTAACTAGATGTTATTATTGCTAAGAAATGAATGATTTAACAAAAAGTGTTTGACATATCAATAGACAGTAGGGGCCAAAAATGATTGGGAAAGAATGAATGAAAAACGCTGGGCTCAGAATGATAGTCTTTTTTATTTATTAACATTCAATTTGCAACAGTCATGAGTTTAAAATTGTGTGTGATTGATGAACCAAAAACTAAAACTATGTCCCTTTTTCATACACAGGAAGACCTCAGCCAGGAGGAGGCTCTGGAATGTGGCACGCAGGAGGAGGCAGGGGGAAGTGTCAGCCAGGAGGCTGGGGTTAGTGTCAGCCAGGAGGTGGCAGGGCCCAGCCTCACCCAATCCCAGGTCCCTCCCCTCCGCCTTCCACCCAAAAGGCCCAGGAAGGGGAGGAACGTGGAGGAGGCAGCACTTGTCCTCATTAAGGAGGCTAATGAGGCCCTGAAAGCCCCCCTCGATGCTGGAGAGGCCTATGGCTACTATATAGCCTCAAATTTGCACGAAATGGAGGAGGGCCAACACCTCAACTGTGAAAAAAATTTTTTTGAAGCCATTTACAAGGGGTTGAGGGGGCAAATGACCGATGATGTCCACTTATGTGCCCTCGCCCATCCTCCTCCTCCTCCTGCCACAAGTCTACCTCCAGAGCCACAGCCTGCAGGAAAGGCTGCAGGGAAGGCTGCAGGGAAGCGTGGAGGGAAGGCTGCAAGGAAGACAAGAAAGTGATGGCCTGGGTTCAGTCTGGTCTGACAGAAGATGCAGGCTGTTGTAGTACCACAGCCTGGGGACATATATGCCATCTGCTGCTGTTTGTGATCTCTGGGAGCCCTGGACCAGATTGTGCTCACTATTATATGGACTTCTTAGGCTACCAATTTTAATTTACAAAGAGATGATGTCTGCCCTGGGGTACAAAGGCTTCACAAATTCCAGCAGTTTCTCCAGCGTTGCCTTTCTCTATTTTGTTATTAAGAGCTAGAATAAATGGAGATTTTTTTTTATATGAAAATACTTGCCTATGTGTTTTTCTTCAAATAGGAAAGTTTTTTTGTGAGTAGGCAGGTACATTTCAAAAATACAATGTCTAGTTAACAAGGGACACAAGCAACCTCCTTGAGGTCTACCAATACAAGATAATAATGTTGTTGTGGAAACGTGGCATACAAAATAAAAAAAATATGGAGATCACTATAAAATAATTTAAAATAAAAAAAACAACAGGAGATCTTGATTAAAAAAATAAAATAAAAATGACTATAAAAAAATTATAAACATTATCATGGAGATCTGGCTTTAAAAACAAAAAAGATTATTCAGGAGATCACGAGAAATAATAAATAACTTCATTATTCTAGCATTCTAACGAAGAAGAGAATGCGCTGCATTAAACTATTTAAAACATTTCAGCGTGACGAATGTGCCATCTCCATTACGAACGGTAGTTTTACCATACCAATCGCTTCCGTCTCGTACTTGATTCTGAGCATGTGTGATTTTTTTGCGCGTCGGAATTGCATACAGACGATCACATTTTCGTATAGGAACTTTTCCCGACCGAAAAATAGAGAACCTGCTCTCAATCTTTTGCTGGCTGGAATTCTGCCAGCAAAAGACCGATGGTGCATACACACGGTCGCATTTTCCGACAAAAAGCTCTCATCTGAGTTTTGCTGGTGGTATTTCCGATCGTGTGTACGCGGCATTAGTTCCAGTGAAGGGAACTCTTGAGACGTCAGCATAACAAAACATTTTGGACAATTTCATGCTCCCAACTTTGTGGGAACAGTTTGGGGATGGCCCCTTCCTGTTCCAACATGACCAGTGCACAAAGCAAGATCCATAAAGACATGGATGAGTGAGTTTGGGGTGGAGAATCTTGACTGGCCTGCACAGAGTCCTGACCTCAACCCAATAGAACACCTTTGGGAGGAAATAGAGTGGAGACTGCGAGCCAGGCCTTCTCATCCACATCAGTGCCTGACCTCACAAATGCGTTTCTTGAAGAATGGTCAAACATTCCCATAGACACACTCCTAAACCTTGTAGACAGCCTTCCCAGAAGAGTTGAAGTGGTTATAGCTGCAAAGGGTGAGCCAACTCAATATTGAACCCTATGGACTAAGACTGGGATGCCATTAAAGTTCATGTGCGTCTAAAGGCAGGTGTCTCAATACTTTTGGCAATATAGTGTATATGCAATAAACTGTACATTCAAGTTGAAGCATTTATGAGCTGGAGTCTCTACGCGATTCGTGGAACAGTGTCCACTTCATCAGGAAATAGCCATAGCATTTTTGCATCTGTGGAAAGACCATATCAATAAAGAGATATATGAAATAAAGTTACAAAATTCATAAATGGTTCACCTGCCAGATGGCCATACTTACATATAAACCTGAGTGCAGAAATCAATGCACATCCTGGTCCCCTCAAAGTGAAAAACTCATGGATCACCCTAACATAAAGGGGAGTGTGCTCTGTCCGGGAGCTGATAGGAGGGCAGGCACGAGGCCAGGGCACCGCAGAGGAATAAAAGAATAGAAACCTGAAATTTCGCAAAACTTTTTTCTTTTAATCTTGATTGAGTAAGAAAGGTTTCACCCCTGCAAGGTTTTTTGCCAACATGTCCCATTGGGGAGATTTCCCTTCACTTCCTGTCCAAAACCACAACAGTGGGGGAACCTCTGGCAGTCACCAGAACTAGTGACCCATTGGAAGATTTAAACTATATTCCTGTTCTGGTGATCAGTCGAAAATTTGGAATTTCTGTACACTTTTGGCGATAACCGTCAGCAGGACAAATAGAGGTGGTGTATCTCCCTAAAGGGGATACAGATAGCAATAAAATCTCACAGGTGTTCTAATGCTTCTGGATTTTCCCCAAAACTCCCAAAAAGGTTTAAAATAATACTGTAATTTGGGGAGATGGGCGGAGCCTAGCGGAGCAGACATGCATTGTTAGAGCTCTGCACCGCTGAGGAGAGAAGAGAAGGACAAAGCGGAGCCTGCAGGCTCAAAAGGTATCCATTTGAACCTTTTTGCCCCAGGGAACAAACTGTGAAAGTTTGGGCAGGAAATATGGTACTGGGAGGAAACCGTGGCAGAAATAAAAATCACCTCACAAAGAGCTCACAGGCACTCACTGCAACTAAAGCAGCTCCAGTCACCTCACAAGATACAGCATCAGGGAGCTCTCACAGACAGAAAATGTCACAGCAAGACTCTCCATTTGAGTCAGATACAGAACAAATCCTCTCACAAACTTCTCCACAAGCCTCCTCAACATCCCCAGTAATATTATTACAATTTGAAAAGATGCTTCATAAGGCTTTAAAACAAACCTCAGACCAAATAACAAAAAGCCTAACCAAAGAAATAAGAGAGCTGGGAAACCGCACCGCAGCCTTAGAAATAAAAATGGATGAAATTGAAATTACAACCCAAGTAAATATAACAGAATTGGAACAACTAAAAGAAGAGAATTTAATACTTCAAACTAAGCTCGAAGATTATGAAAATAGAGCCAGACGTTCAAACTTGCGCATAAGGGGAATACCTGAAACTGTGACAGACCTGCAATCTACTATTACTGCTCTATTACAAGAACTAAAGCCAGATATCCCTATTGAACATTTAGAACTGGACAGAGTACACAGAGCCCTCACAGCCAAAAAGAAAGATGGACCCCCACGTGATATAATCACAAAATTTCATTATTACAGAACGAAAGAACAAATACTAATTGCTGCAAGAGAAAAAAAGGAACTTAATTTTCAAGGACACAATTATCAAATTTTTGCTGACCTATCCCAACTTACTATTACTAAAAGACGATCCATGAAACCCCAACTAATGGAACTGCAACGCCACAACATTATGTATCAATGGGGTTTCCCCTTTTCAGTCAGATTTAACTACCAAGGTACAATTTACAGAAGCAGATCAGCAGATGAACTACAACAAACCCTTTTAAAATTAAATCTGACAGAACCCACAAGCAGCAACTCTCCCACACGCAGAAGAATGACATCATCTTCACCTTCAGGCATCACTCAAAAAATTTCAGAACAAAATGGGAATCATCATTCTCACAAAAGAGGCCGTTATGCCACATTATCCATGGACCAAGAAGATTCAATGGACTGACATCCTAATCCCTGATATCTCTTCATTTATTATACTAAGAGATGGTTCTCTATAAAAAACCTGTATTTATAACTGAATGTAACTGCATTCTGATAGTCACACACTGTGTGGGATCATGTTACATTCCAGTTATATTTCTTATTACTTCTGATTCATATAGCCTTAGAATATATAAGTGAAATAAGGAAATTCTTGTTCAGTTATATATTATCAGGTAATAACAATAGATTTATTACTTTTTAGGACAAATATGTTCAATAATCCAGAAGTAATGGAAGCTTTTTCTTTCTTTTCTTAAAACAAATATATTATTACCTAACTAGTTCCTAGAATTATGTTTTTGTTTATTCTAATCTGAAGCAATACAACCTCAATTTTATGAGTTAACATATCTAAACAGTTACATATGAATAAAATATGTAATTGTTTACTCTAAAAGGGTTAAAATCCCAAAATAATTCAAACTATCTTCATCAATACCAAAGTTATTAACAGTACCTTTCTAACTGAATTATTTAGCCTAGGGCAAGACTAACCATATACAACCACCCTGGAATAAATAATTTCAACAAAAACTATATTCTGCACTCCAATTAATGAAACATCATTTTGATGTCTTTTGACATAGCACTTCTCTCCTGTAAGCGGAAGATCCGTGTACCCCCATTAGCCCTCCTCATTCTCCCAACCATATTATGTGGGAGTGTGACGAAGGCACTTATTCCCCTGAGAGAGATATTTACTCTCTTTCACGGGTAAATTGTGATTACTTGCAAAAAATAATTTATACAATGTATCATCTAATCTCATATGTTTTTTGTTTACTCTTTACTCCAGAATTCACTGGTTTCTTTTCTATCTATTCATCTCTTCAGTCCACACAGGTTGATCTGCGCAGTCAGCTCTGCATAACAAAAAGTAAGTCAAAACTATTTGATCTGTTGCCATGGCACCACTGAATATACTTTCCCTGAATGTTCAGGGAATAAATGTCCCTCAAAAAAGGACCAAAGCCTTCCGAACTTTCCATAACAAGAAGGCTCACATAGTATGCCTCCAAGAAACACACTTCACCAAAGATTCTACTCCAAAATATATTTCTCCTTTTTATCAACAAATTTACACGGCTTCTGCCTGTACCAAGCAAAGGGGAACTCTAATTGCATTTCACCGATCCACACCATTCACCTTATCATCAGAAATTAAAGACCCAGAAGGTAGATACCTGATACTCATGGGTTATATAATGGATACAGCAATCACGGTGATTTCCTACTACGCTCCTAACAAACAACCTACACCATTCATCTCACATATATTACAAGTGATTAATACACACAAAATAGGAACAGTGATAATGTGTGGGGATTCGAACCAGGTCCTCCTCCCATTTCTAGATAAATCACCTTTTACACCATCCAAAATAACCTCTAGATTACCTTTTTCTCAACTTCTTTCCAAATACAATCTGGTAGATTCGTGGAGAGAAAGTAACCCAATGAAAAAGAAATTCACTTATTTCTCGCACCCTCATCAAACCTTCACCAGAATAGATCATATTTTTCTAACAATAGGAATGATACCAGAAATTATTGCATCAGATATAATTCCGATTCCGTGGTCTGACCATAATGCAGTATACACTACTATAGCCTCAGCCATACCAAAAGCGCATGACCCAACGTGGTACTTACCGGACATAATGCTCAAACACCCACTACATCAGATGGCCATTGAACAAGCTTTAAAGGAATACATATCTATTAATAATACAACAGACATCTCCCCAATAACACTGTGGGAAGCTCATAAGCCTGTCTTGCGTGGTACAATACAAAGACAAATGGCACTATTTAAACGGGAACGCAAAAATCTAGCAAAAAAAATAGAACTCAATTTTAATGCAGCCTACATATCATTTCAAGATAATCCATCTCAGAGTACAAAATCTCATCTGGAAAAATCTAGATTGGAATACGATCTATTTCTCACTGAGTCAGTTGATAAATCCCTCAAACTCTCCAAACACAATTTCTACATGAATACAAACAAACCAGGTACATATTTGGCTCGGGTATTAAATTCAACTAACAAATCTTTCAAACCAATACGTTTGAAATTATCAAAAAATGTTTACACTTGTAATCCAGTTAAAATAGTCCATAAATTTCACTCACATCTCGCAACTTTATACAAGACAAACAATGAATTTAATCCTACAGAGGCTGAATCCTTCTTCTCAAAAATAACCTTACCTGAGTTATCTCAGAATCAAAAAAGCAGTTTGGATGAGCCTATAACTATAGATGAAGTTGCTAACGCCATAAAAGACCTAAAACTTAACAAAAGACCAGGCCCAGACGGCTACTCGGCTTTATACTATAAAACATACTCAGAAATACTCTCTCCCATTCTCACTGAAACTTTTAACAAACTTCTAGATGGACATTCTTTTCGGCAAGAAACACTAATGGCAATTGTTTGTATGATCCCAAAACCCCTTTCTGATGATACTTCCTGTGTGAATTATCGGCCTATCTCTCTGTTAAACCTTGATATTAAATTATTAGCAAAAATAATAGCAAAACGCCTCAATAGCATTATAGGAAAATGAATACATAGAGATCAAGTAGGCTTCATGCCAAATAGACAGGCAGGCGATAATATACGCAGGGCAGTGTTATTGGCACATATGGCTAAAAAACGGAAAATCCCTTTATGTTTTCTATCTCTCGATATTAAGAGGGCATTTGACACAGTATCCTGGCAATATATGCAATATTCATTACAAAAATGGGGTTTTGGACCCCACTTTTTAACATGGATCAAAGCATTATATAATAAACCCAAAGCCTATATAAAATATGCTGGATACAAATCTGATGCCTTTAATATCGAAAGAGGTACCCGACAGGGTTGCCCATTATCTCCCTTATTATTTGCCCTTATACTCGAACCCATGGCCCAATACATCAGAACAAACCAAACTATAACTGGCATTGAAGTAGGAGGTATTACACACAAATTATGTATATTTGCAGACGATATATTACTTTTTCTATCATCACCACAGGTCTCTGGTCCTAACTTAATACCAGCTCTTGATGGATTTGCAGCCCTATCCGGCCTTATGATTAATCCTAAGAAATGCCTAGTGCTTAATATTTCGCTCACAAACATGGAATTGATCCCGGCTAGGGCTGCACTCCCATTCACATGGGCAGAAAAATCAATCCCATATCTTGGAATTCATTTAACAGCATCTCATTCTGACTTATTCTCAACCAATTATTCTCCTGTATTAAGACAGATCACAAATCTAATAAAACAATGGTCGCAACTTCCTTTATCCTGGATAGGGAAGATTAATGCAATCAAAATGACTATTCTACCCAAATTGCTTTATCTATTCAGAGTCCTCCCTATTCCAATTCCTTCCTATTTTTTGAGAATACTACAAAAAAAAGCAACTTCGTTTATATGGGGCTCTTCTAAACCATGTATACCTATACACACACTACATCTTCCCAAAAATAAAGGAGGCCTGGGATACCCTAATTTTACTAACTACTACAGAGCAGCACATTTGGCCAGTCTGTCCAAATACCATGCAAAACAGGAAATCCCATTATGGGTATTTATAGAGGCTTCAGAAAATGACCCTCTATTAATATCAAATTTATTATGGCTTGATCCTAAAGACCGCTTTAAAATTCATAATCCCATAACTAAACACTTCTTATCTCTCTGGGATAAACTAAAAACCAAATATCAGTTACAATCTCCACACAATCCTCTCCTTTCTTTTATCAGAAATCCGGCCTTTTATCCGGCATGGATCTACCCAAATTCTTTTAAAGCTTGGACAACATCAGGCATTCAGACACTAAATGACGTCATAGCATCTAAATCATTCCTTTCATTCCCATCGCTTAGAGAAAAATATGATCTACCAAACTCTGAGATATTTAGATATTTCCAAATCAAAAATTTCTATACACCATTCCTAAAGGGGGATACACCATTATCCCAATTATCCATTTTTGAATCAATCTGTACAAAAGATCCATTTGCTAAAGGTACAATTTCATCACTTTATAATCAATTATATGGAGTAGCAAATCTTAATAGACCCTCTTACGTTCAGAGGTGGGAGGAGGACCTGGGACGAACTTTAGAAGACACGGACTGGTCTAACATATGGCTCACATCTAAGTCATCTTCACCCAACATCTTAGCACTGGAGACAAATTATAAAGTCCTAACTCGCTGGTACCTTGTACCCGCTAGAGTGGCAAAATATTCACCTAATACCTCAGCTCTTTGTTTTCGAGGATGCCCAGAAATAGGCACATATTTACACATATGGTGGACGTGCCCAGTAATCCAAACCTTCTGGAAGGAAGTCTTCGTGATTGCATCTAAAATATTAAAAAAAATAATACAACCAGATCCATATTTAACTTTACTTAATCTAAAACCGGAATGGTTAACACTCTCTCAATTCAAACTTATGATCCAACTAATAACGGCTGCAAAACAAACAGTGGCCAAGGCATGGAAATCTCCTACATTGGTACTAGCAGAAACAATTCACAGAATGAATAATACAATGTCCCATGCTAAGATGGTAGCCATCGATCAAAATCAAATTCCAAAATTTGAAAAAATTTGGCACCTTTGGATAAAACAACAGTTCCTGTCAAACTTCAATGACTCTGTCCTGTTGCCATGGTAACAGATTAAATGACTTTCAGAGACACCCATTCTAAGGCTTCAAAGAGAACTAAAAAGAATAATAAACTGACGAGCGGGACAACCTTGTGGACCATACCTCTACCTTTCAACCCTTTTTCTTCTTTCTCTTTCCTTTTATCCACCTTACGATTAAAGCTCATTATCAGAATTTATTTGACCTATATACACTCTACTTGTAAACAATATGTATAGTAGGTATAAATCATTTAAATACCTACAAAAGTAACTAAGGAAATGATATATATCTTTAATTTAGGTTTACGTGAACCCAAGGTTTAATATTTGAAATTTCATGATATTTACCTATATAAACCCTACTGTAAAACAATGAGCTTACTTTATAGATCCTTGTAAACTTACTTTATGTATCTTTATAATATTGTATACTCAATAAACTTCTTTTGACAAGGAAAATAATACTGTAAAGAATATGTAAACCCAACATGTTATATTCCTAAAACATGCCTGCTGTACCATGTACTTGTATAAAAAAGATTCCTGTTTTCTCTGTATTGCCTCCTTTGTGGGAAATTCCTGGTATTCCTGCCAGTCCCCCTGCTTTCCTATTAAAAACTGACCACACTAAGCATGAGGGCACAGCATGGACAGTCTTCTAGCTGTGCTGGGAATCTCAGCCTGCTCTCCTCCAATGATCAGACTTGTCTTGACACCCCCCCTTTTCCAATGCAGACCCACGACCACCCCGTTGAGAGCCGGTCACACTCTCCTGTCATGCAAATTCGATGCAGGGAAACCCTTATCCAAGTGTGAACCCAGCCTTATGGAGAGATTGGATGAAAACGGACGGCCTGTCCATTTTTATCCGATCCTCCAGACAGATGGAAAATAGGACCACTATCCGTCTGGATTTAGCGGGGCGGATCGGATGTCAGCGGACATGTCACCGCTGACATCCGTCTCTCCATAGAGATGCATGGAGCGTTCGTTCAGGTCCATCTGAAAAAACTGACAGGCCGACCTGTGTTTATCTTGACATTTGCTTTAAACAAACCCTTTGTGGGACTGGCACTGCCTTTGTTATAGACATTTTGGCCTATTGTAGAAGCATTCAGCCTTCAAAGTCTATGTTACATTCAGCATATGCCTCAAGGTTTCTTGATAGAAAAAAAAAAGCTTCCATTAACATTTTGTTTTTTTAGCAGTTGCTGGTTTCCTGGCTGTCATGCTCATCCTAGGGCTTTACTACTATGATGCAAGCATACGGATTTGGAACTTTTATTTCACTGCTTCTACAGTTGTTTTGACTCAACAGCTCACTAACCAGCATTTGCGGGGCGCAGGGGCGCTGCCCCCCTAATCCATGAGCCATGTACATGTGGTTTTTTTTTTGGAAGCACATGACCCTTTTTGAAGCCTGAGGCTCTAATTGGCTTCAAAAAGGGTGGGCTCAGGGCGCAGAGCACTGCACCCGGAGCCCACCCAGTTGTGTGACATTAGTAAATGAATATTCGCTAATGTCTTCCTGCTTCTCCTCCTGGCCAATCAGGAAGCGGGTCCTGAGACCCGATTGGCCAGAAGTCTTAAGACCCAATTGGCCGCAAGTCCTAAGTGTCGATTGGCTGGGAGGAGAGGCGATCACCGGGACTCGGGAGGTAAAGGGGGGAGGCGCCGAAGCCACGATCTGGATGGGGTAAGTGCGAGGCTGGCGGAGGGGCCTGGCAGGTGACGGGCGAGCAAATCATCGATTAAGCAAAGGGGGGGCGCGGGCTGCCCCCCCCCCCAAGGAAATTGAGCACCAGCCGCCACTGCTAACTAGTGAAACTATTGGATAAGCATGATAATCAAGACATCTGGCAACAGTCAGACATGGCCATTTCCATATGATTATTATTGTTTGAAAAAGTCTGAGAATTTAGTATACACATCATGTACGAGTCCCACACTTACCTACATTCTACAGCTTTTCACAACTCCCGTTAACAATTAATGAGCCTACCCCCATAATTATTGCCTGAAAATAAAAACCTAAAAATTTAAGACTGCAAGATGGGAAGTGGTAATTGAGGTGGTTGATTTTATATTAGTCAAGAGAGAATAGAGTGCTGGGCTTTTACATTTGTCCTCCACCCACTTTTAAGGACGGTTCACACCATAGAAACACAGTCAGAATGCATTCTGGATGTCTTTCTGTATGCATGTTTTTGGTGCATTTTTCCTCTCTTATTTTCTTCACCTTAAATAAAGACCTGTGTGTTTTGGTGCATTGGTGATGTGTTTTTCCATGTTCCAGTACAGTTCAGTGCAGAAAATATGCCGCATTTTTTTTCTTGAACTGGAACGCACTGGAATTGACTGCACTGGTGTGAACTATGCCATTGGAAACTATATGACCATATAATCTACTATCCATATATTGCATTCGGGTGTGCACCCCAAAACTCAAACACACACGCCTTTCTCTGCAGCCTCAGCTGCACAGGACAGTGAATGAAGGGGAAGTGCTCTGTGCTGAGCAGCTTCCTGTTCATTCACAAACGGAAGCATAGAAAACACATTTTACTATGCTTCAGTTATGTTCAAAAAGGAGAGGATTTGGGGGGCAAACAGGATTTTCCCGGTACCGTCATGAGACATTAAACCATCATAATTTTTTCATAATAAAGTTTATTTACATAACATCAACATACATATTAAAATAGATATTGATGGACACTTTCACTCTGAGTGGTAATACCCCCTCTACTAGGTTTCCACCGAGACTGACAATGTCCCCAATTTACATAGCATGTATAAAATCAACCTTCCATAAACCAGAGTGAAAGTGTCCTTCAATATCTATTTTAATATGTATGTTGATGTTATGTAAATAAACTTTATTATGAAAAAATTATGATGGTTTAATGTCTCATGACGGTACCGGAAAAATCCTGTCTGCCCCCCAAATACTCTCCTTTTTGAAGTTAATATTTTTGGGATGTTGGTACCTTTAATTTTCCTTTTTCTATAGATATCTGAGCATTCAATGTTTCAGTTATGAATGGACACAGTGAGCGAGTGTGTTCACTGTGTTCATTTAGAAAAGGAAGGGGCCATATCCTCAGCTCTCCATCCTGAAACATGCAGGGGGGGGGGGGGTGGAGGGAGGCAACATGGGGGAAGCCCAGGCAGTAGGGCGATGTGCGGAATTTATTCTTCTCCCCAATGTGACTACAGAAATGGTGAAATCTTAGGCACGGGGGGCTCCCGGAATGCGTTCATTCTGCATTCCTTGTATAAAAAATTTAATATATATATTTTGCGGAGTGCTTAGCCATGCCCACTACTATATACTCACCGTCACTTTATTAGGTACACCTTGCTAGTATCGGGTTGGACCCCCTTTTGCCTTCAAAACTGCCTTAATTCTTCATGGCGTAGATTCAACAAGGCGTTAGAAACATTCCTCAGAGATTTTGGTCCATAAAGCACAATTCGTGTGCGAAACATGTAAGCCGTGCCTCCCTTGCTTGTACATGTAGTGCTCATCATGCTCTTCATGGTTTTATGTGAATAAAGGCATTTGGAACTCAGTTTGGTGTGCAGCCACCTGGACTTTCCTTTCATTAGATTTTGGTCCATATTGACATGATAGCATTACGCAGTTGCTGCAGATTTGTCGGCTGCACATCCATAATGCAAATCTCCCATTCCTCCATATCTCAAAGGTGCTCTATTGGATTGAGATCTGGTGACTGTGGAAGCCATTGGAGTACAGTGACCTCATTGTCATGTTCCAGTTTGAGATGATTTGATCTTTGTGACATGGTGCATTATCCTGCTGGAAGGAGCCATCAGAAGATGGGGACACTGTAGTCATAAAGGGATGGACATGGTCAGCAACAATACTCAGGTAGGACGTGGCATTTAAATGATGCTTAATTGATACTAAGGGGTCCAAAGTGTGCCAAGAAAACATCCTCCACACCATTACACCACCACCAGCCTGAACCATTGATACAAGACGGGATAGATCCATGCTTTCATGTTGTTTCCGCCAAATTCTGGCCCTACCGTCTGAATGTCGCAGCTGAAATCAAGACTCAGCCAACGTTTTTCCAATCTTCTATTGTCCAATTTTGGTGAGCCTGTGCAAATTGTAGCCTGTTCCCTGTTCTTAGCTGATAGGGGTGGCACCTGGTGTGATCTTCTGCTGCTGTAGCCCATCTGCTTCAAGGTTCGATGTGTTGTGCATTCAGAGATGGTATTCTGCATACTTTGGTTGTAAAGAGTGGTTATTTGAGTTACTGTTGCCTTTCTATCAAATCAAACCAGTCTGCCCATTCTCCTCTGACCTCTGACATCAACAAGGCATTTTCGTCCACACAACTTCCGCTCACTGGATATTTTCTCTTTTTCGGACCCTTCTCTGTAAACCTGAGAGATGGTTGTGTGTGAAAATCCCAGTAGATCAGCAGTTTTTTAATTACTCAGAGCAGCCCATCTGGCACCAACAACCATGCCATGTTCAAAGTCACTTAAATCCCCTTTATTCCCCATTCTGATGCTCGGTTTGAACTTCAGCAATTCATCTTCACCACGTCTAGATACCTTAATGCATTGAGTTGCTGCCATGTAATAAGCTGATTAGCAATTTGTGTTAGCAAGCAGTTGAACAGGTGTACCTAAAAAAGTGTCTGGTGTATAATGTATTAGATGTGGGTTGCTGTACCTTTAAGGAAGATTAGGCTACCTCAAGGGCAAGCCTGCTTTCAGTTTTTATATACTGTATATCAGTGCCGGGACAAGGTCATCTGGTGCCCAGGGCAAAGATGGAAAACTGCGCCCCCCCCCCCCCCCGCCGCTGTGAAAGCTACAATGCCTACAGATGATGGGATCTATACTGGGAATTTGTTAAATACTAGTATTGGCAGCGATCAGTGACTTAGGCGCGGTTCACACTGGGGAAACTTGTCACACCCCATTCAGTACAATGAAACCATTCTAATCGGACCAACAAGACACAGCACATCAGGGCACATCAGGGCACAGGTCACAATACACGAGGGCACAGCACATCAGGGCACAGCACATCAGGGCACATCAGGGCACAGCACATCAGGGCACAGGTCACAGTACATCAGGGTACAGAGCCCAGCACATCCAGGTACAGCACACCAGGCCACATCAGGGTACAGCACATCAGGGTACAGAGCCCAGCACATCAGGTCACAGTACATTGGGGCACATGACATTAAGGCACAGCACATGGGGGCACAAGGCACATCGGGGCACATCAGGGCACAGGGCACATAGGACATCAGGGCACATAGCACATTAGGGCACATCCGGGCACATAGCACATCAGGGCATGGGGCACATAGCACATCAGGGCACAGGGCACATCAGGGCACAGCACATCAGGGTACAGAGCACATCAGGGTACAGAGCACATCAGGGCACAACAGATCAGGGTACATGGCACAGCACATCAGGGTACAGGGCACATCAGGGTACAGAGCACATCAGGGCACAACACATCAGGGTATAGGGCACAGCACATCAGGGTACAGGGCACATCAGGGCACATAGCACATCAGGGCACGGAGCACATCAGGGCACGGAGCACATCAGGGCACGGGGCACATCAGGGTAAGGAGCACATCAGGGCACATGGCACATCAGGGCACGGGGCACATCAGGGCACATGGCACATCAGGGCACAAAGCACATCAGGGCACGGAGCACATCAGGGCACGGAGCACATCAGGGCATGGGGCACATAGCACATCAGGGCACGGGGCACATCAGGGCACAGCGCATCAGGGTACAGAGCACATCAGGGTACAGAGCACATCAGGGTACAGAGCACATCAGGGCACAACACATCAGGGTACAGGGCACAGCACATCAGGGTACAGGGCACATCAGGGTACAGAGCACATCAGGGCACAACACATCAGGGTATAGGGCACAGCAGATCAGGGTACAGGGCACATCAGGGCACATAGCACATCAGGGCATGGAGCACATCAGGGCACGGAGCACATCAGGGCACGGGGCACATCAGGGTAAGGAGCACATCAGGGCACATGGCACATCAGGGCACGGGGCACATCAGGGCACATGGCACATCAGGGCACGGGCACACCAGGGCACAGCACATCAGGGTACAGAGCACATCAGGGTACAGAGCACATCAGGGCACAACACATCAGGGTACAGGGCACATCAGGGCACATAGCACATCAGGGCACGGAGCACATCAGGGTAAGGAGCACATCAGGGCACATGGCACATCAGGGCACGGGGCGCATCAGGGCACATGGCACATCAAGGGCACGGGGCACAAAGCACATCAAGGCACGGAGCACATCAGGGCATGGAGCACATCAGTGCATGGGGCACATCAGGGTACATGGCACATCAGGGCATGGGGGACATCAGGGCACATGGCACATCAGGGCACAGGGCACATCAGGGCACGGCGCACATCAGGGCACATGGCACATCAGGGCACGGGGCACATCAGGGCACGGAGCACATCAGGGCACGGAGCACATCAGGGCACGGGGGCATATGGCACATCAGGGCACATAATGGCACATGATGGGGCACATGGCACATTATGGGGCACATCAGGGCACATCATGGGGCACATCATGGGGCACGTCAGGGCACATCAGGACACATCATGGGGCACATCAGGGCACATCATGGGGCACGTCAGGGCACATTATAGGGCACGTTAGGGCACATTATGGGACACATCAGGGCACATCATGGGGCACATCATGGGGCACATCATGGGGCACGTCAGGGCACATTATAGGGCACGTCAGGGCACATTATGGGACACATCAGGGCACATCATGGGGCACATCAGGGCACATCATGGGGCACATCAGGGCACAACATAGGGCACATAGCACATTAAGGGCACATTGTTTACTAGCCTGCATGCAGAGCAGCGCTGGAAGCATCTGTGATAAGTTCTCTCATGTCACGCTGCTCCCCGGCGGCCCCTCCTCTCTTCTCGTCCATCCCAGATGATGTCACAAGCAAATAGGGAAGGACGAGAAGAGAGGAGGGGCCGCCAGGGAGCAGCGTCACATGAGAGAGAGAACTTATCACAGATGCTTCCAGCGCTGCTCTGCATGCATCTCAATCTACCCGTCAGGCGCCAGCTGTCGGCGATTGACGGGTAGATCCTCCAATGCAGGACAGAAACTGCCTGATAAGGAAGTGAGAGGCGGGGCGGGGCTGGTCTCAGGCTTGTGCCGGGTGCAGGAGCGCACTCGGCACATGTTAAAAATGATCAATTTTCGCTAGGCCGGCGTTGTAAACTCTGGATAGGTAGCAGGAATTTTTACAACACCGGTTCACTGGCGCTTCTATTGCGCCCCTCTTCCTCCAGTAAATGGTCCCGCCCAGGGCATCCGCCCCTTCCGCCCCCCCCCTTGTACCGGCCCTGCTGTATATATATGTATGTGTGTCTGTGTGTGCCAGCTTCATACAGTTTAGAGTTATGGATGACACTTTGCAAAGGCACCTTGGTGTGCTAGTGAGCTTTCACTAGTATCTGCAAAAAAACACCTGCAATTTTTACCTAAATGTTTAATTAGGTGATTAGCTATACAAAGTGCTGGAGAAATCTTGTATTGACATACATATATGTATTATGACAAATCAAGGCTCTAATTACAGTGATCACCAGCTGGGCAGTAATGAGTAAGTCTTTCAGATTCCTCGCTGTGATGATAACTATCGCCTGGTTACTACATGCAAACACTCACATGAGCACCCAGGAAAGCAGGCCCTTGCACATAATGCATGACCATTTAATCAGCCTTTTCATTAACAATGTAGAGGCCTCCCTGTTCAGGGTGGAACTCTATTAATACTGAATATAAAGAGCTAAAAGACTTTAGAATGGAATGAAAAATGGGCCAGATCAGCAGGTACCCAAGACTTCTACTCTAGAACACTACCCTGCATTAAAGCCTCAGTAGCTGTCTGTAAGAATATGAATGATTCACCACACCATCCGACTGTGGAAGACATTTTTCTAATGCCCTGTACACACGTGCGGATTTTCCGTCAGAAAAAACTTGGATGGTTTTTCCGACGGAATTCCGCTTAAGCTTGCCTTGCATACACACGGTCACACAAAAGATCTCTGAACTTTCGATCATCAAGAACGCGGTGATGTACAACACTACGACGAGCAGAGAAAATGAAATTCAATGTTTCCGAATTGTTTCCGAGCATGCGTAGGGATTTTGCACGTCGCATTTTGTACAGACGATCGCATTTTCAGATAGGAACTTTTCCCGACCGAAAAATAGAGAGCATGCTCTTAATCTTTTGCTGGCTGGAATAACGCCAGCAAAAGACCGATGGAGTATACACGTGGTAGCATTTTCTGACAAAAAGCTCTCATCTGAGTTTTGCTGGCGGATTTTCCGATCGTGTGCACGTGGCATTAGGGTTGTATCCTCTGCCATTTAATGAACTAAAAAAATGTTTTCCACAGTTTGGTTGTGTATTGAATACTTTATATTCTTGTTACTTATTTGCAAGCAAGACAAACCAGACCAGCAGCTGGCCATAGTGGATGGATGTGGGAGCTGAGATACACCTGGAACGGTTGCCTTGATATTTATTCTTCTGGAGGATTATCCAGAAGAATATAGAAGATGCAGGTAGGAGGTTGATTTAGATCCCCGGCTGTAGTGGTGGGGAAAATCTCCCCAACGGACTCATGGATAGAAGTCCCAATGGGGGCACCAAACCTGTTGATCCCACCCAAAAAAAAAAAAAAAAAATAGTACTTGACTTTAATTTTTTTACTGACCTCTATTTACCAGGTTAGTCTGGATTTACCATGATCAGTAAATGTATGTCATACATTACCCCTCCCCACAACAGCAAAATGAACAAAACGTAACTGTTTTATGGATAGAAAAATCGTTTAAATGTTTGTGTTTAAACATTAGATATCTACTTTCAAATGCTTTCTCAATCATGGTAAATAAATCCCAGCTGCTTATTTGGTACAAGCCTGCAAGCAGCTTGCCAAGGATAGAGAAGAAGGGGGTAAAGAAAGGTTGATTTGATTTTTTTTTACAGCGTCCTTTCTGGGAGCCTGAACAGAACAGAGACAAAATGCTGGACATCGCTTATTAATATTTTTCCAGACTGAGAGCACTCATAGGTTTTTCCCATCATAGGGAAATCCACTACTTCCCTATAGGTATAGAATAACTTCAGGTGTCAAGTCAGTTAATGAACAGAAGACACTGCTGTGCTTAAATGTGAAGTCCAGGTATGGGCAAAATGTCCTAGTTATCCTTTACTGGTAGGCACCATAAGGATCACCTCATTATGTTTTTCTATGTTTCTCATTCATTCCTCATATTCTCTGAAAGCAGCTACTATTTTCACCACTGGTTCCTGCAAGCTTGGTAAATGGCATCTGCAAAGACTCCAATGAATATCCATACGGGTCATATTTCGCTCCCTTATATAACATCAGTAAGGAGTTACAAAAGCTATGGATGGAAAGGGTACTTATCTCCGAGTAATGCCTCTTTTGTCTAGACTCCCAAGAACCTACCCACACATACTGTGTGCAAGAAAAGGGGTCATGGGAGATGTAGTTCCGAAGAACATTTCTACATACATAGGATTTGATGTATGGCTCCCCGCTGATTTCTCCTCCCCACATTTTCCCCTGTAATAATTTTGCAAGCCTGGTGATGACATCATAGGGAGTAATAAAAGCTGTTTCTCACATAGGAATAAGGTAAATGTACTACAAGAGTAGGAGGAATTGGTGTAAATTTCAGTCATGCCTACTCAAATCCTAAAGTAAACTTTCCAGCGTTAATGAAAAGAAGGCACATACCTTTCGAGGTCTTCTCAAGTGCCATAGAACCTTTCAAAACCTAGCATGCTATGATATACAAATTCCAACTTTAGCAAGAAATTTTAAGGACTTTGAGCCATAGAATCCTCACAAACAATAGTAGGGGGCAATTCATGAAGGTGTGAAGTGAAAATGTCTAATTTTTCCCATTGTCTTCTATTTATCTGCTTTAGCCAATCCAAGAAGTCAAAGCTAACTGTTATATTGGTAATATTTGCATTTTTGGCATCCATGATCAACAATAATACTTTTGTTTGAGTGGATAGAAAATAGTCAAGGAATTTTCCTGAAGGTAGCAACATTTTTAATGCTGACTGTGCTTTTCTTTTGTTCCCATTGTCTGTGACTTTTATTGTGGTGATCAGTGATCTCTTTTTATTAGGTTATGCTGTCAATGTACAAAACAAAAGAAAATACTGTAATGTAGCCTATGAAAGGGCAAGGCCTTAGTCCCAAAGTACAAAATACTTAGCAAAGGTACAAAACTTACAGTAATTATTAGGCTGAAGGTGGATGGCTCCAGCAGCAAACGAAAAACAATAATTGAAGGAACAGTACCCACTAGGAGGGCAATGGAAAAGTTCATCTAGATAAACACTTATTTAACTCAATCTTACGCAGATGTGGCAGTAGAGGGATTCTCTAACCAGGTAGACCAAACTTTCAGGGACTTCCTCTGTTGCCGTAAGTAGCTTGATATTAGGACAGGTAGGAATTAACTAATTGCATCCAGGAAAGAACTTTAGGTGGGGAGGGTTTTTTTCCAGTACATGGTGACAGGGCCAGGACAAGGGATGGGCAGGTGGGGCGGCTGCCCTGGGCGCAATGGTTTACTGTAGGGAAGGGGGCGCTTTCCTCCTGTTGCTGGGCATAGGAGCCACTAAGCTTACATATTGTAAGCGGTGGAGGGAGGGCACAATTTGGCATCTTTTGCCCTGGGCACTGGATGACCTTGTCCCAGCACTGCATGGTGAGGGCCTTTTGGGCCTAGAACAGTAAAAGACCAAGAAGAGTCCTCATCACCATCGTAGTTGCCAGATCCTCCATCTAGGTCTAGATCTAGGTTCAAGGGGGAGTGGCAATTGTGTTGTAGAGGTGATGATTTGAAGCACACCTTGCCAATATGAGCCTATAGCGCGTCAAGTCCAAAAGATGTGAAAAAATTATCTCCAATAGGCTGGGGAGATAGTCAAGCTCATCTTATGAAGCCTATATGGAGTAAAGGAGGCCTGATTTTAAATGCAGTGATTAGTTTAGGTTAGCAAATAGTTAATAGCAGAACTCGTACCGATAAACATGGAGCTCTCCTTATCCATACTGGTAGCAATGACAGTTTAGAGATATAGTTGGGCAAAGTAGGAGGTACGAAAGGCCTTGATAGGCAGAACTACAGCTGGTATCTGGCACATTGAGGTGTGTTAGATGTCCCATCACTGTTGCACGCTTTAGTTTCACCTGCATGGGCTCTACCACTAAGCCTTATGTTTTGATCAAATGAGTCAGAGGAAGACCCAGTGTCTGGCGAGATTTTGCTAAAGTAAATAGTGGTGGAGTGACCCAGATGCAGCAGAGGACACAGCATTTGAAAAACCCAGAAGTGTCAGATACCAGCACAGCTATAGCTCTTCAAGAGAACGAAGATTGCAAAGATGGTTATTAATATTATTCTTTCTAAGCTACATCCCCCCAATACTGTAGATGTGGTCCTGCAAGAGGGTTGCTTTAAAGTAATGCCAAAGGCAATACTTTTTTGCTTTAAAATTATGTTATACTTACCTACTTTGTGCAAGGGTATTGCACAGAGTGGTCCCGAACTTGCTCTTTGGAGGTCCCCCGCCTGTGCTGTCTGCTCCTTTTTCCTCGGAGTGCCCCTTTAGCAAACCGCTAGCTATGGGGGCAGCCCTGCGGGTTCACTCCTGATCTGGGCTGTGTGCGTCCATAGCCTATGACTCCCACTGCTGCCAGTGTCTCCTGTGAAACCAGGAAGCAGAGAAGTGCTCCAGCTGGGACGGCACTGGAGTGATGTGAGAAGCCAGGTAAGTGTTTAGGGAGGAGAGGAGAAAAGGTAGTGAATTGTTTTTTACCTTAACCACTTGCTTACTGGGCACTTAAACCCCCCTCCTGTCCAGACCAATTTTCAGCTTTTAGCGCTGACGCACTTTGAATGACAATTGCGCGGTCATACAACACTGTACCCAAATGAAATTTTTATACTTTTTTTCCCACAAATAGAGCTTTCTTTTGATGGTATTTGATCACCTCTGCGTTTTTTTATTTTTTGTTAAAAAAATTGAAAAAGACAGAATTTTTTTAAAAAAAATTATATATTTTTTATATTTTGTTATAAATTTTTGCAAACAGGTAATTTTTCTCCTTCGTTGATGTACGCTGATGAGGCGGCACTGATGGGCACCGATAGGTGGCAGTGATGGGCACTGATGGGTGGCGGTGATGGGCACTGATGGGTGGCAGTGTTGGGCACTGATTGATGGCAGCACTGCTAGGTGGCACTGATAGGTGGCACTTGTGGGCATTGTTGGTGGCACTTGTGGGCATTGTTGGTGGCACTTGTGGGCATTGTTGGTGGCACTTGTGGGCATTTTTGGTGGCACTTGTGGGGCATTGTTGGTGGCACTTGTGGGCACTGGCAGGTGGCAATAACAAATGGCACTTGGAGGCACAGATGAGGCATCTGTGCCTCCTTCCTCTTCGGGACCGATGTCCCTTTCACATAAGCCGGTGATCGGCTTTTTTTTCCTCCTCACGCTCTCAGCGTGAGGAGAAAACGAAACCGATCACCGAGTCTTGTTTACATCATGTGATCAGCTGTCATTGGCTGACAGCTGATCACATGGTAAGGGGCCAGGACCGGCCCCTTACTTGGATCTGTGATCATCCGAGTCTCCGTGACTCGGTGATCACAGCGCGCAGACCGCGCGCCCTGCAGGGAGCGCGCGGTGCGCGTGTACAGGGGATGACGTCCTATGACGTCCTCCCGGAGATTGAGGTCCGCGCTGTAGCAGTCATTCGGCTATGGCCCGGACCTCAAGTGGTTAATTAAAAAAGCAGTTTTTAAGATAATACAGCTTTTCAGTGCTGCCATGTAGAGCGGCTCTTATAGAACTAGAAACCTCCCAGTTTAACAATGTGCTATAAAAGACTGGCCTCTTATCTGCAAGTACGTGTCTACTGGCGATGCCTCCTTTGACCAAACTTCTAAATCTTCCAGGCCTTCAGGGGATGTGGATCTATATTTGATTTTCCAGTCTGCCAGTATTATCAGTGCATAACAATATGAAATCCATTAGTCTTTTGGCATCCTTATTTCATTCAGAAATACATTTATACTACAATGGCTTATGTCCTGTATTAGGTCATGCTATTGTTTCCTGTGTACTGTCAGTCTGGAGAGTATGTGTGATTAAAAGCATACCTTTTTGAGAAATTTGATATACTATTGGTCAGCACAGTGAAATTATTGCATTTATAATTAGTATCTGTTAAGCCAGCCATACAGGGATCGAAATTCGGACAGATCAGGAGGGACCAGCAAAATTTAGATCCGTGTATGGGCAGGGCGGTTGTACAGAAGTAGATTGGATTTTCCTTACTCGATCAGTGCTGCAGACTATAGCCGGCAATGCTGATCAGTGTAATCTGACGGTGGGGAAGTTTCCCCACTGTCAGAATACAATACATCAGTGGGGAGGATTCCCCCATCGTGTGCGGATGGGGGAATCATATCAGTTTTCTTTGTTCAACCGGCTAGTTGAACAAAAAAACAAACAAACTGACTAACCTATGGGCTTTCTAATGCTTGGTACACACTAACAATTTTATTTCTTTCAACCCAGGGGCTGAACGAAAAAAAACCTGACAGCTCAGATCGGAGCCACTGTACTAACAGTCCGATGTTAGTATATCGATCTCCCCTGCTGAGCTATTGTGTTCTGACAAGGGGCGGCCAGTTGGATGCTGGTTTTCCAGCATGCTCATCCGACAGAAACCGGCTGTTATACACACGGGCCGATTGTCGGACGGTTTTTAATGAATCGCTCAATGTTGCCCGGCATTCGTCCTGTGTGTACTAGGCTTTAGACAATTTAGTCAATTATACTTGCATAATCTCTTGAAGTAGCTATTGTGCCCTAAGAAAAGGGTTTGTGTGTTGCTTGTTTCCACATGTAATTTTTTTTTTTTTCAATTTTTCTTGAAAAGAAATGTTCACCTAGTGTAGCACTTAAAGGTAAACTCCATGCAGGTTTTAAAGATATTTTTTTTTTAACCCGCGGTGGTGCACAAAATTTAAAACACCTAAGTGTACAAAAAAGTGCATGTGAATGACACATACCGTATATACTCGAGTATAAGTCGTTCCGAGTATAAGTCGAGACCCTAATTTACCACAAAAAAATGGGAAAAACTTATTGACCCGAGTATAAGACGAGGGTGAGAAAGGCACAGCTACTGTAAGTGGAAAAGAGGGTCAACAATGCCAATTTGCAGCATCACTGTTCCCATTTGCAGCATCACTGTGCCCATTTGCAGCCATAGGTCCCCTGAACTTCAAACTCGGTAGTTAAGGGTTCCTAGATGCCCCCTAGCTGCAGCCAAAATTTGGGGTCTCTGAACCCAAAGGGTCCCGAAATGACATTGCTGCAGATGGACACAGTTGACCGAATTTGGGGCCGCGTATCTCAGGGCCACTTAGTGCTAAGAACCCCAAATTTGGTGTGCAAACCCAGTGAAACTAGCACCATAAAATTTCCAAAGCTGGGGTTTCTAGCACCAAGTGGCCCCGAGATACAGGGCCCCAAAAATCAGTTCAGAAAATGTCAAGCATTTTTTTGCAGCAGAGAATGACATTTTCCGAACCGGGTTTGAGGCCCCGTATCTCAGGGCCACTTGGTGCTAGGAACTTCAGCTTTGGATATGTTATGGTACCAGTTCCACTGGGTTTGCACACCAAATGTGGAGTTCCTAGCACTAAGTAGCCCTGAGATATGGGGCCCCAAAGTCGGTTCAGAAAATGTCAAGCACTTTTCTGCAGCAGAGAATGACATTTTCCGAACTGATTTTGGGGCCCCGTATCTCAGGGCCACTTAGTGCTAGGCCCCAAAATCGGTTCGGAAAATGAAATTTTTTGCTGCATAAAAGTGCTTGACTCCAGTATAAGTCGATGGGGGCACTTTCAGCACAAAAAAATGTGCTGAAAAATTCGACTTATACTCGAGTATATACGGTACATAAAAAAAAGTGCACTTAAGCGTGTGTCTCCAGTCTACATTACTGAAGAAGTAGGACTCTGACCCCCCCAGGGCACAAGGCTCCTGACAGGGGCAAGACTCAACATAGTCCACCTAGCCAAAAGGCCTGGGAGACCCCTCTCCTCATGGTCAGCCAAAGCCGACTGCCAAGCACTAGGTGAGGTGCTGTCCCTAAAAGAGACCCACACCTCCCTGGTTCAGCAAAGGAAGGAACTTGATGCCCACACATCCTCCCCCTAGACTTCATGGTAGGCCCAAGGACCCACACCCTCCATCCTAGTGAGAAAGAAACACAGACAAAACTGCATTGGGTAGGCCTTGTGGTCTGGTAGCCAAAATTGACAAAGGGCCTAGCCCATAGAGGAGCTGTGCAGAAAAAAGCATTTAATGATGTGGCCTGGTGCCCATATACTAACTGTGGGTTTCCCAAGCCCATTTGATATTAAGAGCACCCCTGGAGCGACCATCTCCCATGGGGCACTGACACTGAGGGCTCCCTGTCTTCCTAGCCTATGGCCAGATCAGATAGACCTATTGAAATCAGGAGGCACTGGACCCCTCCAGTCCTCCCAGGGGAATTACTCCCGTTACCAACATTCCGTGGACACCCCGGTTTCTGTACCAGCTGGTTCAAGTTTCAGAGCCCCCAACATACCAGCAGGGATATGTAACAATGAATAAATATAGAGGCTTGTCTCTGGGCATGTATATAATACCGTGACCTAAACCTTGTGGTTGCCTACCAACCCCTATTGACAATAAACCAAAGGATGTGTCCCAGACAGATGGGGACCAAAAGAACAGCGGGGCTTATTGGAAAGGCAATAAAAAGGATATATATATCAAAGAAAATTATTTATTGTGGGTACACAGTAGAAAAACATGAAGAAATATGCAGCAGCTTGACCATAGAATGACCTTGCCCTAGTAAAATTTGATCAAAGCCTAGATTGATCAAAAACGAAAAACACACAGACATGGGGAACATGTAACAGGACATACAAGAAACAACAGTCCGGACGTCAAAGCTATTGATGTCTGCGCAAACCAACAATGAGGAGTATACAGCAATTGCTGAATGAGGTTTTGCTTAAGCAGACATCAATACCCCCTGGGGAGGGGTGGCTCAAATGGTGGAATGGGGGGGGGGGGGAGGGGGTGGGAGGGGTAGTGGAATGGGTAGGGAAGGGACGGGGGCTGTGGGGGAGAGAGAGGTTAAATGACCGTGGGCAGGGATGCCGGGATGAGTCCTGGGACATCAATGTGTGTGAATGGCGAAAATATGCCGGCCTTCCATGTGAAGTAGGTGGGTTGTGGTAACCAGGATTCAAAGTAGTGTACAGCTGAGCTGCTGTCATATACAGTAGTCCGGTATGGTGTGGGTACTTCTACATATAGCCTCCCTATGGTTGGAACAGGCAATACTGTGCATGAGCAGCACTACATATACAGATGGCTGTGTACGTTACCACTCCCGGGTCCCAGTTGGGAATCCTTATGTAATGCCGGATAGCAGTAGCCTCTGTATGTTTTAACTGCTCCACTGGTCGCTGTAAATGGTACCAAGCACTGTCCCGGTATGGTTATTCACACACCCTGAATCAGATTGTGTAGTTCGTAGGGATAGATGGACGGCCGTGCAGCTGCATCTGTTTCCTTCCCTACGGTTCGTTCACAGCATGGAGCGGAACGCCCTCTCGATGGGTGAGCCGGCTAGCCCCAACGGGGGATGACAGCAGGCGTGACGTCCGGACGGGATGACGTCAACGCGTTTCACAACATAAACTTGTGTAGCTTCATCTGGACGTACAGGTGGTGTGTGAGGGCTCCTTCTTATAGTAATCCCTCCCTCTAAACACGCCCACCAAGCTGGATTCAGTGAAGGAGATGTACCAGCTGGTTCAAGTTTCAGAGCCCCCAACATACCAGCAGGGATACCATACAGCCAGCCATTCCTGGCCAGAATAGTAGTGTATCACCCCCTACTGGACACTAATAAGGACCAGATATTATACTTGATCTTAGCCAAAATACAATACAGGCATACCCCACTTTTAAGTACACAATGGGGTTTATTTACTAAAGCTGGAAAATGCAAAATCAAGCTCACTTCTGAATAGAAACCAATGAGCTTCCAGGTTTTATTTCCAAAGATTAATTGAACAAGCTGGGGTTAGAAGCTCATTGGTCTCTATGCAGAAGTGAGCCTGATTTTGCACTTTCCAGCTTTAGTAAATAAACCTCATTGTGTACTTAAAAGTGGGGTATGCCTGTAATTCTTTTTGCTACACTACCAAAGGGGCCCGTGGTCCCTGCCTGCAAAGGGCATTTGCTATGGTCTGATTGCGCTCTTGTCAGACCATCCATACAGTGCTAGCTGGTCCTGAGAGTTGTTCTACAAGCAAGATTGTGCTGGAGGTAGAAGGAGACGTGTATATACTGTGTGTATATAGTTTGTGTCCCTGAAGAGTTCTGGGTTTGATCAAGTGGGCATCCCATAATACCCTCAACCCTATCCAAGTTCAATTCCGCTAATAAACTACAAAAACAAAGCTGCAAGAACTGATTCTTGTCTCCAGCGCTATGGAAAATTCTGTGTGGTATGTGCAGGGTGGGAGATACCTTCATTTACCACCGGCTCTTATGGGGGTAGGGCTACACACACATCGAAAATTCTAGCTGAATTATGATACAAGTATACCCTGCTTTAGTCCCAGGTCTGGATGGTCCTATAAATACTTTGTGAGGTAAATAGTTCCCTTATGTGTATTAAATTTGTGATTTAGCAGTTTACCTGGAGTTCAGCTTTAATGAGGAAGATTTCCAAAGCATTGCATAGAGGGCAAACAGTACAAATGAATAAAACTAAAGAACCATCGGATACACTCCAATGGAACATACACAACAATTAATCAAAAATTGTGCAAAAATGTCATCAACTATGCAAAATGAATAAAATAAAAATAAAAATAGAACTAGAAATAAAGTCCAAAATGATCAAAAACATGACAAATCCTCAAGTCCAAAAGACACGGGATCATCCGATGTGTTCAAGTTTTAAAGGTGACTTTTCAATGCTTGAGTGACTAAATGAATCCTCCGCCAACACCAAGCAAACAGCCTACTCACCAGATGGAGATGATCCCTATTACAGAGATCATAACAGCCTTTGGATTATCAAACTGCATCTGAAACTCCGTCACTGCAGGCCCGGTGATATCTCCAACTGAAAGGAAAGGCCACACGTATCCAGGTTAGACATAGGATAAAGAACAATCTCCCATGGTGAAGGCAGGTGGAGCGCACCAAGGCATCCCCGCGTCCACTTGTTTGCGTTTAACCTTGTTATTATGCCGGTTGGCGATTCAGCACCATTTTTTAAATAAAACCATGTTTTGATTCACTTCACCATGGGAGATTGTTCTTTACCCTATTGCATTGAAAAGTCACCTGTAAAGCTTGAACACATTGGATGATCCTGTGTCTTTTGGACTTGAGCATTTGTCATGTTTGTGACCATTTTGGACTTTATTTCTAGTTCTATTTTTATTTTTATTTTATTCATTTTGCACAGTTGATGACAGTTATGCCCAATTTTTGATTGATTGTTGTGTATGTTCCATTGGAGTGTATCCGATGGTTCTCTAGTTTTCATTTGTACTGTTTGCACCTTATTAACAGTTAATTATGAGAGTTTTAGCGCGATTCACCACATACACTTTTCTTTATACTGATTTTTCACAACTTTTAGAATGGGCAGCTGATTTCACTAATTTACATTTATATGCGTGGGTAGGGAGCAATTGTTCCCCTATTATACATTGCATAGAGTACATCAGTGCAAAAAGTGTATTTTTTTAACGTATGTGTATAATTTATAACACAAACATGTATTTGCTGTTACTAACCCTGCATTGGTAATA
Organism: Lithobates septentrionalis; assembly: GCA_037952835.1. Classification (NCBI taxonomy): domain Eukaryota; kingdom Metazoa; phylum Chordata; class Amphibia; order Anura; family Ranidae; genus Lithobates; species Lithobates septentrionalis. The sequence goes on from JBBDGP010001689.1 coordinate 740,907, forward strand.
ATGTACACTGCAGAACTGGATTGTAGCTTGAATGTGCCCCTAGGAAAGTTTTAAATCTGCCCAGGAATTCCAGATGCTGTACGAAATCATAAACAAACCTGAAGCAGATCTACATGAGTGCCAAAAGGAATTGAACCCCCCGGACTTGTGAAATTGAGTAAAAACATGCAAATATATTTTTTCATTGTTGGTAAAGAAAATGGGGAAATTGTAGTAAAACTAACATTATAGTATCCACAATTTGCAGAGAAGATTGTGAATACATCACACTACACCTAATATACTACAATAATTACAATTTGTTATTTTGTGTTATTCTATACTCAGTTGTTGCTTTCGTTTAGTCGTGTCAGTAGGGTTATCTTTATGCTTCACTTGGCGTTTGCCCTGCTCCATGTGTTAAAAGATCATATATGAAAAGGGAGAAGCCTCATGGTGTAAATCAGCCAATTTTATTTTAAAAATATATAGATGAACTTACATCAAGGTTAAAAAAATTACAGCATGAATGATATCAGAAATCTCCCTCTACTATGTCTGGCATTGCAAGTACACTCCGATCCGACGCGTTTACACACAATATTTCCATTTCCCAGTCAGTGGCATCTCCAGCTTTCATATTTAGGGGGGGCACATGGGGGGACAGGGACAAAAGTAGGGGGGCAATTATAAAATGCAATTATTTATATATATATATCCTGGGGCCCTTTACTACGATCCCACAACGGGCCCTTTCACATGTTCTGCAGTGAGCTCCCCTCCTACTGTATTGGGCCCCCCAGGGTGGCAGAAAACAAGATATATGTCAACAGCATACCAAGAAAATATAACGGTCCAAAGCAGTGGGCGAACAGGGTTGCAAAGGTTGTCTTGCCTCCGGGCCCTGGTGTTCTGCCACTGTGGGGTTCTCCAGCCTCCTCTTGCTGTCCTGCCCCTGCTATTGACAGCGCTGGTCTGGCATCTATTGGAATTTACAGGCTGGTTCTCCTGTCCTAAGGACGGGAGAAATCAGTCTGTTTTTTCAGTAACTGAGAGTCCTGGTGGAGTCCTTCCTGCAACTCGCTCTTCTCCCTGCCAATGAGGATGCAGGGGAAGGAGCAGATCGGGCGGCCGTGGTTGTGTGAGCGCTCGCATTATGCAGTGTCAGCAAGCAGAGGGAGGGGGGAGGAATCACCCGCAGGAGCTGACTGGGGACGCTCTCCCTCTCAATAGAGACTGTGTTACTCCAGCGGCGGCCCGAGTAAGACGCAGCGCATCCGCTACGAATGCAAACAAAAAGACATTGCCTTTTTGTAAAAAGAAAAAAAAATTATTGGGGGGGCCACATGGTGGGGCACAGCATAATGTTGGAAGGGGGTCAGGGCCCCCTCTGGCCCCCCTAGTGAAGACAGTTGTGTGGAAATGCATCGGATCAGAGAGTACTTGCAACGCCAGACATAGTAGAGGGAGATTTCTGCAGCATATTTTGCAAGTACAGAACCACGGTATATATAACATAATATGCAAAGTGGTTGGAGGGAAGCTTCAGAATGGCAATTTTTGTTTTATTACAAATTATGTGAGCAGACTGCAGTTCCTCTTTAAAGTGATTGTTAACGATTACCTTATAAAACAACCCATTCAGTTTAAAATAGAAATGAAAGGCAAAACATTTTTGTATAGATATAAAAAAACATTATAAATACCCTTTTACCTTTTTTTTTCATAAGTAATACCATTTCCTTTGTTCTCAGCTGCATAGGAGCTGGGGGGAGGAGAAGCAGCAACACACTGAGCTTGCCAGTGAATGGATGTGCAGGGAGGGCATGCCAGGACAAGTCTGATCATTGGAGGAAAGCAGACTTAGTTCCCAGCATAGCTAGAGAATTGCACAAAATTGTCCCAGACAGGGAGGGACCAAAAAGAGAAGCGGGGCTCATGGAAGGACAATGCAAGTAAACGTATGAAATTATGTAGTGTTTATTATAGGTTACAGAAATATACAAGTGGAGATACGGTAGCTTGCATCACAAATAAACATTGCTAAAATGAAATCAATTGATCGATAATCGCTGATCGATCAAACCTGATACACAGACAAGGAGGACAAAACAACATATAAAAACAAACATATGCGTCCGGACGTCTGGGCTATTGATGTCTACGCAACCCGCTACAATGAGAAGTGTTCAGTGGATCTGAATGGGGTTGTACAGTAGACATCAATCCCCCCGGGGGGGCGGCTCAAAAAAAGGGGGGAGGGGGGGGGGGAAAGGGGAGAAAGGGGAGGACAGGGATGGGATAGGGAAAGGAAGGGGGAAGGGTGGTGTGAGGTGACAAGTGGGATGGGGGAAGGAAGAGAGGTATAAACCGTGGAGTGGGACACAGATGTAAGATCAGAGGTCAGGCATCTGTATAAGTAGAGTGGGAATAGATGGTGAGGCCATGATCAAAAAATACGTTGCTGAAATAGCAGGAGTCCACCGTGGTAGTGACCATAAGTACAACCGGATGGCCGGCCATCTACATACCTGACCACATACCCGCGGAGCTACCAGGATTTTATGGGCAACATCCAATACCAAACGTGGTAAACAGCGGTGCAGTCTACAGCACGGGGGACGTCACACTACGGAAGTACCTGTGGAGTTCTGAACGGGACCCGTCAGTGGTAAAGTACATAGCCGCCCGTGCTGAATGCTATCTGCCTAAACGTTGCATCATTGTTTGTTTCACCTATACAGCACGCATTTGTGCATTGAGCAGATATCAGTCTGCTCAGGATAGCAACAGTATCTCATCATCCTGGACTCCTGCTACTTCAGCAACGTATTTTTTGATCATGGCCTCACCATCTATTCCCACTCTACTTATACAGATGCCTGACCTCTGATCTTACATCTGTGTCCCACTCCACGGTTTATACCTCTCTTCCTTCCCCCATCCCACTTGTCACCTCACACCACCCTTCCCCCTTCCTTTCCCTATCCCATCCCTGTCCTCCCCTTTCTCCCCTTCCCCCCCCCCCCCCCTCCCCCCTTTTTTTGAGCCGCCCCCCCGGGGGGATTGATGTCTACTGTACAACCCCATTCAGATCCACTGAACACTTCTCATTGTAGCGGGTTGCGTAGACATCAATAGCCCAGACGTCCGGACGCATATGTTTGTTTTTATATGTTGTTTTGTCCTCCTTGTCTGTGTATCAGGTTTGATCGATCAGCGATTATCGATCAATTGATTTCATTTTAGCAATGTTTATTTGTGATGCAAGCTACCGTATCTCCACTTGTATATTTCTGTAACCTATAATAAACACTACATAATTTCATACGTTTACTTGCATTGTCCTTCCATGAGCCCCGCTTCTCTTTTTGGTCCCTCCCTGTCTGGGACAATTTTGTGCATATTTGTTTAGGGGTTGAAGGACAAGCAGACATTCAGGATACAGATTTTATACATGCTTGAAACAAGCCTCACTATATTTCACTTGATTTAAGCACGTTACCTGGATCACTGGTGATCCATTCCTGAGGCATTTTGTTTGATATTGAAAGCTACATACAACATTGCTAGAGGTGCTCTTTGTTGATATTTGTCAAACCTTTTTTATCTTTGTTGTTTCAGTCAGCCAAGTATGGCCTTTGTGATCGGGGAAGATATCGATCGTGAAATCAGTCAGGCTTTCAGGACAGACACGGTCTCAACCCCCTCTCAAGAAGAAGAGGTAAAAACTCGGTTCAAAGAACATAAAAAATTACTCATCAAACATTTGAACAGAAAGTGGGACGTGTCTTTCCTGGAAACCTATATTAACAATAGGATAATACCTAGAGGGCTTAGGGATAAGGTGATACCCGCAGAGCACCTCCACAGTCCAAGGTTTTTGGAAAAGTGGAGGGAGCTCTGTATAAACCACGGAGTATCGGTTATGAAACTAATAGTAGAAGAGGAGAGAATACAGCTGGGAGATCTTGAAAAGGCAATAACAGAGAGTTCCCTGGGTCTGGAACCTTATAAAGAATTAGAGGAGTTTCAGAAACTTAATGAGACTCTAAAGAAGGAAGTTGAAAGAACGCAGTCCACATTAAAAATAACAAAACAATCTAAATTTAGACGGGACTTAGGCGACTGGGAAAAGGGAGACATCTTTGATTTAACCCCACGCCGTAGCCGTAGTAGATCAAGGAGAGGCAGCCAGAGATCAGCCTCTAGAGGCAGAAAATCCCCAAACGAAACCGAAGAAGACAATCAGACCAAAGCAGTTACTTTTTTAGAGGAGGCGGGGACAGTGGGCGAGAATACGGGAAACTATTCGAAAGACAACTCAGCTACACACAAACAACCAGCCCCCGGTCCTCAGAAACAGATAGTCAGAGGTGGAGCATACACCAGGAGTCAGCGGAGATAGCCAAACTCCATACTGAGGAAATTGATAGGAAGGATATGAAAATCATTAATTTATCCAAGTTTAAATTGAATAAAGGACATATAGATCTTCTACAGAGGGGGATGTCCTTCTCGCCCACCAATCAGATGGACGAGTTTACAGTATTTAAGGACGTCACTCTCTTTCTACGGAAGGTCTTCTTACGTTTCATTCATACCGGCAAACCGGTACCTGAAACGGACACAAACACAGATAAACAAGATGATGAAATGCTAGCAATCCTTAATTCCCTTTTGGAGGAGAATGAGGATGAGGAAACTGAACGGGGTCCCTATAAAAGACAGTCTAAATTAAACATCAAATCTACCAAGATGCCACCACTTAATAAAAACAGATGGCTAAGCCTATTCTTGGATATGGTACGTACAGATCTATCCAAGATGGACTGGAGCATTAAAAGTGAGGATAACCTCTCCCCAGCAGAGCGTAAGGCCATTCGAGAGCTTTCAGAAGCCCCACAGTTGGTCATAAAAAGGAGTGACAAGGGTGGGAATGTAGTTCTCTTAGATGAGAAAAACTATGAAAAGGAGGTTTTCCGCCTACTTAGTGACATCATGACATATAAAAAATTACCCACTGACCCATTCCCCACCCTGGTCACGAACCTAAACAATAAACTTAAACTAGCGGGAGAGGCAGGAATATTAGGTAAGCGGGAACTAGACTACCTTACAGTCCACGAATATAATGTACCAATATTTTATATCATCCCTAAAGTACATAAATCACTGCTTGACCCCCCGGGGAGACCAATTGTCTCGGCAATAAGGGGCCCCCTAGAAAGAGTTGGTAAATACTTGGATAACTTACTCAAAGAGATGGTCTTTGACCTCAAGTCCTATGTGAGAGACACAGGGATGTTTTGAGACATATCTCCCAGATCAGTGTACAGGGAGAATGTCTCCTAGTGGGGATCGACGTGGAATCTCTTTACACGTCGATCCCCCACGACTGGGGGATCAAGGCGGTGGAAATTTTCCTCGAGAGACATTTTCCCAGTCATGGCCCACAAAATGAATTCCTGGTAGACCTGTTAACGTTCGCTCTTAAAAACAATTTCTTTCAAGGTTCCAGGTACTACCAACAGATCAATGGCACCTCCATGGGAGCCCCGTGGGCCCCAGCATACGCCTGCCTCCATCTGGGACTGTGGGAGGAGGATGTGGTCTACACCTCGCCGATATACCTGGGCCATGTCCACACGTGGCTCAGGTACATCGACGACGTGTTTGTCATCTGGAAAGGTAATCAGGATACACTAGCGCAATTTATAGACTATCTAAATTCCAACGACAGAAATATAAAACTGACTTATACCTGGGATCAGGAAAGAATCTCCTTTTTGGATTTGTCTATCAGTAGAAAGGACACATCATTGGTGACCAATACCTTCCGCAAGGAAACCTCAGCAAACACACTCCTAAGAGCTGACAGTCACCATCCGAAATGGCTCAAGGACAGTATTCCTGTGGGCCAATTTCTTCGTATTAGGCGCAACTGTTCCAATAAAGATGACTACAAACGGGAAAGTGATGAACTATATAAACGTTTTCGGGAAAGGGGCTACTCCCATAAACAACTTAGGAGGGCCAAACGTAAGGCGGCGGCACGTGACCGCCCCTCACTCCTAGATAAAAAACCAACAAAGAATTCACAACTGACCCTCCCCTCTTCAACCACTCCCGACCCAGTGAGAATTATCACGGAATTCGGGACCCAATGGGACACGATTAGATCCATCCTGGAAAAACACTGGGATATACTCACCAATGCTCCTGGTATAGCTCAGATAGTTGGACCCGCTCCCAAAATGGTAGCACGAAGAGCGAGGAACTTGGGCGACTGCCTAATCCACTCTGAGCATACCAGGAGCATTGACAGCACCTGGCTATCACAATTTCCCAGAAGTAAAGGGATGTTCCCATGTGGACACTGTCAGGTATGTCCATACGTCCACAGGACCACAAACTTCAGTGATTCCCTAAATGAAAAGAATTTTGAAATAAAAAGTCTTATCAACTGTGTTACCACTAGGGTTATATATATGCTAACCTGTCCATGCAAAAAGATATATGTGGGGAAGACCAAACGCCAGTTTAGGATTCGTTTGGGAGAGCACATGAGGGAGATCCTTGAAAAAAACCCTGAGAAACCAGTGGCCAGACACTTTGCCCAATACCACCAGGGCAGGCTGTCTGGCATGCTGGTAAAAGGAATTTATGCGTTGAATCTCTCCCCCAGAAGAGGGGATTTTGATCAGATTCTACAACAGAAAGAAAAAGATGGATCTTCCGCCTGGGCTCTCTTGCCCCTCGGGGCCTGAATACAGAATTAAATTTACAGCCCTTTCTGACAGCATAAATAGATATCTGAGATGGCCGGCATAGGGCATCGACCTTATAAATGTAGTTTAGCCTGACATTTTGGTTTACTTTAGAAACTTTGGTACTACCTTTTAGCACCACCATTATTATGCATATTTCCGTCATGATATCTATGACGTATCATCTATACAATATACAGTAGTGGACTTTCTCACTCCACCTGGAGTCGGCCCAATATGTTTTTAGTGCCTTCTCCCGCCTCCCCTCTCCCCCTCATCTCTTCCTCTTTCCACATCCCCCCCCCCCCCCGTTTTTTCTTTCCCCTTCTCTCCCCTCCCCCCCCCCGGTCCATTCCCTCCCCTCCTCCTAAAGAAAAAAACCCCCCCTCCCTTCCCCCTTTCCCTTCCCTTCCCCCCCCCCCTCTTTCCTCCCCCCCCTTTATTTTATTTTATTTTATTTTATTTTCCTCTCCCCCCCCCCTCCCTCCCCCCTCTCCCCTCCCCCTTTCCTTTCCCTTCCCCCTCCCTCTTTCCCTTTTTCATTCTAAATATAACAATATTAAAAATTATTATTATCAATAATTTTCCGTTCCTATCTCTGATTTTACTTGACTGAATGTCCTATATGGAACCCAAATATTAATGACACCTGGTTATTTGCTATATGAGTGGGCAGGAATAAGTTGAACCTACATGGATTGAAGGCACATTGGTTGTTTGCCTCATTGCAGGAGATATGATTGGCAACTATATTATTATATTATATTATTTTCTCTGTTGATAAACCCCATTATTGTTTTGATTTGTATTGCCTTGATCAATGCTCTTAAATGTTGGCCATGTATACCGATATCCATACACTAGGACCATGAAACGACAAATCATCATCACCAAATGAGACACACACAGCTTGGATATCTCTCCTCACATTTAAATCTAAGAGAGGGGCGTGTACGAGGAACGGACGGTATAAGAAGGAGCCCTCGCACGCCACCTACACGTCCAGACGAAGCTACACACCCTTGTTTGTGAAACGCGTTGACGTCACTGCGCCCGGACGTCACGCCCGCTGTCATCCCCCGTTGGGGCTAGCCGGCTCACCGACTGAGAGGTCGTTCCGCCTGTTCGCGTGGAACCACCATGGTAGTGACCATAAGTACAACCGGATGGCCAGCCATCTACATACCTGACCACATACCCGCGGAGCTACCAGGATTTTATGGGCAACATCCAATACCAAACGTGGTAAACAGCGGTGCAGTCTACAGCACGGGGGACGTCACACTACGGAAGTACCTGTGGAGTTCTGAACGGGACCCGTCAGTGGTAAAGTACATAGCCGCCCGTGCTGAATGCTATCTGCCTAAACGTTGCATCATTGTTTGTTTCACCTATACAGCACGCATTTGTGCATTGAGCAGATATCAGTCTGCTCAGGATAGCAACAGTATCTCATCATCCTGGACTCCTGCTACTTCAGCAACGTATTTTTTGATCATGGCCTCACCATCTATTCCCACTCTACTTATACAGATGCCTGACCTCTGATCTTACATCTGTGTCCCACTCCACGGTTTATACCTCTCTTCCTTCCCCCATCCCACTTGTCACCTCACACCACCCTTCCCCCTTCCTTTCCCTATCCCATCCCTGTCCTCCCCTTTCTCCCCTTTCCCCCCCCCCCTCCCCCCTTTTTTTGAGCCGCCCCCCCGGGGGGATTGATGTCTACTGTACAACCCCATTCAGATCCACTGAACACTTCTCATTGTAGTGGGTTGCGTAGACATCAATAGCCCAGACGTCCGGACGCATATGTTTGTTTTTATATGTTGTTTTGTCCTCCTTGTCTGTGTATCAGGTTTGATCGATCAGCGATTATCGATCAATTGATTTCATTTTAGCAATGTTTATTTGTGATGCAAGCTACCGTATCTCCACTTGTATATTTCTGTAACCTATAATAAACACTACATAATTTCATACGTTTACTTGCATTGTCCTTCCATGAGCCCCGCTTCTCTTTTTGGTCCCTCCCTGTCTGGGACAATTTTGTGCATATTTGTTTAGGGGTTGAAGGACAAGCAGACATTCAGGATACAGATTTTATACATGCTTGAAACAAGCCTCACTATATTTCACTTGATTTTAGCTAGAGAATTGGCCACGGTGCGCTCCCTGCTTAGTGTGGTCAGTTTTCAATATGAAAGCAAAGTCAGGAACACCGGGGATTTCACATAAAAGGAAGCAATACAAAGATAACAGAATATTTTCTCATACAAGTACATGGTACAGCAGGCACATATCAGGAATATGAAATGTTGGGGTAGCAAACGCTTTAAATAGAGATGCATTTACAGGCTGAAAGAAAATGCCAAATGCTTGCAAAAACTGCATTTTTTAAAAGCCAAGTGTATATGAGACCTTAAAGTGGTCCCAAAGCCAAACTGTTTTTTTACCTTAATTCATTCCTTGTATTAAGGTAAAAAACGAACTGCCTCCCCCTCCATCTCTAAACACTTACCTGACTCATGTCACAGCTCCAGCGAAGTCCCGGCGGCAGCACCACTCCTCCACTTTCAGGTCTCGCAGCAGTCTCTGAGAGTAGTGGGAGCCTTTGGCTTTTGCTGCTATCAGTCAAGTTTCTGTGGAAAGGGAGTGATGGTGTAGTTTTCTAGTGCTGTGTGTGTCTGTAGACGCATACAGCCTGTCTGGGGACTGCACATACGTGGGTCCCCCATAGCATACAGCTTGCTAAGAAGGCACCCAGAGCAGGGAGAGGTGAACTATGCCAGCAGGAGACTTTTGGAAAATGAGGTAAGGGACTGCTCTGTACAATATTGTTTAAATAAAAAATGTAGCCTTTAATATCACTTTAAAGCAGAGGTCCGACCACTGCTGCAAAAATACTGCAGCTGCTGGCTTTTAATAATAGGACACTTACCTGTCCTCGAGTCCAGTGATGTCGGCACCCCAGCTGATGTTTCCATCAGCTGTCGGGTGCTGCCGCCGCCATTGCAGGTAAGGGAACCCGGTAGTGCAGCCTTATGACTTCATGCCGGGAACCCTACTGCGCATGCACGAAGCTCCGCTCCTCATTCCAAATGGCCCGGTGACAGGGGGAAGAGGAGGGAGCCGAGCCGTGACGTCAATATCCATGCTTGTGGCTCCTGGAAGTGGGAAAATGATACCTGTCAAAGACAGGTAACCTGTCCCCCCTCCCCCCCAAAAGGTGGCAATTGTAGCACCGGAGGGGGAGAGGAAACAAATGAGCGGAAGTTCCACTTTTGGGTGGAACTCCGCTTTAAACTACCTACCTGTTGTACTGCTATCTATTACTACAATCAGCCAGCAGTGTTGATTGTGAGTATGTGTTGATGGTGATACGTACTCAGCTGATGCCATTGTGTAGTCATGCTAATAGGATTATTTTCATACAACTTGGACATTGTAGTACTGCTACTCTTAAAACATATCTAAAGCCAAGAACAAGAATGTAATATTGAGCAGTGTAACAGCACTTACATGTGACAGCTACGCTAGTTTACATTTTTTAGGCTAAGAACATTTTTAGCAAGTATTGGAAAATAGCTGTTGATTTTGCCAGAAATGCAGTGTCCTTGCCCCTTCAGCTTGGAAGACAGCACTCACAATGGTATCTCTTGTTTGTAAACTACTAATCCTAGCAATCCATCATATAATAGCGATGAACAAAGACAGACATGTTTAATGTCCAGCCTGGGTGACAATCATAGTTTTCTCCAAAGATTCAGTGGGGGTGTGAGTATAGCCCCCCAGGGACGGGAAGTATGTAATTCGCAGCATTATCAGGTGAAAATAAAGGTGGCAAAAAGCCTGAAAACAATTGAAATATACTAAATTTTTGGGGGTTTAGATATGTCTTAAAGTGATACTAAAGGCTTGTTTTTTTATTTTTATAAATAGCAAACATGTCATACTTATCTGCTCTGTGGAGTTGGTTTTGCACAGAGCAGCCCAGATCCTCCTCTTCTCGGGTGTCTCGCTGACTCTCCTGGCCCCTCCCTCCTATTAAGTGCCCCCACAGCAAGCAGCTTGCTATGGGGGCACTCGAACCGAGCCACAGTTTCCTGTGTCCATTCAGACGCGGAGCCGGGGTTCAGCCCCACTCTCTCTCTCTCCTCATTGGCTAACTGACTTTGATTGACTGCAGCGGGATCCAATGCCGCCGCTGCTGTGTCTCAGCCAATCAGGAGAGAGAGTCCTGGATGCTCAGGTGAGTATTAGGGGGGGTGCTGAGGGGGGGCTGCCGCACACAGAAGTTTTTTTTATCTTAATGCATAGAATGCATTAAGATAAAAGACCTTCTGTCTTTACAATCACTTTAAAGGATAAGTTCACCTTTTGACAAACAGTAATAAATGCACATTTTTTTGCAAGTAAAAAAATGTGCATTTATTATTTTTTTGTTTTGGGATCCTGTAAAGCATTGCACCAGTGATCAGCAGATCTCTGATGCCATGCAGGTCTCCTGCAGATCTGTCAGTGGATTGGCTTGCTTGTAGCTCGTACGAGAAAGCCGATACATTCTGACAGGAAGACTCAATGAACTACCCCAGTGCTCACTGCACCATGGTAGTTAATTGAAAACTACAAGCCGACAGCCACAAAGACTGCCAGACCTTGTAGTTTTCCATTCATAGAGGACTGTGAAGGAGTGACACAGTCAGGTGGGCGGAGCCCTGCACGACCACGTCTTTTTTGAATTGTGGCAGCGGACACAGGGAGAAGATCCCCAGTCTGCTGTCCCAGCGGGGATTGGGGGGGGGGGGCGGTGCATTATTAACATGTTACACCCTGAATATGGGTGTAGCGCTGGTAGATTTTATCTACCGCTGATAGGTAAATTTAGTGGGTCGCTTGTTATAGGAAGTTAGATTTGCCTCTGTTCCAGCTTGGCTGATGTTGCATGCAGTTACGCATTGTGCCGGTGGGTGTCATTGTCACTGTCGGCAGGTGTTGGAAAAGCAACGTGATAAAGCGAATGAGTGCAACTCTTTCCCGGAGATAACTCGGTGGAGGTGGTCCTCTGGGTTGCATTCTGGGAGAGGGTATTTATGGGACAGATGCCATGCTTTAGGGTTCGTTTTCAGCCACCTGCTGGCCCTCCTGGCCGACAGGTATGCACTAGGAATACCACCTTGTGGTCCTCCGTTCCGAAGGCCCGCGTCACTGCGGCGTGTGGGTGGGCCCAGAAGCCTGTCTGGGGCCTACCACAGCAGCGGAGGAATGGTCCTGAGCTGTCTTTCCTGAGTAAAGAAGCTGGACAACCGGGAAGATCCCAGGGGAGGACCCGTCATGGAAGGATCATGCAGAGTGCTGGTCTGGAGAGGGGCCTGGTGACTCGGTTGGAGGACGCATTCCGAAGTAATCTTACAGTATAGTACTGCCGGGTTGGCTTAAAGGTCCAAGTACTGTATCTGACTTTCACCACAAACCAATACATCCTGTGGCAAAGGATTGTACAGGTTTTATTCCAGATAAGTCTGTGGCAGAGACTTTGTTCGTGCTACGTGCTGGCTGCTAGGCAAGTGAGAGATGTCTATCCAGGCGGGCAAAGATTGAATCCTACGAAAGGGGACTATTCAATTACAAGTGTTCAATTACAAAGAATGTTCTGAAGAAATACAACAGAAAGGTATTTGAGCTTCCCTGCAGTTTTCCTACTACCTCTTTCCTGCTACTTCCCTTATTTGTTCTATTAAAGCATTGGAAAAATCTACTCAAGTGTTTGGTGCTTATATCGTCCAGAGGTAAACTCAACGGAACCCTAGACCCGGTGTCGGTGAAACAGAGGTGTCGAGAGTGAAGGTAACAAGCCCGTTTAAACCAGCAGCTCCACCGAGAGTTATTGCTACATGGGTATAACATGTACCATGTTATGAAAGTTATGTTTTATGTGGGGATATAGCTAGACTCCTTGATCCTGATGTTGTAGGTGAACCCAAGTCCCATATCTCCCCATTAGTAGTAATCTGCCACCTACTGAACATCACTATTTATGTAAATGTAATATTCTAGCTAAGTGCTTTCTCTATGTATAAATTATATATGCTATATAACATACAGCAACTTGTGATTGATTTTTTTCATCTAAATATGATCTTCCTTGATACAGCTGGCAGTAGAGTTGATACATTATAATTGAGTAACTAAGGTTATTGTTTGTGTCAGCCAAAGCAATATGAATGTGGTTATATTGTAGCAGTACTATAGCCATAGGTTTGGTTTGTACCATCAATAGAATAACACTTCCACCAGAATGATAATGGGCCATTGCCCTCCATGTATTGGTGTCTTGTGTGAATGAGACTGTAGTGATCTAGCAGTCATCTCTCCTCCTGTGCTCTCAGAGTGGTTATATTAGTGGATTCCTTCTAAATCTTGCTGTCTGTTTAGCATTTGAACACATGGCTGTTCAAGCTTTACCTCCCTCAGTACACACCTGGATCTAATTCTTTACACATCACTAGTAATTTTGGTGGTCTCCGCTGCGTTCCCTGTGGAAACATGCCCACCTCATTAAACAACCACTTTATTTGTCAAAATTCAGAGCAGTTGTGTCTATCCAGAGCTATAATAACAGCATGTTCTAGATCATGTTTCGTAATATTAGCAAAGCCATGTGGGAAATGTAGTCCATTGCCAGCTTGTCCAACCTAAACTGACAGCAAGCAACTTTTTTTTTTACTGGTTTTAGGACCCTGCAATAAGTGAGATTTTAAAAGCTTTCTTGACACATTGCTGTAGTATTTTTTCAATTAGGTAAATGCGCCCAGTAGATTTAATATGGAGTAGATGAGCAGATTATATGGATAGTTTTACAGGGTCCAGCATGCAGACACATACAATGATCAGCTATAACATTAGGACCATCCACCATAACATTTTGACCACTCACCTAATATTTAGTATGTCCCCCATTTGCTGCCAAAACAGCCCTGACCCTTCGGGGCATGAACTCTACTAGACCTCTGAAGGTAAGCTGTGGTATCTGGCATCAAGCCATCAGTAGCAGATCCTTTAAGTTCAGTAAGTTGCAAGGTGGTACCTCTATGGATCGGACTTCCCATAGTGTGTTCTGGTGCCACTTCTTCCCCAGGTAAGGAATGCACATGCACCTGGCCATCTACATGATGTAAAAGAAAACCTGATTCATCAGACCGGGCCACCTTCTTCCATTGATCCATGGTCCAGTTCTGATGCTTACGTGCTCATTGTAGGAGGTCTTGGTTGTGGACATGGGTCGGCATAGGCACCCTGACCGGTCTATGCAGTCCCATATGCTTTAAATTGCAATACACAGTGTGTTCTGACGCCTTTCTATTGGAAACCAGCATGAACCTTTTCAGAAATTTGAGTGACAGTAAGTGGCGGTTGGTGTTTTTTTTGGGGGGGGGGTGGCAAACAACCACCCATCCTCCCCGAGCGGCACCCTCCCCCGCTGTTTTCCAGTCGGTCCGGCACTTACCCCATCGTGGCAGGTGGCAGGCAGCGTGGTGCAGCGGCTCGGCTCAGAGTGTCCTCTCCTCCATGGCAGTTTCCAGCTCCTCCCCTCCTCCTCCTAGAAGTCCAATAGGATCGCCTGTCCTTTCAGCCATTGGGGTGACCGGTGTCAAAACCCACTTCTTGATTGGCCGGGAGGAGAATCAGTGTTACAACAGCGAATATTGATTCTCTGTTGTAACACACCTGGGTGGGCTCAGAGCGCACTTTCTGCGACCCGAGCCCACCCTATATTAAAGTCTATTAGAGCCTCTGGCTCTAATCTGTGCTTCAAAAAAACAACCCCTCCACATTGGAATCCATGTGCCGGTGTCCTGAAAGGGGCCAGTTGCATGGATAGGGGAGGGGGCGATGGAAGGGGGGGGGGGGCGGCACTTGTGCGCCCTTGATGGACGGGCCGCCCCTGGTGACAGTAGCTCTTCTTTTGTAACGGACTTCACAGTCCAGCCTTCATTCTTCACGTGCATCAGTGGCCATTGGCTTTCTCATGGACCTGTCACCAGTTTTCCTTAATTGTTAGTTCCTTGGACCACTTTTGGTAGGTCCTGACAGGGAACATCCCACAAGAGCTGCAGTTTTGGAGTTGCTCTGACCAAGTCATCTAGTCATTATAATCTGACCCATGTCAAACTCGCTCAAATCTTTATGTTTGTCCAATTTTTCCTGCTTTCAACACATCAACTTCAGGGACAACAAATTCACTATCTACCCAATATATCCCACCCACTCTCCATGCCATTGTAATAAGATAATCAATGTCATTCACTTTATGTACTGTAATTATACAGTCTAAATCAGCCTTCCTCAACCATTTTAACAAGAAGGAAATAATGTTCACGTCTTAGGTAACCCCTGCTAATTTATTATAGCTACAGTACTTTAGCATGAAAAGTAAGCTGTCAATATAATAATCTATTTTAAAAAATGTAACCTACCTAGCATATTTAAAGAGGAACTGCAGTCTGCTCACATAATTTGTAATAAAAACATCTTTGCATTCTGAAGCTTCCCTCCAACTACTTTGCATATTATTTTATATATACTGTGGTTCTGTACTTGCCAAAAATGCTCCAGAAATCTCCTCCACTTAGTCTGGCTGCATCCACTTTAACTGTGGGCAGCTGAAGCTGCTGCCTGTTCCCTTCCTGGATTTACACAGACACACACCTCCAGCTCTGCAGCTCTCATTGGCCCTCTTATGACTCATCCCCCCCTCCCTTCCTGGCAAACTCTCAAAAGAGTAATGCCCTGTACACACGGTTGGATTTTCCGATGGAAAAAGTGCGATCGGATTGTGTTGTCGGAAATTCCGACCATGTGTGGGCTCCATCGGACTTTTTCCATCGGAATTTCCGACACATAAAGTTTGAGAGTAGGATATAAAATTTTCCGACAACAAAATCCGATCGGTTAAATTCCGATCATGTGTACACAAATCCGACGCACAAAGTGTCACGCATGCTCAGAATAAATTAGGAGACGAAAGCTATTGGCTACTGCCCCGTTTATAGTCCCGACGTACGTGTTTTACGTCACTGCGTTCAGAACGATCGGATTTTCCGAGAACTTTGTGCGACCGTGTGTATGCAAGACAAGTTTGGCCCAAAATCCGTCGGAAAAATCCGATGGATTTTGTTGTCGAAATGTCCGATCAATGTCCGACTGTGTGTACAGGGCATAAGAGAGAGAGAGCTGTGCATGATGTCATAAGCCTAGGGTAATGACCAGACAAGAAACAAGAAGTGGGCTGTATAAGGTATTTACTGGCAGAAAAAAATGGTTTTACTATCCAAATTTAAAACAACAAGGGCAGAAGATTTAATAGATGGAAAGATGGAAAAAATTACTGAAGGTCCACTTTAGCTATTTTTTTACACCTCCTTTTAACACAAAATGATCTTCATTAAAAAACATGAAACAAAGTGAATAATAATTAGGACCAAAAAAGAAATACAGACAGCGAAAAGTGTTGTGCCCCCTTACATTGGTGGTCAATAGAAAAGTGCCTTCTTATGCAGCGTACACACGACCGGACTTCCGACGGACTTTCTGAACGGACGGACTTGCCTACACACGACCGGATTTTCCGGCAGACCAGGTCCGCCGGTCTTCCCGACGGACTTTCGACGGAGTTACGGTGGACTTTCCGAATGAACGGACTTGCCCACACACGTACAAGTCCATTTTGAACGTGACTCGGGTACGATGGGAATAAGGAAGTCAATCTCGCCGCTTTTATCGGCGAGATTGACACCTTGCGAGCCCCGTCACGGGGCATACCAGGCCCTTAGGTCTTGCATGGATTTTCAGGGGAACCCCCTACGCCGAAAAAACGGCGCGGGGTCCCCCCAAAATCCATACCAGACCCTTATACAAGCACGCAGCCCGGCCGGTCAGGAAAGGGGGTGGGGAGGAGCGAGTGCCCCCCCCTGAACCGTACCAGGCCGCATGCCCTCAACCCAAAAGACCCACCCACCCCAAAGACGACGCAGAGGTCCGGGCCACCGCTAGCAAAAGAGCGGCAGAAGATAGCGGAGGAGCCGGCAAAAGAACCGGACACCGGGAGAAGAGGTCAAACACCGGGAGAAGAGTCCAGAGAGACCCCCGCAGTCGGAAGAAGACCCCTTGAAGTCGGAAGCAGACCCCCGGAGCTGTCTAATAAATTACTTTAAAAACCTGTGTAGTGTGTTTTTTTGTTGACACTTTTTCCCTAGGTGAATGGGTAGGGGTACGATGTACCCCATACTCATTCACATAGGGTGGGGGGCCGGCATCTGGGGAGCCCCCCTTATTAAAGGGGGCTCCCAGATTCCGATAAGCCCCCCGCCCGCAGACCCTGACAACCAACGGCCAGGGTTGTCGGTAAGAGGCCCTTGTCCTCCTCAGCATGGAGACAAGGTGCTTTGGGGTGGGGGGGCCACAGGACGCCCCCAATTCCCCAAAGTACCCACCCCCCCATGTTGAGGGCATGCGGCCTGGTACGGTTCAGGAGGGGGGGCTCGCTCGTCCCCACCCCCTTTCATGACCGGCCGGGCTGCGTGCTCGGATAGGGGTCTGGTATGAATTTTGGGGGGGACCCCAAGCCGTTTTTTCGGCTTAGGGGTTCCCCTGAAAATCCAGACCAGACCTAAGGGACATCGTCTTTTCGCGCTCGCCGCAATAGGAAATTTTTTTTTTTCTATTGCAGCAAGCGCGAGATGTAGTACCCTGCCCCTGCGTCGTATCTGGTCCATCGGACCAGCATACAGACGAACAGGCTTTCCGTCAGGAACTGAGTCCGGCGGAGTTACGACTTAAAGATTTGAGGCAGGTTTCAAATCTAAAGTCCGTCGGATTTCCGACCGGAACGGTCTTTCGGAAGTCCGATGCAGCCCACACACGGTCGGATTGTCCGCCGGATTCGGTCCGTCGGACCAGTCCGGCCGGAAAGTCTGCTCGTGTGTACGCTGCATAAGTGGTCCATTACATTGGTAACCAGTGGGAAAAGGACACCTTTATATTAGTGATCAATTGGAAAAGAACACTCTTATGTTGTCATCAGTGGAAAGACTCTTTCAGACAGCAAAAAAGAAAAAAAAAAAAAGATAATTGATGCCAGTGGTTACTGAGAGAATGGTTCATTGCTCAAGGAACCCCTAACAACCTTTGGAGGAACCCCAGTGTTTCAAGGAATCCTCGTTGAGAAAGGCTGGTCTAAATATACAATGCAATTTTAAGACAGTTTAATTGTTAATTGTCAAAAAACAGAAAACCTCTGTCTTTCTTTAAAGAGACAGGTTGAAAAATCATTGGGGCATGTCTGTTGATTAAAGTTGAACTAAACCCAATCATTAAAATCTCACTTAAAGCATTACCATGTTAAAAGAGCAATATGGACTTTGTTAAAAAAAAAAAAAAAGGAACATTTAGATTAACCTAGGAGGATGCAGCATCGTTCTGATGCTTCATCTGTCCCCCGCTGACACTGCAGTGAGAACTGAGCGATCAAACACTGCTGATTGCTCAGTTCTCACACTCTGAGCGGAAAGCTGGGACTGTCAGCCTCCAACTCTCTGCTCTTCCCCTCCAGCACTCACTGGAGCACTGGGCTGTGGAGGGAGAGTGAAGGGCTAGCTCAGGCTCTCAGCTAATCGCTGCGAGGCTGAGCCAGGTGCTGGCCCAGGCTGCTAGGTGGAAGCCGACCAATGGACGGGATCTTTTCAGAGCGTGGACCTCCTCTGTGAACAAACTGCACTCCTGTATCCATTGGAGAAGTATAGCCAAAATAAAATTGGCTATTCTTCTCCTTTAATATAATTTCAACAGTTGTTTAGAATATTTTTAAATCTGTAGTTAGGGTTTAGATGTACTTTACAGGGACACTGTCACCAAGTAAAAGCACAGAAACATCAAACATTTTAAATTACTTTTAGTGTTTCCTTTCCATACAATTAATTTTATTCATCTACAGTACAATGTACCTTTGAACTTGCGAGAAAATGTGTATACTCCAGGAAGAGTTAATTCATAGAACAGCCGGCTCCCTCCTTGCAGGGCATAGTTTTCTTCTTTTCTTGGAGTGTTTAATTACTCTGTGATGGCCCTACTCCTCCACCCCTCCAAATCCTTTTATGTAGCAGCCTAGAAAACAAGGGGAAGAGGAGTGTCACTTAAGTGACAGCTCAGAATCTGCTGGAGCTGCTGACATCAACATGGTGGCACCCAGCAGCAGTCTCAGGGCTTTTATATGTTTACACAAGGGAGGCTTTTACAGGTAAATAACATGCAATAAATATGTTAAATGCACATATAATTATACTTAGGGTCAGCCAGCTGGGGAGGAGTTGTCCGGGTGGAAGCTGGAGATGGACTGTTCGGCTGTCAGGGCCTTGGGGGGAGCTCCCCAGTCTGGGAGGGGGTGACCTTGAGCCTGGGCTCGGGTGTGGACAGGACCCTCTCGAGACACACGGAGGTGTCCTGGACAGGAGGCACGAGAGCAAGGAGAGGACAGCAGGAGAACACTGCCGGGCAAGTCTCCAGGAGGAACAACAGGTTGCAGCCAAGAGGGCTGGTGACACACAGTCAGGAGGACAGGGGGGCATGCCTGAGAGGACTGGGAGCATGCAGTCTGGGATGGGTGCAGAGCCAGTGGTGTGGACTGTGGTGGCATGGGCAGTGGAGAGAAGCAGCTGCAGCCACTAGGGCTGGCAGGGCCTGAAGGTGTGGTGCTGGGATCAGTAGCCACGTGGGAGAGCTAGCACTGGGACTACCATCATTTTTCTTTTCACTGTCCCTGCCTGGAAAGGGCATCTGCTTAGGCCAGGAGCTGGATGTGAGGAGGTGTATATACAGGGAGTGTATATAGTTTAGTCCCAAGATTCCATTTTTAAATATAAAAAACAAAGTGCATGGACTGTTTTCTGTCTACTGAGTGAGTGAGGATTGTGTGCTTGGCTGTGCAGGCTGATGGACGGACCACAACTACCGCTACATAATCATATGGTAGGATACGTGTTGAAATTAATGACCGTGAACTCAATGTCTGTCGGCACCCGCCTGTCAGAAACCATGAAATCAGGCTGAGACAGAAGTACAGTTAAATCACACTTGTTTAATAATAATAAAAGTAAAAAGAACAAACGTAGTCAAAACATAGCCAAAGTTCAGTAACCGGAACGCATAGTCAGCCAAGCCAGAAGTCAGGGATCAATGTAGTGGAACAGCAAGCAGGATCTGGAGCCAGTAGGGATGTCAGCAAAGCAAGTCTTGAACAGGATCGCAGAAGATGTGTTTCTGTGATGTTGACCAAGGCGAAGGCTTAGCTCCTCTGGATTGGATGGCTTAAGTAGGCAGGACTGACGATCAGGATATCAACAACAGCTGAGTAACTGTGGAGAGATAGGAGCTGGCAATTAGCTGACAGCTGAGCAGACGGCTCAGAGAAGGAAGGGCTGAGCCCAGCCCTGACACCGCCGATCATTAGGCAGAGAGCCAGAACGGCAATCTGCCTATGTAAACAAGGCAGATCACTGTTCTGTTAGTGGGGACACAAAGCATGAACATGGATCAATCCCTTCCCCTAGTAAAGGCACCCCCCACACAGTACACAAGCACTGCCTAGGCACACATTTAACTCTTTGATCGCCCCTGATGTTAACCCCTTCCCAGCCAGTGTCATTAGTATAGTGAAAGTGCATTTTTTTTAGCACTAATCACTGTATTAATGTCACTGGTCCCCAAAAAGTGTCAGTTAGTGTCCGATTTGTCCACCGCAATATCGCAATATCGCAGTCCTGCTATCGCCGCCTCTACTAGAAAAAAAAATTCATAAATATATCCCATAGTTTGTAGACGTTATACCTTTTGCACAAACCAATCAATATACGCTTATTGTGATTCTTTTTACCAAAAATATGTAGCATAATACATATTGGCCTAAATTTATGAAGAAATTCGATTTATTTTTTTTTTGCATTTTTGTTATTGGAAATGTTTTATAGCAGAAAGTAAAAAATGTTCGTATTTTTTCAAAAATTGTCGGTCTTTTTTTGTTTATAGCGCACAAAATAAATACAGCAGAGGGGATAAAATACCACCAAAAGAAAACTCTATTTGTGGGTAACAAAGGACATACATTTTTTTTGCATGACCGCGTAATTGCCAGTTAAAGTAATGTGGTGCCGTATCGCAAAAAAAAAAAGGGGGGGAGGGGTAAATCTTCCGGAGGTCAAGTGGTTAAGCAAAGA
This sequence comes from Lithobates septentrionalis, assembly GCA_037952835.1. Lineage (NCBI taxonomy): Eukaryota > Metazoa > Chordata > Amphibia > Anura > Ranidae > Lithobates > Lithobates septentrionalis. Next base: position 761,923 of record JBBDGP010001689.1, read on the forward strand.
TTAGCTAGAACTGAAATTTTTTCTTTGTGGAAAGTTGATTTCATAATTATTTATGAATGCTTCTTAGAAGGGCATATAATTATTTGGAAGCTTTTTTGTTCCTGAGGGAATTATAAAAACCTTCAAATTTGGGTATGTAATCCTATGCAGTTGGCCTCTGTTTTACAACATATCTAGAATCCAAGTGCTTATGCACTGTATACATAGTATTTATTTGAAGAATAAGTGCACCTTTGTACTGATATAATGCACCTAATTATGTTTGTTGCTCCAGTGCTAGCAGTAAAGTTGCTCCAGTGCTAGCAAGAGCAATACACTGTGTCCCTTTGGATGGGCATGGTCGGTGTTTACTCCTTCAGCCTGAGAAGCATATGCATATAAAGAAATATTTGATTGACTTTTATGATACAACTCCATACAGTATAGAGAGATCTTTGTATTTAGAGGTTTATGATAAAACGCCATATACAGAGACCTTCGTATTTAACCATTTCACACCCCCCCCCCCCTTCATGACCAGGCCATTTTTGATATGGCACTGCGCTACTAGACATGTGCACACTGAAATATTTTGTTTCGGAATTTAGTTTTTGTCCGAAAAATAAATTTATTTAGTTACTCCCGAAATTCGTTTTTATGTATTTCATTTTTCATTAAAAATTGCATTCGTCCGAAAATCCAAATTAAGGTCGAATCTGTCATTGAAGGCTTATGGTGTCTGTCGAATGTTCAAAGAAGATTCTACGGAGCAGCTAAACTGTATGATGCCGTATAGTTTACCTGCTCCGTCGAATCTTCTTAGAACTTTCAACAGACACCAAAGCCAAAGTACGTGTGTACTTAGTTCTAGCTATTTTACTGCTCCTCCTCTTTGGTTACAATCAGCCAATAACATTCATCATCATCATTATTTTTACTTATCTTTTCTCCCCTACGTCGAATCTTTTCTCCCCTACGTCGAATCTTTTCTCTCCTACGTCGAATCTTTTCTCCCCTACGTCAAATCTTTTCTCCCCTACGTCGAATCTTTTCTCCCCTACGTCAAATCTTTTCTCCCCTACGTCAAGTCTTTTCTCCCCTACGTCGAATCTTTTCTCCCCTACGTCGAATCTTTTCTCCCCTACGTCGAATCTTTTCTCTCCTACGTCGAATCTTTTCTCCCCTACGTCAAATCTTTTCTCCCCTACGTCAAATCTTTTCTCCCCTACGTTGAATCTTTCTCCCCTACATCAAATCTTTTCTCTCTATGTCAAATCTTTTCTCTCTATGTAGAATAATCTTGGACTAATAGAGTTAAGGTTAGGCACATTCGACCACAGGTTTGATGGACACTGATTGTTATTGTCATCATCATGTCGAATCTCCTATCTATATCGAACTGTTGCAGCAACGAAAACGAAAATAAAGCATTTATTTATGTCGGATCTTTCGTTTTTCGGATTCTGCACTTTCGTTATCGTTTGTTAAAACGATAACGAAAATACCTGAACGAATGCACATGTCTATGCGCTACTTTAACTGACAATTGCACAGTCACGCGACACTGTACCCATATAAAATTGATGTCCTTTTTTTCCAACAAATAGAGCTTTCTTTTGGTGGTATTTGATCACCTCTGCGGTTTTTCTTATTGGCGCTATAAACAAAAAAATAAAATCAATTTTGATAAAAAAAAACAATATTTTTTACTTCCTGCTATGAGACACACCCCCCAAAAAATGTAAAAAATCTAATTTCTTCATAAATTTAGATCAATATGTATTCTCCTAAATATTTTTGTTGTAAAAAAAATATATATATATATATATATATATATATATACACACATTATATTGATTGGTTTGTGCGAAAGTTATAGCGTCTACAAACTATAGGATAGATTTAGAGAATTTTTTTTTACTAGTAATGGTGGCAATTAGCTATTTTTAGCGGGACTGCGACATTGCGGCGGACAAATTGGACACTAAGTTACAATTTTTGGGGAACAGTGACACCAATACAGTGATCAGTGCTAAAAAAAATGCACTGTCACTGTACTAATGACACTGGCAGGGAAGGGGTTAACATTAGGGGCAATCAAAGGGTTAAATGTGCTCCTAGGGAGTGCTTTCTAACTGTGGAGGGGGGGGGTGTGTTTGGGCTTGGTTGTGGGAAGACAGAGATCCGTGTTTCAGCGGAAGTGGGTTGCTGGCCGCGGGCGTGCGTGCTCCCGGCCCGAAAGTGCCAGATCACATACCTAGTACGTGATCTGGCGCAGTGCGGCTGCCCTGCCACAGTAAATCTGCGTGGCACGGTTGTGAACCTGTTAAAGAGCAACTCCTTGTTTGTTGAGGAAAAAAAAGCATTCACTTCTGGTTGATCTACGTACACTGCAAGGCTTTGAACACACTTTGTTTCAGATTCCTATCTTTCCTTTTTTCTGAAGAAATAGCTGTTTGTTTGGGATCAACATGACATATCACTTCCGCCATCTTGGAAGACAGCTGGAGCGCAAACCGGCGTTCCTAGGTTGTTTTGAATTCTGTGATTCATCTTGCAACATTGTAATTGTGTTTTTAACCTTATTTTAAATAAACTTGGATTTACTGCACTATGAGAGGCTTCTCTTTTAACAACCCTTTTGAGCAAGTTCTTGTATAAGAATTTAAAGGCGGAGGAGTGCAGCCACTGATGGTCTGCCGGAGATGTCCCTTTGATGATTAGAACAGTGGATTAATGCAAGTGGAACCATCAGATACTCAATGCTGTTTTTGACTGCCTGTAATAGAGGTCAGAAAGTTCCGGTGAGTGCGCTGTGTGCTTGCATGCTGGTGAAGAGGAGACACTAATGGTCACTGTCAGTATGGAATTATTGCAGTCTTGTTGGACTCACCTGCAAATTTTAAAGGACACTGCATTCATTTATTAATATTCTGATACGATTTCACTGGAAGTATGAACACTTTAGTTTTATCTGTGGAAGTGAGAGCGCGGTTAATGAATTTATGATTTACAACTTTCAGACTATGATTAGCTTTATAACGAGCAGCTCTCTAATTTATAGGTTGTAAATTAGCAGTTTTGAATATATTGTTTCTATATATCACTTGAATTGTTCACAGTTGCGCGGGTATAGGGTTATAAAAACCTATTCATTGCACATGTTTGTCTGTGTCCATGTGCAAAGTGAATCTAATGGGAGTTTGTTTATAATTATCAATCAGCTGCTGCACTTGCAGATTTCTAATGAGGACAGTGGCGGGGTCTGTCTCCCTTTAGATGTGATTTCCTTTTGGAAATATCTCACCAAAAATGACATTTTTGTTGCAGGGGATGCGCAAAATCTGACTTGTATCTTAGTGCAGACTTCTGGAAAGATCAGTGAGCCAATCACACAAGCAGGAAATTACATATCTAGGGGGTGGGGGGGGGGGGGGGCATTCTGTATACCATCTGTGTACAAAACGCTGCAGATTGAAAAGGAAAGGTCATTTTTAATAACAGTCAATTACAATATGACTTGTGTAGCAATTGTATATGTTGTAATACTTTTTTTTATTTGCTACTTTTATTTCACATGAAAGTGGAGTTACCCTTTAAAGATGATTTTACCAGGAAATTTAAAACGGCAAATACTTTATTGACTCTAATACAGCTCCAAAAAGGAAAGCTGGAGAAAATAAATAGGTGAATGCATATTGTATATTCATTTTATGGTTACAAATGCATTGAACTGATCTGAATTAATCTTTTTAATCCCTGTCCCTGTGGACTTTATTTGCTATTATTCACATAGCTGCCATATGCACAGAATCTCAAGTACAGTTGCACTTTAGGCCCCTTGCACACTAGGTGTTTAGCCTGTGTGTGTCCAATCCTGGTGTTTTAGTGCACTCGGGAGGAACAGGTGGAGCACCAAGCCCTAATCGCTGTATTAGGTTGTCCAGACCTGAGATTTATGGTGTACTTTCTAAAGCCTCGTACACACGATCGGATTTTCCACCTGACAAAACCTCAGACTTTTGTCCGAAGGGCGTTGGCCAGGAACTTGTCTTGCATACAAACGATTTCCATATAAGTGCATTCATCTACGCAGTGGCGGCTGGTGGGGGGTGCGGAAAACAAACCACCCGCCACCACCCCCCCTGTTCAGTCGGTCCGTCAGACAAACCCCCATCCCCAAAATCCCCTACCCCCCGTCGCTCGTTCGATCAGCAAAACACCAACCACCCCCCCTTTGTCGCTCGCCCGTCCGCCCACCAGCCCCACACCTACCCCATCTAGGTCACGGGCAGCTTCGGCGGCTTCCCCTTGAGTCTCCTCCTCAGTGGCTTTTCCCCGCGTCTCCTCCTCGGCGGCCAATAAGGTCGCTTCTCCTCTCGGCCAATCGGGTCTTAAGACCCGCTTCCTGATTGGCCTTGAGGAGAAGCAGGAAAACAATAGCGAATATTAATTCGCTATTGTCACACAGCTGGGTGGGCTCAGGGCGCAGTGCTCTGCATGCTGAGCTCACCCTTTTTTGAAGCAAATTAGAGCCTCCGGCTCTAATCATGTGCTTAAAAAAAACCCCCATTGAAATCCATACGTCCAGTGCCCTGCATGTAGATTAGGGGCCGGGCGCATGGATTAGGGGGGCAGCACCCCTGCGCCCCTAATGGAGCGGCCACCACTGCATCTGCATTTGATTAGAAAACAAAGCATTTAAAAAGAAAAGGCTGTATTTGACCCACTATGCCTGCAGTTCAAACCATATCGTAATAGGACATGCGGGGTCCAAAGAAACACAGCGCAATGCAAAGCAGGTTTAGTGCAAACTCTGACCTCTCATTTCTATTACACAATTAGGCCTCATGCACACTGGAGGCTGATTACAACTGCCCTGGGCATTTATTAATTTCCTTAGCAAGAATGAATAAATTAATAATAAATAATAAATTATATGAATGTTAATAATAAATAAATCATACATAATATATAATAGACTAAAAAAAAACGCCAAAAGCTTCAAAAACATGAGTTTAGGAGGAGAAGTGTGCATGAGGCCTTAAAGTGTTACTAAACCCACGACAGTAAAATCAGTCTGTATATGCAGTAAAGCATCCTTGTTATACTCACTGTGGAACCTAAGGTGTTAATCCTCCACATTGTGTAAAAAGGCTGTCAAAAAGATTGTCTTCTCTGACCCTCCCCTTTTTTTACTGTCTCCAATCCATTTCCTGATAGTACAGAGCTTTGGGAGCACTCTGCACATGCTCCGTTTGGTGTGTATTGCTGGGGGGGGGGGGGGGGGGTTATCTCTTCTGAGAGTTCATTTGATCGGCCCAGGGCCAATCAGCACTGTCCAGAGGATCAGGGGTCCTGCAGCCTTACAGGAGGGTCAGAGGGGAATAAAACACCTCCTACCAGCTTTAACCAGACACTCATAGAAGTCATAGGACTGCTATATACTGCTGCTGACAAAAGGTATTTAGCAATTTATATTTATTAAAATAATTGCATTTCCATGCTCTGTGTACTGTGGGAGACCAGATATAGTGAATGCAGGGTCCTTCAAATGCCATAGCTGTGATGCTTTCCCTCAATGCTGCAGCAAGAATTATACACCCAATGCTTTCAGAGGAGAGTACCGCCACCAAAACGCGTCAGGCCTCACCACAACTGCCCTGCAACTGCATACAATGCACATGGTTGCAGCGTGGTGCTGTGCGCTTTCTCAGCCGCCTGTCAACCACCCGCTGAAAGGCAATTCACTGTGGATTGCTTTTCAAAAGGTGACAAGGATTGCTGCTAGTGTAAACAAGCTCTATTAAATTAAATTAGGTACCTACACGTGCTTAAATCCCAGGCACCCTACAACAACAAAGATATAGACAAATTAAAAACCAAACGACTGCTCCAGACTTTGTCTGCTCCATTTGATGTTGTTGTAAAGTGCTGGATCCAGCACCTGAGCCTGATCCGATCCAGCAACGTGCACGAGAGCAGCAGCTCTAACCTCTGTCTCCCTTCTAATTGGACAGATTGATAGCAGTGGGAACCATTTGCTCCCGCTCCTGTCAATCAACTCCAGTGACGAGCAGGGGGGGGGAAGTGAATGCAGCAGCAGGGCCCAGGAGCGAGCCCGCACAAGTGCACCCATGGGAATCGGTTTCCTATTGGGGGCACCAGCAAAGAGGAGGAGCCAGGAGCGCCGGCAGGGGACCCGAGAAGAGGAGGATCGGGGGCCGATCTGTGCCATTCTTTTGCACAAAGCAGGTAAGTATAGACATGTTTGTTATTTTTAAAAAAATCATTTAAACCGCTTTAAAGGGGTTGTAAAGTCAGAAGGTTTTTTTCATCTTAATGCATTCTATGCATTAAGATAAAAAGCCTTCTGTGTACAGCAGCCCCTCTCAGCCCTCCTAACACTTACCTGAGGTCCCTCTCTATCCAGCGATGTCCATGAGTGTCTCAGCCATCTGAGATTCTCCCTCCTGATTGGCTAAGACACAGCAGCAGTGCTATTGGCTCCCGCTGCTGTCAATCAAAGTCAGCTAGCCAATCAGGGGAGAGAGGGGACGGGGCCGGGTCAGGGCTCCATGTCTGAATGGACACAAGAAGCTGTGACTCCGCTCGGGTGCCCCCATAGCAAGCTGCTTGCTGTGCGGGCACTTTACAGGAGGGAGGGGCCAGGATCACAAAAGAGGGAGCCAAGAAGAGGAGGATCTGGGCTGCTCTGTGCAAATTCACTGCAACAGATCAGGTAAGTATAACATGTTTGTTATTTTTATAGGAAAAAAAAACACGAGCCTTTACAATCACTTTAAGGATTTTTCTCTTTTTTGCAGGATTTACCTTAAATTTTTAACAAATTTTATTTTGATAAATTGACTTTTATTATTGCATGCAATATTATAAAAAAAAACACAAGTGTCACATGTAATAATCATTAGTGAACTGACCCCACTATTTCCTGTTCATAACATCAGATGAGGTTGAAGATGTGGGTTATCATGTGGGACAGCATTTGAGTGGTGATGTTGCAGTGATGGCAGATGTCATCTAAGTCATTTACATTGTGCAGGAGCACATCACTGTATGTGTGCATTGACCAACTGCAGCACATAAACCCACACTAAGTAGCACTGCCGTGACCGCTCCAGCTGGCTCACCTCAAATACTCAACTTCTGCAAACTTGGCTCCCAGGAAGGCAAACAGACAGCTGCCTCTAAAAACATTAGTCATGCCAGCAGCATTGTTTAGCTGGTAAAGACATCAATGTATGCATGTGGAGAGAGAAAGAGAAGGGCAGTGATGGGCTGAGCTTTGTAATCCAGCAGAGGAGAACTCAATATGTTTTCTGCGGCAGAGGCAGCATTGACAGCTCACTACAGGAAGCTTGGTGTTCACTGGATTTCTGTCAGGATCAACGAGTATTTTTCTGTATTTTTTTGATGTCCTTTTTTTCCCACAAATAGAGCTTTCTTTTGGTGGTATTTGATCGCCTCTGCGTTTTTTATTTTTTGCGCTATAAACAAAAAAACGACAATTTTGAAAAAAACACAATATTTTGTGCTATAATAAATATCCCCATTTTTTTTAAAGAAAAGCTAATTTTTTTTCTCATTTTAGGCCGATATGTATTCTTCTACATATTTTTGGTAAAAGAAATCGCAATAAGCGTATATTGATTGGTGTGTGCAGAAGTTATAGCGTCTACAAAATAGGGGATAGATTTATAGCATTTTTATTATTATTATTTTTTTTTTTTTACTAGTAATGGCGGCGATCAGCGATTTTTATCGTGACTGCGACATTATGGCGGACACATCGGACACATTTTTGGGACAATTGGCATTTATACAGTGATCAGTGCTATATAAATGCACTGATTATTGTAAAAATGTCACTGGCAGGGAAGGGGTTAACCCTAGGGGGTGATCAAGGGGTTAACTGTGTTCCCTTTGTGTGTTCTAACTGTAGAGGGAGGGGACTGACTAGAGGAAATGACAGGTCGTGGTTCCTAGCTATTAGGGACACACAATCTGTCTCTCTTCAGAAAACAGAACAGGGATTTGTGTGTTTACACACACACTTCCATGTTCTGCCTCTCGTGCCTGTGATCGCTGGTGGCTGGCGTTCATCAGGACCGTCGGCCACGAGCATTGGCTCCAGTGCAGCAGGCGCATTCGCTCACCTCCGGCGGCACGCTTGCGCCTGCTATCCCGATCCCACGAGCCGATGTATAGCTACGACGGCTCGTGGGATTGTGCCGACCTTGCCGACCAGCCGCCGTCATTTTACAGCGGTTAATAACACATAGGATAATGTGTTTTTATTACAGATATGAACTGAATACATATATACTGTATATATCTATATATATCTACCTACCTAAAATAAGCCCGGGTCTTATATTCATTTTGGCAACAAAAGACACAGTAGGTCTAATTTTCGGAGTAGGTCTTACCATGAAATTGTGCTGTCTTCTCTCCCCCTTTCTCTCCCTGCCTGTCAGGAATCCCCAGTGTGAACTGAGTTAAAATGCTTGTAAAATCCTATAATCCACCCTATTACTGTAGTATATAATGTACAATGTGTGTGTTTCTGTAATATAATTGTGCCAAATACCTTCGTTATAGCGCTGCTCTGCGCTTCCGTGACCCCCCGGAGCTCTCTTCCCCGCTCCGAGCACTGCAAAGGGGGACTGAGATCCCCCACTGACAGCTGGGAGAAGAGGGGGAGAGCAGTGGGAGGTCAGCTGAGCACAATTATATTATAGAAACACAAACATTGGACATTATATACTACAGTAATAGAGTGGATTGTAGGATTTTACAAGCATTTTAAACTAGGGCTTATTTTCAGGGTAGGGCTTATATTGCAGCCCTTCTGGAAAATAACAGTAGGTCTCATTTTCAGGGTAGGTCTTATTTCCGTTATATATTCCGGTATATTAACAGTGTATATATATATATATATATATATATATATATATATATATATATACAGTGGTATTCAGACCCCCTTAAATTTTTCACTCTTTGTTATATTGCAGCCATTTGCTAAAATCATTTAAGTTCATTTTTTTCCTCATTAATGTACACACAGCACCCCATATTGACAGAAAAACACAGAATTGTTGACATTTTTGCAGATTTATTAAAAAAGAAAAACTGAAATATCACATGGTCTTAAGAGCCCTTTCACACTGGGGCGGTTTGCAGGCGCTATTGCGCTAATAATAGCGCCTGCAAACCGACCTGAAAGTGCCGCTGCTGTGTATCCAGTGTGAAATCGGAGCGGTGAAGGAGCGGTGTGTATACCGCTCCTTTACCGCTCCTGCCCATTGAAATCAATGGGACGGCGCGGCTATACCGCCGGCAAAGCGCCTCTGCAGAGGTGCTTTGCGGTGGTATTTAACCCTTTCTCGGCCGCTAGCGGGGGGTAAAACCGCCCCGCTAGCGGCCGCATACCGACGGTAAAACGCCGCTAATAATAGCGGCGTTTTACCGCCGACGCCGCCCCCCGCCCCAGTGTGAAAGGGCTCTAAGTATTCAGACCCTTTGCTGTGACACTCATATATTTAATTCAGGTATTGTCCATTTCTTCTGATCATCCTTGAGATGGTTCTACACCTTCATTTGAGTCCAGCTGTGTTTGATTATACTGATTGGACTTGATTAGGAAAGCCACACACCTGTCTATATAAGACCTTACAACTCACAATGCATGTCAGAGCAAATGAGAATCATGAGGTCAAAGGAACTGTCTGAAGAGCTCATAGACAGAATTGTGGCAAGGCACAGATCTGGCCAAGGTTACAGGAAAAAATTCTGCTGCGCTTAAGGTTCCTAAGAGCACAGTGGCCTCCATAATCCTTAAATGGAAGACGTTTGGGATGACCAGAACCCTTCCTAGAGCTGGCTGTCCGGCCAAACTGAGCTATCGGGGGAGAAAAGCCTTGGTGATAGAGGTAAAGAAGAACCCAAAGATGCAATATAACAAAGAGTGAAAAATTTAAGGGGGTCTGAATACTTTCCGTATATTCTACTGTGCAAGTTTTAGGCTGGTGTGAAGAGATACTATAATGTAAGAATGATTTCAAAAATATATATTTGAATTGTTTAATTTAACAATTTGCAATTTCAAAGTGAGCAAACGGAAGAAAAATGTAAATCAAACTAATATTTGATAACCTCCCACGGCTTCCAATACCACCTCTACACCCATATCTATCTCTCCACTCCTCAAATCACCCCCTTGATCTCCTCACGTATAAAAAAACTTACTGAGTGACATATCAGTATGGATGTCTCACCACTTCCTCAAACTCAATCTTTCTAAAACTGAGCTTGTAATATTTCCTCCTCCCCAATCCCCTCCCCATGACTTTACCAATAATATCAACAGCACAACCATTGGTTCCTCCACACATGCCAGGGTGCTGGGTGTAATCCTAGACTCTGACCTCAGCTCCCACATCCAGTCGCTGGCTACATCTTGCCGCCTTAACCTCCGCAACATTTCCAGAATTCGCCCCTTCCTAACTAATGACACCACAAAACAACTTATTCACTCCTTGGTTATTTCCCACCTCAACTACTGCAACTCTCTCCTCACCAGCCTACCGTTACACAGGCTACCCCCCCTTCAGTCTATTATGAATGCATCTGCTAGACTAACACACCTCACCAACCGATCCGTGTCTGCGGCTTCTCTCTGCCAATCCCTTCGCTGGCTTCTAGTACCCCACTGTATAAAATTCTAAATACTAACCACAACATACTAGGCCATCCACAATATCGCCCCCATCTACATCACCAACCTTATCTGCAGATATCACCCAATTCGTCCTCTCCACTCCTCCCAAGACCTCCTGCTCTCTAGCTCCCTTGTTACCCCCTCCCATGCTCCCCTCCAGGACTTCTCTATAGCCTCTCCCATTCCTTGGAACTCCCTGCCCTGGTATGTCCGGTCAGCTCCTAACCTGTCCATCTTTAGGAGATCCCTGAAAACTCATTTATTTAGGGAAGCCTATCCCACACCCACCAAAGGACTGTATCCGAGCTGGGGGTGGCTCGGGTACAGTCCTTAGGTGGGTGTGGGACCATCCCCCGCAGCTATTACCTTTTGTATTGGGGATCTCCCGTTCCTTCTGTATTGAACTGCATTTTAATTGTGCTGTTGTCACTCTACATTGTAAAGCGTTGTGCAAACTGTTGACGCTATATAAATCTTGTATAATAATAATAATAATTATAAAATAATATTTGGTGTGAGTACCCTTTGGCTTCAAACCAGCATCAGTTCTTACACTTGCAAACTTTGTAAACTTGCACAAAGGCAGGGATTTTGTAGGATTAGAGTCAGGCATATGATTAACTAATTAAACCAAGCAATTGCTAATGATCATCATTTTCATATGTAGGTTGAAACACAGTCATTAATTGAAACAGAAACAGCTGTGTAGGAGGCTTAAAACTGGGTGAGGAACAGCCAAATTCTGCTACCAAGGTGAGGCTGTCAAAGACAGTTTCATGTCACAGGTCATACACCATGGCAAGACTGAGCACAGGGACAAGACACAAGATAGTTATTCTGCATTAGATAGATCTTTCCCTGAAAAAGATTTCAAAGCAGACTGAGGTTTCAAGATGTGCCGTTCAAACTCTTTTGAAGAAGCACAAAGAACAGGCAGTGTTAAGAACTGTAGATGCAGTGGTCAGCCAAGGAAACCTAAAGCAGCAAATGAAAGACACATCGTTCTTAATTCCCTTCTACATCAGAAGATCATCAGCACAGAGCTGGGGGAAACCATTATGACCCAGGTACACCCATTTTACTGTCCAGAGAAGTCTAGCCAGAAGTGGTCTTCATAATGGAATTGCTGCCAAAATGTCATACCCCTGATGTGGAAACAAGGCTAAGAGATTCAAGTATGCACGAAAACATAGAAACTGGGGTGTAGTGCTGGGCACTATTGGGGCGGCACTGATAATCAATACTCTGATTATCTGTGCAAATCAGCCCTATGAGAAAATGTCGCTGATTGGCTCTCCTCTCCTAACACGCTGTCAGTGTGAGGAAAGGAATTGTCGGCATTTCCTTGTTTACATGTGATCAGGTGTAATTGGACACAGCTCATCACATGGGTAAAAAGGATCTTTCCTGAGATCAGTGCAACGCCGCGCCCCAGGGACAGAGCGCACCACCAATCACCGCGCTGCACGAGAGAGTGGGACAACGTCATATAATGTCATTCCAGAACGAGAAAGCCGCCGCCCGCCGTATTGTAGTAAATCACGGGAGGTGGTTAACTACTAATATTAGCCTAGTTTATGCTGGGGGGGGGGGGGGGGGGTTGTGATGTATAGTATGTATTTTAAGTGAATGAATGAAAATAAAAGCTATGGGGTGTATGTATAAAAAATTTGCTTTGGAAATGTCTCATCATTACCACAAAAGTCATGAAAATTCCCAAAAGGTTTGTAATATGTGTAAAATGCCAGTTTCTTTTTGTTGCCTTTCGCCTGGCGAAAATAGCCATAAGAACATTTGATCGCAAGAGTTAAAGAACATTTACCAATAGGGAAAATGGCCTAACACTATAGGCTAAGAAGAGTTAACCATAAGGAGGAATAATATAAGAGAGACCTCTGCACTGTGTACAATCTATGTAGATTCCTGTATGAAAGGCTGAACGAATAGATGTTCGGCTGAGCGAACCTCCAGCTGAAGTGTGAAGTGAAACATTCAGCAGCAGTATTACCACTGCTAAGTGTGACAGCTTTCTGCTCAGGGCTCCTTGTTAGGGAGCCGGAAACCTGCCATAATTGATGTGAATCTGCATCACTGGATGATGTGATTACAGCTAGTATTGGGCTATTTTCTCTATTGCTCAGATGTTCATTAACCCCTTCACGCTGACATAACACATACACTATATTACCAAAAGTATTGGGATGCTTGCCTTTACACGCACATGAACTTTAACTGCTTGAGATCCGCGCTATAGCCGAATGGTGGCTACAGCGCGGATCTGCTTTGCCGGGAGGACGTCTATTGACGTCCTCCCCTTTGCAGCCTCGCCACGCCCCCCTGAAGGCAATGAGACTCGGGTGATCACAGATCCGAATAAGGGGCCGACCCCGGCCCCTTACCATGTGATCAGCCAATGACAGTTGATCACGTGATGTAAACAAAGGATCGGTAATCACACTGATAGCGTGAGGAGAAAAAAAGCAGATCACCGACTTCTGTTTGCAGGGACATCGGTCCAGAAGAGGAAGAGCTTCATGTGCCCACTAGTACCGCCTGCCAGTGCCACAAATCAGTGCCCACACTGCCCACCAATCAGTGCCCACAGTATGTAAATGCCACCTATCAGTGCCACCTATCAATGCCCACCAATGTGCCAATCAGTGCCTCATCAGTGCCACCTAGCAGTGCTGCCTATCAGTGTCACCTGCCAGTGCCGATCAGTGCCCATCACTGCCACCCATCAGTGCCCATCACTGCCACCCACCAGTGCCTATCAGTGCCAGCTATCAGTGCCACCTATTCCTGCCCTTCAGTGCCACCTATCAATGCCCTTCAGTGCTGCCCATCAGTGCCACTTCTTAGTGCCCACCAATGCCACCTATCAGTGCGCACCAGTGCTACCTATTAGTGCCCTTCAGTGCCACCTATCAATGCCCTTCAGTGCCGCCCATCAGTGCCACCCATCAGTGCCACCTCTCAGTGCCCATCAGTGCCGCCTTATCAATGCCCATCAGTGTCGCCTTAACAGTGCCAATCAATGGAGCCTATCGGTGCCCATCAGTGCAGCCTATCGGTACCCATCAGTGCAGCCTATCAGTGCCCATCAGTGTAGCCTCATCAGCGTACATCAATAAAGGAGAAAAACTACCTGTTTGCAAAATTTATTAACAAAATATTAAACGGTTTTGTATTTTTTTTTTTAATTCAGTTTTTTAAATTTTTTTAACAAAAAATAAAAAACCCAGAGGTGATCAAATACCACCAAAAGAAAGCTCTATTTGTGGGAAAAAAAATGATAAAAATTTCATTTGGGTACAGTGTTGTATGACCAGGCAATTATCATTCAAAGAGTGACAGCGCTAAAAGCTAAAAATTGGTCTGGGCAGGAGGGGGGTTTAGGTGCCCAGTAAGCAAGTGGTTAACGGCATCCCAGTCTTTGGTAGCCAATCAGAGGCTTTCACAACAATCAGGTTACTTGGAATCAGGTGTTTTTGGGTACAGATCATTAGTAGGGGACCCAGGGCTCTTGGTGAGACCCTGATCTCTATGCTGGAAGCGCACTGCAGATACACATATATGCGGCCCCAAGACAAAAAGCCCAGTCCAGTGAAGTCGCATATTCACTATTGGGACGCCTGCCTTTACACGCACATGAACTTTAATGGCATCCCAGTCTTAGTCTGTAGGGTTCAATATTGAGTTGGCCCACCCTTTACAGCTATAACAGCTTCAACTCTTCTGGGAAGGCTGTCCACAAGGTTTAGGAGTGTGTCAATGGAAATGTTTGACCATTCTTCCAGAAGCACATTTCTGAGGTCAGGCACTGATGTGGACGAGAAGGCCTGTGTCACGGACCTGGCCGGAGCAGAGGCTGTTGGAGAGGACTGTGTGCGGGCCTGTTGCCCACCGATTATGGGCCCTAGCATTTGAGGTGAATGAGAAATCCAGTCTGAACTGTATTAATCGGACTCAGTCATGTATATATTGTATGGGGACTGCTTGCTGTGGATCTGTGTCCCTGAAGAGGGAGGGGGGGGTTCCTCCAGCAGCCCCCTGCTGATAAGACTGATTCATTCTGTTGGGACACATCATGTGAGGAGATGCTGGTGTCAACTTGTGCTTATGTTAATTGAATGAGCTAATGACATTGTCCTCCATACAATGTAGGAGACGGGACGACTCCTATTGGAGCTCATGTTAATTAGGTTAGCTTTGAGTCATCCTGGTGTATAAATGTGTGTGAGATCTCAAATAAAGAGTAGTTCTGATGTACTCCAAGACTGGTGTTGTCTAGTTCTTGGGGTTCCTATGGCCAGATCTATTGGACTCGTGTTCCAGAACTTAGGAAGTGGTATATGACGGAAGCACTCAAGCGGAGTGTGGGACGTTCCGTGACATTGGTGGCAAGCAGCGGGAAAGCTTCCTGAAGTCTGGGACATCCAAACCTCCAACTGGATCCAAGATCAGCATAGCAGACTTCAGTCACCCCAGCGGAGATATGGACCTGGCATCAGAATTCCCGGGGCTGCTGCGGATCATCCTTTCAACATACACCAGGACTGTGTCTGAGGATGAATACCTGGAGCTTAGGCAGCAAATTCGGGTGGAGCTCTGGATTGCAGCCCTCCGTCTCGCTGGTATAAAACAGGGCAAGTGCTTTCCAACCCAAGAGCAACGGGCCAGTGACCAACGGGCATTGCGGATGGCATTCCTGGGAGAGCAGCCCCAGGAGCAATGGGTGACTGAGTTGGACAGGCTGGTCCAGCAGGAGATAGAGCTGGACAATCGTTATCGGGCTCTGCAATGGCACGCAGAGGAGGGATATTTAGGGGAGACAACAGAATGTTCTCCGGAGGGATATGACTTTGGCGGCCCTGGATTGCTGTGGGAGAACCTTACAGATCTTTTTATGTTTGGCGATGAGGGGGAACCTGACCTTGAGGACATGAGAGACTATAGAGAGTCTATGCTCGGTCTTGCAGGGGTCTCAGAGCTCAAACCTGATCTGGACCATTTGCTAAGGAAGGAACAGCATCTGGAAAGGGCATACAGGGAACTGCTAGAACACGTTCAGCAGGATGCCAGAGAATCGGCAGTGGAAAATCCGAAGATTGCCGTCCCCAAACCTGAAGTGCTGACAACAGGGCAGAGATCTGCTAACCTCTGCCCAGAAATGATAGCATCTTCTGGGTTCCATGGACAGGAGATGGTGAACCTATATCCCCAGACATCAGTTGCAGAGACATGGGACTTGATAGACTTTTCTGCTGAGGAAGAACAACCTGATGAGCCTCCAGCAGAAGAGCTATCAGGGCCAAAGTTCACTGTGTTCTGCCCAGCACCAACAGTGGCTTCGGCCTTCTTGAGAGAAGAGGTAGTCGGCCTTTCTCCCACAACACTGACAGGGACATGTGATTTTCTGCCAGCAGCATCTATGGAGTTAAAACAAACTTCTCCAGCTGAAGATCTGGTAACTGAACAGAGGGTCCAAGACCTCTGTCCCACACTTTTACCAATCCCAGAGACTGGGGATTTAATAGACGTTTCTGTAGAGGAGGAACCACCTGGCAAACCCCCAGCAGAAGTGCTGGCAACCGGACAGAGGGTCCAAGACCTCTGCCCCACACCTGCAGCAATTGTGGAGGCCCAAGGTGAGGAGGTGGCAGTCTATCGCGAGCTGCAGATCAGGATCCAAGGAGAGAATGCAGTCATCACCTCACAACTGCAGCTTGATCTGGTGTCGGTTGATGGGGCTTCAGTCCCCACCTGTATACCCCAGGGATGCTGGGCAGTCGGCCCAGATCCCCAACAGCAGGATGGAGTGAGCCCAGTCCCCCTGTCTTCTCTCCAGCGGCAGAAAGGATTCCAGGGAGAAGGGCCAGTCCGGGCCTCTCCCCAGCGGCGGATATGTTCTCTGAGAGAGGCAGAGGATGGCTGGGTGAGTAATACACTGTTTGGAATAATTTGTTTGGGGTACTGTGTGGGTACAGGCAGTAGAGGACTGGAACTACTTACTAACTTCGGAGTCAACCCGTCTGGGGTCTCCTCCTATGTTAGTCTCCTGCCGAAAGGGGAGAAATGTCACGGACCTGGCCGGAGCAGAGGCTGTTGGAGAGGACTGTGTGCGGGCCTGTTGCCCACCGATAGGGATGAGCCGAACACCCCCCGGTTCGGTTCGCACCAGAACCCGCGAACGGACCGCAAGTTCGCACGAACGTTAGAACCCCATTGACGTCTATGGGACTCGAACGTTCGAAATCAAAAGTGCTCATTTTAAAGGCTAATTTGCATGGTATTGTCCTAAAAAGGGTGTGGGGACCCGGGTCCTACCCCAGGGGACATGTATCAATGCAAAAAAAACTTTTAAAAACGGCCGTTTTTTCGGGAGCAGTGATTTTAATGATGCTTAAAGTAAAAAAAAAAAAGTGAAATATTCCTTTAAATATCGTACCTGGGGGGTGTCTATAGTATGCCTGTAAAGTGACGCGTGTTTCCCATGTTTAGAACAGTCCCTGCACCAAATGTCATTTTTAAAGGAAAAAATCTCATTTAAAACTGCTTGCGGGTTTAATGTCATGTCGGGTCCTGGCAATATGGATGAAAATCAGTGAGACAAACGGCATGGGTACCCCCCAGTCCATTACCAGGCCCTTTGGGTCTTGTATGGATATTAAGGGGAACCCCGCACCCAAATTAAAATAAGGAAAGGTCCCTATATACTCTGAACAGCAGTATACAGGCGGTGCAAACAAGACAGGGACTGTAGGTTTGTTGTTAAGTAGAATCTGTTTGTAATTTTGAAAATTTTTAACGTGTTTAGCTCCAGCCAAAAAATCTTTTCTAAGCTTTTTGGAAAACATAGGGAAGGGTTATCACCCCTGTGACATTTGTTTTGCGTCTTTCCTCCTCTTCAGAAGATTTCACCTCACTTTTTTGTCCCAATGAAAAATGTTTTTTGAAAATTTGGGTTTTTTTGTGGAACAAGGATTGGAAAGCATCAGTGGAAAGGAGAAATTGTTTTCCCATATTAACTCTTACATGAGAGAATTTCCCTTCCTAGGGGTAGATTTCATCTCACTTCCTGTTGTCTCCTTCCGTTTGCAAGTAGGAGTCGTTTGTAAGTTAGATGTTTGAAAGTAGGGTCCTGCCCTATATACTCAGCAGAAATTAGGGCCTTAGGTGTTGCTGTGGCCAAAACACTGTAAGCCCTCACAGGGCCCTGCTGTGAAATATTAGATCAAGAATTGTAATTACATGCCCCTGTTGAACAGGAGCTGAAAAATTAGGCCTTAGGCACTGGTGCTGGTGCCACAACACTGCAACCCCTCACAGACACTCTAGTTGGAACGCAGGAACGAGCCCTGCTGCAAAGTATTGCATCAAAAATTGTAATTACACGCCCCTGTTAGACAGGGGCAGAAAAATTGGGCCTTAGGCACTGGTGCTGGTGCCACAACACTGCAACCCCTCACAGACACTCTAGTTGGAACGCAGGAACGAGCCCTGCTGCAAAGTATTGCATCAAAAATTGTAATTACACGCCCCTGTTAGACAGGGGCAGAAAAATTGGGCCTTAGGCACTGGTGCTGGTGCCACAACACTGCAACCCCTCACAGACACTCTAGTTGGAACGCAGGAACGAACCCTGCTGCAAAGTATTGCATCAAAAATTGTAATTACACGCCCCTGTTAGACAGGGGCAGAAAAATTTGGCCTTAGGCACTGGTGCTGGTGCCACAACACTGCAACCCCTCACAGACACTCTAGTTGGAACGCAGGAACGAGCCCTGCTGCAAAGTATTGCATCAAAAATTGTAATTACACGCCCCTGTTAGACAGGGGCAGAAAAATTGGGCCTTAGGCACTGGTGCTGGTGCCACAACACTGCAACCCCTCACAGACACTCTAGTTGGAATGCAGGAACGAGCCCTGCTGCAAAGTATTACATCAAAAATTGTAATTACACGCCCCTGTTATACAGGGGCTGAAAAATTGTGCCTTAGGCACTGGTGGTGGCGCCCAGAACCAAAAATGTTCTTACAAGCTATCAGCGTGATGATTGAGGAGGAAGAGGATAATTACTCAGGGATAGTCACTCAGCATCAGCATAGGCAGTCTTTGAAGGGATCTGAAAAAAATTATTCAGTTACATCAGCATCAGGTGCTTGGTAGCTGGTGGTGATCCAAGACTGATTCATTTTTATGAAGGTCAGCCGATCGACCGAGTCAGTGGACAGACGCACCCTGTGATCGGTTACCACGCCTCCAGCAGCACTGAATGTGCGTTCCGAAAGAACGCTGGATGCAGGACAGGCCAGTAGCTCAATTGCATACTGTGCAAGCTCTGGCCAGTGATCCATCCTCAAGACCCAGTAACCCAGAGGATTTTCGGTGGGAAAGGTGTCCAAGTCTGATCTTGCCCCTAGGTATTCCTGCACCATGTAAAACAGACGCTGGCGATGGTTGCTGGAACCGATCATACCTTGGGGCTGCGGACCAAAAAATTGTCTGAACGCATCGGTCAGACGGCCACCTTCTCCACCGCTCCTTCTTTGACTGACCGAAGCCTCAGCAACACGTTGTCCAGAAACAGGAGTTTGTAACCTCCCAGTCTCTGGGAACGCGTTGCACAGACCTTTCTGCAAGGCCTCCCGAAGATGTTTCATCCTCTGCTCCCTCTGCGATGGCAAGATAAGGTCCGCAACCTTACCCTTGTAACGTGGATCAAGGAGGGTTGCCAGCCAGTATTGGTCCTTCTCCTTGATACCACGAATACGAGGATCCTTACGCAGGCTTTGCAGGATCAGGGAGGCCATGCAGCGTAGGTTTGCTGAGGCATTCGGTCCGGAGTCCTCTGGGTCACTAAGGACAACAACGTCCGCAGCCACCTCCTCCCAGCCACGTACAAGTCCATGTGTTCCTTGGGACTGATCCCTTAAAGACTGCTGATGCTGAGTGCCAGGCTCCACCTCCATACTGACACAATCTTCCTCCTCCTCCTCCTCCTCCTCCTCGTCCTCTTCCTGTGTGATCGGCGGGCACGCAGGAACACTGTCTGGATAAAGGGGGCCTTGAGAGCTAAGGAAGTCCTCCTCTTCCTGCCTCTGTTCTGCCTCAAGTGCCCTGTCCATTATTCCACGCAGCGTGTGCTCCAACAGGTGGACAAGGGGGACAGTGTCACTGATGCATGCACTGTCAGTGCTCACCATCCTCGTGGCCTCCTCGAATGGTGACAGGACAGTGCATGCATCCCTGATCATGGCCCACTGGCGTGGGGAAAAAAAACCAAGGTCCCCTGACCCTGTCCTGGTGCCATAGTCGCACAGGTACTCATTTATGGCCCTCTGCTGCGTGTGCAGCCGCTGCAGCATGGCCAATGTCGAGTTCCACCTGGTGGGCATGTCACAGATTAGGCGGTTCTTGGGCAGGTTAAACTCCTTTTGGAGGTCCGTCAGCCGAGCACTGGCATTATATGACCGGCGGAAATGCACACAGACTTTCCTGGCCTGCCTCAGGACATCCTGTAAGCCCGGGTACCTGCCCAAGAACCGCTGCACCACCAAGTTAAGGACGTGAGCCAAACAGGGCACATGGGTCAGTTGTCCCTGTCGGAGGGCAGAGAGGAGGTTGGTGCCATTGTCGCAAACCACCATTCCTGCCTTAAGTTGGCGTGGCGTCAACCACCTCTGAACCTGCCCCTGCAGAGCTGACAGAACCTCTGCCCCAGTGTGGCTCCTGTCCCCCAAGCACACCAGCTCAAGCACCGCATGGCATCTTTTGGCCTGCGTACTTGCGTAGCCCCTTGAACGCCTACGGAGCACCGCTGGTTCCGAGGAAGAGGCCATGGAGGAAGAAGAAGAGGAGGGGGTGGAGGAGAGAGGTGTGTCACAATCAGCATTTTGGAGGCGTGGTGGCGGAACAACCTCCAACACTACTGCACCTTGTCCTGCATCCTTCCCAGCTGCCAGCAGAGTCACCCAATGCGCCGTGAAACTTAAGTAACGTCCCTGTCCATGCCTGCTGGACCATGAGTCAGCGGTAATATGCACCTTACCGCTGACCGCCCTGTCCAGCGAGGCATGGACATTGCCTTCCACATGCCGGTAGAGAGCTGGAATCGCCTTCCGTGAGAAAAAGTGGCGTTTGGGTACCTACCACTGAGGAACCGCACATTCCACAAACTCACGGAAGGGGGCAGAGTCTACCAACTGAAAAGGCAGCAGTTGAAGTGCTAGCAATTTTGCCAAGCTAGCATTCAACCGCTGGGCATGTGGATGGCTGGGAGCAAACTTCTTTCGGCGGTGCAGCAGCTGGGGCAGGGAAATTTGCCTGGTACAATCTGGCGTCGGTGTACCAAAAGCAGATTGCCCACAAGTACTTGGCTGTGACACACCTAATTCTACACCTTCATTCCTCTCACTGCAGGTCTCAGAGAGGACTGAAGGTCTAGTGGGGTTGGAAATCTCAGCTGATGAGGAGCAAGGAGAGATCCTCTTTGTTCTTTGGTGTGGGTCTTTTAGATATGCTTGCCAACGAACTGCATGGCAGGTCAACATATGTCTGGTCAAGCATGTGGTACCCAAGCGGGAGATGTTTTGGCCACGCGAGATACGCTTGAGACATATGTTGCAAATAGCAGCGGTGCGATCTGATGCACTCGTCTCAAAAAAGGCCCACACCAAAGAACTTTTTGAATAACGCTCAGAGACTGCAGCGCCCTGCACATGTGGAGCTTTGGGGTGTGATGCAGTCAATGTGCTGCCCTTAGGCTGGCCCCTGGAGGGCATCCTGCCTCGTTGGTGATGTGCCGCCTCCTCCTCCTCCTCCTCCTCCTCTCTCCTATCAGGCACCCACGTTGAGTCAGTGACCTCATCATCCCCTCCCTCCTCATCACTGGAGCAAACCTGGCAGTATGCTGCAGCAGGGGGAGCATGACTGCCAGATTGCTGTCCTTCTTGGGCACCCCCTCTGTCCGTGCTCATGTTACTGCCTTCATCGAGCTCAGTATCATCATCAGAGCCTTCCAAACGCTGGGCATCCTCCTGGAGCATGTACCCAACACTGTGGTCAAACAGTTCGAGGGAATCCTCATGAGGACATGGTGGAGCTAGGGAAGGAGTCACTGATGACATTGAGCTGAGGGAAGAGGCCGCTGCTTTGCCAGACAAAGCACCCTGGGCATGGGTGAGAGAGGATGAGGAGGATGAGGACGGCTTGGTCATCCACTCGACCAAGTTTTCTGCATGTTGCGGCTCAACACGGCCAGCTGCCGAAAAAAAGGCCAAGCGTGTCCCATGGCCACGTGCTGATGAGGATGCACCGTCTCCACGACCAGCACTAGACACAGAGCCTGCTTGTCCTCTCTTATTGGCTTGTGACTGTCTGCCTCTCCTTCTTGGCCTTCCAGACATACTAATGGCCTGTAGCTGCACTAAGCTGGGATAGAACACCTGTAATTTTCTTCAGGTAGCTTTATATACTGTAACCAGACAAGCCTGCCTGTCAGTAGGAAGATAACAGGAACGGATCTAGCTGAACACTGTGAGCAGGACGCACTGCACTAAATGTAAATAGCAGGAACGGATCTAGCTGAACACTGTGAGCAGGACGCACTGCACTAAATGTAAATAGCAGGAACGGATCTAGCTGAACACTGTGAGCAGGACGCACTGCACTAAATGTAAATAGCAGGAACGGATCTAGCTGAACACTGTGAGCAGGACGCACTGACTGCACTAAATGTAAATAGCAGGAACGGATCTAGCTGAACACTGTGAGCAGGACGCACTGCACTAAATGTAAATAGCAGGAACGGATCTAGCTGAACACTGTGAGCAGGACGCACTGCACTAAATGTAAATAGCAGGAACGGATCTAGCTGAACACTGTGAGCAGGACGCACTGCACTAAATGTAAATAGCAGGAACGGATCTAGCTGAACACTGTGAGCAGGACGCACTGCACTAAATGTAAATAGCAGGAACGGATCTAGCTGAACACTGTGAGCAGGACGCACTGCACTAAATGTAAATAGCAGGAACGGATCTAGCTGAACACTGTGAGCAGGACGCACTGCACTAAATGTAAATAGCAGGAACGGATCTAGCTGAACACTGTGAGCAGGACGCACTGCACTAAATGTAAATAGCAGGAGCGGATCTAGCTGAACACTGTGAGCAGGACGCACTGACTGCACTAAATGTAAATAGCAGGAACGGATCTAGCTGAACACTGTGAGCAGGACGCACTGCACTAAATGTAAATAGCAGGAACGGATCTAGCTGAACACTGTGAGCAGGACGCACTGCACTAAATGTAAATAGCAGGAACGGATCTAGCTGAACACTGTGAGCAGGACGCACTGCACTAAATGTAAATAGCAGGAACGGATCTAGCTGAACACTGTGAGCAGGACGCACTGCACTAAATGTAAATAGCAGGAACGGATCTAGCTGAACACTGTGAGCAGGACGCACTGCACTAAATGTAAATAGCAGGAACGGATCTAGCTGAACACTGTGAGCAGGACGCACTGACTGCACTAAATGTAAATAGCAGGAACGGATCTAGCTGAACACTGTGAGCAGGACGCACTGCACTAAATGTAAATAGCAGGAACGGATCTAGCTGAACACTGTGAGCAGGACGCACTGCACTAAATGTAAATAGCAGGAACGGATCTAGCTGAACACTGTGAGCAGGACGCACTGCACTAAATGTAAATAGCAGGAACGGATCTAGCTGAACACTGTGAGCAGGACGCACTGCACTAAATGTAAATAGCAGGAACGGATCTAGCTGAACACTGTGAGCAGGACGCACTGCACTAAATGTAAATAGCAGGAACGGATCTAGCTGAACACTGTGAGCAGGACGCACTGACTGCACTAAATGTAAATAGCAGGAACGGATCTAGCTGAACACTGTGAGCAGGACGCACTGACTGCACTAAATGTAAATAGCAGGAACGGATCTAGCTGAACACTGTGAGCAGGACGCACTGCACTAAATGTAAATAGCAGGAACGGATCTAGCTGAACACTGTGAGCAGGACGCACTGCACTAAATGTAAATAGCAGGAACGGATCTAGCTGAACACTGTGAGCAGGACGCACTGACTGCACTAAATGTAAATAGCAGGAACGGATCTAGCTGAACACTGTGAGCAGGACGCACTGCACTAAATGTAAATAGCAGGAACAGATCTAGCTGAACACTGTGAGCAGGACGCACTGACTGCACTAAATGTAAATAGCAGGAACAGATCTAGCTGAACACTGTGAGCAGGACGCACTGCACTAAATGTAAATAGCAGGAACGGATCTAGCTGAACACTGTGAGCAGGACGCACTGCACTAAATGTAAAGAGCAGGAACAGATCTAGCTGAACACTGTGAGCAGGACGCACTGCACTAAATGTAAAGAGCAGGAACAGATCTAGCCTAATCTAGCTCTCAAATCAAATGACACTGTCTGTCTCTCTCTCTATCAGCACACCGGAACACACTACACAGGGCCGCCGTGCAGGCGGCCTTATATAGTGTGGGGCGTGTACTAAATCCCCTGAGCCATAATTGGCCAAAGCCACCCTGGCTTTGGCCAATTACAGCTCTCTCTACTGACGGCGCTGTGATTGGCCAAGCATGCGGGTCATAGTGCATGCTTGGCCAATCATCAGCCAGCAATGCACTGCGATGCCGCAGTGAATTATGGGCCGTGACGCGCCACACGAATTTGGCGCGAACGGCCCATAACGTTCGCAATTCGACGGACGGTCGAACAGCCGATGTTCGAGTCGAACATGGGTTCGACTCGAACACGAAGCTCATCCCTACCCACCGATTATGGGCCCTAGCATTTGAGGTGAATGAGAAATCCAGTCTGAACTGTATTAATCGGACTCAGTCATGTATATATTGTGTGGGGACTGCTTGCTGTGGATCTGTGTCCCTGAAGAGGGAGGGGGGGGTTCCTCCAGCAGCCCCCTGCTGATAAGACTGATTCATTCTGTTGGGACACATCATGTGAGGAGATGCTGGTGTCAACTTGTGCTTATGTTAATTGAATGAGCTAATGACATTGTCCTCCATACAATGTAGGAGACGGGACGACTCCTATTGGAGCTCATGTTAATTAGGTTAGCTTTGAGTCATCCTGGTGTATAAATGTGTGTGAGATCTCAAATAAAGAGTAGTTCTGATGTACTCCAAGACTGGTGTTGTCTAGTTCTTGGGGTTCCTATGGCCAGATCTATTGGACTCGTGTTCCAGAACTTAGGAAGTGGTATATGATGGAAGCACTCAAGCGGAGTGTGGGACGTTCCGTGACAGCCTGGCTCCCAGTCTCCACTCTAATTCATCCCAAAGGTGTTCTATCAGGTTGAGGTCAAGACTCTGGGCAGGCCAGTCAAGTTCCTGCACCCCAAACTCGCTCATTCATGTCTTTATGGACCTTGCTTTGTGCACTGGTCTATATCATTTGGTGGAGGGGGGATTATAGTGTGGGGTTGTTTTTTAGGGGTTGGGCTTGGCTCCTTAGTTCCAGTGAATGGAACTCTTAAAAGAGAAGTATGGGTTTTTTGTTTTGTTTTTTTTTTATATTCATACTTACCTATGTGGATGGAGCATCAGACCAATGCTGCAGCTGTCCCCCGCTGCCTCTTCACTGAGAATCAAGCCACCGAACACTGCCGATGGCTCAGTCATTTCCCCTTCTCAAGCAGAGAGATGCTGTCTGTCATTCAGCATTTCTCCTGCTCAGCTCCTCCGCGCTTATTGGAGCGCTGAGCTGTGGAGGGGCGGGGATCGGCTGTCTCAGCGGCTCACCATCAGTCAAGGCAGCTGGTGGTTTCAAACTTCAGAAGTCGGGATGAAATGCTGCCTCGACTAAACTTGGTGACATCAGCGGAGAGTTGACTTCAGGCCGCTCTCTGCTGAAAACGGGTCACAGGAGTGCAAAACGGATTGCACTCTTGTGACCCAGAGCAGAAGCCCAGCCTAAAAAGCTCAGGCTGAACTTCTCCTTTAAGGTGTCAGCATACCAAGACATTTTGGTCAATTTCATGCTCCCAACTTTGTGGGAACAGTTTCGGGATGGCCCCTTCCTGTTGCAACATGACTGCGCACCAGTGCATAAAGCAAGGTTCATAAAGACATGGATGAGTGAGTTTGGGGTGGAGGAACTTGACTGGCCTGCCCAGAGTCCTGATCTCAACCCGATAGAACACCTTTGGGATGAATTAGAATGAAGACTGCGAGCCAGGCCTTCTCATCCACATCTGTGCCTGACCTCACAAATGTGCTTCTGAAAGAATGGTCAAACATTCCCATAGACACACTCCTAAGCCTTGTGGACAGCCTTCCCAGAAGAGATGAAACTGTTATAGCTGCAAAGGATGGACCAACTCAATATTGAACCCTTCGGGCTATGACTGGGATGCCGTTAAAGTTCATGTGCGTGTAAAGGCCCAATAGTGACTATGCGGCTTCACTGGACTGGGCTTTTTGTCTTGGGGTCACATATATGCATATCTACAGTGCGCTCCCAGCACAGAGATCAGGGTCTCACCAAGAGCCCCAGGTCCCCTACTAATGATTGGTACCCAAAAACACCTGATTTTGGGTCACCTGATCATTGTGGTAGCCTCTGATTGGCTACCAAAGTGATCAGTCACTGTAAAGCCCACCCCTGTGTTGAGGAAAGATACATTGTATTTTTCTCTCTCCTTGCAGAGAGAAAACAAGCGTGTGTAATATAAACAAATAAATAAATACATACATAATAATCCTAAAAAATAAAGTAGAAAATAAAGTAAAAAATACTTAGATCAAGGTTTGATTTGGGTTAGTGCCAAGGTTAGTGTTTGGGTCAAGTAAGGGTCAACGGTCAAGTCAGTATCAAAGGTCAGGGTCAGTGTATTTTGGGTAAGATTTTTTTTTCAAAAATAGTATCAGTGGCAGTCAGTGTCGGTGTGTTTTAGGTAGGACAAAAAAAGAGCAAAAAAAAAAAAGCAAAATACACACTATTGTTTCTGGGTTGCACTACGGGTACAAACAACAAATAACATACACATATGTGGTATTGCTGCAATCCCCAGGGGCAGGATAATTTATTTTGGGTTGTTCTTTGGTGGTAGGTTATGGTAGTAACAAGAAATATGCAGCTACATTTAAATTGCAGCTACATTACATTATTTTTTTTTTACAATTTTGGGCCAGTTTTCCTTTGATAATAATAAAAAATAAAAAAATCAGATGGTATCCATTACCATTTACCATCAAAATGAAAGCCCAATTTGTCCTGAAAAAATAACAAGGAATAATCCACCTGGATACACAAAGTACTTGTGATGATATGTATGGTTTTACTAACAAATGTTGCAAACTTGTGTTTAGGCTTTAATGTTTGTTTTGCCCTTAGGCGTGAAGGGGTTAAATCTTATGGTCAGAAGTTCTTGGCTATTTTCTCTTAGGTTCGAATGTTAGTGAATGTTACATTCTACCAGCAAAAGGCAACACATAGAAACTGACATTACACACATGTTACAAACATTACAGGTATTATTTATTACTTTTGTGAGAGACATTCACAAAGTATATTTTTATACATAGACCTCTCAATGTAATGTCATGTAAAGTAAAATTTAAAATCCTAAACAATCCATACAATAAGAAGAAGAAGCAGCAGTACTGAAAACATGCAGCCAATAGCTGGTCTGGCAAAATGTGACCATTTTTCAGAGAGCTACACAATCCAAAAAGCTGCTGTCACCCATAACAGGGAAGCAAGTAGGTTAATTTATCCTAAACACTTGTCTTTTAGGCTGAATAGTCATTTACCTTGACTTGAAGGTCCTCTGAGCTTTTGGTGTCCATGTAAAGAGTCAACACATTGACAGCACATTTGCTACAGCTACAGCACGTGCGTGCTCTGGAGTGTGTCTTCCAATTTGGCCAAGGGACCAGGCAGCAGCTGCCTTGATGTGATCTTCAGCTTCCTCAGCCAGGCAGATGGCTAATTGTGGGACCCCCTGCAAGGTTCAACACAAAAGTCCACACTGAAAAGCAATGCATAGCAAGTAATCTCCCTGATAACACAAACCATTAGATAGAAATCATGGCTTTTATCCCCCCTTTGTCTTACCAATTTATAAGAGGAGAGGAAACTATTTCACCTATGCAATTATCTGGTCTCCATTAATAACCTCTCCATAACTAGCAAGCCTAGACAACCACAATGGGTTAAATGTTAGTCAGGTACAGATTATTATAAGTATTTCCAGTGGCGGCTGGTGCTATATTTGTTTTTGGGGGGGGGGGGGCGGCAAACAATCCAGTTGGTTGGATCACCCGCACAAACCCCCCTCCTGTCAGTTGGTCGGTCGGTCAGTTGGTCACCAGCACCGCACTTACCCCATCTGGGTTGCGGGCAGCGCTTCCTTCGGGCGGCAGCTTCAACTGGTGTCTCCTCGGCTTCACATCGGCTTCCCCGGCGTCTCCTCCACCTCTACCTCTTCTCCTCCAATACGAGTGCTTCTCCTCCCAGCCAATCGGGTCGCAGGACCGGCTTCCTGATTGGCCAGGAGAAGAATTAGGAAGACAATAGCGAGTATTAATTCACTATTGTCACACAACTGGGCGGGCTCAGGGTGCAGTGCTCTGCACCCTGAGCTCACCCTTTTTTTAAGCCAATTAGGGCCTCAGGCTCTAATCATGTGCTTCTAAAAAAAAGCAACAAAAAAAAAAACCCTCATTGAAATCCATGTGTCCAGCACCCTGCATATAGATTAGGGGCCAGGCGCATGGATAAGGGGGGCACCGTCCTTGCGCCCCATATGGACGGGCTGCCACTGAGTATTTCCCTCACCCAGCTATCCATCAATATGGTCTCATTGAGGGTTTTCCCAGAGGTAGAAAGCTGAAAATAATGCAGGACATGAGTTAAAGATGATGATGATTCTATTACAAGTACACTTGGGGATTTTTTTAGCAATAAGGAGAATTATGAGTAGTTACCTGTAGCAACCAATCAGCTTTGAGAAGTTTTAGCGCAGCCAAAATTAAAGATAGCGTTTTATATTAAAACAAGCTTTCTGATTGGCTGCTTCACTTTGTGCCATTTATATTAGTCTTTGTCTATTTTAAATCTTTCAAATAAGAAATGAATAAAAGAACATCAGTATGACAAAAGAGCTATTAATATTTCATGGCCAGATAATTGTTCTATGGATGTTGCGACTAGATACTGCATAAAAGCCAGAAAAGTAAAAATGGTGGAAACACGTTTAATCGACAAGAAAGCAGTTGTCCTTATAATACGATCATTTCCCACATCTTTCATTCATACCAAAGATTTCTTCAAACAATACGCAGAAAATCATATTGATGACAAATTACTCTCATCTTTATCTATCTTTAAAGCTTTTTTAAGCTTTTTCCTAAGATTTAAGCCAGATCCCTCTCTACAATACAATGCTTTAGTGTATGCAAACATTATTCAACTAAGAAGTATTGTATAACTAATGACATGTAGAATATTGAATCACATTAACCCTTTAGATGATTAAAGAATATGTGAACCTTTTCGGTTTAAAATAGAAATGCAAGACAAAACATTTGTGTGGAGTGGGGGTCGGCAAGCCATCAATTTGAATCAACTGGTCAACCGTGGGGAGCCGACAGGTGGATCGTGACCACGACTCTGCTTCTCCCCGGTCTCCACCGCTCTCATGTTCTCTGCAGAGTGGCAAGCAGGAGGCATCATAGTGCTGGATAGAGGGTGCTAGCAACCAATCACCAGCTTGTAATTTTGAAATATTAACTCTGGCAGCTCACGCTTCTGCCTTCCACCCAGCACTATGTCGTCTCCTGATCTCCACTCTGTTGTACACAAACAGTACACAGTAGTCAGGTAGGAAGTGCTACCTACACAGAGCTATGTGTATATGGGGGGGGGGATGATGTGAAGGGGACAGATTAGACACTGTTGGAGGGGGGCAGGGGACACTACAGTGGGGGGGGGGGGGTGATGTGAAGGGGTAAGAGAAGACACTGTTGGAGGGGAGACAGGGGACACTACAGTAGGGGGGGGGTGATGTGAAGGGGACAGAGAGGGCACTGTTGGAGGGGGGACAGGGGACACTACAGTGGGGGGGGGTGATGTTAAGGGGTAAGAGAAGACACTGTTGGAGGGGGAACAGTGGGGGGGGTGATGTGATGGGGACAGAGAAGACATTGTTGGAGGGGAGACAAAGGACACTACAGTAGGGGGGGGGGTGATGTGAAGGGGACAGAGAGGACACTGTTGGAGGGGGGACAGGGGACACTACAGTGGGGGGGTGATGTTAAGGGGTAAGAGAAGACACTGTTGGAGGGGGGACAGTGGGGGGGGGTGATGTGATGGGGACAGAGAAGACATTGTTGGAGGGGAGACAAAGGACACTACAGTGGGGGGGGGGGGGGGGGTGATGTGAAGAGGACAGAGGAGACACTGTTGCAAGGGGGACAGAGGAGGACACTACAGTAAGGGGATTGTAATGAGAAATGGACAGAGGACACTGCTTTAAGGGATGGGGAGACAGAGGACACTGCTATGGGGGGGGGGGGCAGAGGACAGTACAGTGTGTGGGGGGTGATGTGAAGGGGGGCCAAAGACACTGTTTTAGAGGGGTACAGGACAATACTGGGGGGAAGGGGAAAGGGGGCAGAGGACACTACAGTGGGGAGAATTTAAAGGGGGCAGGGGGGTCAGAGGTCACTGCTTTGGGGGGGGGCAGTGGACATTACAGTGAGCGGTGTGAGGTGAAGGGGGGCAGAGAAAACTGCGTTGGGGAGGTACAGAACACTAATGTGGGGGAGGGGGGCAGAGGACACTGCTATGGGGACAGAGGACACTACAGTGGGAGGGTGATGTGGAGGGGACAGAGGACGCTGCTATGGGGAAGGGGGGCAGAGGACACTACTTTGCTTTCCTCCATGTTGTCCAAGCAGATCTCAACCTCAGAAAGGTTGCCTTCTCCTGATGTAGAGATATAAAATAAATTATATATAAATACTGTTGTTTTACTTTTTTATATGTCACATGACCTCTGTTCTCAACTGCCCTAGGGTCTTGGAGAGCTGAGGGAAGAAACTGCAGGGGTGCGTGTCGGCAGGAGGCAAAGAAACGGCAGTACACTGATCTTCCCGCGAAATAGCTGTGAATGGTGGTGTGTCAGCAGAAATCTGACCACTGCAGTACAAGCAGGCTATGTCCCCATGTACCCAAGCAAAGAAGAAAATTGACCATTTTGGGGTGGATATGCTTCCATGACAGGCGTGGTCAGTTTGAATAGGAAAGCAGGGGGGCTGGCAGGATCACCAGGTGTTTCACAGAAAGAAGGCAATGCAAAGAGAACAGGATATTTTTTGATGCAAGTGGATGGTAGACCAGGCACACATCAGAAATATGACATGTTGGGGTAGCAGACACTTTAGGAGCAGCAGGATACATTACATCTCTACAAGCAAAAAAGTTTAACAAAATACTTAGCCATGATGTAACGGAATAATTGTCTTATAGGGCATTTTTATAGTATCGTGCATTATTCTTGAAGCTGAACTCCAGCGTTAGCTTTAGTCTGGCGCAGTTCTACGGGATTCTTTCTTGTACTAAAATTGCTTGCTCCGATTTCACTGCACATTGTGAGCTTCTCATAATGTGCATTAAAAGCTGTATCACCCAGCTCATTTTCTGGCTGGAGGATGTCCATCAAATTCTATTCCTTTCCTTTCAATCATGTAGGCTCAGGAGTACATGCAGGCGTTACCTTGAGTAGTCTGCATGCAAATGTAGCCTGCCTAGGAAATCCCAAAACTCCAAACTGACTCCACCCATCAAAGATTCTTGTTAGTTGCATAACCCTCCTAAGATCCAGTGCACTGCTTACATCAGGGCAGAGGCTTTTGTGAGAAGAACTGAGGGTAATAAGGGTTTTAGAAAGCTACTATGTACAACACCCTGCCTGCCCCTTCCACTAGCCATGATCTACCTGCATTGCAAAGAAAAGCACAGAGATTACTGATTTTAAAATAAGGTATGTAATGAGAATGGAAAGGTTTTGTTATAAAAATGTATTAGCATGTTGATGAGAAAGAGGGAGGGAGAAATAAATTAATGCAAAATATAAGCAAATTAAAATTCAGCTTTAAATACCAACAATGGTATCAAGTGAGAAATAAATGCCGCTATTTCTTTTAGTAGCAGTTGTAATACTATTATTAAATGATTGTATATATATTTATTTCTTAAAGAAGAAAATACTTAAAATATATATTTGGTTATATCCATATCTTATCTTATCCATATTTTGCTATTATTGCATACAATTTTTTAACTGTACAAAACAAGATCATCCAATCATCACCCCTTGCTTGGATCATAATAGCATGGGAGATGAATTTCTGAGCTTTTAATAGAGTAGTAATAACTAAGTTAGACAGACCCCTGTCCTTGGCTTCGACAGCCATGTCGTTAAAGCCAGAGAATGTGAAGCAGGATGACAAATTGGTGCCTAGCACAAAAGATCTTGACAATCCAATAGAGCCCATGGAGTGTCTGCCAGGAGTCTTTGGTGTACCACATCCACCTGGGCCAGTCTGGAACTGTGAGTCACACCAGATTACCCTTCTTCTAGATCTTGCAAAGCAGACAAGGAAAAGCCCTGGAAGAGTAAAAGCTCTGTAGGTGGTAAACTGGCCCTTGAGACAGAGGATTTGGTTGATGTGGAAGAGCCCACAGTGTATTTGCCTTAAGGTAAATCAAGTTGGAGTACCACATATGCCTAGGTCAGTTGGGTGTTATGAGGTTCTTTAGTACGCTGTCCATCTCAATTCTGTGGAGCAGACGAAGAAGGAGTTTCAGGGCAGGAAAGGTATACCTAAGGTTGTACTGATCCCACAGATTCACCGGGGCATCCCTTTCTTCTGCCAGAGAATCTCTGGTGCTGGAGACAAACCTGTCCAGTTTGCTGTTGAATCTGGAGGCCGGGAGGTCCACATCCAGGTTCTAGAACACCTCCAGGTGTACGGACAATTCTCCTGGGTCCAGACATTACTGACTTAAAATACGTCATCATATATAGGAGTCCATTCCTTAAAAAATTGTATATTGCAGTTTGCAAACAGAGCCTGATAGTAAAACAATGATTTAGAAAGAGCTTTTAAAATAAGGATAACCTTGAATAATGGTACTAGACTTGTCACTTAAGAGAAAACAGCAATATGTAACATGTGTAGTGCAGTTGACATTTTTGTACCTAGGCATCCCCAACGTGTGCATTTAAGTATGTATACAGTGCCTTGCAAAAGTATTCGGCCCCCTTGAACTTTTCAACCTTTTGCCACATTTTTATTGCCACAGGCTTCAAACATAAAGATATAAAATTTTAATTTTTTGTGAAGAATCACCAACAAGTGGGACACAATTGTGAAGTGGAACGAAATCTATTGGATATTTTAAACTTTTTTAGCAAATAAAAAACTGAAAAGTGGTGCGTGAAAAATTATTCGGCCCCTTTACTTTCAGTGCAGAAAACTCACTCCAGAAGTTCAGCGAGGATCTCTGAATGATCCAATGTTGTCCTAAATGACTGATGGTGATAAATAGAATCCACCTGTGTGTAATCAAGTCTCTGTATAAATGCACCTGCTCTGTGATAGTCTCAGGGTTCTGTTGAAAGCGCAGAGAGCATCATGAAGACCAAGGAACACACCAGGCAGGTCCGTAATACTGTTGTGGAGAAGTTTAAAGCTGGATTTGGATACAAAAAGATTTTCCAAGCTTTAAACATCCCAAGGAGCACTGTGCAAGCGATCATTTTGAAATGAAAGGAGTATCAGACCACTGCAAATCTACCAAGACCTGGCTGTCCCTCTAAACTTTAAGCTCAGACAAGGAGAAGACTGATCAGAGATGCAGCCAAGAGGCCCATGATCACTCTGGATGAACTGCAGAGAACTACAGCTGAGGTGGGAGAGTCTGTCCATAGGACAACAATCAGTCGTACACTGCACAAATCTGGCCTTTATGGAAGAGTGGCAAGAAGAAAGCCATTTCTCAAAGATATCCATAAAAAGTCTCGTCTAAAGTTTGCCACAAGCCACCTGGGAGACACACCAAACATGTGGAAGAAGGTGCTCTGGTCTGATGAAACCAAAATCGAACTTTTTGGCCACAATGCAAAACGATATGTTTGGCATAAAAGCAACACACCTCATCACACTCAACACACCATCCCCACTGTGAAACATGGTGGTGGCAGCATCATGGTTTGGGCCTGCTTTTCTTCAGCAGGGACAGGGAAGATGATTAAAATTGAGGGGAAGATGGATGCAGCCAAATACAGGACCATTCTGGATGAAAACCTGTTGGAGTCTGCAAAAGACCTGAAACTGGGACGGAGATTTATCTTCCAACAAGACAATGATCCCAAACATACAGCAAAATCTACAAAGGAATGGTTCACAAATAAACGTATCCAGGTGTTAGAATGGCCAAGTCAAAGTCCAGACCTGAATCCAATCGAGAATCTGTGGAAAGAGCTGAAAACTGCTGTTTACAAACGCTCTCCATCCAACCTCACTGAGCTCGAGCTGTTTTGCAAGGAAGAATGGGCAAGAATTTCAGTCTCTCGATGTGCAAAACTGATAGAGACATACCCCAAGCGACTTGCAGCTGTAATCGCAGCAAAAGGTGGCTCTACAAAGTATTAACGCAAGGGGGCCGAATAATTTTGCACGCCCCACTTTTCATTTTTTTATTAGTTAAAAAAGTTTCAAAAATCCAAAAGAATTCGTTCCCCTTCACAATTGTTGGTGATTCTTCACAAAAAATAAAAATTTTATATATTTATGTTTGAAGCCTGAAATGTGGCAAAAGGTTGAAAAGTTCAAGGGGGCCGAATACTTTCGCAAGGCACTGTATGTCAGGGAAAGTGACAGAAGAAACTCAAACCGTAATTGGTGAAATCTTCCGTTTTTTTTCTTGTTAGGGGAGATCATTAAACAGGCGGGATAGCAGAATCCAGTAAACATAGCAGGGGGCCACCTAAGAGGGTTGGGCCTGTTTGGGGGGTCTTCAGAAACGACCCAGCACCCACATTCTCTTGGTATGAAAAAAAAAAAGATAAGGCAGCAGCCAGGAGTATATGCAAGAACCCTTGCTGCTGATGAAGCATGACATACGTCATGGCAGTAAGAGAGGTTAAGGGATTCCGAACTAGTAACAGCACTGACAGCAACAACAGGCTGTTTTATTTCAAATGCGGTACGCACAGCATCAATGAGAGCTGATATGGTATCTTTCAATTTGGGAACTATATCAGCTGACTGAGGCCCCTAAGAAAAAAAACGTATGCAGCATGGATTTGTGAGACTCTTAGTCATAACATCAGTAGCAGAAGGCAGAAGGCGCAGAGGCCACAACAGCTGCAGACATTGCTAGACAATGAAGCTGGAGGGGAAGGAGAAGAAACAACGATGACCTAATTTTGCTCTAAAATTCCAATATGGCTGCCAAAAACTCCTCTTTAATGCAGAGCAAGGGGACACACCTTACACAGCAATGGGAAACTCTGATGAGCGCATGGACTCTAGTGGGCAATAACGCTACCTACGCTGTAGGTGTTATGTTCCTCAGGCGGGACATTACAGGTCGTCCCCAAACTGTTAGTGGAACGAGAGCTAGCCGAACCCAATGCACCTATGCACACGCATACATGGTCTTTCCCTGAATGCAAAAGTGATGCTTTTGAGGAAATACCCCCATATGCATATGTGCAGTTTAACAGTCTCCTTCAGTCTCCTCTTGCATTACTAACTTACTAACTGACATATCTAACTGACATATCAACATGGATGTCACAACACTTCCTCAAACTCAATCTTTCTAAAACTGAGCTCATAATTTTTCCTCAAGCCCGTGCCCCTCCCCTGACTTCTCTATCAAGATCAATAATACAACCATCAGTCCCTCACCTCATGCCAAGGTGCTAGGTGTAATCCTAGACTCTGACCTGTCCCTTCAGCCCCAAATCCAATCACTGTCCAAATCGTCCAGACTTCCCCTCCGAAACATCTCCAAAATACACCCCTTTCTAACCGTTGAAACCACTAAGCAACTTATTCACTCCCTTGTTATTTCTCGCCTTGACTGTTGTAGCATTGGCCTACCTCTCTGCAAGATATCCCCTCTTCAGTCTATCATGAATGCTGCTGCCAGACTTATCCACCTTACCAATCATTCTGTGTCCGCCACTCCTCTCTGCCAATCGCTCCACTGGCTTCCCATTGCCCAATGAAAAAAATTCAAAACACTAATAAGGCTACTTTCACACTGAGGCGTTTTTCAGGAAATAAAGGGTTAAAAATAGTGGCTGTAAAGAACCTAAAAAATGCCTCCCCTGCGCTTGCAGGAGGGGAAAAAAAGACCTGCAAGCTCAATCTTTGGGGCATTGTGGTAGCAGTAAATACACCGCTCCTAAAATGCCCCTGCCATTGAAATCAATGGCCAGCGCTGCCGAAGCGCCCATAAAGCGTTTCGGCAGGGGCACTTTGTTTCAAATAACAAACGTGTTATACTTACCTGCTCTGTGCAATCGTTTTCCACAGAGCAGCCCCGATCCACCTCTTCTGGGGTCCCCCACCAGCGCTCCTAGCTCCTCTTCTTCCCCTTGTGCCACCATAGCTCGATCCCGAGCTGTGCTGTGTGTATATATTGACATACACAGTGGGGCACCACCCTGCTCCCCATTCCCCTGCTCCTTCGAAACTGGATTTGATTTACAACAGCAGGAGCCAATGAGTCCAGTGAGAAGGAAAAGAGCAGCACCGCTTCACAGTGCTGCATCGAGATCAGGCTCAGGACCTCATTTAGGATACTGTGTCCAATTCTGGAGATCTCACTTACAAAAAGATACTGATCAAATAGAACGAGTTCAGAGACAGGTAACAAAAATGGTGAAAGGTTTGGGGGATAAAACATATCGAGAGCGACTTCAGGAACTTACTATGTACAGTCTTGACGGAAGAAGGGAAAGGGAAGACAGGATTTAAACCTTTAAATACATCAAGGGGGTGAATAAGGTTCAGGGAGGCAGTCTTTTCAATATGAAACCAAAATTAAGAACACGGGACATGACCTTAAACTAACTGGAGGGAGGGCTTCAAACATGCTTGGGATAAACATAAATCTATAGTCAGACAATGAGGTTAATCAAAAAAAATAAAAAACATTGGCAGACTCTATGGACCACTCAGTCTTTTTCTCCTGTCACTTTTCTATGTTTCTATGTTATTTTTCTATGACCCGGGACAGACCTGCAAAATGCGGGACTGTTCTGAGCAATCCGGGACATGTGGTCACCCTACTTTACAACCAGTTTAAGGTCAGTGCTGGTATCTCAAGGCCCAGAATTAGGGAAGCCCAAGTGGGAGAACCAACACCGTTCCCATGGCCCTCTGCTACATTCTTCCTTACCAAAGTACACAGTAGCTCCAATCAACCTCATAAGCTTGATCCACCTTATATGGGGATCCTGCCAGAGCTGCAGGGACAACAGGCCACTTCCTATAAAGAAGGGGACCTTAGCTAGGGAATAAGTTAACTCCTTGCTGCAAACTGCAGAATCACACACAATGATGTAGATGAAAATAGAAGATATAAAATGATGTGGCAGTTGGATATTTAACCAAATTTGAGCACCTGTAGCCAGCAGTGGGAGCTATTTACAAAGAACTGCATATCACAGACTGCAGCTGTTTCACGGCACACGATCTTTGCCCTGCTTAAAAAGATAAATGTCACATATGAATAGGTTATATTCATGCAGCAAAAGAACGTGTACTCTGTTTGAATATTTAAG
The DNA here is from genome assembly GCA_037952835.1 of Lithobates septentrionalis. Lineage (NCBI taxonomy): Eukaryota > Metazoa > Chordata > Amphibia > Anura > Ranidae > Lithobates > Lithobates septentrionalis. The sequence goes on from JBBDGP010001689.1 coordinate 799,545, forward strand.
CAATAAACAGCTGACAAAGTTTCCAAACTCAAAACGAGCTATTATGATGAGACTTTGAAACAAAGCACTGTAATGGCCTACAGACAACTTTCCCCGATCTACCGAACTCCTATTAAACACTGCCACTGGAGATCTGAATGAGTAACAATTCTCACCTGTGTGTTAAAACAGCTGTTCTAGTTAGGATTCAGAGCATACACTGGGGAATATCTTTTTTTTTTTTTTTAGTTTGTCAGACTAAACCCAGACTAATGAGCTTGTTGTAAAATCTCCATAAATTCACCAGGTTATGGAAGTAAAAATCTAAGCAAGTCCTGGGAATGTTAATCTTTTCATTTGTAGACTCTAATGAGCAGGGCCCTCTGATTCCTCTTGTGTTGAATCATATTGTACTTGTACTGTCTGCTTTCATTTTGAAAAGTGCTGTGCAAACTGTTGGCGCTAGATAAATCCTGAATAATAATCATAATCCACGAAAGAAGAGAATGAACAATTGAGTCACCTAAAATAGATATAAACCCTAACTGAATAACATTTACTCAACGGTTTCTCAAGCTCAAAATCTTCCAAATTTATAGCAAACCAGGGTAAGGAATTTTGTGTCAGAACTGCTTTTTCCCTATTTAAGGAGTAAGTTCAACTTTCAGGTTTTTAGATTTTCATTAAATACCCCTATGCAATTCTACATCTAATGAATAGTACATACCATAGCTTCTCCTGTTGGAAATAGTGAATATCCTTCCTTCCATCTCAGTTGCGGCTATTTTGGGCCCTCTCCAGGAAAAGCACTTGCCTCTCATTCCTCTCCATCTTGCCATTGTACAAAATGTTGTAACCCCTAGTGGTCACTCTGGGCCAAACAACCTGCGCACGCTCACAATATGACCTCTCCCTGCTCCAGTTAACCTGGCATTTGCTCCAGGCCATTCAAATTCTGCACAGTGCTCTCAGCTAGAGAGGGAGCCCCCCCTCTGGTTCTTGGATGTAATCAATGATGACCCGATTCGCAAGTGTGTCTGGGGCCTAAAGCTCTGGTGAGTCTGAGAAGATTATTTATTTTGCAATTGGTCACATAACCATTTGTACACATGATTGACATTGTGAAACAGTTCCATAATCCCTATGATTATGTCAGATTTTTAAATCTCAAAGCAGTACATTGTTTTGCATAGAAATTTGGCGTTTTATATTGTAGGCCTGTGATTCTTAGTAATAACACACTTAAATCTGTCCAAACAAGAGTCTAGTAGACATCCCAGGTATGATAAAGTTTGAAACACGAAATCATAAATTATAATATAATAAATAACTATAAATAAGTATAAAAAATAATAATAAAATGAATTTCCCCACGAATCACTATCGCTCAATTCTGCAAGTGTTCTAATTTACTATCGCTGTTTTCTAGCTCGTCTAAAACCACTTTTGATGTAAAGGGACACTTTTTGGTTGCTATGGACAATCTCATGTTTCCAGGCAGAAAGAACAGACTTTATAATATAAAAGTGCATGCAGGTCATTAGACAAAGCACTGGGGACAAAAGGGAGGTTAAATGATTTGATACAGTAATGTAATCTGTAAGGTTACAGTGTACTGTATGTGTTATGTTATTTGTACTTTTTGAATTTGCTGCCGGGCTCAGGGAACGGAGCCTGAAACACAGAGCATCGGGTGGATGATCCAGCGGGGACACAGCGGGGGGACATCGCAGGATCCTGGTGACAAGGTAAGTAACCTGGACCAGGATTCTGCAATGCAATCCCGAGTGTGGCTTGGGGTTACAGCTAATGGTACTGAAATTTAACCCCAAGCCACACTCGGGAATACCGCCAGGAGGGTTAATTATGTTTTGGTGCATGATATTGAAGAAGATGCACTAGGTTTCGCTTTATTACTGTAGTTATGTTCTTCTACCTGTTTACGGTGGTTTTGGTTTCCCAGCTCAGTGTTCCTCTGAGTGGAGCCATTCCTCTTGGCAGTAATCTCTTCTGTCCTAGTCCTTTGATCCACTGTGGTCTTTCCTTGGTCATTGGCAGATTCCACTGTCCTGCAGGGGACTTCTCCTCATCTTCGGCCATCTAGTAATCCTGAGGTGCAGATCCTTAGTCCTTTCTTCCTAAGTCCGGGTGATCTGGACGCTTATATCATCCTCGTTAGACAGGTTGGTGGATGGAACTGGACCTACCTCCCTCAACATAGACACAGATGTCTGCATCCATATAGGAGGATCGGTTATCATCCCAATGGGACCTATGAGTCCCTTGTACCTTTGATCTTTTTATCCTAAGTGGATTTTTTACAAAACACGGATGTATCTTACACCATGAATGGATAGTGGGTCTGTATAAGATCAAATTTTAAACGCTTCTCTTTATCTTTGGATATGGACTGGGGTGTTTCCATGATTTGGATACGTCCATGTATATATACCCCAATGACCCTCCATGTTCGACCCACTGTGGTTTAAGTTCCTTGTATGCTCCAGTGCCCACCCAGGGAGATGGTGTGCTAGTCCTACCCTACACTGAGATGAGTGCTGTATGGTTTTCATAGCCCTGATGAAGCCAATCTTTGCAAAACGCGTTGCGTATGAAGACCTAACATACCAGTATTCACCTTCCAAGTGTACAAACACAAACAGTGAAATCTATGAGCACAATTGCTTTTAATTAGATGCACATATATTATGTGATATGGTAATGTTTTCTATTGAATAAACTGCAATATTTTACAGTATTGATTGTCTTGCTCCTTCTGTGGCCTGCATAGTCCGATATCTCTGTGCTATTTTTTTTCCATATATTTCTGTTTGGCAGTGTCTCAACCTCCTGGAGGTGGCAGTGTAACCCTGACTGTTTCTGAATTCCTGTGTCCCTGAACATACCTTTACAGTAATTGCATCTTATTTTTGGCTAAATGGGCACAATCTCTGCCCTAAAAAATCTTGTGGAAAGTTATAGGTGCAAAGGGGAGCAATCCAGTGATAAACTTATTTTAGATCAGGATGTCCAACAAATTTATATAGGTGTAAGAGTCAGAAGTCCACAGAATTTTAGCCGTATAGTGTAGCAATCCTCTTAGCCTTTTTAAACTGTAAATTTAAAAAGTAATAGTCCTGCAACCCAAAAGACCCATGTTTGAGCTGCTCAGTGTCTCAGAAGGGGTGTAAATCCTCAAAGTCCACCGCTATGAATGCCCATGACTAAGCTCTGAGGGGCGGAGTGAAACGCGTTGGCCGTGTGGTCTGGTCGGAGTCCAGGCTGAGGTTATCACTAACACATTGATCAGAGGGATTGTTCAGATATGCGGCTAAGGGAGACCCTTTTCATACCCAGTAATTACAGGAGCTGAGACAAGCTCCCTCCCAGACTGGCACTCATAGCAGTGGACTTTGAGGATTTACACCCCTTCTGAGAGCCTGAGCAGCTCACACATGGGTGTTTTGGGTTGCAGGCTATGAAAATATGCTTTGCGCATCTGACATCCCCCTGCACTATGAGCTGCCTTGGCAGCCAATTGGAGACCTCTTACAGGACAAGGGTTTTGCCAGTAGCCAAGCCTCACACATTCATTAATGGTCATGGTTGGGGGAGTGGGCAGCTTTCGTAAGAGAAAAAATGGCAATTGGCCTGGAAAAATTCCACCTGGCCAATCAACACTCCCCTGAAAACACACAAGCAGAAGATGTTAATCACCATTATAAAGCACCTACAGGTATGCAAGTGTTCCCTAACCATGAATGGCCCCAAGTTAGCCCTGATATAGGTGATATAGGTGAGGGATATTCCGATTAAAAAAGGTAATGGCATACACATTGTGGGTGTCAACTCTTTGTCCAGACTTTTAAACATTTTAAATCTCTAAAGGGTGTGCTCTAAATTCATTTTTTGAGATGGACAAAATAATCAGTATTCTGTGCCTTTAATAGCAATGGAAAGAGTCACGTAAAGGGCAGATTTTTATGCATCCACAAGGTGCCACAATTGGATTTTAGTCCCTTCAGCACAGCATAAATTCATTACAACAACATATGACACAGTTTAATGCCAATTTGTGCAAAATCCCTGTCAAATGACGTGAAAAGGCAATGGAAGAATGGGGAGAAGGGATTTATAAAGCGGTGGACTAAATCGTTGTGACATCTCTCAGATCTGCACCTTGCCCTGTGCCTTTGTATTAATTGGGGGGAAGAGCAGCAGAGAGACAATGCAGAGCTCAAATAATTAATGGTAGCTACTCGCTGTGATACAGCCACAGAAAAAAAAAAAACATGCATGCTTACATTAATGCTTATTTATTGATTTCAGATCAGCAGCAACAAGTCTTATTAAGATCCCCATATTTCTTGGTGTTCATTAGGACTGCTCTGTCAACAAGAGACGTCAGCTTAGCAGCAAACCCTTGAGGGCAACAGGTCGCTTCGCTGCAGCCCACAGGAGTCCTGCTGAGCCACATTACTGTGACTAGCAACAAAAGAAAGGATTTAAATATCCCACACGCTAATTCATCTGATGATGACTCATGTACAAAAGGATTAAAGTATCATTTTAATTTGCAGTTTACTCCCTCAACCCACCAATCTAACGCTGAGTGCTGCTATTAATCCATTGCTGAGTTGTATATTAACGCTGCATGTTGCTATTTGGAACACATTACCTCGGGTGTGTGTCGGGCAATTTCTTGTATTATAGTGGAAGATTTTTTTTTTTTTTTGATGTTTTCATTAGGGTCCTTAAGGCATGTCAGAACAATGGGGAAGATTTTAGCCTCAATAACATGTTTGGCCAAATCCACTGAATGCTTCAATATTTGACTGGACAGCACCTGTCGCTGTTGCGTGGGTAAAGAAAATGATAGTCAAGTTGGTTTTTGGCACGTAGAGTATCATTTTTCAAAAAGCAGTTGTGATGTAAAAAGTGCAGGAACCCCCAGCAACCAAGATTTTAGTTCCTTGCAAAAAAAATCAGTAGCATATTATTATTTTGACACAAATACAGATCAGTGCACCTAATGTATCGATTTTGCATTTGCTGTCTATGTCCTGTTTTTTTACTTGGATTTTTTCATAGGGACTGTAGCACCCTCTACCTAGGTAGGTGCTAGAGGTGAGTTGTTTTTTGGTGAGTGCAGGTAAATTTAGACAGGCCTAGCTGGAAGCGCTGAACATTACTGGGAGCCTGTGTGTCTGAGTGCCGTTGGTGACGGATCTTTTCACTTATAGGGCGTACACACGGTCGGACTTTGTTCGGACATTCCGACAACATAATCCTAGGATTTTTTCCGACGGATGTTGGCTCAAACTTGTTTTGTCTACACACGGTCGCACAAAGTTGTCGGAAAATCCGATCGTTCCAAACGCGGTGACGTAAAACACGTACGTCGGGACTATAAATGGGGCAGTGGCCAATAGCTTTCATCTCTTTATTTATTCTGAGCATGCGTGGCACTTTGTCCGTCGGATTTGTGTACACACGATCGGAATTTCCGACAACGGATTTTGTTGTCGGAAAATTTTATCTCCTGCTCTCCAACTTTGTGTGTCGGAAGATCCGATGGAAAATGTCCGATGGAGCCCACACAGGGTCGGAATTTCCGACAACACGCTCCGATCGGACATTTTCCATCGGAAAATCTGACCGTGTGTACGGGGCATTACTCTGCATGGATCATTTTCAGGATTGGATTCCTTTATTGCACATATGGACTGCTTAGATCAGGGGTCTCAAACTGGCGGCCCTCCAGCTGTTGTGAAACTACAAGTCCCATGAGGCATTGCAAGGCTGACAGTTACAAGCATAACTTCCTCAGGCAGAGGCATGATGGGACTTGTAGTTCCGCAACAGCTGGAGGGCCACCAGTTTGAGACCCCTGGCTTAGATAATATGGACTGATTTTGTGATGCATTGTCAAGATTAAGTTCTATTTACGCATTGGTCACTTTTTGCACTTTATTGCACTATTGATTGAATTTTATTTTTTGAAGTTTATTATAGTTAACCATTTGAGCGCTGCTTATATTTTTCTAAACCTGTGCTTTGCCCATACAGAGAGGAGCATCATGTTTGCTTTAAAGTGTTAGTTCACCTTTACAGAAAATCTGTAAAAGGTGACCTAACACTGGACCCCCCCCCCCCTCCGTTGTTCTTACCTCCCATGAGTTGTCAAGTCTCCCACAAGCATCTCCACCGGTCCCTGGTGGGTCTCCACTGCTCTCTCTATGTCCAGCGCTGAAAGGATGGACCAGACTGGTCAGCAGTATTACATGGATGGAACTGGTAGCTGAGAATTTGCAGGAGGTAAGTACAGCAGGGACCGAAGGGCAAGGGAACTGCTGTGTGTGGTGTTAGGTCACCTTTACAGATATTCTGTAAATGTGACCCAATCCTTTAATGAAGCCCTTCCTAGCAGCATATACTCACTTTTCCTACACTGACACTACACTAACAAGACTTAGGAAAGGACATCCTATATGAGCCTTGAGTTGCTTTATGCCGCGTACACACGGTCGGACTTTTCGTCTACAAAAGTCCGACGGACGCCGACGGACAAAATACGGCTGACAATCCGATCATGTGTGGGCTTCCCCGGACTTTCAGCGGACTTTTCCAGCCGCAAATCTGACGGACTTTAGATTTGAAACATGCTTCAAATCTTTACGTCGTAACTCCGCCGGACCCAGAAATCCGCTCGTCTGTATGCTAGTCCGACGGACAAAAACCCACGCTAGGGCAGCTATTGGCTACTGGCTATCAACTTCCTTATTTTAGTCTGGTGTACGTCATCACGTACGAATGCGTCGGAGTTTTGTGTGATCGTATGTAGGCAAGTCCGTTCGTTAGAAATTCTGCCGCAAGTCCGCCAAAAGTCCGCCAAAAGTCCGCCAAAAGTCATTTGAAAGTCTGTCGGACAGGCTGTCGGACTTTTGTAGCCGAAAAGTCCGACCGTGTGTACGGGGCATTAGAGCTTACACACAGCTGAGTACTCTCTTTGCCCTCATGTGGTAGTACTGGGCCAATCACCAAGAGAAATGTGCACAACCAGAAGTACCGGGTTTTTCCACTGCCAGCTAAACAGAGAGATGGGGGATTGAAGAAAGGCGTGTGTTTTCTGAGAAGTGCAAGGCAGTAATAATGCAAACCTGTTGCTTTGCCTTGCATAGTAAAGTCACAAATTTTCTTCAAAGCTTGTGTTATTGGGCTTTTGTTCATTTCAATAGATTTAGCATTCCCATACAAGCCCATGGGAATGTGTAAAAGATTGCAGTGCTTGAAATGAGAATATAAAAAATCCTTCTTGAAGTGTCCTAAGTATCTCAACAAGTCCCCTGGCCATCACCAGACAAGCGAGTAAATCACTCACCAGATCAAAGGACCCCACAGGTATAGGGATCAATTTATGCCTTATAAATCAGCTACAACCTTTGATGTATACATCTATTAACTGAACCTAAAGGATACACCAATCACGGCCATTGTAATATTAATGGCTTACCCCTATGAACTAACAAGCCAATATGGACGCACTAATATCAAAATACTAGGATATCTCTTGTGGGGAGGTGCAGTGTGGTGCAGCAGCAGTAAACAGTCCAGTTGCAGTAACAGAACTGTATTGAAGTTAAAGTTCAACAAGGCACCGACAGCGTCTGTCTTGAAGGACAAAATGCGGCCTGGCCAGTCCATACCCAAATGGGGGAGGCATCCAGGAAGGATGGTGTGTCCCTGCTCTATCCCTACTCATTTGGAACATCTCCCTGCTGCTAACTACTGTTCCTGACAGATGGGTGGCCTGTTCCTACACTGCCCACATCAAGTCTGGGAGCCAGGGTCTTAAATAGACTCCAAACAAATACTGTATCATCACAGAGTGGGGCTGTGGATACTCCATAGAATAAACAGTGCCACGTCCCATTCAGATTAAAGAGAATTTAGGGTATATGAGCTTGGACTTTTTAGGCACAACAAAACAAAAATCCTCTAGAGCAACTGCACTTGCAAAGTGCACATTCTATTTGCCTTTAGTAAATCCACCCCATCGAATACAATAACTTCCTCAAAATTGTCATGAATAAATGAACAATATATAAATATACAGTATGTGAATATACATTAGAAATTGCAGTGCAAAACATTAAGTGTAAAGTGAGTACAATAAATATATAAAGCGCTGCGTAAATTGATGGCACTATATAAGTAAATATAATAAATAAATAAATCTGTATTTGTTATCAATAAAGCAATTCATGTCCCACTTGATATTTAGTCAATGGGGAGCATATGGTGTATGTAACTTGTAAATCCACCATGTTTCCCTTCTGGAGACTTCTCCCTTTTTTTACATCCTCTCCAATGGGGATTTAACTTTTATAATCCTACAAACTTAATCCCACTAGGATCCCTGTTGTGATAGATATCAAAGTGGGCAGACAACATTTTCTTTTGAAAGCCCTCAATCTCACTCTCAGAGTCTGTTTGGTCCTGCCAACATACTGCAGATCACATGGGCACTGGAGAAGATATACAACATACTGAGAGTGACTGAAAACAAAAGAGTCAATTAAGTATGCTCTATTAGTACTATACGATAAAGGGTGCTTTCTTTTTCCATTCACCTCTATTTATTGTACAGATGACACCTTATTTACAAGGAAAAAAAAAACATTTGTACTCTTCAACCAAGTTATTTTAGGAGGATAAAGTATATTAAGCACATGGATTTTTTCCACAATAAATAATAATAAAAAAAATGCAGGACTATTGGGCAATGCTTTAGGTAAAGCTAGCTTTCTCTTAAGAATGGCCCAGAATTTTTTCTTATTATAAAATTAGGAAGAAAACAGGTAATAAAGGCACAATCAAATGTAACAGTATCTATTTATGGGTTGCCTGGGTTTAGTAATAAACCATTCCTATTTATTTGACCAACCTCAGATATTTTTTTTATCTAATCAGTCTTCAGGGTATCCTTTTTTTTAAAAAAAACAGCTTTTTAGAACATCAACATGCTTTTAATGATCTATGTTGTCTCGTCACAACTCCTCCTAATAAGAATAGATTGTCCTTTTGGGATATTCTGCACCGAAGTAGCATGGTGGCAGTTTGTAGTTGGAATGTATCCATTTCTCTTGCTACTTTAAAAAAAAAAATTAGAACAAATCCTGCCATCTCTATTAAAAAAATAAGATCTTTAATATTAACTTTTTGATCACTATGTTCATGGGAAAGTTTTTAATATATCTGTTATCATAATTAAATTCTTCCATGAAAGATTGGAGGGAAATAACACCCCCATCACATATGAGGACGACATCATCTTCAAAAAATTAATTGAGGCGAGGATCAACCAAAGATGATGTCCTCTCTCTACTTCATCATAAGCAAATTTGTCATGCTTGGGGCATATTTAGCCCCCATCATGACACTTTTATTCTGGAGATAAAAGTTAAACTATTAAACCAGAAGTAATTGTGCCCCATGGTAAACTCTAGTGCATCAATCATAAAAGATTTATGTTCCTTTGGTATAGCTTAAGAGTGATCCAAATAACACCAAACAGCTTCAATACCTTGTTGACGTAGGATACTGGTTTAACGTGGAGCAACCTTAGCCGTTACCAACAAACAAATTTCTCTGTAATCTATTGTACTACTCAAAGGCATTGATTGTATGCTTGATGTTCCTCAAGTAGGATGGCCTATCCCTCACGAAATGCTGGAGAAAGTAGTCGATATATAATTCTCCAATGGTGATCTAAAGGAGTCAGTCCCATAAATAATTGGGTCTCCCTGGAGGATCGTGAAGAACTTTGTGTACCTCAGGTAAATAATAAATGATGGGAACTTTAGAATCATAACAAATTAAAAACTGCTTGTGTTTTCTATTCAAAAGCAAATAAACATAACCCTGTATATGTTTCAACTTTTTTATAATTATAAGTGGGATCCTTCTTGAGTGGGAGGAACATGTCACTATCAGATAAAATATTACTCATTTCATTAAAATAGTCATCTTTGTCCAAAACTTCTCTGAGAACGCAAATCCTGTTTCAAGTAGATCTAATGCAGACCAGGTCAATTCAACTGCAGGTCAAATGCACCTATCAATGAATTCTGAATGATCTCAGAAAATACGTAAACAGGAGGTCCACCCACCCCTGCAAAAATGAAAAGCCAGCAGCTACACATACTGCAGCTGCTGACCTTTAATAATAGGACACGTACCTGTCCTGGAGTCCACCGATGTCTGCACCGCAGCTGATGTTTCCATCAGCTGTAGGGTGCTGCCGCCGCAATTGTGGGTAAGGGAACCTGGCATTGTAGCATTACAGCTTCACGCCGGGTCCTTACTGCGCATGCGTGAGGCACTGCTGCACTCTACTACTGGCCCGGCGGTGGGGGAAGGGGGAGGGAGGAGGAAGGAGCCGAGCTGTGATGTAATTCGCCGCGGCCCGGACTCCCGGAAGTCAAAGACGGGTATCCGCTTCCCCCCTCCCCCCCGAAAGGTGCCAAATGTGGCACCGGAGGGGAGAGGGAGACAAATGAGCAGAAGTTCCACTTTTGGGTGGAACTCTGCTTTAATGTAAAATGGATGCCATCAACTGTCATATGGATTCCATCAACACTAACCCAAAGCCTGTTGACACAGGCCCTTAAACTGGCCATACACTGATAGTTTCTATTACTTTACTGTTTACTATACAAAACTGATGGAGGAATCTTCCACTATGGCTATTGCATTTTGGCGGTCAGTTCCGCCGTCTGTCAAAATACCCATACATCTGCTATATCAGATTGGATGTAGCTACTGTTTAGCCAAAACATTTTCAGAAGGCTCCTTTGGCAAAAAGTGATCTAAAAACTAATGTAGGAGAGGGTAGAAGAGGGTGGAGCCGACATAGCGAATATTGGTTGATTCCTCAGCAATGTATGGCCAGCTTTAAGTTGCTCAGTGTTCAAAATCAGGACCTAGGGATGAACCAAATGTATCTGGGTTCGCCTTCAGGCAGGTTAGCAGAATATGAGTAAAGTTCAGGTGTGGAATTTGAACCCTATTAAAGCCAATAATTTCTGAATGTTAAAAAAACACACATGGCCCTTTTCTAGGCCAATGGGAAAGGGATTGTCAAACAAACACCATAGGGGCTGAGCACTGCCCTGGGGAACATGCACCAAAACAAAGTTTTTTTTTTTTTTATCTGTTTGGCATGGAGGAGTGATCATAATAAGCTTTAAGGGCAACATCAAAAATGCTAAATTCTATTAAATAACATGCTTAGTGGATGAACATAACCTGCCTGTGAAGTGACACGTCTATACATTGTATACAATTTACTACAGCAAAAAAAAAAAAAATGCAGTTGAAATTTCCAACAAATGACTGCTTCGTCCACTTTAGTTTATGTATAAATTGCTGGGGATTCCCTTCATCTATATCAGAACATTATCCTAGATGGGGGCCTGATATAGATGTTAATGGGGTAAAAAAAAAACAGCATGAGGAAAAGTACATTCCAGACCTTTTTCCCACTGATAACTGGAGGTTTTCGGGGAGAGACCTAGGGGCCCCTCCTTGAGTGAGAGGTCACCCATTTCTGGTACTGCTAGCAGGGGCTGAGCCATTGAAAGCAGGACACCAAGTGTACCCAATACATACCACACCTATACTGCACTCTTTACTTGAATTTTTTACAAAGCTAGACTGCACCTATACCGCATTATACCAAACCATCTGAACCATCTACCTTGCACTTGTGCCAAGACTATACCATATCTATACTGCACCTATACTGCATGCAGTTTAACTGGGACTGTCGTTAAGTACAAAGACACTCCTAAAGGGCCCCAAACGATAGCTGGCAGAAAAACATCAAATGCCATCTTATGCCTAGTCCATACTGTTAATCACTTTGTATGCTAAATTGTGTTAATATTATTGTTAATCCATTTTTAATCCAAACAAGTTCATGTCCTTTTTTTTTTACAGGAAACCCACTTTAAGGCAGCTTCTGCCCTGACCATGGCTACCCGTCATTATGTAAAGTGGCATTTGTGTAACAATCCTACCCCCTTATATACCGGTATATAAGGGGGTTAGCCATAGGGCTTCATGCCTCGCTCCCAGTCTCGGAGATTCAGGAGGTATCTGACCCAAGAGGTAGATTGTGATCCTTATATGTAGGCTATACGACAAACCATTCACTCTGGGTAATGCATATTGTCCTAATCAGGGTCAGGTCCCTATGTTGTTAGCTCTCTTAAGACAGCTGGACACCCTCTGCAAAGGCAAGGTCAATATTGGAGAAGATTTGAATATTTTGCCCAACCCATTCCTTGATACCATATCCCTATCCCCCGTCTTTCTTTGTCTCAACTTAAACGGATCGAAGTGCTGACTACTTGAATACCAGTTGGTGGATGTGTGGTGAGTGTTGCATTCCACTGAACTGGATTATATCTGTCATTCCTTAACTCATTCGACCTATAGTTGGATAGACTTCTTCTTATGCCGCGTACACACGAGCGGACTTTACGGCGGACTTTGCCCGGCGGACTGGATTTCGTCGGACAATTCGATGTGTGTGGGCTCCAGCGGACTTTGTTTGCTCAAAAGTTGGACGGACTTAGATTTGAAACTTGTTTAAAATTTATCCGTTGAAATCGAGTCCGGTCGAAAAGTCCGCCGTCTGTATGCTAGTTTGACGGACAAAAAGCCACGCTAGGGCAGCTATTGGCTACTGGCTATGAACTTCCTTGTTTTAGTCCGGTCGTACGTCATCACGTACGAATTCGATGGACTTTGGTGGATTGTGTGTAGGCAAGTCCGTTCATTCAGAAAGTCCGTCGTAAAGTACGTAGAAAAATCTGCCGGGCAAAGTCCGCCGTAAAGTCCGCTCGTGTGTACGCGGCATAAGTCTCCCATTGTCTACTTAGTTTGCAACCTCACACATCCATTGGGTCTCAAATCTAGTCTGACCATTTTCCTTTTTTTTTCTTTTTACTTACTATGCCACGCTCCTCCAAACCTTTTTGCTTCTTGGGGACTCAATGAAGCTCTTCTTGAAGATGTACCAACACATGTGGCGGTCATAAAAAAACATCTCTCTATACCAAACAGATCATGCCTCCGACAGCACTGCAGACCAATTAAATGGGAGGCTTTAAAGGCTAAGTTCACTTTTTTTTTTCTAAATTCCAGCTCCCCTATGCACCAATATAGCATTCATGTACTTTTTTTGCAAAAATATGAAAGCTTTCCATAAAATCTACAGATACGTACCTTACTGTCCTACATCCTTGATTCAAAACATATCTATTGCCTCTGTCTTATGACCTTACAGACTTACAGAAGGAAGGAGTTGACCAGCTGATCTCATTAGCACACACCCTGCATCATCCACCCTCCCACTCCCAGCTGCACGTTTTTTTTAATGAAATACAATCAATCAGTGATTACGCTTCTCACTAAATATACAATCAGATTGCATAGTGTATGGCCATCTTTATACAAGTACATAGAAGGGAGTGGACAGAAAAACTCAGCTGTCAAACCCCTTTAACATATCTGCATAGCGGAAACTCGCATTCCCACATGCATTTTTTTTTTTTTTAGCGTTAAGCAGGGGGGGGGGGGAGTTTTGGACCAATTTCACTAAGCACACATAGGGCAGCCCATCCACCTGAATGTTCTTCCCTACATGCAGCATTCACCCCAAAGAAGCTTCCGGATTTTTTTTTTTAGAACGGAGCTTGGTGCGTTTTTTACTGAGATATTTGGTGCAGCGCATTTCTGAAATGCAAGGAAACGCACAGATGTGAATGGAGCCTCATTTTTCTTGTGTTATCGCACCAATTTCACTTTCAGGCCCCATTCACATCTAGCATAGTGGGAGCGAACATTTTGTGGCTTGTGTTTCCTGTGACACGCATAGGGCAGCCCGTTAATTTAAATGCGCTGTAGGATTTGTGGCTTATGGGACATGTTGGCGTTTTGTGGGTTGCATGTTTTTTACTGTGCATTTTGCAGCATTTGCCACTCGTTTTTTCACATAGCAAAATGTGTGTTTTGTGTCTGTGTTCGGTGTGCCATACACTATACATTCTGTATGTACAATCTCCTTTAGATTTACCAAATTTATATAATAGGAGGAAACACCTATCAAGCCAATCACTCTGTATCCAATCAGGCAGGCCCTTGCGCTACATAATTGATGGCAGATCTAAAGGAGATTGTACAATCAGATTGTATAGTGTATAGCCACCTTTATACACCTAAAATTACTAGTTATGCTTTCAGTGTTATTAATTGTTAACAACACACCAAACACAGAAGCAAACACACATTTTGGCATGTGAAGAAACAAATGGCAAATGCTGCAAAATGCACAGTAAAAAACACGCAACCCACAAAACGCCAACATGCCCTATAAACCACACATAGCACAGTCCATTTAAATCAGCAGGTGTGTCACTGGAAAAACGAGACACAAAATGTGCGCTCCCACTATGCTAGATGTGAATGGGGCCTGAAAGTGAAATTGGTGCGTTAACACAAGAACAATGAGGCTCCATTCACATCTGTGCGTTTCCTTGCATTTCAGAAATGCGCTGCACCATAACTCGCAGTAAAGACGCACCAAGCTCCACTCCACTCCACATTCAGGTGGATGGGCTTCCCTATGTGTGATGAGTGAAAATTCAAACACCTCCCCACCTCGCTAACAAAAAAAACGCATGTGGGAATGCGAGTTCTCGCTATGCAGAGATGTGAAAGAGGCTTGACAGCTGAGTGTATCTGTCCACTCCCTTCTATGTACTTGTATAAAGATGGCCATACACTATGCAATCTGATTGTGTATTTAGTGAGAAGGGTAATCACTGATTGATTGTATTTCATTTAAAAAACATGCACCTGGGAGTGGGAGGGTGGATGATGCAGGGTATGTGCTAATGAGATCAGCTGGTCAACTCCTTCCTGTGTCATAACCTACAGTCTGTAAGGACGTAAGACAGAAGCAATAGATACGTTTTGAATCATGAATGTAGGACAGTAAGGTACGTGTCTGTAGATTTTATAGAAAGCTTTAATATTTTTGCAAAAAAAATACATGAATGCTCTATTGGTACATAGGGGAGCTGGAATTTAGAAAAAAAAAAGTGAACTTAGCCTTTAAAGTGTGTTATCAGAGGAATGCTGATAGCTGAGTGTGCTTGCTTGAAAAAGGAATGTTCATCTGAAATTGCTAAACTTTTGCAGGAGATCCATGTGCCAGAGATCCAACTTTAAGGCACCTTTGATGCTAGCACCTTTCAAAAATTGGAAGGGAAACGTAACAACCTCCATCAATTGTGAGACCAGGCCTATTTTCACCACAAAGACTGCATTTGTCAGACCATGTAGGAGTTCGGCAACAAGGCAAGTAGACTGCTTGCTAGATCAATTCACAAGAAATTAGGGAGAACATACTGTACATCCCCAAGATACGCTGTCCTAAGCAGGGCATGGTATATTCATCTAAAGTGATCGCTCAGTATTTCTAGACTACTATTCCGCCCTATACAATATCTGAAAGCCTTTCACCACCTCCTCCTTGCACCAAACTCGCAAGGCTTTACCCATTTATCTCAACACATTTCCCAACAGCTTTACCAAGCATCAATCAGTTGATGGCCGAAGCTTTAAATGATCCATTTACCACCAATGAAATTCTTCAAATTATTAAAATACTCGCATCAGACAAAAGCTAGGGCCCAGATTGATCCTCTAACTCCTGTTATAAACAATTCCAAATAAGCCCCGCTCCCATCTACTTTTAACACCATCTCAGACTCGTGCTCTTTCCCGTGTCATTCCCAGGAAGCACACATCACTCTCATCCCCAAAGACCAGAAAGACCCTACTCAAAGCTCTAGTTATCATCCAATTTCCCTCATTAATGTCGGCCTTAAAATCTACGCCAAACTGCTCGCAGACAGACTACAGACCCTTATGATAAAAATATTAAAAAAGGGATAAACATCACTTAAGAAGTATGCAAAAAATACATGACCACCTCACCCCAAATAGAGGGGTGGGGTTCCAGGAGCCAAAATTGGGCAAAATGCAAAAAATTAACATAAGGTTCAAAAGAACCAGAGTTTAAAGGAGAGGGTGCCCAAATGGAAAGCTCCCCAGATCATATGTATTAGTCAAAATTGCATTAGTACAAAAGTTCCAATATTAACCAAAAATATTTTGGTTTGATTATTTGGATAGATAGATATATATATATATATATCCAATAATATTAATATTGGAATTTTTGTACTACTAAAATTTTGACTAATACATATACTGCGGTGAGTTTTCCATTGGCGCCCCTCTTCTTTTACCTCTAGTTCTTTTGAACCTTAGTTACATTTTTTACATACAGCCCCTTATGTCCACGGTTATCAACTTGGACCAAGTGGGCTTCATGCCCATGCACCATTATGGGCATTAAAACCCAATCTCTCATTTCTTGCTGTCAGACACAGAAGGTCCCCTTCTGCCTCCTTTCATTAGACACCCTATTTGGGAATTCCTGAAAGCTTTCGAGCAAATTGGTTTGCTTGGGATTCATACCAAAAATACTGGTGCTATACTCATGCCCAACAGCTCACATTAAGGTGAATGCCCTCCTATCTACCCCAGTTCATATCTCCAATGGCACACTTCAGGGGTATCTACTTTCCCTGATATTGTATATTATGACAATGGAACATTTGACGAATCTGGCGAAGGTAAGTGTGTTTGAGGATGACCTTTTGCTCTATGTTTCCAATCCGTGAATTGCCTTTCCCTTTCTTCTTTTGGAATTGGAACATTTTCGTTCTGTTAGCAACTTTAAAGTTAATACTTCTAAATCCTGTTGTCTTGACATATTGCTGGCCCCAGGAACACAAGAATTTCTCAACGAGATGTTCTCATTCCAGTGGGCTTAGAGTTCTATTGAACAACTTGGTGTGCAGATACCATCACAGCGTTCTAAACTCTGTGAACTACCTTTCCATTCTGAAAGCCATGCAGCACCATCTTAATAGCTGGCTGTTTGGGGAACACTCGTGGCTAGGATGAATGTGCCTCTTTAAGATGGACATACTTCCCTCGATTCTTATATGTCTTTCAAACCATTTAAGATTTAAGTCCCACATAAACACAATTGGCGCTTGTCAGAGAACTCACACAGCAAGCACCCGTCTCCATGCAGCAGCTGCCAATCCTCGTTCTGCTAATGCCAAGGTGCATGCACGGAACCATAGCCAGAGGCAAATGAGATCCAGGGTGTGCATGCACAATGGCACCTCTATGCAAATGCGCATGCGCGCTAACGCTCGTCCGCGAGTGCCAAAGCGCTAATATGCTAACGCGCATGCGCCAATGAGCCATAGTGCCAAAGACCATAGACTGTGCAGATGCTATTTTTCAACTGTGTATACCCAGTCATGCATATTGATGGACTCCTTAATCTTATCATGTGATTAATGTTTATAAATATGTTACTACCAGATATTACCATTTTAGAAATTGGCACCATGGAAGTGTGCATTTCTTTGTATATGAAATACAATGTATGTAAACATGTATTATTAAATATTTTACTATCCACCACTCTATTAGTTTTGTTACCATGAGCGTCATATAAAGTCCCACCCTTTTTGTTGCATCTTTGCTGCTTTTTCTGCTGCGTTTTTCCTCCTTTTCCTCACTTTATTCGGAGATGAGCACAGAAAAGGCTTTTCTTTTCTTTACATACTGAGCTTTACATACTGTACATTTACATTAACCTCTGCCCTCAACAAGCTTACAATCTAAGGTCTCTATCTCGTATGCACACATACTAGGGCCAATTTAGTCCACAGCCAGTTAACCTACCAGTACTTGGAAGAACTTGCAAACTCTGTGCAGGGAGAACATGCAAACTCCATGCGGAAAATGTCCTGTCCAAAGACCCCAGTGCTGCAAGGAAGAAGTGCCAATCACTAAAATGAAGGTAATATCATATTGTGCACCTGGAGCACTTACTCCCAAATGAGCTGCTGAGATGTTTCTGCCCTCCCCAGTAGTGACTCGCCCTAACTGGATCCAACACTCACCGACACACCAGTATTCACCTGTGCACAGCACAGCCCACTCTTCTCTCCTTTTATTATTGGGCTTCATGCAGCTAGCTATTTTTGGCCAACCTAGGCAGTTAATAAACTCCACCCTGCAGTGTTAAGTCCAAAGCTGTGGCTGCTGCCAATCAGTGTTTTCCTTCTTTCCATGTCCGGTTGGTCACCAAATACATTGCAGCTCCCCCTCCTGGCCTGTCAGTTAAATGAGGAAGAAAAGGGATATTGCAGCACAGCCATGATGACTCCTGAGCTGAGCAACTCTGATTTAAAAGGACCGGCGGCCTGGTTACACATTCCTCTGTCTTTCTTGTCTAAGGCCATGCAACACAGGTAATTCTGCTACCAGAGACACTTGGTAAGTTTCGGAATCACCAAGATGCAACTGCTATTTTCCAGTGAAGTCACTTTGCTGGTAGATATGCTGACAGATCTCAGTCATTAGAGAGGCCGCAGTGGATGGATAGATATCTTACTAGTTCAACCACATAGGGAGCAACCTGATAGGAAATAGTGAGTGGACTGTTATTTGACATAAGACTTGTTCTCAATATGAATACCTCCAATGAACTCCGCACATACCTTCACAGAAGCTATGAACTTTGTCTGATGAAAAGAAAGAGATAAAGCTTGGAGCATTATTTTTAACTTCCAAATGTTGTATACAAAAAGCAAAAATCAGACTTAAAAAAGTAACTTTTGACTGTTTTTTACTTAATGCTATACTTTGTCTGGAGTCCATAAACTCTGAGGGGCTTCCTAATGTGGCACAGTTGTTTTTTGGTTCTTGAATCAACTCAAAAACAACTGATTGATTTCACCTGTTGCTTGAAGTTGTTCCTTTCTTAATTGAAAAATAGGAGCTGTCATCAATGGCCTCCTTTGAAAATACTAAATGCCTGGCTGTTTTTCTGAGTCACAAACAAGCATGTCTATCAAGAAATTAGGGAAAAATTAGATCACATCTGCATATTCATTTCAAGTCAGAATCTCAAAGTATTAAAGCAAAAAGGGTCAATATGACTGCCAGGCAACTAGCATTTTCAGAAGGAGAGGTCAGCATTGGCAATCTCCATGTCTCTCTCATAAATGGTTTCCTTTCATTACGTTAGTGACTTGGTAGGAATTGCTGCACAGCAGCCAGAGGCGACTGTCCAAGGCAAACAGTTCATGAGAAATGAGAAATGCAGCTCTGTGGGCACTCGAGGCAAAGTGGAAAACACAGCGGATGGCAGCAATGAAGAAACATTTTTTTACTGGGCAGAGAGAAAAATGACCTGTCTTGGAATGCTCAGACAAGCCAAATAGCCGTCCACACAGACACATCTTAGCCTATACAACAAGACCTACCCATAAATACAGTATTAATATTTGTGACCTACAAACGATTTGTTCATTGTACAAAGTTTTTTTAGAGGGCAGCACCATGAATGTACCAGAGATCTGGTGTTTTTTTTAAATTTTATTTATATTCTTTATTTATAAACAGCAGTCTTCAGCCAATCAAAACAATATAATGAGACATAAAATATACAACTAAGAATATAAAATTAATCTTAAGGCGATCAAGTTGGCCGCTGTTAATAACAGGCTCTTTCTCTTCAGGAAAGCCTATCATGTCTCCATCTAATCTTTTACCACTTCCAACCGCTCATTCCCCACAGTTACAACCTTTTGTACCACCTGCTCCACCTTATTAGATTGTAAGCTTTTCTGAGCAGGGCCCTCTTAATCCTCTTTTATTTTATTGTATTATAACTGTATTGTCTCCCTTTTATATTGTAAAGCGCTGCGTAAACTGTTGGCGCTATATAAATCCTGTATAACAATAATAATAACAGGCACCAATCAAACAACCCTAAAAAAATTTAAGTATTAGCCAGGTGTGTCGCTCCATCAGAGGCAGAGTAGGATGGATGGAGGTGACTGAGGTTGCACTGTGTGGTACAGTCAGAAAAGACATCTGGTATTTAAAAGAAAGCTAAACTTTTACCAAAGTTGATAAAAATTTTTATATATATATATATATATATATATATATATATATATATATATATATATATATATATATATATATATATATATATATATATGTAGGAAGGCCAGTATGGTGGCCTGAATTTATGGGAGGAGCCCGGGGGGTACTTAAGCAGCCCGCTCACCTGTGGTGCTTGTCGGTTTCCTGTGCGCGATATACGTCACTAGGCCGACTATTCGATATACCAGCGTCCGCAAGTTCTTGCCTCGCAAGTTCCCGTATTCGATACTCCGTACTCAAAACTTTCGAAGTCCGCGTTTTTCGTTCGTAGTTTTCATATCATGTCACTAAACCGTGATTTCAAATTTTCGTTTCACCCGCATCTCACAAACTGCAATGTATATCGCTCGTACTTTCGATATGTTACAATTTCGACGGCACAGCGAAGCAGACGTCGCTTCATTTCTAGCATGTCAGTATCGGTAGACAGCCATAGCCAGTCGCAATTTGTAATTTATCAAATCAAGTTAGTTCGATACCAATCATTTCTCATTTCGGAAACATTTCTAAACTCATTTCTGACATTTCAAATCATTTCTCATTTCAGTCACCTACCGCGCTCCGATTCGAATCCAGTCGCACCAAAGATGCGCCGATTCGTCCCGGTGTGCTCCAGTTATTACGGCCTCATTTCTATACATGCTCCAGAGTCACGTTATTGTCAGTCAATTGTAC
The DNA here is from genome assembly GCA_037952835.1 of Lithobates septentrionalis. Taxonomy (NCBI): domain Eukaryota; kingdom Metazoa; phylum Chordata; class Amphibia; order Anura; family Ranidae; genus Lithobates; species Lithobates septentrionalis. Next base: position 820,386 of record JBBDGP010001689.1, read on the forward strand.
CTCTGTCATGGTTATCATTTCATTTCCACGTATCACGTTCCGACATGAATTCAGTCGCATGAAAATGCACCGATTCGTCTCGGCGTGCCCCAGGATTGGCCTCATTTCTATACATGCCCCAGAGTTACGTTTTATCAGTCATTCGTACCTCTGTCATGGTTATCATTTCATTTCCACGTATCACGTTCCGACATGAATTCAGTCGCATGGAAATGCACCGATTCGTCTCGGCGTGCCCAGGATTGGCCACATTTCAGTACATGCTCCGGAGTCCGATTCGCAGTCAGTCGCTACAATAGCATGACCGATTCGAGCCTCCGTCATGGCAAACGATATGTTACATCCTCACTTACCGCGCTCCGTTTCGAATACAGTCACATCTCCGATGCAGCGATTCATTACGGCGTGCCCCAGGGCTCGGCCTCATTTCTGATACATGCTCCAGAGTCCGGATCATAGCTAGTCGCAGACATCGGGGGATTGATCCATATCTCTGTCATGCAATTACTACCATTTCACTCCCACAAATTTATAAGGAAAGTCTGAGAACTGACCCCTAACATAAAACACCTCCATCCCTAATATCAGAAAAAAGCAAATGAAAGTCGCCCACGGGACTTTAAATGAGGTGTAAATGGTGATCAAAGGGTAGACAAATATAAAAGGTACAAGTATTTATTGAATACAACAGCATAATCCATAATAGGACATAAGCATGGGTGAAAAGGTTCATAAAACAGCAACATTGCATAGTAATCCTAAAACATAGCCATAATAAAATAGTAATACATATAATACAGGTATGCATAGTACATCTCTAACCCGACGCGTTTCGCGAGCTTTCCTCGCTTCATCAGGGGCTGATGTGCATAGCTGCTGTCTGTAAATACAGATAAAGTAATTAGAGTATCGGTTATGAAGGGATACAGCAAGAAGCCAGAACCGGTCATCCCATACTTACTTGTAAAACCAAGGCTACAAACACATAACCCAAGTACAGGTCGGCGGAGAGCATCTCCCCCGGGAGCTGAAGGGGTCGAGGAACCAACCAGAGGACCGAGGCCAGGCTTGGGGGGCAGCATGGCAGGGTGAGAAGAAGAAAAGAGGGCGTGAACCCAGATTGTTCCCAAATGTACTGCAGGGCAACTCTCTGTATGGAAATGTAAACATAAGGTAATATAAAGTTAAGGAGTAAGGAAGTATGAGATGTATATCGTGGCATAAAATGCAAGATATGTTGATAAACAAGATCTAAAGTAGTGACATTGGTATTGTCATGGAAATATAGATATGTACTGCTTGCATGATATGCATAAGGTGTCCCGCAAAGCAGAGGGAAAAAGGAGGGTACAAGGTAGAGGAGTGAATGAGAGAGGTAGGAAAGGGGAGGGGGAGGAGGGGAAAACAGGGGGAGGTGAAGTGGATAGTGACAGAAAAAGACAAAAAGAGAAGAAAAAAGAAAGAAAAAAAAAAAAAAAAAGAAGGGAAAAAAACAGGGCCAGGGGAAAGGGAAAGAGAAAGTGAGAGAGGTGAGGGGAGATGAGGCAGAGTGAAGAAGAGGACAAATTAGTTGATGGTGTAATGAACTAGAGAAGTATTTCCGTGTGGAGAGAAAAAAAGTGTAATAAGAGGAATCAATCAGAGGCAGCAAGTGAGGATAGGTCCGCTGTGGAGTGCAGGTAATTATGTAGAAGTAAATGAGTAGGGTGCTTACCAAAATCATGCAGCGTCCGGACTGAGTGTAGGAGAAATAGTGAGGGAGAAGTTGCCATGCTGACACCCCCGGCCTTATACCCGGACATCCGCCGGGTTCTCCGCCCCTAACGTCATGCGTCAGGTGGGGCAAAGGGGATCGCAACGCACCCGCCGCAGAGAGGCAGGCACTCGCGATCCCCAGCCCCCTTCAGGATGACACATCCCGCCCATCAAAACAGGGGAGACCGCTGTGTTGCAGACATCCCCAGGTGGGCGTGGAAAGGCATGACGCCGATGCACTGGTGGCCCCGCCCCTCCGGAAAAACCAGAGAGACGGGGACAGCTGGGGAAGTGAATCCCCATTTGTGCATCGCAGCTCCCGGGGGGTAAAACAGACCGCTCAACCCAAACACGGGCGCAGTGAAGGAGCTAGGTCTACAAGTACATGGTAGATTACATAAACAGTAATATAAAGATATGCTAATAAGGGTAATGGAGGTTCAGTAGTAGCTGAACCCATATAGCCCCTAGGATCTAGGGTCAGCATCAGACCAGGGCATTATGGTGTTTTCCACCTGGGTACAAATTTATAAGGAAAGTCTGAGAACTGACCCCTAACATAAAACACCTCCATCCCTAATATCAGAAAAAAGCAAATGAAAGTCGCCCACGGGACTTTAAATGAGGTGTAAATGGTGATCAAAGGGTAGACAAATATAAAAGGTACAAGTATTTATTGAATACAACAGCATAATCCATAATAGGACATAAGCATGGGTGAAAAGGTTCATAAAACAGCAACATTGCATAGTAATCCTAAAACATAGCCATAATAAAATAGTAATACATATAATACAGGTATGCATAGTACATCTCTAACCCGACGCGTTTCGCGAGCTTTCCTCGCTTCATCAGGGGCTGATGTGCATAGCTGCTGTCTGTAAATACAGATAAAGTAATTAGAGTATCGGTTATGAAGGGATACAGCAAGAAGCCAGAACCGGTCATCCCATACTTACTTGTAAAACCAAGGCTACAAACACATAACCCAAGTACAGGTCGGCGGAGAGCATCTCCCCCGGGAGCTGAAGGGGTCGAGGAACCAACCAGAGGACCGAGGCCAGGCTTGGGGGGCAGCATGGCAGGGTGAGAAGAAGAAAAGAGGGCGTGAACCCAGATTGTTCCCAAATGTACTGCAGGGCAACTCTCTGTATGGAAATGTAAACATATGGTAATATAAAGTTAAGGAGTAAGGAAGTATGAGATGTATATCGTGGCATAAAATGCAAGATATGTTGATAAACAAGATCTAAAGTAGTGACATTGGTATTGTCATGGAAATATAGATATGTACTGCTTGCATGATATGCATAAGGTGTCCCGCAGAGCAGAGGGAAAAAGGAGGGTACAAGGTAGAGGAGTGAATGAGAGAGGTAGGAAAGGGGAGGGGGAGGAGGGGAAAACAGGGGGAGGTGAAGTGGATAGTGACAGAAAAAGACAAAAAGAGAAGAAAAAAGAAAGAAAAAAAAAAAAAAAGGAAGGGAAAAAAACAGGGCCAGGGGAAAGGGAAAGAGAAAGTGAGAGAGGTGAGGGGAGATGAGGCAGAGTGAAGAAGAGGACAAATTAGTTGATGGTGTAATGAACTAGAGAAGTATTTCCGTGTGGAGAGAAAAAAAGTGTAATAAGAGGAATCAATCAGAGGCAGCAAGTGAGGATAGGTCCGCTGTGGAGTGCAGGTAATTATGTAGAAGTAAATTAGTAGGGTGCTTACCAAAATCATGCAGCGTCCGGACTGAGTGTAGGAGAAATAGTGAGGGAGAAGTTGCCATGCTGACACCCCCGGCCTTATACCCGGACATCCGCCGGGTTCTCCGCCCCTAACGTCATGCGTCAGGTGGGGCAAAGGGGATCGCAACGCACCCGCCGCAGAGAGGCAGGCACTCGCGATCCCCAGCCCCCTTCAGGATGACACATCCCGCCCATCAAAACAGGGGAGACCGCTGTGTTGCCCCACCTGACGCATGACGTTAGGGGCGGAGAACCCGGCGGATGTCCGGGTATAAGGCCGGGGGTGTCAGCATGGCAACTTCTCCCTCACTATTTCTCCTACACTCAGTCCGGACGCTGCATGATTTTGGTAAGCACCCTACTCATTTACTTCTACATAATTACCTGCACTCCACAGCGGACCTATCCTCACTTGCTGCCTCTGATTGATTCCTCTTATTACACTTTTTTTCTCTCCACACGGAAATACTTCTCTAGTTCATTACACCATCAACTAATTTGTCCTCTTCTTCACTCTGCCTCATCTCCCCTCACCTCTCTCACTTTCTCTTTCCCTTTCCCCTGGCCCTGTTTTTTTCCCTTCTTTTTTTTTTTTTTTCTTTCTTTTTTCTTCTCTTTTTGTCTTTTTCTGTCACTATCCACTTCACCTCCCCCTGTTTTCCCCTCCTCCCCCTCCCCTTTCCTACCTCTCTCATTCACTCCTCTACCTTGTACCCTCCTTTTTCCCTCTGCTCTGCGGGACACCTTATGCATATCATGCAAGCAGTACATATCTATATTTCCATGACAATACCAATGTCACTACTTTAGATCTTGTTTATCAACATATCTTGCATTTTATGCCACGATATACATCTCATACTTCCTTACTCCTTAACTTTATATTACCATATGTTTACATTTCCATACAGAGAGTTGCCCTGCAGTACATTTGGGAACAATCTGGGTTCACGCCCTCTTTTCTTCTTCTCACCCTGCCATGCTGCCCCCCAAGCCTGGCCTCGGTCCTCTGGTTGGTTCCTCGACCCCTTCAGCTCCCGGGGGAGATGCTCTCCGCCGACCTGTACTTGGGTTATGTGTTTGTAGCCTTGGTTTTACAAGTAAGTATGGGATGACCGGTTCTGGCTTCTTGCTGTATCCCTTCATAACCGATACTCTAATTACTTTATCTGTATTTACAGACAGCAGCTATGCACATCAGCCCCTGATGAAGCGAGGAAAGCTCGCGAAACGCGTCGGGTTAGACATGTACTATGCATACCTGTATTATATGTATTACTATTTTATTATGGCTATGTTTTAGGATTACTATGCAATGTTGCTGTTTTATGAACCTTTTCACCCATGCTTATGTCCTATTATGGATTATGCTGTTGTATTCAATAAATACTTGTACCTTTTATATTTGTCTACCCTTTGATCACCATTTACACCTCATTTAAAGTCCCGTGGGCGACTTTCATTTGCTTTTTTCACTCCCACAAACGCATCACCGTTTCGAAACCAGTCGCATCTGAGGTGCACCGATTCGTCACGGCATGCATCGCTGGTTCCGATCGCATTTCATACCTATATCAGAGCTCGGTTAGTTGCCAGTCGCTAACACGGCACAACCAATCCGAGCCTCGGTCAAAATAATCATTTCTCTCATTTCATTTCATACTGCACTCCGATTCGAATCCAGATGCATCAAACAGGCACAGATTCGTCCCAGGAGCACCAATGTTTTCAGTTGCCTCATTTCAATACATGCTCCAGAACCCGGTTCATGGTCGAATAAATCATGACACGACCAGGCCGGACCTCTGTCATGCAGTTCATTCATTTCATAATCAAGGCAAACATATCGAATCATTTCATTGTCACAAGATTGCAAGCACCATACAAATCATTGCTTCAAGTTAGTTAGCAATCCCTTCACGAATTGTCACCTTTTCATTTTCCTCAGGTCAGTCAAAGTTCAGTAGGTCCACCCTGCACCAGGTTGGACGATATCCCCCCAGGTAATTAAAAAAAATAAAAAATAAAAAAAATAAAGGGGAATGGGAGAATAAGTCGGGTAAGTATGACTCAGCGGATCAAAGGAAAAACTTGAAATTCATGTCACCCCCAATAGGTTACAGTCAACCAGGAAATAAAGCTCGAGAGATCCTCACCAGAGCAATCATGTCCCAGGCCGGCAGTGAAGACTTCACGGCCCCTCTGTCACCTTCTCCGGTCTCAGAAAGCGGCAGCGTGCAATCCCTCAGGGGATGGACTATCCCCAAACTGACGGCAGAGCTCAGACGCAGAGGTGTCCCCTTCCCCGCCACAGCGAGGAAAGGCGAGCTCTTCAAACTCCTCTTTCCCCCACCAGCAGCAGGACCCAGTACCCAACAGGCATCCCTCCAGTCCATATCATCGGCCATCTCGCAATTACACACGATGGTGTCATCTCTATCCACCTCAGTTGCAGACGTCCAAACCAGGGTTGCACTTCTGGAGGCCCGACCGGCCACGGCTGTCCCCGACCCAACTGCAACTCAAACCTTGACACCTCTTCCTGCAGGTACCTCAGGCTCGAGCGCCATTGTCTACCCCTCCCATCTGGTCCCAACCAGTATCAGGAAGGACATTTTGGACGGCAAGGACGTCAACCTGGCCTCTCTCCTTATTTCCGTGCATGATTTGGCAGAAAATAAGGCCTATTCCTGGGGCGACATATCGGTGGTCCTTAAAGCCAAAGACCCCAGGTTGAACCGGAAGCTATCAGTCCCAGAATTTACACTGGCCTTTGGCATGCTCAGAGATGTCCTGTGCTCAGCCACCCCTAGCAGGCGGGAAGAGCTGGACTTGTATCTCCATACTGTGGTAGACTTGGGCCACAAGTATGGAGGTTTTGCCTTCTATGATTATCATCGTTCCTTTTCAGCCAAGGCCGCCGCCAGATTCATACAATTCCAGACTGCGACAGATTGGAGTCTCATGGACACAGAGCTCTTCTGCCGCCACTTTGCCGGCTTACGCTCACCTCCGTGTGCGATTTGCCAGTCTTCCACCCACACTGCCACCTGGTGCGCCAATACGGCGATCAGACGGCCCTTCGAGTTCCCCTCTACCTCAGGTACAGTACAGGGTCAGTCGATCCCTGAACCAACGCCTCAAGTGGACAAACTCGGACGCCCAGTCCGAACCGTGGGAGGGGCAGCCATCTGTAACAACTTCAACTATGGGTCCTGCAACTTCAGCCAGTGCCGTCTACTTCACATCTGCACCTTATGCCAAAGAGCACACCCTAGGAATTTGTGTGAAGTCAAGCAATACAAGAGGGCATGACTAAGCCGGATCAACCTCTTATGGTTAGGACTGTATCTCACTTCACATCCCACCCCTTCCCTGGCCACCTACCTTATCCAAGGCTTCACAGCAGGCTTTCACACCGGCCTCATTTCACTGCCCCACAGTACTCACGAATGTGCCAATCTTCGTTCGGCAGCCATTGACGAACAAGCCATAGATCAGCTCTTACAGGCAGAGGTAGATCGAGACTACGTAATAGGCCCTTTTACTTGCCCCCCTTTCAGCACATGGAGAGTCAGCCCTATTGGGCTTGTCAAGGGCAAATTCTCAAATAAATTGCGTTTGGTGTACGACCTGTCTGCGCCTCATTCTTCATACATACCCAGTCTCAATTCCCTGATCCCCTCCGAAGAGTTTTCCCTAAAATATTCCTCCGTAGACATGGCAATACAAGCGATCATCAAAGCAGGCACAGGTGCCTGGCTCTCCAAAGCCGACATCTCGGATGCTTTCAAGCTCCTGCCCATCCACCCATCCCTTTGGTGCTGGCATGGCATCAAATGGAAGGAAGCATATTATTTTGCTACGAAACTCACCTTCGGTTCGAAGAGTAGCCCGTGGCTCTTCGACACGTTCGCTCAGTCCCTTGTTTGGATACTATTACACAAGGGCCAATGCCATGAAGTTATCCATTATCTGGATGACTTCCTACTGATAGAACTGCCCAGCAAGCCCCCAGGAGATCTCGACAAACTTAGAGTAATTTTTGGAAACCTCAATGTTCCTATCGCCGAGCACAAAGTCGATGGCCCAGCAAACATCATCACCTTTCTCGGGGTCAGCTTGGATACCTGCGCAATGCAGGCCAGTCTTCCCCCCGATAAACTAACACGCATTAGGGCAGTCCTTCACGAGTTTACACACACCAAGGGCTGTACCAAAAAACAGTTGCAGTCTCTCCTGGGTATGCTCAACTTCGCTATGCGAATTATCCCACAAGGCCGCACATTTGTATCATGCCTGCTTAGATTTCTGTCAGAAACTCAAGACCCTGATCAGATTTTGAAATTAGACTCCGCAGCTATAGCGGACCTATCAATGTGGGAGGAATTCTTGTCCGCCTGGAATGGCATATCTCTATTTATACCTATGGTTTCGGTCCATTCACCCCAGGTGGTGACTGACGCTGCAGCCTCCACAGGTTTCGCGGCAATTTTTGGCCATCATTGGTTTTCAGGACCCTGGCCTCAACAGATACTGTTGATACCCGGCTTTTCCCAAACATCTGCCCTCTTTGAGCTTTATCCCATAGTGGCAGCCGCACAACTCTGGGGCCACCACTGGACAGGACAAACCGTAGTCTTCACCACCGACAACCAGGCCACGGCAGACATCATCAACAAAGGCAGGTCCAAGTCCTTAGCAGTCATGTCCTTCCTGCGCAGGTTGGTACAACTGTCTTTACAGCATCAGTTCAATATACACTGTGCATTTATTCCCGGCAGATACAACTCAGCAGCTGACGCACTGTCACATTTCAATTATCCCTCCTTTTTCAAACAGGTTCCCGATGCCGATCCAATGTCGGCCCCTATCCCTGTCTGGTCACAACTGACCCTGGACTAGTTCAACATCTACACGGAGCTACGCAACTCATAAATCATTCCCTCTCCCACAACACACTCAAAGCCTACCAGACAGCTTGGAAGGCCTTTAATAAATTCCTCACGTCCTGCCGCAAAGAACCAACAGATATCAAACAGGTACTGGCCTTCACTGCACACTGCCACACGCAGCTGGCCTTATCCTACAATACCATCCGGCTATACCTAGCCGGCATTCAACATTTCATGGCGCTTGAAGACCCGACGAAATCGTCACTGTTCTCATCTCACGCTATACGAGCCATTCTAAGAGGAATTCAGAAACAACAACCAGTCATCAGCACTAAGCGCTTGCCCATTACGGGGCCCATCTTTAGGGACATGTCAACTATTCTGGCTACTTCGCCATTCGGTCTGCTCCCCAGCACGGTCTTACAAGCAGCCATATATTTAGCTTAATATGGGTTCTTGCGGCCTGGCGAATTCACCTCTAACAAACCCACAGACCAAGTACTATGCAGACGACACTTGCTTCGATACCAAGACCACTTTATCCTGCACCTCGAGGTCTCTAAAACCCAGCAAACGGGCTCGGGAGTGAACATTCATCTCTACAAAACCAACAACAGCTGGTGTCCAGTCGCTGTACTCAACCGACTCCTGTCTCTCCTGCCTGAGCAACCAGACAGCAGTCCCCTTCTACCATTCCCAGTCAAACCCTTAAACGCCTCTCAGTTTGTGAAACACATAAGGATACTTCTCCGCAATCTTCACCTTAACCCTAGTCAGTATTCCGGACACTCTTTCTGCATCGGAGCAGCCTCCGCGGCATCCCGCCACGGGGTGCCAGATCACATCATCAAAAGACTAGGCAGGTGGAAATCAGCCTGCTTCGCCCGGTATATCCCCAATCCACAAACAGAGATGGCACAGGCATTCTCCAAATTGGCTCAATAAATAACTGAAAACCAATAAAATTCTAACCCTACCTGAATGTTTTTGCCCCCTTATTTTGGCATACCGGCCATTAGACCAAGGCACACTTTCAGGTCCATTTCATATGGTAAGTCCACACTTTCAGGTCTATTTCCGATGGTAAGTCTTATCTTTACTATAAGTGTTATCTATGTACATATCGGACATAGGGCTCCAACCATAAGTAGGAAGGCCAGTATGGTGGCCTGAATTTATGGGAGGAGCCCGGGGGGTACTTAAGCAGCCCGCTCACCTGTGGTGCTTGTCGGTTTCCTGTGCGCGATACCCACCCTCCCATCCCCATTTCACAGCATTTCTCAAACTATTCATTTCATTCATTTCTCTTACAGAATAATCATTTCTTAAACCAGGGTATGCCCCCTTATTTTGGCATACCGGCCATTAGACCAAGGCACACTTTCAGGTCCATTTCATATGGTAAGTCCACACTTTCAGGTCTATTTCCGATGGTAAGTCTTATCTTTACTATAAGTGTTATCTATGTACATATCGGACATAGGGCTCCAACTATAAATATATATATATATATATATATATATATATATATATATATATATATATATATATATATATATACTGCTGCGCGAGTAATTACGTTTTCCATTTAATTTCAAGCTGCAGGTGCTATGATCTTCTAAAACTGCCAAAAAGTTAAATTCTGCTTGTTTGCAACCATAGCAACAGGGCTGTTTACAGAATGCCCTTAGCAATAATGCTTAATTTCCATATGATTGGCTAACCAGCACATTCATCTACATATTATATCATTTATTTTATATCTGCCTAAAATTTAGGTTTAAAGGTCACCTCTCTAGAACTCTGGAATTCATAAAGACTGGCGCGGTCAGATTTTACCAAAGTGTCTTGCATGCATTCTAAAAGTGGTGCAGTGTGCGCCAAATTCATGTGCCTCTCTAGAACTTGTACATAAATTTGGAGCATGCTGTGCCACATTTAGAATGCATGCGAGATACTTTTGCTAAATCTGTCTGCGCCAGTTTATCTCTCTGTACAGCAAAGGAGAGTTGGTCTAAATTAGCACCACTTTTGTAAGATGCAAAGGGGTTGATTTACTAAAGGCAAATCCACTGTGCTCTACAAGTGCACTGCAAGTGCACTTGAAAGTGCAGTCGCTGTAGATCTGAGGGGAAGATCGAAATGAGGGGAAGCTCTGCTGATTCGTATAATCTAATCATGTGCAAGCAAAAATGCTGTTTTTTATTTTCCTTACATGTCCCCCTCAGATCTACAGCGACTGCACTTCCAAGTGCACTTGTAGTGCATGGTGGATTTGTCTTTAGTAAAAAAAAACCCAAAGTGTCTGCAATTTATTTTGAATTTGGCGCATTCAATGCGGTACAATGTAAAAGTGGTGCATTTTGGAACTACCTGAATTTGGTGCACGAGTCGCTGTCGGAACTAAAAGTGTTGCAAATGCTTCATGAATTTGGCACGATAAAAACACATTTACAAGAGCCAGAAAAGTGGTGCAGCAGCTTTACTGAATCCCCCCCCCCCCCATAGTCTTTTCCCATATTTTCTTACTGGCTATGTTCAGTGCTAAAAATATTCAAGGGTTCTTCAAAAAGTTTCCGCACTTTTTTAAACTCTATTATATATAAGAGTGCGGTAATGTATATATTTATATAAGTATGCATATACCGTAACAGGCCGATGCTCTGCTGCATTGTGAACATAGGGGGGTGGCCACTCGATACAGGCCCCATTCAGAGAACACTGCATTCACTGCATTTTCTGAATGGATGCAAATCATTCTCTGATTGGATGAAGTGGACAGCATGGCATCACCAGTCTGCCTCTCTACCCTGTCCAATCTCAGAAAAAGCAAAGCATTCTCTTAATGGCACCCGTGCCGAGTGGCTGACCTCCTGTGTTCAGAATGCGACAGGGTAGCTTCTTTGTGCAGGACCCAAAACCAAGCGGCAATCACTGTAGTTGTGGTGTCTACTACGTTTATTCCTAGCTTCCAGGGGGATTTGCCAGGCATGGTTTATGCATAGTTATATTGGTCCAAGTTGGACCAATGTAGCTATGTATAAAATATCCATACCTGGAATTCTCCTTTAGGAGGAGGGACATCCTTTATTTTGGAAGTGCAACAATCCTTCCAATAACATATACGTTGTATACGGTGCCAATCAAATGATCATAGGTATGCTCAAGTTTTCATCTAACAGGTATAGGCAGGGCCGCTGGTAAGGCCACTGGTAAGGCAGTACAGCCAGCCCTCCTATACTGGGCCCAGGCCCCATTAGTTCAAAAGGGGGGCCAGACACCTGCTGAGCAGGAGGGCCAGTTGTACTGTCTTATTGAAGACACCAATCCTTTTCTGCCACCTCCTGCAGCGCTGCCAGCTTCTCCTCCTCTTCCTGCCTCTGGCTGCACTGCAGGGGGATTGGATCTAGCACATGTGCCCCTTCTATCTGCTGTACGGACCCCCCTGTGTTCCCCTTTCCCCCCACAGAGCTCCCGGCTTCTCTCCTATACTCTTCGATTTGCAGCTACTATAGGCACACACAGAGATGTTTCAGGATGGAGAGCGGGTGGAAGGGGCAGGTAAATATGTAATTTACTGACCCATTCCTTTCCTAAATGAACACAGTGAGTAATCAGTACAAATCACTCCTGCATCCATTGATCACTGAATCATAGTAAACTGTGTTTACCATGCTTTAGTTTGTGAATGAGCAGAAAGCCTCAAAGTGCTTCCTTTTGCTTCATCTGTGCCACTGAAACTGTAGAGAAAGGAAGTGATCAATCTGTGTCCTTAGTCATTTCCTGCCGGGGATGGGGGGGGGGGGGGGGGTCCCTGTCAGGTAGGCTGTATGGGGCCCCATGATTTCTAAAACAGCCCTGGGTATGGGTACTGTAGGATTTCAGTCAATGTTTTGGTCTTGCTGACGACAATGTGAATTAAGTTGTTTTTCAATATAGAGAAAGTTTTGGGAACTGGCTGTTAATCATGAATTATAATAATAATCATGATAGGACTTGCAGTCAATATTGAGTCAGTGGCTCAGTTTTTTCAGTAACACCATGGCTCACCAGGCACTGACTAAGCTTCAGAGGAGATGGTTTTGCTGTAGATGTCACTTTATTAACTGAGCTATAGAAACCCTTGCCAATTATGGGGAAAATATAGTTTTTTCACTAATATGCTGGAAATCTGAACACACTAGGGTAAATTTACTAAAGTAGTAGGGAGTGTTCACTTACCAGGTACATTAACCGCTTAAGGTCCGCCCTATAGCAGGTTTACTGCTACAGGGCGGTACCTCTGCGCCGGATCACGTATGTGATCTGGCTCTTTCTGGTAGGGGGCATGCATGCACGCCGCCTGGTGCCTTGCTTCCACTGTGTCCTGTTCCTCTGCAAAGCAGGACTATGATCCATGTCTTCTCCTAGTAAAAGCACCTCCCATAGTTTAGCAAAACACAGGTTAGGCACACAGTTAACCCTTTGATCACCCCTGATGTTAATCCCTTCCCAGCCAGTGTCATTAGTACAGTGCAAGTGCATATTTTTTAGCACTAATCACTGTATTTGTGTCACTGGTCCCCAAAAAGTGTCAGTTAGTGTCAGAATGTCTGCCGCAATATCGCAGTCCTGCTATAAGTCGCTGATCGCCGCCATTACTAGTAAATATATATATATATAAAAATAAATAAAAATATCTTATAGTTTGTAGATGCTATAACGTTTGCGCAAACCAACCAATATACGCCTATTGGGATTTTTTTTACCAAAAATATGTAGCAGAATACATATTGACCTAAATTTATGAAGAAATTTGATTTCTTCAATTTTTTTCATTGAATATGTTTTATAGCACAAAGTAAAACATATTGGGGTTTTTTTTCAATATTGTCAGTCTTTTTTTGTTTATAGAGCAAAAAATAAAAAAAAGGCAGTGGTGATCAAATGCTACCAAAAGAAAGCTCTATTTGTAGGAAGAAAATAACATAATTTTTATTTATGTATCTAAAAAAAATGGCCCGGTCATGAAGGGGCTAAATCCTGTGGTCAAGTGGTTAAAAAAAAACACACAATTTTTATTTGCACGTGATTGGAAGATTGGATTGCACATGGCTTCAGCTTATTTGCTAAACTTTACAAAGAGAACGCTGTCTACTCCTTTAGTAAATCCACCCTCTTTTAGATCGCCATCAGTGCTCTAATATATAACATAAAATCGCAACTCCAACAATCCTGAATGTTATTCTTAGGCTACTTTCACACTGAGGCGCTTTACAGACGCTACAGCGCTAAAAATAGCGCCTGCATAGCACCTGTAAAGAGCCTCTTCTGTCTCTCCAGTGTGAAAGTCTAAGGGCTTTCACACTGGAGCAGTGCGCTTGCAGGACAGTAAAAAAAGTCCCTGCCCTTTGAAATCAGTGGGTCAGCGCTGCCAAACTGCCGGCAAAGCGCTGCTGCGGCGGCGCTTTGCGGGCAGTTTTAACCCTTTTTCGGCCACTAGCGGGGGTTAAAAGCGCCCTGCTAGTGGCTGAATAGCGCCGCTAAAATGACGGTAAAGCAACGCTAAAAATAGCGGCGCTTTACCCCCGATGCCCCCAACACCCCAGTGTGAAAGTATCCTAAAGCCTCGTACACACAGTACAAAAATCAGAAGGGGATTGTCGTTTGACAGGCTGTTGTCGTTAGTATGCTCCTTTCAATAATTGTTTGCCAATTTTCTAACAACAAATGTTGGATGAAAGGCTAGTAAATTTTTGGCGAACGACGGCTCCACGTCTTTTCGGATGGTCAGTACACAAATCCGTCACACAAAAGTCGAAAGTACAAACATGCATGATCGGAACCAGGGAACGAGCTGGAAGCGGTCAGTCTTGTAAACTAGCGTTCATAAAGGAGAATTAACATTCGTGACGTGGCAAATTATGAAATGTCGAAATGCAGCGCACATTCTCTTCTTCTTTAATGGGATAATAATGAAGCTGCTTTGCTGGTGATACTGATGTAGTTATGCCAAATGTATTTTAAAAGGCTTTTGTTTTGTACGATCTGAAAATCGCGAGTCAGTGCTCACCTAAATTCTTCTAACTTCTACTAACACGAAATTAGCATAAGGGGCCCAAAGGGTGGCGCTTGAGAAATGAACTACCTCTTTGTACTCTCATAGTACATCACTACGTTCGTGTTTGTCAAATGACAATTTGCGGATAGTTAGTACGCTAGACAAAATCCTGCACACGCCCTTTTAACAAAAATCAGACGCTCGGTCGTCCAACAATCAGTCTGTGTGTACGAGGCCTAAGTCATATATTTGTTTACTGAGTAAATCATGAACGCATATTTATCATACATTTATTCATCTACTACATCTATATACATGTGTGTGTGTGTTGAAGTACATACCAGCCTCACAGGTTCTCATTGCTTCCAAGCTCTGATTAACACCACAAATCATACAGTATTGGATTATTGTTTGAAAACAATCCGATCTCTGGGGAAAATAGAGATGTGCGTGATCAGCATTATACGAACAAATTGGCACTTCTATACAAGTGAGAAAACTCAGCTGAATTCATTAAAAGTCATTCTGAATATTAGGCAAGCCGGGAGCAGAAATCATTCAGCTAAAGAGACATGAAACAATGCTTGCTCTTCAAAGATATTTAACATATTAAAAAAATCAGATTTCTCAGCAGGAATACATCACTGTCTGTATGTATGTATATAGGGCTAAATACCTTGTACACCCAAGCCACATATCTATCAGATGTGCATTGAAGCAGCTGAAAATGTCTACCCATCTGTCACCAGCATTATATCTGCATTCACTAGGTAAGGTTCACATAGACCCGGCATTATATTTTGCCTGCAGTTTTCGTCTAGCAACAAGAAAAATTTAAAGATTCTACTTTAGCTCTAGCCAAAATTTCAAGACCTTGTGTAACTATAACAAAACAATATAAGTAATAATATATATTATAATACCGAATGCTGTAAGTATATAGCCCAGCACTCCTAGCATTCTCAAACTTTTTGAATACTAAGTTAACTAAGTAGGGTTGCACCGATACCAATTTTTTACCCGCAAGTATGAGTACCGATACTTTTGGTCAAGTACTCGCCGATACTGAGTACCAATATCTTTGCATGTGTTTTGAAGTCACTATGACAAGCCCGGGTTCACACAGGAACGGTGCGGAAAATTCGGACAGGAATCGCACCACTTTCCTGTTCACATTGCATGCGATTCTTTGCAGAGCGATTTGAGCCCATTCATTTTGTATGGGCTTAAATCGCACTGCAAAGGTATTGGTTTCGGGTATCAGAGCATTTTCACGAGTACTCGTGAAAATACTCGGTATTGCCACTGGTACTGATACCGGTATCGGTATCAGAGCAACCCTACTAACAAGGTATTTAAACCATTAACCACTTCAGCACGACAAGGTTTACCCCTCCTTCATGATTTTTTTGTGATATGGCGCTGCATTATTTTAAGGCCCCTTTCACACTGGAGCGGTGGGTGTGTCGGCGGTAAAGTGCCGCTATTTTTAGCGGCGCTTTACCGTCAATTTGGCGGCGCTATTTGACCGCTTGCTGGGCGCTTTTACCCCCCCCTGCTAGCGTCCGAGAAAGGGTTAAAACCACCGCAAAGTGCTGCTGCAGCAGCGCTATGCCGGCGGTATAGCCACGCTGTCCTATTGATTTCAATGGGCAAGAGCGGTGTAGGAGCGGTGTATACACCGCTCCTTCACCGCTCCAAAGATGCTGCTAGCAGAACTTTTTTTAGTGTCCCCTCGGGGCTTTCACATTGGAGAGACAGCAGCGGCTCCTTAAGTGCAGCAGAATTTTTTTGTAACCTTGGCCAGATCTGTGCCTTGCCACAATTCTGTCTCTGAGCTCTTCAGGCAGTTCCTTTGACCTCATGATTCTCATTTGCTCTGACATGCACTGTGAGCTGTAAGGTCTTATATAGACAGGTGTGTGGCTTTCCTAATCAAGTCCAATCAGTATAATCAAACACAGGTGGACTCAAATGAAGGTGTAAAACCATCTCAAGGATGATCAGAAGAAATGGACAGCACCTAGTTAATTATATGAGTGTCATAGCAAAGGGTCTGAATACTTAGGACCATGTGATATTTCAGTTTTTCCTTTTTAGAAAATCTGCAAAAATGTCAACAATTCTGTGTTTTTCTGTCAATATGGGGTGCTGTGTGTACATTAATGAGGGAAAAAAATTACTTAAATGATTTTAGCAAATGGCTGCAATATAACAAAGAGTGAAAAATTTAAGGGAGTCTGAATACTTTCCGTCCCCACGGTATCTAAGTTGGTCAAAATCCAGGTTTTAGCTGGATCCACTCTCTCTGTATTCCTTTTTCCTCCTGCAATGTGCAGGCTCTACTTTCAGTAGAAAAGGGAGAAGAGGCTTGCATAGCATAAAACCCAAAACTTTATTAAAAACCAATATAAAAAGAACTCATATTTTCATATATTATTCAGCACTTTAACAAACGCCTTACTAGACACTGCTACCTCCATGTATGATTAGTAGGGTAAGTGATATTATGCTGTTAGCTGTGAGGACATCACAGACTAATTCCATTCAACATTTTTCGTCAAAATTTACTTCCTTAGGAATGGCATCTGTTCTGTCATCTGAGCAAACTTTTTACAACAATAAAGGTCTCCTCCTAAGTCTCCAAACTTGCCAATTTAATACCTCCAATGGAAGAAACCTTACAATAATTTCAAATATAATTTTATATATCACAACATTTTAACAGTTCCACCCAATACCAATAATCACATAGCAATAATATGCATTTTGCAACCATAGTTACATAGTAGGTAAGGTTGAATAAAGACAATAGTCTATCCAGTTCAGCCTGTCTAGGTGTACGTGTGTCAGTGTCTATAAATATTTCCCATATTTCTGTATGTTCTCAGTGTGTACCTGTACCTTTAAGAAGGGGTGGACCCTCTTCAGTCCATCTGCCCTCCACCTACCCATCAGAATGCATGTGCCTCCACTGTGGAGTCACTCATCAGTCAGTGATAGGAACTACAGATACCAGGGTGCCTTGGCAGGGCTCATTTATTTGCAAATATGTGCAGACTAAACCCCTGTTTTTAACGCATACTGTTAGACAGGTTAATTCGGTTGTCCGGTAAGTAAGCTTGGAATTTTTCCTTGGATTTATCCTTGGCCTTGTTTATATCTATTTGTCCTCCAATGCTGCTTACTGTAATGGCCAGTCATAGGTGGGGGTAGTGGACCCCTTTTTTGCAACAATGTTAAGATGCACATCCAAGAGTCTTTTAAAAATATCCATACTCCTCGTTGATACCACCAATTGTGGAAGAGAGTTCCACAGCCTTATTGTACTGACAGTGAAAAACCCCCCTACGCAGCTTTATGTTAAACCGCTTCTCCTCCAATCTCATTGTGTGGCCCTGTGTCGTCTTACACTCCCTGAGACTAAATAGCTTTTTCCTATGCTGGGGTCACCATTGAGATATTGTAAATCACTATCGTGCCCCCTCCCAAGCGTTGCTTTTCCGGCGAGAATAAATTTAGTGCTTGTAGTCCTTCCTCATAATTGAAGTCGTCCAGGCACCTTGTTAATTTTGTTGCCTTTCTTTGGACTCTCTCCAGTTCCAGCACATCCCTTCTGAGGACTGGTGACCAGAACTGGAAGGAGTACTCCAGATGTGGTCTAACCAGAGTTTTATAAAGTGCCAGTATTTTTGTTTTATCTCTGAAGTATATCCCCTTTTTTATGCATGCTAAAATTCTGCTGGCTTTGCAGCTTGACATTGCATGCTATTGCTCAGTCTGTCATCTACTAAGACCCCCAGATCTTTCTCCATCCTTGATTCCCCTAGTGGTTCTCTCCCTAGTGAGTAGCTTGCATTTATGTTTTTTGCCCCAAAGTGCGTTACTTTACATTTCTCCACATTAAACCTCATTTGCCATGTATTAGCCCACTCCATTATTTTGTTCAGGTCTTTCTGTAAAATTTCTATATCCTGATGTGAAGTTATTGCCCTGCTTATTTTTGTGTCGACCGCAAAAACTGAGATTGAGCTATTTATCCCATCCTCTATATCATTTACTAATAAATTGAATAGAATTGGTCCCAAGACAGAACCTTGGGGTACCCCCACTTACCACTCCAGACCAGTCTGAGAACACGTTATTTATCACCACCCTTTGGACACACCTCTGTAACCAGTTTTTTACCCAAGAAACAAACCTTATGATCCATGCTTGCAGACCTATGGGGAACTGTATCAAATGCTTTTGCAAAATCCAGATACACAGCATCCACAGGCCTCCCCCTTCTAAGTGACAGCTCACTTATATGCAAGTAATTAGGCATACAATTGTTATGGGATTCTGGGTATTGCCCTGGGGGACATGTATCAATGAAAAAAAAGTTTGTAAAAAATGTCATTTTTAAATGAGCAGTGATTTATTGATGCTTAATGTGAAAGTATAAAAATGAAAAATTCCTTTCAATATAGTGTCGGGGGGGGGGGGGGGGGTCCCCTTAGTCCACCTGTAAAGTGGCACATCTGTACTGTGTATAAAAGCTGCTGCTGCAATAATTGCATTTATAAAGCCCAAAAAATTTGGCCCAAACACTTTTCCCTGCAAGCTTTCTTTATTTTGTAAGCAACGGCTTGGGGAGCCAGTCTGTATGATGAGGCCCCAATGTAGTGCACGGGGAACAAGATTAGAGATTTTTTGGATAAAATTCTGGTGTCTCTACCACAGACTTTGAATTTCTACTTCTGTAACGGGTGCGGAAAATTTGTTCTTTGGGTGTCGGTGGTGCCTTCACACCGTAACCCTATAGAGGTGCTCTTGATGAAAGCAAGAATTGGCCTTGCTCTATGAGCATAGCCTGATGAAGGAGCACACATGCTCCGAACGCGAAGCACCGCCCGCCTCACCCCGCTCCGGAAGTGAAGACGCAGGTCAGCACGGTGCTCCACGGAGGATCCATGACCAATATCCTGGCCGCCCGGAGGCTCTGAGGACCCTCGGAACCACCAGAACAGCTACCAGGACCCAGGTCACAGGACTCACATCCCAGGAACCCCTCCACTGGCCCGTGACACCCATATCCCCCAAGAGCACGCGGATGAAACTACTTTACATGCTGGTTTTTAGCAACTCAAATGTGAGTGTTTTTATCTATTGTAATAAATATTTTTAACATACATGCTGCACTTAGAGGGCGCCGTCCTTCCTTCTTTTTTTTTTTGTTCCAGAGCTTCTTCTAGCTTTTATAGACTGGCTGCCTTCCATTTATTCAGCATCATTTTATCCTTACATGGACTAATACCCGAACTTGTTGTGAAACATTAACTACCACCATCAAGTTCCCCCTCTCAGGAACCCCCAACCCACCCCCTCCCCCCCACCATTTTTAGTTATATGTACTCGGCAACCTCCATTGTGCGCCATATTAGCCCCTTGATCTTTCTCGGGGTCACTGAAGATTAGAGTATCTGGAACTGCCTCCTCCCAGTCACGTAACGCAATGAAATATATGGTGTTAAACTTGCAGTAACGCAATGAAATATACAGCGTTAAACTTGCAGTAATGCACAGAACTATATGACGTTAAACTTGCAGTAACGCAAAGAGCTATATGGAGTTAAACTTGCAGTAACGCAATGAAATATACAGCATTAAACTCACAGAACTATATGGAGTTATACTTGCTGTAATGCACAGAACTTTAAGGCGTTAAACTTGCAGTAAAGAAATGAAATATACAGCGTTAAACTTGCAGTAACGCAATGAAATATATGGCGTTAAACTTGCAGTAACGCAATGAAATATACAGTGTTAAACTTGCAGTAACGCAGTGAATTATACGGCGTTAAACTTGCAGTAACGCAAAGAACTATATGGCTTTAAACTTGCAGTAACTCAATGAAATATATGGTGTTAAACTTGCAGTAACGCAATTAAATATGCAGCGTTAAACTTGCAGTAACGCACAGAACTATATGGCGTTAAACTTGCTGTAACGCACAGAACTTTAAGGTGTTAAACTTGTAGTAGCGCAATGAAATATACGGCGTTAAACTTGCAGTAACGCAATGAAATATACAGCATTAAACTTGCAGTAACGCATTGAACTATATGGCATTAAACTTGCAGTAACGCAATGAAATATATGGCGTTAAACTTGCAGTAACGCAATTAAATATGCAGCGTTAAACTTGCAGTAACGCGCAGAACTATATGGCATTAAACTTGCAGTAATGCAATGAAATATATGGCGTTAAAATATTTCAAAATCACAATATAGGAACTCTATCAAAAAGTGATTGATCACATAATATTAGTTTACACTGAACCATTTAACACTAAAATCAAATTAAAGATACCCCTTCTTTTGGGTCTTCCTACCTCCACCACATCCTTTCTGGGGTCTACTGACCTTTCCCAATTCGCCCATTGTGGTGGTAGTCTAGTCTAGACAGGGGGACCCTAAATGGAGGGCTTCATGTATGGAGGTTGTCTGATCCCAGGTGGACTGTAAAACCTGTTCCCTGGTGGTTTATCCCAGTTCTTCTTCCTGAAAAAAATTTGTTCCAGTATTCTTTCTTTGGCCTCTTAATGAGAAAGTTTTGACATTAGTATAATATTATTTTAGTCATCTGGATCCCGGAGGAACCTTCACTGCAGAGATACCTGTCCTCATAGGTGTGTGCAGGGGGTGTGCCAGGTGTGCCTGGGCACACCCTAATCACTATGTGTTGTGCAGAATCCCCCTACTGCCCAGGCTTCCCCCCGTGTTGCCCCCACCTGCTCTGCAGTGCTGCTGGCTTCCCTCTTCTCCTCCCTGCTGCTGTGGGGGATGTTTGGGGAGGGAGAGCGGGGGAAGGGGCCAGTAAATATGTCATTTTCCAGCCCCTTCCTTTTCTAAATGAACACAGTGAACACATTCACTCATTGTGTTCATTCATAACTGAAGCATAGTAAACTGTGTTTACTATGCTTCAGATGGTGAATGAACAGGAAGCCACTCAGTGCAGAGCACTTCCCATTCATTCACTGTCCCGTGCAGCTGAGGCTGCAGAGAAAGTCATGTGTGTTTGAGCTTTGGGGTGCACACCCTAATGCAATAGGCTGCATACACCTATGCCTGTCCTCTTCAACTGCTTGTAACGTGACCTTTGAATGAGGGAGAGTTTGATCAGTCACAGGATTCTCTCCCCCATTCATATATTGTGATACATGCAGTGTTATCAATAAAATTATTTTTCTCAATGGAGGAGGAGGAAGGAGGAGACGTGTCCCCATCAGACCATCTGTACTGATGTTCTGCCTGAAGACCTGAAGCTGTTAACTATTGCCCCGCCAGAAGTTCAGAGACAGGCAGAGGACAGGCATTCCTGCAGTGAAGATTTTTTCAGGATCCAGCTGTCTGCACAACCTGGGTCATACTTCATTACGGTAAGAGATGTGATTAAGCTGTAGGGATTTTTTAAAGCTAAACTTCAATTAAATTTTTTATAAAATTATTTTACTCTTCATATAAACCTATGTTTACTAGGAAGGTATACATCAACTTTTGTAATACACTCCCTGACATGTGAACATTGATTACCAGCATCCCTAACTGTGTTTTAATGTTTCCCAAATGATTGTTTTAAAACTAATACAAAACAGAAACAATTTCCATATGATTTATTATTTTAAAAAATGTAAAACTGTTGTATGAAGCTGAATTACCCCTAAGGCCCAGTTCACACTGGTGTGACATGGGATCCGACTTGTGAGAACACAAGTCGCATGACATGTCAAATTAAATGTTTCTCTAATGCCGCGTACACATGAGCGGAATGTCCGATAGAAGAAGTCCGACTGAGTCTTTTCATCGTATAATCTGGTCGTGTGTAGGCCTCATCAGACCTTTTTTTTTGAAAATTCTGTCGGACCTAGAAATAGAACATCCTAGATTCCTAAATCTTTCCGACGGAACCCATTCCTATCGGGAAAACCGCTCGTCTGTATACCGTCTGTATGCTGTTCCGATGGACCAAAAACGATGCATGCTCTGAAGCAAGTACGAGATGTAAGCTATTGGCTACTGGCTATTGAACGTCCTTTTTTCTAGTCCCGTTGTACGTGTTGTATGTCACCGCGTTCTGGACGGTCACACTTTGGTCGCACTTTGGTTTCACCGTGGGTAGGCAAGAACGCTTAAAAGGAATTCCGTCGGAGAAACCTTCGGAGTTTAGTCCGCCGGCAAAACCGGTCGTGTGTACACGGCATTAGAGAGCCGTCTTAACTGATCCCACACAAGTCGCTCCGAATTTAGAAAAGGTTCCTGCACTACTTTGGTCGGACTTTGATACGACTTCAATGCCATAGAGGTTGGATCAAAGTTGGACTGAAGTTGCAGGGCAAAGTTGGATCACAAGTCACGCGACTTTCATGTCGAAGCAGTGTGAACCTGGGCTTAAAATACCAAAAGGATCTCTGAACTGGTTAGAAGTACCCTATTAAAAGGTCAAATGCACCATTTAAACCATCAGGAGAACCCCTACTGGTTGGGAAAGAGGGCTCTGCAGCTCCGTGTTGTTGCTTCACATGTAACTGATGTTTTTATTTTTAAAAAAAGATTAGCGAGATCCTTACAAAAAGAATGGCGAGCAAAATAGTTTTACATGCAATAAAAATTTCCCCACTGATTTTTTAGGAGCACAGAGCAGAAACAGAGATGGAAGAAACAGTAATTGAAAGCAGTACCTTGAGTTTGGCGTCCGGATTTAGAATCATCTGGGCTAAGTGGGCGATAGCTCCCGCATCCACCACGGTCTGAGCCAGCTCCGGAGAATGCTTCGATAGATCACTCAGGGCTGAAGCAGCAATCCTTTTCAGAGCAATTTCTGGCTCCTGGATACACAGCACTAGCAGAGGAACAGCTCCTGCATCCACCACAGCTTGTGACAGCTCTGCAGGTCCAACAAGAGGTAATTAAGTAAGTATGGGTGACTGACCCTTATAAGAGCCATTTTTCACTATGACACACACATTAAAGGAGAAAGGGCAAGCTGGACTGTGCTGTCTGGAGATCTGCATTTCTAATCAGCCTCCTTAGCTCCTGAAGCCATGTGGACCAATCCCTGACTGAAAGGGACTCCGGTCAGTGGTTAGGACCTCTTTTACATACACACATTTGGGGTAGATTAGGCTGCGAAAGCTTGTTATTCTACTAGGGGGTGGAGAAACTAAGCAGATGTCAGCTGTTTAAACCCAGATCCACCAGTGGGCAGCTATTTTCTGCATGGATAGACAGGTTACACAAAGCCACCACCGTATAAAATAATAAAGGGACGATAGACTGTCGTATTCTAATTACAGTGAAATGCAAACAAAAGCTTTCACATATGTTGCAAGATGCATGATGTCGAGAATACCCCCATCTTAATATTTTTTTGCTTCTTTTTTTGGGGGTGAAATATATAAAAGTTATTTTAAAAATATTTGTTTATAAAAAGTATTTCAAATTCATGTAAATCTTACATCTTCCTTCTAAACAAGAGTTTTAAGGATTTTATTTTTTTAAATCATGTAATCTTTATTTAGAAAATTGTACATACTTTTACAAACACATTCATTCAAAAAAATTAATTTACAGACATTCTACTTATACATATACAGTGCACTACATTCTGTTCCACTGTATACCCTTATACTACATATCCTCCATTAGGGATGAGCCGAACACCCCCCGGTTCGGTTCGCACCAGAACCCGCGAACGGACCGCAAGTTCGCACGAACGTTAGAACCCCATTGACGTCTATGGGACTCGAACGTTCGAAATCAAAAGTGCTCATTTTAAAGGCTAATTTGCATGGTATTGTCCTAAAAAGGGTTTGGGGACCCGGGTCCTACCCCAGGGGACATGTATCAATGCAAAAAAAACTTTTAAAAACGGCCGTTTTTTCGGGAGCAGTGATTTTAATGATGCTTAAAGTAAAAAAAAAAAAAGTGAAATATTCCTTTAAATATCGTACCTGGGGGGTGTCTATAGTATGCCTGTAAAGTGACGCGTGTTTCCCATGTTTAGAACAGTCCCTGCACCAAATGTCATTTTTAAAGGAAAAAATCTCATTTAAAACTGCTTGCGGGTTTAATGTCATGTCGGGTCCTGGCAATATGGATGAAAATCAGTGAGACAAACGGCATGGGTACCCCCCAGTCCATTACCAGGCCCTTTGGGTCTTGTATGGATATTAAGGGGAACCCCGCACCCAAATTAAAATAAGGAAAGGTCCCTATATACTCTGAACAGCAGTATACAGGCGGTGCAAACAAGACAGGGACTGTAGGTTTGTTGTGAAGTAGAATCTGTTTGTAATTTTGAACATTTTTAATGTGTTTAGCTCCAGCCAAAAAATCTTTTCTAAGCTTTTTGGAAAACATAGGGAAGGGTTATCACCCCTGTGACATTTGTTTTGCGTCTTTCCTCCTCTTCAGAAGATTTCACCTCACTTTTTTGTCCCAATGAAAAATGTTTTTTGAAAATTTGGGTTTTTTTGTGGAACAAGGATTGGAAAGCATCAGTGGAAAGGAGAAATTGTTTTCCCATATTAACTCTTACATGAGAGAATTTCCCTTCCTATGGGTAGATTTCATCTCACTTCCTGTTGTCTCCTTCCGTTTGCAAGTAGGAGTCGTTTGTAAGTTAGATGTTTGAAAGTAGGGTCCTGCCCTATATACTCAGCAGAAATTTGGGCCTTAGGTGTTGCTGTGGCCAAAACACTGTAAGCCCTCACAGGGCCCTGCTGTGAAATATTAGATCAAGAATTGTAATTACATGCCCCTGTTGAACAGGAGCTGAAAAATTAGGCCTTAGGCACTGGTGCTGGTGCCACAACACTGCAACCCCTCACAGACACTCTAGTTGGAACGCAGGAACGAGCCCTGCTGCAAAGTATTGCATCAAAAATTGTAATTTCACGCCCCTGTTAGACAGGGGCAGAAAAATTGGGCCTTAGGCACTGGTGGTGGCGCCCAGAACCAAAAATGTTCTTACAAGCTATCAGCGTGATGATTGAGGAGGAAGAGGATAATTACTCAGGGATAATCACTCAGCATCAGCATAGGCAGTCTTTGAAGGGATCTGAAAAAAATTATTCAGTTACATCAGCATCAGGTGCTTGGTAGCTGGTGGTGATCCAAGACTGATTCATTTTTATGAAGGTCAGCCGATAGACCGAGTCAGTGGACAGACGCACCCTGTGATCGGTTACCACGCCTCCAGCAGCACTGAATGTACGTTCCGAAAGAACGCTGGATGCAGGACAGGCCAGTAGCTCAATTGCATACTGTGCAAGCTCTGGCCAGTGATCCATCCTCAAGACCCAGTAACCCAGAGGATTTTCGGTGGGAAAGGTGTCCAAGTCTGATCTTGCCCCTAGGTATTCCTGCACCATGTAAAACAGACGCTGGCGATGGTTGCTGGAACCGATCATACCTTGGGGCTGCGGACCAAAAAATTGTCTGAACGCATCGGTCAGACGGCCACCTTCTCCACCGCTCCTTCTTTGACTGACCGAAGCCTCAGCAACACGTTGTCCAGAAACAGGAGTTTGTAACCTCCCAGTCTCTGGGAACGCGTTGCACAGACCTTTCTGCAAGGCCTCCCGAAGATGTTTCATCCTCTGCTCCCTCTGCGATGGCAAGATAAGGTCCGCAACCTTACCCTTGTAACGTGGATCAAGGAGGGTTGCCAGCCAGTATTGGTCCTTCTCCTTGATACCACGAATACGAGGATCCTTACGCAGGCTTTGCAGGATCAGGGAGGCCATGCAGCGTAGGTTTGCTGAGGCATTCGGTCCGGAGTCCTCTGGGTCACTAAGGACAACAACGTCCGCAGCCACCTCCTCCCAGCCACGTACAAGTCCATGTGTTCCTTGGGACTGATCCCTTAAAGACTGCTGATGCTGAGTGCCAGGCTCCACCTCCATACTGACACAATCTTCCTCCTCCTCCTCCTCCTCCTCCTCCTCCTCCTCGTCCTCTTCCTGTGTGATCGGCGGGCACGCAGGAACACTGTCTGGATAAAGGGGGCCTTGAGAGCTAAGGAAGTCCTCCTCTTCCTGCCTCTGTTCTGCCTCAAGTGCCCTGTCCATTATTCCACGCAGCGTGTGCTCCAACAGGTGGACAAGGGGGACAGTGTCACTGATGCATGCACTGTCAGTGCTCACCATCCTCGTGGCCTCCTCGAATGGTGACAGGACAGTGCATGCATCCCTGATCATGGCCCACTGGCGTGGGGAAAAAAAACCAAGGTCCCCTGACCCTGTCCTGGTGCCATAGTCGCACAGGTACTCATTGATGGCCCTCTGCTGCGTGTGCAGCCGCTGCAGCATGGCCAACGTCGAGTTCCACCTGGTGGGCATGTCACAGATTAGGCGGTTCTTGGGCAGGTTAAACTCCTTTTGGAGGTCCGTCAGCCGAGCACTGGCATTATATGACCGGCGGAAATGCACAGAGACTTTCCTGGCCTGCCTCAGGACATCCTGTAAGCCCGGGTACCTGCCCAAGAACCGCTGCACCACCAAGTTAAGGACGTGAGCCAAACAGGGCACATGGGTCAGTTGTCCCTGTCGGAGGGCAGAGAGGAGGTTGGTGCCATTGTCGCAAACCACCATTCCTGCCTTAAGTTGGCGTGGCGTCAACCACCTCTGAACCTGCCCCTGCAGAGCTGACAGAACCTCTGCCCCAGTGTGGCTCCTGTCCCCCAAGCACACCAGCTCAAGCACCGCATGGCATCTTTTGGCCTGCGTACTTGCGTAGCCCCTTGAACGCCTACGGAGCACCGCTGGTTCCGAGGAAGAGGCCATGGAGGAAGAAGAAGAGGAGGGGGTGGAGGAGAGAGGTGTGTCACAATCAGCATTTTGGAGGCGTGGTGGCGGAACAACCTCCAACACTACTGCACCTTGTCCTGCATCCTTCCCAGCTGCCAGCAGAGTCACCCAATGCGCCGTGAAACTTAAGTAACGTCCCTGTCCATGCCTGCTGGACCATGAGTCAGCGGTAATATGCACCTTACCGCTGACCGCCCTGTCCAGCGAGGCATGGACATTGCCTTCCACATGCCGGTAGAGAGCCGGAATCGCCTTCCGTGAGAAAAAGTGGCGTTTGGGTACCTGCCACTGAGGAACCGCACATTCCACAAACTCACGGAAGGGGGCAGAGTCTACCAACTGAAAAGGCAGCAGTTGAAGTGCTAGCAATTTTGCCAAGCTAGCATTCAACCGCTGGGCATGTGGATGGCTGGGAGCAAACTTCTTTCGGCGGTGCAGCAGCTGGGGCAGGGAAATTTGCCTGGTACAATCTGACGTCGGTGTACCAAAAGCAGATTGCCCACAAGTACTTGGCTGTGACACACCTAATTCTACACCTTCATTCCTCTCACTGCAGGTCTCAGAGAGGACTGAAGGTCTAGTGGGGTTGGAAATCTCAGCTGATGAGGAGCAAGGAGAGATCCTCTTTGTTCTTTGGTGTGGGTCTTTCAGATACGCTTGCCAACGAACTGCATGGCAGGTCAACATATGTCTGGTCAAGCATGTGGTACCCAAGCGGGAGATGTTTTGGCCACGCGAGATACGCTTGAGACATATGTTGCAAATAGCAGCGGTGCGATCTGATGCACTCGTCTCAAAAAAGGCCCACACCAAAGAACTTTTTGAATAACGCGCAGAGACTGCAGCGCCCTGCACATGTGGAGCTTTGGGGTGTGATGCAGTCAATGTGCTGCCCTTAGGCTGGCCCCTGGAGGGCATCCTGCCTAGTTGGTGATGTGCCACCTCCTCCTCCTCCTCCTCCTCCTCTCTCCTATCAGGCACCCACGTTGAGTCAGTGACCTCATCATCCCCTCCCTCCTCATCACTGGAGCAAACCTGGCAGTATGCTGCAGCAGGGGGAGCATGACTGCCAGATTGCTGTCCTTCTTGGGCACCCCCTCTGTCCGTGCTCATGTTACTGCCTTCATTGAGCTCAGTATCATCATCAGAGCCTTCCAAACGCTGGGCATCCTCCTGGAGCATGTACCCAACACTGTGGTCAAACAGTTCGAGGGAATCCTCATGAGGACATGGTGGAGCTAGGGAAGGAGTCACTGATGACATTGAGCTGAGGGAAGAGGCCGCTGCTTTGCCAGACAAAGCACCCTGGGCATGGGTGAGAGAGGATGAGGAGGATGAGGACGGCTTGGTCATCCACTCGACCAAGTCTTCCGCATGTTGCGGCTCAACACGGCCAGCTGCCGAAAAAAAGGCCAAGCGTGTCCCATGGCCACGTGCTGATGAGGATGCACCGTCTCCACGACCAGCACTAGACACAGAGCCTGCTTGCCCTCTCTTATTGGCTTG
Source organism: Lithobates septentrionalis (assembly GCA_037952835.1). Classification (NCBI taxonomy): domain Eukaryota; kingdom Metazoa; phylum Chordata; class Amphibia; order Anura; family Ranidae; genus Lithobates; species Lithobates septentrionalis. Next base: position 849,168 of record JBBDGP010001689.1, read on the forward strand.
TGACTGTCTGCCTCTCCTTCTTGGCCTTCCAGACATACTAATGGCCTGTAGCTGCACTAAGCTGGGATAGAACACCTGTAATTTTCTTCAGGTAGCTTTATATACTGTAACCAGACAAGCCTGCCTGTCAGTAGGAAGATAACAGGAACGGATCTAGCTGAACACTGTGAGCAGGACGTACTGCACTAAATGTATATAGCAGGAACGGATCTAGCTGAACACTGTGAGCAGGACGCACTGTACTAAATGTAAATAGTCTAGCTGCCTGACCGTGGTACTAATAGGATCAAAAAGAACACCTGTAATTTTCTTAAGGTAGCTTTATATACTGTAACCAGACAAGCCTGCCTGTCAGTAGGAAGATAACAGGAACGGATCTAGCTGAACACTGTGAGCAGGACACACTGTAATAAATGTAAATAGTCTAGCTGCCTGACCGTGGTACTAATAGGATCAAAAAGAACACCTGTAATTTTCTTCAGGTAGCTTTATATACTGTAACCAGACAAGCCTGCCTGTCAGTAGGAAGATAACAGGAACGGATCTAGCTGAACACTGTGAGCAGGACACACTGTACTAAATGTAAATAGTCTAGCTGCCTGACCGTGGTACTAATAGGATCAAAAAGAACACCTGTAATTTTCTTCAGGTAGCTTTATATACTGTAACCAGACAAGCCTGCCTGTCAGTAGGAAGATAACAGGAACGGATCTAGCTGAACACTGTGAGCAGGACACACTGTACTAAATGTAAATAGTCTAGCTGCCTGACCGTGGTACTAATAGGATCAAAAAGAACACCTGTAATTTTCTTCAGGTAGCTTTATATACTGTAACCAGACAAGCCTGCCTGTCAGTAGGAAGATAACAGGAACGGATCTAGCTGAACACTGTGAGCAGGACGCACTGCACTGAATGTAAATAGCAGGAACGGATCTAGCTGAACACTGTGAGCAGGACGCACTGCACTGAATGTAAATAGCAGGAACGGATCTAGCTGAACACTGTGAGCAGGACGCACTGCACTAAATGTAAATACCAGGAACGGATCTAGCTGAACACTGTGAGCAGGACGCACTGCACTGAATGTAAATAGCAGGAACGGATCTAGCTGAACACTGTGAGCAGGACGTACTGCACTAAATGTATATAGCAGGAACGGATCTAGCTGAACACTGTGAGCAGGACGCACTGCACTGAATGTAAATAGCAGGAACGGATCTAGCTGAACACTGTGAGCAGGACGCACTGCACTAAATGTAAATACCAGGAACGGATCTAGCTGAACACTGTGAGCAGGACGCACTGCACTGAATGTAAATAGCAGGAACGGATCTAGCTGAACACTGTGAGCAGGACGCACTGCACTGAATGTAAATAGCAGGAACGGATCTAGCTGAACACTGTGAGCAGGACGCACTGCACTGAATGTAAATAGCAGGAACGGATCTAGCTGAACACTGTGAGCAGGACGCACTGCACTGAATGTAAATAGCAGGAACGGATCTAGCTGAACACTGTGAGCAGGACGCACTGCACTAAATGTAAATAGCAGGAACGGATCTAGCTGAACACTGTGAGCAGGACACACTGCACTAAATAGTCTAGATAGAAGATAACAGGAACGGATCTAGCTAAACTGAATACAGTGTATATATATATATGCAACACCTGGGATGCATATATATACACAATACACTGTAAGTGCAGCTAACTGACTGACTGTTCTGCCTAATCTATCTAACTCAAATCAAATGACACTGTCTCTCTCTCTCTCTATCTCTCAGCACACCGGAACACACACTACACAGGGCCGCCGTGCAGGCGGCCTTATATAGTGTGGGGTGTGTACTAAATCCCCTGAGCCATAATTGGCCAAAGCCACCCTGGCTTTGGCCAATTACAGCTCTCTCTACTGACGGCGCTGTGATTGGCCAAGCATGCGGGTCATAGTGCATGCTTGGCCAATCATCAGCCAGCAATGCACTGCGATGCCGCAGTGAATTATGGGCCGTGACGCGCCACACGAATTTGGCGCGAACGGCCCATATCGTTCGCAATTCGACGGACGGTCGAACAGCCGATGTTCGAGTCGAACATGGGTTCGACTCGAACACGAAGCTCATCCCTATCCTCCATACATAAATATGTTAAGGAAAATTACTCAAAAGTACAACATATATATTTTCCCCATTATAGATACAGTGTATATAGATATATAGATATATCTATATATCTATATAGATATGCATAATAAAAAGTTTTTGGCCATTTAACTTGTCCTGAATAGAAATAAAAACATTTCTTTCATTTCTATTGTGACCTTTTTATGTATTTTTTCCCAAAATATGCACACATATTTATACTGTATATTGCGTATTGCATAAATTGAAGAATGCATGGTTAAGGTTGAATGAACAAGAACAATGTTTTACATGTTTGAGATTTACAACAAACAAGTTAAAAGTATGTTTTTTAGTATATTTCACTATAACAGATCACGTAATACTATAAAATTATAACCTTAACTTTATTGTGAATAATGCAAATTGATAAAATATAAGAAAGTACTATTTTATTATAATAATTTACAAAGCTACATAGTGCACACAGAATGTCTTCTTATAAAATAAATGTGTCACAGATTCCACTGCTAAAACAAAGAATTGTGGGGGAAAAAAAACAAGAAGCTTTATTTGTTGAAAGAAAAAATCTGTAGAATGCTGAATAAAAATGTTTATCGCTGCCAATCAGATGTCAGATGTCATTCTTTAGTAGAGAGCACACAAAAAATGAGGGTTAAATGATATCAGATAGCTATAGACAGCACAAAGGCCATTTATAAAACTGCCTCTTTGTTACTTAGCAAAAACAGGCAAATGCAGGGTCAACCTTATTTGAATAATTTGTAGTCTTTATTACAGTTAATTATAATAAAATATGTGTATCAAGCATTTTAAAAACAAGCTTATTTCAGGTTGAGCTCCATTATTGAGCGTTTGCAATTCAAAGTTTTGTTTATATATTTTAGTTGTTGGGTCACAGTGAAAATTAATTCTACAAATTCCGAACTTCAAGATAATATTTTGTTGCCGATTGTCTATTTTTAAAAGTTGTTAATGATCAAATGATCAAATTATTGCTTTCATTTTTTACCTAATATTTTTTTTTTAAATACAAGGCCTTTGTAATGACAAATGTGGTTGCAATAAAGGAAAATAAATTTGTTTCCACACGTGCATAATAATAAATGACTCACATCATCCTCCATGACAAATAAGCAAATAAACTCTGTTTATATCTGTTTCTAGATAGAGTATGCGAGTATCAAGACCTGAAGCTTATGCTACAATTGAATTTAACATAGGTACTTGCACTTAATTTTTACCGAGATTGTGACGTTTAACGGTTGTCTTATGGCCAACCATGGCCATAGAAATCAAATGTTAGCTATGATAAGTCCAATATGATATAGAGCAGTCATTGAAGTTGGAATATACAAATAAGACAGAAAAGTCCCTGTAGGAGGGGTAGTGGGAAAGGTATTGAGGTAAAGAATGAGACCTTACCTATAGAATATGTGGGCTGGCAGAACGTTATCTGATTTATTAACCTCTTGCCGACCACCCCATAGCAGATTCACTGCTACAGGGAGGCTGCGCTGCACAGGATCACGTATATATGCGTGCTTTTACACAGCGGGACCCATGGATTTGATGTCTGCCGCCACTCACTGATCATTCGGTACACTGACAGAATGGCAGTATGCCTATGTAAACAAGGCAGATCGCCGTTCTGTGAGTACAGAAGGCATGGATCATGTGTTTCTGTAAAGCAGAAACAGCGATCAATGCCTTCCACTAGTAAAAGCACCTCCCCCACTACACTGAAACACTAGCTAGACACACAGTTCACTTTTTGATCGCCCCTGATGTTAACCCCTTCCCAGCCAGTGTCATTAGTAAAGTGACAGTGCATATTTTTAGCACTGATCACTGTAATAATGTCACTGGTCCCCAAAAAAGTGTCAAAAGTGTCAGGTGTCCGATTTATCTGCCACAATATCGCAGTCCTGCTATAAGTCACTGATCGCCTCCATCCCTCCATTCTAGCAAAAAAAGAAAATAAATAAAAATATCCCATACTTTGTAGACGCTATAACTTTTACACGAAAAAACACAATCACTTCCAGCGCTATGGGGTCTTCTAAAGTGAAGGGCAACAGGGACATCAGTATCCCAAGACTGGGTGGATGCTGCCTTTCTCAGATGGGGCAATCCCATGGAAACGACAAAAAAGACAAAATGGAAGGTGTGCACACCTAGTGCATTATCAATGACATTTAATGAATGATAAAATCCATAAAAAGTGGGTACTCACAAAAAGCAACTCTTGATGAGCCATAAAATCACACAGTGTAGAGACATGAGCTAAATCATATCACGGGGTGAAGCCGATGCATTTCGGGGGCACACCCCCTTCCTCAGAGATAAGCTACCACTTTTGCGCAAACCAATCAATATACGCTTACGGGGATTTTTTTTTTACCAAAAATATGTAGCAGAATACATATTGGCCTAAATTGATGAAGAAATTAGATTTTTCAAATTCTCTGTAAAAAAATCTAATTTCTTTATCAATTTCGGTCAACATTTACTCTGCTACATATTTTTGGTAAAAGATCCCAATAAGCGTATATTGATTGGTTTGTGCAAAAGTTATAGCATCAACTAACTATGGGATATTTTTATGAAATGTTTATTTATTTATTTTTTAACTAGTAATGGCAGCAATCAGTGACTTATAGCGGGACTGTGACACTTTTGACATTTTTTGGGAACCAGTGACACTAATACATGATAAAAATATGCACTGTCACTGTACTAATGACACTGGCTGGGAAGGGGGTTAACATCAGGGGCGATCAAAGGGTTAACTGTGTGCCTAGCCAATGCTTGGTTACTGCGTGGGAGGTGATTTTACTAGGGGAAGGAAATGATCCATGTTCCTGCTTTGCAGAAACACAGGATCAATGCCTTCCCTGCTGACAGAACTGCAGTCTGCCTTGTTTACATAGGCAGAGCGCCTTTCTGCTGGTGTCCTGAACAATCGGCGGGTCCCGGCGAACATCGAGTCTGCCGGATCCACTGATTGGAAGAAGGAGCGGGTTACCGGTGGTGCACGTGCGCGCCCCAGACCCGGAAGTGCAGGAACCAGTACTGGGTACGTAACCTTGCCGCCGTATATATACAGTATATGATTGGCAAGAGGCTAAACAGAACCAGTCACTTTGCCCTGAATAGCATAGGTCAGTGATTCTCAACCTCAGTCCTTAAGTACCCCCAACGGGCCATGTTTTGGGAACTTCCCTTAGATAAAATGGCTCTTATTAATACTATGTCATTGATTTAAAGCGGAGGTCCGCTAATTTTTTTTTTTTTTAAAGTCAGCAGCTACAAATACTGCAGCTGCTGACTTTTAAAATAAGGACACTTACCTGTCCAGGGCGCCCGCGATGTCGGCACCCGAGGCCGAACCGTCCCTCGGTCCTCGGATGCTGCCGCCGCCATCATCGGTTCCCTACTTCGCATGCGCGAGTCGCGCTGCCCAATCCGAATGGTCCCTGCTGTCTCTGGGACCCGTATGTCTCCCAGCAGACAGCGGGGGGGGGGTGGCATAGACCCCCACAAGGAGTCTATGCCCGGAAGTGGGTGCAAATGCCTGTCTTATACAGGTATCTGCACCCCCTTCCCCCCTGAAAGGTGCCAAATTGACACCGGAGGGAGGGGAGGGTTCCGAAAAGTTCAATTTTTGTGTGGACCTCCGCTTTAAAGTAGCTGTGCAAAGTAAAGGAAAACCTGAAAACATGGCCCGTTGAGAGTACTTAAGGACTGAGGTTGAGAACCACTGGCCTAGGTGATGGAGCCAGTTACACCAGAAGAAGGAGCTCACTGCTGGCGAGCTATAGAGTGCCTAAATGTCAGAAAAGGGTGAATCCAACGCCTTTGTTTTTCTATTTGGTGCAGATCACCCATAGCAATAGGCATCATTTGATATTTTAGTAGTGGAACATGTGCAAAGGGGGAACTTTAGTTTAACCAAAGAGAAACGTCTGCTTTCCAACAGCAGCGCTCTTCAGCTATATAGGCTACAAGTCACTATTTGTGCTACATTCGGAGACAACAGACACAATTACAGATATATATTGCATTAAACCACAAAAGTAAGGTCGGAATCATCAATATGACTAACTTTTTTTTAAAGTGTGGTTTCTGTTCCTATCCTGTTTTCTTTTACATATGTACAATTTGTTCAAGATTTCGGCAACACCTGTTCTGACATCCTGCCACAGTTATGAGCTGATAATAGAATCACAGTGATTAGTCTCATGAAAAAGATCGCTTTCAACATGTATGAAACTTTTTTTTTTTCTTTCTTTTAATGATCTGCGATGGAGAATGAGCATGTATTTGTAAACTCATGAAATCATGTTTTATTAAATGACAGGAAGCTGATAATTCCTGGGTGGAGGTTCCTTTATTCCCCCAGCTGATGTCACATTTAAAATCAGAGTGTTTGTACATCCCTTGCAGTCCATTGACACTTCCTCCAGGTTTTTAATTGAAAGCCCATGCAGAGGAATGGGCAAGAAAGCTGGAGGGTGTGCCTGCAGGAACCTGACATTGCGATCCGCTGCAATGGTTTGCAGATTCCTGTAGGAAAAAATAATTGTGCATTTCATAAAATTTAGGAAGAGAAGAGCAGAGAGAAATGGTTGGTACACCATGCAATAAGTAAATAATAAAACAGACCTTTACAGAAAAAAGCTGCTCTGGTCACAAAGGTCTAATGCTGGCCAAACACATAGCATTTTCAAAAACTTTTAACCAGCTGTCTAAAATAAAAAGAAAGACAACCTACCACATCCAAACTGTGAAATGATCGAAACCCTTGGTTACCTGGATGCATCTGTCACTTTTGTGGCCAAGAGATGTATGGGCCTGCAGGCTGAACCACAGAGCCCAGAAGGGGACTGGGAATCTGACATCCCCAGGGGATTCTTTCCTTCGCTCTTCACGTGAGTGAGAATTTGCAGTGCTGGGGGTTGGACAGGTAGGTATTATCCATTTTATTTGATGTGAAGCATTTATTTTCAGATATTTAATCTAACGACTGAGTAATTTTAAAGCAATATTAAACCCAAAAGCAAACATTTTTTTATATTGCAGCTTACCAATTCTTACATGTGATGACTGTATGCCTTTTCTTTTATAGGCTTTCTTTCTTCTATTTTCATCTGGTGATCCTGCCAGCAAGTCTGTTGCTTTTCAAAAGCTCACACTCTTCAGAAGAATGTATCACTTTAAATGAATGAGACACTGGCAGGGGTGGTTGAAATGATCAGCTCTTGTCTTCATGCAAAACCTTTATCCCAAAAGGAACAAAATCTGTTTGCTGTAACTGATGTTAGTGTTAGCTGGAGTTTTGCTTCAATTTGTTAGTGGTTCTAAATCTGGTAATACATTTGACACTCCCCCAAGACTGACAGTGCTGCTGTTTGCTGTGCCTCTTATGCTCATTCCATCAGAGTTGTGTCTCGCTAACACAGAAGGTGTGTTACTGGCCAGATCACCATGTGAAAACAGAGCAAAAAAAAATCCTAAAAAAAGGAAAGAAAACTAATGAAGCCACTACATCTCATGATTGGTAAGCTGTAATATATTACTTTTTTGGTTTTGGGTTTTATTACTGTTTAAACCACTTCAATACAGGGCAATCCCCCCCCCCCCCCCCTCCTGCCCTGGGCAATTTTCCGCTTTCAGCGCTATCACATTTTGAATGCTAATTGTGTGGTCATGCAATGCTGTACCCAAACAAACTTTTTATAGTTTTTTTTTAGACAGATAAAGCTTTCTTTTGGCGGTATTTAACCGCTTCAGCCCCGAACCATTTGGCTTGCCAAAGACCAGAGCACTTTTTGCGATTCGCCACTGCGTCGTTTTAACTGACAATTGCGCGGTCGTGCAATGTGGCTCCCAAACAAAATCAATGTCCTTTTTTTCCCCACAAATTGAGCTTTCTTTTGGTGGTATTTGATCACCTCTGTGGTTTTTATTTTTTGCGCTATAAACAAAAAAAGAGTGGCAATTTTAAAAGAAAACGCATTTTTTTTTACTTTTTGCTATAATAAATATCCCCAAAAAATATATAAAAAAAAAACAAAACATTTTTTTTCCTCAGTTTAGGCCGATACGTATTCTTCTACATATTTTTGGTAAAAAAAAATCACAATAAGCGTATATTGATTTGTTTGCGCAAAAGTTAAAGCGTCTACAAAATAGGGGATAGTTTTATGGCATTTTTATTAATATTTTTTTTTTTACTAGTAATGGCGGCGATCAGTGATTTTCATTGTGACTTTATGGTGCGACATTATGGTGGACACGTCGGACAATTTTGAAACATTTTTGGGACCATTGGCATTAATACAGCGATCAGTGCGTTTAAAAATGCATTGATTACTGTAAAAATGTCACTGGCAGTGAAGGGGTTAACACTAGGGGGCAGTGAAGGGGTTAATGTATGTCCTAGGAAGTGTTCTAACTGAATAGGGATGTGGACTGTGCAGGGAAACTAACAGATCCCCTGTTCATACTCTGTATGAACAGAGGATCTGTCAGTTCTCCCCTCAGAGAACCGGAAACTGTGTGTTTACACAACACAGATCCCGGTTCTTCGCGTGCCCCGAGCGAACGTGGGAGCCCGGCGGTGATTGAGACCATGCACGCGCTCCACTAGTGGCCACAGGGCTTTGCCCAGCCCTGCCATTCTGCCACAGTACAAATGCGGGCAGCTGGTCGGCATGTGGTTAATCATCACTGAGTTTCTTATTTTTTACTAAACAAATAAAAAAAGTCCTAAAATTTTGAGAAAAAAAAAGGTTTTTCTTAGTTTCTGTTACAACATTTTTTAAATAATTACATTTTCTCCCTCACTGATGTGCACTGATGAGGCTGCACTGATGGGCACTGATGAGGTGGCACTGATAGGCAGCACTGATGGGCACTGATAGGCACTGGTAGGCGGCACTAATGGGCAGTGATAGGCGGCACAGATTGGATGCAGCTGATCACGTGGTAGAGAGCCTACGCCATAGGCTCTTTTCTGTGATCGGAGATGTGGTGTGTCTGGGCGACACACTGCGATGTGCGCCCCTGGGGTTAATTCTGAAGGATATTATATGATATCCAGTCAGGACATTGGAACCCCCGCCCGGCCATATGCCAGACGGGAAGGTATTAAGCAGAGATATTCAGATTCAGAATCTTTATTAATCGCAGAGGGAAATTATTAGCATACAGTTATACTTAACAAAGACAAAACAAAATCACAATACACACAAAAGTCACCAATAAGTCACCAATATCAACAAGTTAATATATACAATAACCACAAATTGAAATAAAACAAATTAAAAGCTAAAATGAATACTGAACTGTAATAAACCTAACAATCCTATTAAACTTTGCATTGAATAAGGCTACTTTCACACTGAGACACTTTACAGATGTTTTAGCGCTAAAAATAGGGCCTGCAAAGCGTCTGTAAAGCGCCTCTTCTGTCACTTTAGTGTAAAAGCCCGAGTGCTTTTACACTGGAGCGGTGCGCTTGCAGGATGTTAAAAAAAGTCCTGCAAGCAGCATCTTTGAGGCGCTTTAGGAGCGGTGTTAAAAGCGCTTCGGCAGCGGCGCTACATGGGCGCTATTAACCCCTTCATCGGCCGCTAGCAGGGTTAAAAGCGCCCCACTAGCGGCCAAAAACGCAGCTAAAACGACCCCTGACGCCCCCCACCTCAGTGTAAAAGTGCCCTTAAAAAAACAACTGAATAGCAGAATTCCGGAGTGCGGCTGTCCAGAACTTCCTTTTTACCTCATGTCACTAAAAATTATTGCACATAATTAACCTAATACTAACATAATATAAATGCAACATAGACATCTGGATCTGAAGTCTGTATTAAAACCCCCGTCCAGCACTCGCAGAGAAGAATTATATAATTTGATAAACCCATACCATATATATTCAATGTCACTTCTCTGCTACTTACTTGTCCTCAATGAGGCCAGCAAAGCATGCTACCCCCATGCTCTGGAGAACTGATAAAATGGACCTTTGGACGCGACAAAATGTATAATCATGGCATTTTTGTAATTGAAAATAAACACTCCTAACGATGCTAATTTGTTATCGGAGAAAGCCATGATCCCTTGGTCAAATAAGGTGCGAAAGCAGTGGTAAAGCTAGCCATAGATGGATACAATTTTTAGTGAAAATTCTTAGTACATTTGTACAAAAATTCTCAAAACATTCAAATGTCATTCTAAAGATTTTGTTTGCTTTTAACAATTGATTTTGGAATGAATGTATTTTACCAGAAAAAAAAGCACATACACTGTTAGAAATTCATTCATTCAAGAAAATTTTTCCATCCAGCTCCTTCGCATTTCCTCATCACTGCACTCGAACATGAATGTTGATCCACTAATAATTTTTTTGCTAAGAATTTGCATTTGAAATTCGAACCATCAATGGCCAGCTTTAGCACAATTCCATTTAGGAGGTGACATTTTTTGAGCTCTCCTTTAAGCATTGGCCATTGCTGAAAGTTAATTTTAAATTGTAGCCACTCATGAGCAGGGCCCCCCTAATTCTCCTGCATTAAATTGTATTGTAACTGTCTCCCTTTATTTTGTAAAGCACTGCACAAAGTGTTGGCGCTATAAATTCTATAATTTAATAATAAGAATAATAGTATCAGTGTAGTACACAGGATACAGAAAATAAAGCCTTGTACACACGATAGGATTTTCCGACGGGAACTGTATGATGACAGAATTCATCACACGCTTCATCACACAATTGTTGTCGGATTTTCCGCGGACAAATGTTGGATGGCAGGCATTAAAATTTTGCGCGGACAAAGGTCTGTTGTCGGATTTTCTGAGCGTGTGTACACAAGTCCATCGGACAAAAGTCCAAAGTACAAACACGCATGCTCGGAAGCAAGGACGAGCCAGAAGCGGTCGGTCTTGTAAACTAGCGTTTGTAATGGAGAATTAACATTTGTGACGCAGCAAATTAGGAAATCTCGAAATGCAGCGCACAATTCTCTTCTTCTTTAATGGGATAATAATGAAGCTGCTTTGCTGGTGATACTGATGTAGTTATTGCAAACTAATTTTCAAAGGCTTTTTTTTTCTAGTGATATCAATAATAATATTATTATGTTTGTTATTTTTTTTTTGGTGCCAGTTACCATAACACCATTATCCCGTAGTTTTTAACCACTTCAGCCCCGGAAGATTTTACCCCCTTCCTGACCAGAGCATTTTTTGTGATTCGGCATTGCGTTGCTTTAACTGGCAATTGCGCGGTCGTGCGACATTGCTTCCAAACAAAATTGACATCCTTTTTTTTCCCCACAAATAGAGCTTTCTTTTGGTGGTATTTGATCGCCTCTACGGTTTTTATTTTTTGCGCTATAAACAAAAATAGAGCAACAATTTTGAAAAAAACTCAATATTTTTTACATTTTGCTATAATAAATATCCCCCAAAAATATATATAAAAAAATTATTTTCCTCAGTTTAGGCCGATATGTATTCTTCTACATATTTTTGGTAAAACAATTGCAATAAGCGTATAGTGATTGGTTTGCGCAAAAGTTATAGCGTCTACAAAATAGGGTATAGTTTTATGGCTTTTTTATTAATTTCTTTTTACTAGTAATGGCAGCGATCTGCAATTTTTATCGGGACTGCGACATTATGGCGGACAGGTCGGACAATTTTGACACATTTTTGGGACCATTGGCATTTTTACAGCGATCAGTGCTATAAAATTGCATTGATTACTGTAAAAATGTCACTGGCAGTGAAGGGGCTAACCACTAGGGGGCAGTGAAGGGGTTAAGTGTGTCCTAGTACGTGTTCTAACTGAAGGGGGGATGGGACTGTGCAGGGGAGATGGACCAATTTTTGGTCCAATAAATCTTCCTCTTCCTGTTCCTGGACTGGACTTGGGTCAAAGCAATAACTCCAAGGCCAATATTAAATAACATGTTATCTCTTTCGATTCCGCAACATGGCTGGTTGACAAACGGCCGTTCAGAAACTAACTGAAAAGCGCGAAATGAAAAGCATGAATCAACACTCACAAAACTTCTACTAACACGAAATTAACAGAAGGAGCCCAAAGGGTGGCGCTAAAGAGCTGAAAAACCACATAGTACGCAACTACGTTCGTGTTTGTTGGTCGACAATTCCTTACCTTTTGTATGCAAGACGAGTTTGGGGCCAACACCCTTCGGACAAAAGTCTGCGGTTTTGTCTGCGGAAAATCCATATCGTGTGTACGAGGCTTTAGAATCAACCTGTGCAAGACATCAACCTAAGTGGATTGGCTTGCCTATCCCTGTCTATTGATTCCAAAGGGCCCAGTCTGCCTGCCGATACAACAAAGCGCTGAATCTACCGCATCACACCTGTGTTCACCTCTCCAAAAATAAGAGTTCTGTACCGGAAGTAATGCAAAAGTGCGCATACCTTTATTTCTTAACTTGCATATAGTAGGTCAATCAAATTTCACATGTTGGTAGAGTAACTTTTTTTTTTATAGTAATTCCTCTGCTTTTTCATTGCAGGTAAATAATGAATTCCAGTTTTTGACAAAGAACGGATGCAGTTTTTTGATGAAGGAGGGTTGCAGGCTGTCTGGTATTCACAGAGGACACCATTGACAAGAGCAATGTCTTGTCATTGGTGACTCTTGTCAAAGGTGTCATCTTTATAAACATTCTGTGGCCTTCTATGGATATCGGACAGCCTGCTCCCCTCCTTCATCAAAATCTCAATGGCAGCCATAGGAGTGCGCAGCCAATGACATAAGGGTGTGCACCCCAAAGCTCAAACATGTGTGTGTGTGTGTGTGTATATATGTGTACATACACACCGACACACACACTATCATAAATAATTGTAAACATTTTAAAATAAATGTATTTTATTTTCTTAAATGCTCTTTTACAGTTTTTTAGGAACCCTGCTGAGGGGCTTTGGTTAAATATCAGGGTCTAAATAGAATGGGATGTGCTTTGTGCTAAGCAGCTTATTATTCATTCACGAACTGAAGCATAGTAATCACCAGTGGTGGCCCGTCCATTAGGGGTACACGGGCACTGCACCTCCTTATCCATGCTTCTGGCCCCCTAATTTACATGCGGGGCACTGGAAGCATGGATTACAATGCTTGGTTTTTTTGAAGCAGTGATTAGAGCCAGAGGCTCTAACAGTCTTAAAAAAAGGGTGGGCATGGGGCACAGGGCACTGCGCCCTGAGCCCACACAGTTATGTGACAATAGCGAATGAATATATCCTCCCGGCAAATCAAAGATGGGTCCAGAGACCCGTCACTCTATTGGCCACCTAGAAGGAGGAGGGAGGAAACGCACGGCCGTTGTGAGGAGAAGCACGAGAAGCCGCCGCCCACAGGGAAGCGCTGCCTGCTTGAGTAAGTGCGGGGCCGACCAACCGACCGAAGGGGCCCCCCCAGAAACAAACAGCAGCCACCACTGGTAATGACAGTTTACTATGCTTCAGTTATGAGTGAACATTCAGAAAAGGAAGGGGTCAGTAAATTACATATTTACACGCCCCTTACCTGTTCTTATCCTAAAACGATCCCCCGCAGCAGCCGGCAGTAGAGGAGGGGAAGCTGGCATCGCTGCAGAAAGGTGACCAGGGGAGCACACACGGAGCCGGGCAGCAGAAAGAAGAGGAATAGGAACAGGAAGGGTGGTGGGGTGGCATTTACTGGTACCAATCCCCTGTATTTTCCTCCTGTGGCAGCTGAATGCTCGCGGGAGGGAGAGGAGAAGCCTACTTTTAGCTGCTGCAGGAGGAAAATACATATCTGTTCCACTAATTGCTGCCCCTGTCGCCCCTCCTGTCCTGATTCCAGGGGTCGGCAAGGAAAGATTGCACAGTCTACCTGTCACCTGCTTGCTGCCTGCAACGGTTGGGTAGACCCCCAGATTACCCTGTGCACACGCCTATGAGGACAGCATTTTGCTTCCGGTTATCTGCAATGAAAAAGAAGAGGGAGAGTTACTATAGAGGAAGAGTTACTCCACCAACATGTGAAATTTGAACGACCTATGTAAGTTAGCAAAAAAGTTATGCCACTTTTGCATTACATTCGGTACAGCGCTATAATATGCATGATATGGTATATTTAAACATGTTCAGACATGTCATATTTTCTTTGGCTACAAATGACTCATTAGGTTGTTTTACACTTGTGATAAAGGTTTCAGAATTCACCTTTGCTTTAATCATTGTGAAATGATACAAGTTAGACTTTACATAGGAGCTGAAGGGAATGGTAACACAGAGATGCTCTCAGAATGAGTAAAGGTACAGTGATGACTCAATTAACCACATCCGGACCGCCGCACGCCGCTATACATCCTTATTTTGAAGGAGGATATCGTTGTTATGGCTGCAGCTAGCTGCCATAACCCTGGTATCCTCTTATTCGTCCGGTGGTTCGCTTCAAGATAAAAGTGGTCTCTGCGGCGGATTCACAGCGAGATCACTTTTATCGGCGGCGGGAGAGGGGCCCTCCCGTCACACTCCGATGCCCTTCGCCACTTATCGGAGCCGTCGGCAGTCAGGTCCTTCTGCTGGCTGGGCATGGAGACGAGGGAGGGGAAGATGACCCCCACCCGTCTCCACGGCATTGCATTTTAGTGTAAATATGAGATCTGAGGTCTTTTTGACCCCAGATCTCATATTTAAGAGGTCCTGTCATGCTTTTTTTCTATTACAAGGGATGTTTACATTCCTTGTAATAGGAATAAAAGTGACACAATTTTTTTTTAAACAGTGTAAAAATAAAAGGTAATATAAATAAGAAAAAATTAATTTTTAAACGTGCCCGGTCCCGCCGAGCTCGCGTGCAGAAGCAAACGCATACGTGAGTAGCACCCGCATATGAAAACGGTGTTAAAACCACACATGTGAGGTATCACCGCGAACGGTAGAGCGAGAGCAATAATTCTAGCTCCAGACCTCCTCTGTAACTCAAAACATGCAACCTGTAGAATTGTTTAAACGTCGCCTATGGACATTTTTAAGGGTAAAAGTTTGTCACCATTCCACGAGCGGGCGCACTTTTGATGCGTGACATGTTGGGTATCAGTTTACTCAGGCGTAACATTATCTTTCACAATATTAAAAAAAATTGGACTAACTTTACTGCTGTCTTTTTTTTTAATTCAAAAAAGTGTATTTTTTGTGCGCTTGTAAGACCGATGCGCAAATACGGTGTGACAGAAAGTGTTGCAACGACCGCCATTTTATTCTCTAGGGTGTTAGAAAAAAAATGTATAATGTTTGGGGGTTCTAAGTAATTTTCTAGCAAAAAAAAAGTTTTTAACTTGTAAACAACACATCTAAATAAGAGGCTCAGTCCTTAAGTGGTTAAATCTCCTTTGAAAGAGCACAGCTTATGGTCATGGGGAAGTATAAAAAAATAAGCAGAATAAAGTGTTTAAATTGAAACTATAATGCTTTGGAGTCTAATTTATTTGAAATAAATAATGTAAACTTTTTAAATTGAATTTGTACTTTGCTCACACCAGGCAAAGCAACAGGTTTGTTTAAATGTCACTAAACTCTCCTTGTCCAAATACATATTTAATCCAGATCACAGCACACGCAAACTATATTTAAAGCTGAACTCCAGGCTTTCCACTCAAATGAGAAGTTTAAATAATGCATTGTGCATCAATTACTTTACTCCTCCTCAGTCTTGAATCCAAACACCTCTTCCGAAGCCATCCCGGGGTGTAATTGATTAAAGCCTCTGGAGGCTCTGGAGCCTATGAGAGAGGACCATCTGCTGGACATGCTGCCGCCACCAATAGGAGGTGTCCACTTCGTGCAGGCAATGATGTGGACACCCGATGAAGAAATCTAGAAAGTAAACAGAATAATGCCGCGTACACACGATCGCACATTCCGACAACAAAATCTATGTTTTTTTTCCGACGGATGTTGGCTCAAACTTGTTTTGCATACACACGGTCGCACAAATCTTGTCGGAAATTCTGAGCATCAAGAACGCGGTGACGTACAACATGTACGACGAGCCGAGAAAAATTAAGATCAATAGCCAGTGCGGCTCTTCTGCTTGATTCCGAGCATGCATGGAATTTTGTGCTTTGGAATTGTGTACATATGATCAGAGTTTCCGACAACAGATTTTGTTGTCGGAAAATTTGAAATCCAGATCTCAAATTTTGTTTGTCGGAAATTCCAACGGAAAATGTCCAATGGAGCCTACCCACGGTCGGAATTTCCAACAACGACCATCGGAAAATCTGACCGTGTGTACACGGCATTAGAGAGAATTGTCATGTGACTGTGACTTCAGGTAAGTAAAATCAGCATTTGAATAGGTTTGTTTATTTTGTCTTATAAGCAGTTAGTGAGAAGTTTCAAGAACAACCCCCTGAGCTTGAATGCGGTGCTTTCCAACTTGATGAACTGTCCTCTTCCCCGGTTTCCAAAAATAGTGCTGATGTGCCTTGCTGCCCCCTTCAGGACTTGTGGATACCCTTTCATGCAACATTACAAAACAGCAGAGGGAGCATTAACGCTGCACAATTCTATTAATGAACGAAACAAGAGATATACTCACAAACACATGAAAGTGGTGACGTACGTATCATAAAATTCACATGTGACTGCCTTCAGATCCACACCGTTTAATAGGTAGCATTGGAAGACCTTTCAGCGTCCAATACAGCTTACGCATTTTGATTAGCGAACCCTCTTCCACACAGCTTTGGCCCCTCGAAACGCCATAAAATTTGATGTGGAAATAAACATATGAATTTAAAATTTCTATCATAAACACACCTTTAAGCTTGAATTTGTCTCTTTCCACAGGGTGACAATGTTGATGTGGGATTTTACTTTAGAACTAACAGTGTTGTCACCCTATTACAGAAAGCATAGGCTTGCGCACGGGGTGTGCCTGGGCATACCCTAATCACTGTGTGTGGTGCCACTTCCCCCTATTGTTTGGGCTTCCCCCCATGTGGTGCCACCGCAGTGCTGCTGGCTTCCCTCCTCTCCTCTCCCCCTAGCTGCTGGGGGGGATATATTTCAGAATGGAAAGTGGGGGAAGGGATTAGTAAATATGTAATTTACCGCCCCCTTCCTTTTCTAAATGAACACAGTAAACAGACACTCACTCACTCTGTTCATTCATAACTGAAGCATAGTAAACTGTGTTTACTATGCTTCAGTTTATGAATGAACAGGAAGCCGCTCAGCACAGATCACTTCCCATTAATTTACTGTCCAGTGCAGCTGAGGCTGCAGAGAAAGACATGTGTGATTGAGCTTTGGGGTGCACACTCTAATTGTAATAGGCTGCGCACACCTATGACAGGAAGTTAAAAATGTATCTACTGTTAGGATCAACAGCTAATTAAACAGGAGGAACTCAGAAAAGTACAATATGCTATATTAAAGGTAATGATAGCTGCAGTGGTCATTAAAATAGAAATCTCGTCAATGGGGACTTAGACAGCAGGGCAGCCAACCATTCGTTAATTCATGAGTGATTTGTAAAAATAGCGGTGTTTTGCTCCTGTCCGTAAAAGTCTGTAGACAGGAGCAATGCCAGTAAAAAGAGTTCCCTCTGCTGCTTACATAAGCACTGTGCATGCCCAGTAGTTCTGGGGGCAGGCTGTGCAGGGGCATGGAATGAGTCACGCTATGCCCCAATTCAGCAGATCTTAAATCGACTAGCTTTGACATGTCACATCACCTGGTGACAGGGAAATCTATTAAGTGGCATGGGTCTGTAAAGGTCTGACCACAACCGCTTTGCGAGCTGCTGTGATATACTGTTTTTAGCCATTAACCAGCTGACGCTGCTGCTCTTCTGCCTGGGCTCTCTTTTTCGTCAGAATAATGGGGGGTCCCCCTTAGATGTAACAGTCTCTACCTTGGTAAGCTGCCCTGTCCCCTCTTCTCTCTCCATCTTTTTCCCCTTCTCACCCCCTCTCCTCCTATCTCCCTTAAATCCTCTCCCTCCTCTCCCCCCCCCATCTTGCTCCCCCTCCCCCTTCCTTCCCCTCTTCTCCCCTCTTTCTTCCCCCAACCCAGACTGCTGCACTGTTGTTTGTTACCTACTCCTGATCAGGGATGAGCTCAAGGGGGTTTGGAATGTCTTGCATATGTACGGCAGCAGGGTGGGGAATGCCTCCATCGTCTACGATTGGCTGCTCACTTTGACAGTTTCCCGGGGGGTTCAGACTCCATTCAGACCACACCTATGCTCCTCCCTACTCCTGATCCCTGAATAGTACTCTCTATACACTATGTTGTATGTTGCTAAGTCCTGATCAAAACGTTCATTGTCTCAACAATTGCTGGTTTTATTTAGGATCTTTTTTTTGGGTAGGCTCAGTCAGACAAAGTATATGTAATGAAAAATTTAAGGTAAAAAAAAACGTGGTTGCAGCCCCCCCCCCCAGCTTCCCCTTATACTTACCTGATCCCCGTTTCGATCCAGCGATGTGCATGAGAGAAGTGGCTCTCCTGGGTCTCTCTCTCCTCATTGGCTCACACAGCAGTAGGAGCCATTGGCTCCTGCTGCTGTCAATCACAGCCAGTAAGCCAATGAGCAGAGAGTAGGGGCGGGCCAAGCCACTTTCCGTGTTTGTGAATGCACACACATAAAGCACAGCTTGGGAGTAAAGCTGCTCGAGTGCACCCATAGCAAGAGGCTTGCTAGGGGAACACTCGACGGGGAGGAGGAGCCAGGACCGCCAGCAGGGGACCCCAAAAAAAGAAGTGGATCGGGGCTGTTCTATGCAAAACCATTGCACAGAGCAGGTAAGTGTAACATGTTTGTTATTTATTTTTAGTTTTTTTAATGCTTTCCTCTAGAATCACCTTAATCATCCCTCTTTAAGCCACTCCCACTGTTAGGTGCAATATGACCATGTCACGGTTTGCGTGCCGGAGGATTTATTTTTCTACTCCCCCGCTCTTTCATAATCCTAGTCATTCTCACATGTTTTTTATTGTAAAGCCAGGCAGATTATTTGTTATGGGAATTTATGTCATATTTCAGGTTGTCAGTGAAAAATGCACTCTTTTTCCCCCCATGTTTTATCAGTTTAAAAAGTCATGGGGGGTTGTCAACCCTGATAGACAGCAATAAATATCTTCTGTACTGTACCCAAACCTCCAAATCTATATATAAAAAAAACATTGGCTGGAGTTCACTTTAAATCTATATTACATGTATTAGTACAAACTTAATGCAGACTCTCCTCCTCTGGGAATCTCAGGGTCCTTTCACACGGGCATTTAGTTTTTTAGTTTAGTTCAGTCACTTTTTTTTTTGGTAAAAAAACTGATCAACAACGGATACGGATGTCAATTTTTACATCCGTTTTCATGTCCACTGACATCCGTTATTCATCAGTTTTTTACACAAAAAAAAAGTGACTGAACTGAACTAAAAAACTGAACACCCATGTATTTGCGTGAAAAACAGATGTCAGCGGATTGGATGTAAGCGGATGTCGTTCGCTAACATCCATTTTTCGTCTCAAAAAACAGAACTTAACGGAGGCGGATGTCAGCGGATGATCATCCGCTAACGTCTGCTAGCCCACAGACATACAGTATCCCACAAAAGTGAGTACACCCCTCACATTTTTGTAAATATTTTATTATATCTTTTCATGTGACAACACTGAAGAAATGACACTTTGCTACAATGTAAAGTAGTGAGTGTACAGCTTGTATAACAGTGTAATACTTCTCTGAGATACTGTACATGTATGTGCGTTTTTCATTCGCCAATGGATGGAGGAAAAACGGACATACTGAACGCCCGTGTGAAAGGACCCTAACACATGATCACAGGGCTACAGGACAGAATTGCAAATCAAGCGGCTAGCCAAACTCCTGAATTTTCAATTTTTTTTCTATGATGTGTTTTGCTATACAGTATATTCATATGATATATCTGGATCATGGGTTTCAATTGTCTCTCGTTTGAAGGGACTGTGCCTCTTTTCTTCTTAAATGTCCTTGCTTTTGGTCTAACAAATGTACCTACCAAAAAAGTGTTATATTAACCACTTAGCCCCGGAAAGGTTTTACCCCCTTAATGACTAGGCCATTTTTTGGTATACGGCACTGCGTTAATTTAACTGGCAATTATGTGGTTGTGCAACGCTGTACCCAAATAAAATAGAATTCCCTTTTTCCCACAAATAGAGCTTTCTTTTGGTGGTATTTGATCACCTCTGCGGTTTTTATTTTTTGAGCTATAAACAAAAAAAGAGGGACAATTTTGAAAAAAAACCCCAAAACAATATTTTTTACTTTCTACTATAAAACACATTCAACAATTTTTAAAAAAAATCTCACTTTTGACACTTTTTTGGGACCAGTGACATTATTACAGTGATCAACCCTAAAAATATGTACTGTTACTGTACTAACGACACTGGCAGGGAAGGGGTTAACATCCGGGGCCATCAAAGGGTTAAATGTGTCCCTAGGGGGTGCTTGCTAACTGTATGGGGTTGCTCTGACTGGGAGAAGACAGAGATCCATGTTCCTTCTTAGCAGGAACACAAGATTCCTATCTTCTCCCCTGTCAGAATGGTGATCTGCCTTGTTTAAATAGGCAAACTGCCATTCTGCCTCTCTCGGGAATGATTGTGGGTAGCCGGTGCATAGAGGGTCCTTAAGACGCGCTGATTGGCTCCCCCTCTGTCCAATCAGCACGCATGCACCTTAGTGGCTAATGCACGAAATGACGTACCGTAGCCGACCTGCCGCAGTACATGTACGTTAGGCGGTCGTCAAGTGGTTAAACTAAAACTTTCATCATGCCTTTAATTTAATGCATTGGTTATTCTGAAAAGCCTGTATAAAGGAAAAGTAGCGGTGAAAAAAGAACTCGTGAGTTGAATTAATCATTTGTTGCAAATTTTTGCATATTAATTCTTCCTAGTCTGCATAACTGAAGGTGTGGTGGGGTGTGTCCTTTGCCTACAAATTTTGTGCTGAAAGGTGTATTTCTCATGTCAGAAAGTTGGACGGTATGCTGGATATGTGTGTTTTTTTTTCTATGCTATGTTTTTATGCATCATGGAACTAGTCTAATAAATGGCCATATGTGTCTTTTTAATGAGAAAATATTTTTTTGTGAACCAGAACCAGTGTGTAGTTTATTTTCTTTCCATACAGTGAAATAATTTCCCCTCGTGTTAACCATATTAACAAGTCCTTCTGAGACGCTGTAAGTGTTGGCACGTGGCCAGCCTCTTCAGTGGGTACTGCCGGCTCACACAGGTGTACAACCTCTGGAGAGTTTCAGAATGCTGTATCACACAAGGATATAATCACATTCTGTGACCTTTGAACTGTGGCAGAGCAATTCTGGAAAGCCACAGATTACCATAAATACCCATGGCTGACTATAGAGAGCAACCCGATTTTTTTTCTTTCTGCTGCGGCACAAATGAGATTAAACATAATCCCTCTGTTTCTTGTAAAGTTCATTTCCATGTAAAACCTATAGCCCAGAACACCACTTCTGCAGTCCATCAAGCATGCTGGCCCAATGGATTTACAGCTTGTTGCATTTTAGACAGAAACTGAACATCTTTGCTTCCTGTAACAATGCTTCCCATTGTGATCTGCAGCATCTGTTACCACTGAGATGCAGTTGGAAAAGGAACAACAGTTTTACAAAAAGTTGCTTTGATTCCGTTAGGGTGCAATCACACTTATGGTTTATCCATCTGCATAAATGCGAGGTTCATATTTCTATTTTTCTTATATTACAATTGGACTCCAAGTTAATTTAAAAAATCCCTCATAATCTGCCTCCTTCAGTGCCTGGGCTCCTGATGTCACTTCCCTTGGCGCCTCCGCTCGCTACTGCTCCTGGGAGATGTGTGTTATCATTTCCTAGGAGTCAGTGGGCAGTGCAGAGGGCTAGGTTGCCATAACAACAGGGCGTGCACTTCCGCTGCCGCCGCTGTTGTTATGACAAGCTGTATACTTTACAGAGCCGTAACGGCGCATTACTGCCCATGCGCGAGAACGGGGCACAGTATCCAGGAACTAAATGCTTGTGTGCTTCACATGCCCACAAGCAAAATGACAACGGCCAGAGCACAGTCATCAAAGTTTTTTTAAAAGATGAAACCGGACATCTGAGGACAATTTTAATACGAGACGTGAGTGTTATAATAACATTGTAAACGCTTGTGAAAGGTTTTAAAAAAAAAAAGAGAGATTGTAGTTGGAACTCCGCTTTAACAATGGCTTCAATGCCTTGCTTGGTTCTATTGCTTAGCACTGCTGGGCAGGTTGATATCCACCCCACTGTACTGTTAAATCATTCCACAAAGTAATGGCTGAGCAGGACAAAACAACTGTTTATGTTTTCGGATAAGTTCTCAGTGGCAAATTACAAGCATTAATTTAAATGAGGGACCTATTATGGTAGCGGTGTGCTTGGTCATCTGAAGACAGAGAGTGTAAGGACGAGGAGTGACCTGGGTGCCGTAGGAGCTGGCTGGTGATGTCTACTCTGTAGGTGAGTAGAGCTGGTAGTCGCAGTACTGAGAACAGGATGCAAGAGCAGCTTGGCACCAGAATTAGAGATGGAAGCAGAACCAGGAGATGAGCAGCAGTCATCAGCAATGGGCAGCAAGGAACTTAATCAGCGGGCAACGCAAGAACCAATAGGCAGGCCATGGTCAGTAATAGCCAGGCAAAGCAGTACAGAGTCAGCAGGCAGATCAGGTCCAATAAACAGGCCGATGTGGGAATCTCTCTGTACTGATACTTGCCAGTTCATTGTGATCCTACTGTTCATTCTCAGGGACTCATACTGGAAAATACCCTGCATGATTTTGATTCAGTATTCAGTATTATCTTCCTTAACAACAATCTGTAAAATGAAATAATTTCACTTACAAGCTATGGGCTGAAGTTCCAGGGAATGCTTTATTAATTATTTTATTATGTTTTCTCAGTAGGGCGCTCTACAGTCATACATTACGTCACAAATTAAATTCTGAAATATAGTAACCTATATAAAAAGTGTAATGCCCCGTACACACGGTCGGATTTTCCGACGGAAAATGTGTGATAGGACCTTGTTGTCGGAAATTACGACCGTGTGTGGGCTCCATCACACATTTTCCATCGGATTTTCTGACACACAAAGTTTGAGAGCAGGATATAAAATTTTCCGACAACAAAATCCGTTGTCGGAAATTCCGATCGTGTGTACACAAATCCGACGCACAAAGTGCCACGCATGCTCAGAATAAATAAAGAGATGAAAGCTATTGGCCACTGCCCCGTTTATAGTCCCGACGTACGTGTTTTACGTCACCGCGTTCAGGACGATCGGATTTTCCGACAACTTTGTGTGACCGTGTGTATGCAAGACAAGTTTGAGCCAACATCCGTCGGAAAAAATCCTAGGATTTTGTTGTCGAAATGTCCGAACAAAGTCCGATGGTAGTTAAAGTATAACTAAAGGCAAAACTTTTTGTTTAGTTTTGGATATAGTGAAGATGGATTAGAGCTCTTGTCAGTTTTTATGGTATCTCTCGTCCTGTTTACCGTTATCATTAAAATAGAAAGTAAAAGAAAATCCCAAATTTTGGGTTGTCCCCAGAAAAGTAGTACAAGAGAAATCTTCTAATGGGGACACGATTTCTGGTCACCTGGGGGTCTCCAAGGGATTCCCTTAATTTGCAGGGATTTCCTCTCCCTTCCTGTTTTGGCATGAGTTGCATGAATCACAAACAAGTCTGGACAGAATTACAAATCCTTTGGCAGATAAGACATTTGACGTATAAGTATTACAGTACTGCATTTAGCCATAGTTACACTTTAAAGCACAACCTAAGGGATTTTTGTATTTAAATAATCCCCCAGAATTGGTTGAAAACAAAAGAGTTGACTTAGCTGCAATTCTAACTTCCTCTCTGGTAGTATCCCCTGCAATAATGCAATTACACCATTATATCTCCAACATCCTTCAAAGTGAAAGACTAAGGTCACACTGTGTGTGCAGTGAGGTGACATCACCATGACACTCCGTGCTCACAATGAACTGATGTGTCGCACAACACTGATGTCATCATGTAAGTGCCGCTATCTGAATCAAGGACCACCTAGCACTTAGAGAAGATCGAAACAGGAAGAGGAGCCTGCCTTTGCTGTGCCCAGCCTAAATACTTCAGAAAAAGGTAACTATAAAAGATAAAGCAAAACATATAGTGAGGGGGCGTTTAGGGGGAGCACTGCAGAAAGGGATGGGGGAGCACTTGAGGGAGGAAAGGGGGACCAGGAATTGAGTGTCAGCTCAATGCACTTATCCTTGTGGCTGCACAATAAGGAAGCAGTATTACACTGATAACATCATGTATGTTCACAGCAGGGCAGGACAGGGTGGTGGGGGCCCCTGGGCTTGAGTCACTTTCGGGTCCTACCTTCTATGCATTACTTTAAATAGAACCAAATGTTGACGGTACCGTAGACAGTGTAACATGATAAAAAATGTAATAATCTATTTATATGACCACTGATTGAAGCTTGAAAAACTTTTTTTCCAAAAATCACTGATCCCCGCCATTACTAGTAAAAAATAAATAAATAAAAATGCCTTAAATCTATCCCATAATTTGTAGACGCTATAAATTTTGTGCAAACCAATCAATATACACTTATTGGGATTTTTCTTTTACCAAAAATATGTAGCAGAATACAGATCCGACTAAACTGATAAAGACGTTTTTTATAGTAAAAAGCAAAAAATATTGCTTTTTTTTTTTTAAAATTGTCGGTCTTTTTCTGTTTATATTGCAAAAAATAAAAACCGCAGAGATGATCGAATACCACCAAAAGAAACTCTATTTGTGGGTAAAAAGGGACGTCAATTTTACTTGGGTTACAACGTCGCACGACCGCGCAATTGTCAGTCAGTTAAAGCCACGCAGCGCAGTATTGCAAAAAATGGCCTGCTCATAAGGGGGGGGGGGGGGGTAAAAGGTTCTGGAGCTGAAGGGGTTACGTTTGAACAAGTCAAGATTAAAGGGGCATTTTTTTTTCATACATAATGGCACGCATGTATTTTGCTTTTTGACTTGACACATGAATTCATTCTTTTTTTTTTTTTGACTCACTTTTAGTCAATTTGGTGCTCTGGTGGGGGGAGGGGCTCCCATGCAGGAGCAATGGAGTCCAGTTGGTTGGGTGCAGTAATTTCACTGTCAGTGTCCGAAGCCTTCTACTTCTTGTATCCACGCCGACCTGCAGACTGCAAGGTGGACAAGATGGAGGGAGGAGGTGGGTGGAGCCAACACTCACCAAGGGCGGAGTCCTGCAGTCAGTGTGAGTGACTGTATGGACAAGATGGAGGAGGTGCTGCCGGTGGGAGGGCCAATACACTCATAGGCGGCGCGGAGGAGGAAGATTGCTGGCCTCTGCCACACAGTGCCAGACTGCAGCAATAACTGCCTATCAGCCCGGGAAAGACAGATACACTTAGGCATGCTCCTCCGCTCCAGTCACGGTCACATCGGCTCTGAGTCTGAGACTCCGAGTCCGACGTGACTGTCTCAATGACGTCACTCGTTGCTAGACACCAGGTGGCCCAGGCGCTAGCAACGAGTGCAGGGTTGCCAAGCCAACGGCGCAGCTCCACCCACCTCCAGGCTCCTCCTGGTCCGTCCTGCGTAATTACACATTAGAGTCTCCCTCTCTGCGCCGCTGATCAGCTGATGAGACAGAGAGAGTGACTCGGGCAGAGCAGCGCTGCAGGACCAGTGTGAGTCACCGCTGTTTCATCCGATCTAGCTGAAGATATATGAAGATATTTAAAACGTAAACGGGCGGGGCCCCCTATTGGGCGGGGCCCATGGGCTTGAGCCCAGTCAAGTATTAAACGTAAAATACTGTGCAGTGCAATAGACCATAATTCACTGACTTTACTGGTCCTCCCTCCTTAACCTGAGTTTGCTGTTATGAGGGCTGCAGGAAGCTGATATAAAGATGCAAACCTGAGGCACTAAACATAGCATTTTTAAAAGTATGAACCATTTTTTAACATACAGATAACCAGAAGAAAGAGTTTTTTTTATCAAGTTTTGTTGAGCAATACACATTAATACACATTAATGTCTCATTACAATCGTTTATACGTAATGTAAAACATCACAAGCCTGTTTTATTGGTTTTATATGTGTATCAAAAGTAGTGGTTAAATACAATATATCAGATTGCAATGACCAACTATGTCCTGTGTTCATTTATGATTTCCTTTGATAAATATTATAGAGAAGGGAGAAAACAGAGTAATGAAAGAAAAAAAGAGAGTAGTAATAAAAAGAAAAGTCAATTCATTCATTCGTTCAATTCATTCTCCAGGGTAATGGCCAAGTGGAATTTCTGGCAGCTATACTTATATCATTATTATTGAGAGGATGGACATTTGTTTGGACTTAATTTTTTCCTTTTGTAAATACACATACAACAATTTTTCATAATTTTTTTATGTATTTGATCTTCACAGTCATTTATTAAATATTTATTTTATGGGCTTTTTTATATTATTTGCTGAATAAGTACTTTATAACTTATTGTTTAGTGGATAGGGTAGTGCTCCTCTTTTAACATTTTATTTACTTTTTAATGCTTCACTAAATTAGGAGCATCAACCTTTTAGACCAGGGGTCCTCAAACTTTTTAGACAGGGGGCCAGTTCACGGTCCCTCAGACTGTTGGGGGGCCGCACTATAGTTTAAAAAAAATATGAACTAATTCCTAAATTCCTATGCACACATCTTTTTTGTAGTGCAAAAGAATAAAAGAATCAATAATAAATAATAATATATATAGGGGATGGACAGGGGGACAGAGGGATGGACAGGGGGACAGTGGGATGGACAGAGGGGTGGACAGGGGGACAGTGAGGTGGACAGGGGGACAGTGGGGTGGACAGGGGGACAGAGGGATGGACAGGGGACAGAGGGATGGACAGGGGGACAGAGGGGTGGACAGGGGGACAGAGGGATGGACAGGGGGACAGAGGGGTGGACAGGGGGACAGTGTGGTGGACAGGGGGACAGAGGGGTGGACAGGGGGACAGAGGGGTGGACAGGGGGACAGTGGGGTGGACAGGGGGACAGTGGGGTGGACAGGGGGACAGTGGGGGGGACAGGGGGACAGTGGGGTGGACAGGGGGACAGAGGGGTGGACAGGGGGACAGAGGGGGGGACAGGGGGACAGTGGGGTGGACAGGGGGACAGAGGGACAGAGGGGTGGACAGGGGGACAGTGGGGTGGACAGGGGGACAGTGGGGGGACAGGGGGACAGAGGGGTGGACAGGGGGACAGAGGGGTGGACAAGGGGACAGTGGGGTGGACAGGGGGACAGTGGGGTGGACAGGGGGACAGGGGGGTGGACAGGGGGACAGGGGGGTGGACAGGGGGACAGTGGGGGGGACAGTGGGGTGGACAGGGGGACAGTGGGGTGGACAGGGGGACAGTGGGGTGGACAGGGGGACAGAGGGGTGGACAGGGGGACAGAGGGGTGGACAGGGGGACAGAGGGGTGGACAGGGGGACAGTGGGGTGGACAGGGGGACAGTGGGGTGGACAGGGGGACATTGGGGGGGACAGGGGGACAGTGGGGTGGACAGGGGGACAGAGGGGTGGACAGGGGGACAGAGGGGGGGACAGGGGGACAGTGGGGTGGACAGGGGGACAGAGGGACAGAGGGGTGGACAGGGGGACAGTGGGGTGGACAGGGGGACAGTGGGGGGACAGGGGGACAGTGGGGTGGACAGGGGGACAGAGGGGTGGACAGGGGGACAGAGGGGTGGACAGGGGGACAGTGGGGTGGACAAGGGGACAGTGGGGTGGACAGGGGGACAGTGGGGTGGACAGGGGGACAGTGGGGTGGACAGGGGGACAGTGGGGGGGACAGTGGGGTGGACAGGGGGACAGTGGGGTGGACAGGGGGACAGTGGGGTGGACAGGGGGACAGGGGGGTGGACAGGGGGACAGTGGGGTGGACAGGGGGACAGTGGGGTGGACAGGGGGACAGTGGGGTGGACAGGGGGACAGTGGGGTGGACAGGGGGACAGTGGGGGGGACAGGGGGACAGTGGGACAGTGGGGTCCTCACTTGTTAGTAGGCTGTTGCTTGAAGCCTCCGCTCGCGCTGTCACTCTTCGCGCCTCCTGTCTCCGTGCGGGACTGTGCTGGGAACTACACTTCCCAGCATGCAGCGCGGCACACGGAGCCCTCCATTACTGGGGTGGGCGAGGCGGCTTGAGCGGAGCGGAAATGCTCCCTGCCGAAGCCGAGCCGACCTGGCCCCGGCCCGAGCCTGGATTGTCGGGAATCCGGCCCTGGGTGGATTGGGCCAGATAAATGTCCTCGGCGGGCCGCATGTGGCCCGCGGGCCGTAGTTTGAGGACCCCTGTTTTAGACCATCTTCAAATTATTATCAAACTGAATTGAGTAACCAGGTGGCACCCCCATTTTTCACCTTTTAAGTTCTTTTTTTAACAAGAAAGAACTGTTTATTTAATTTTTACAATACAAGCGATGCATATACACAGTTGTACACAGAAATATTGTTGCATGAGTTGTCACAAGACAAATGGGCGACATTTTGAAACAGGATAAAGAAGTACAGAGGTGTCGAGTTACATCACATTAGGAGATGAGATCAAAGATAATAGGATCCAGGAATATTAGTTGAGAAGGTCTTGGAGATGGGGGGGGGGGGAGAAGGGTGGGATTGGGAGGAAAGGGGGGAGGGGAGGAGGAAAAAGGGGGGGAGGAGGAAAAAGGGGGGGGAGGGGGGAGGGAGAGAGGGCCAGAAAAGGGCCACATCCATCTTGCTAGGTTCACAGAGCTCAAACAATGATTAGGCATTCAGAAGATTAAAACAATGGTAAACTATTACCGGGCGGGTCCAACAGCATCATCTCTGTCGTCCTCCTCCCCCAGTGTGCCCCACGCATCTATCCAACCCGACCATATCTTGTCAAATTTGGCAGGACAGTTTCAGTTAGCATAGGTAAGTTTATACAATGGTAGCACCGAGTTCAATTTAAGGCGCCATGAGGATACTGTGGGTGGGGCATTATCCTTCCAGTGAAGGAATATCTCTCTACGAGCGTAAAATGTGGCATAATTCAAAAATAATCTATTGTATTTACCCCTTACCCTAGAGTCAAAGACATTGAGCAGCATCACTTTGGGGTCTGTAACCAGTTCTAGAGAGGTAACCCGACTAAGGGTGTCAGCTATCTCTAGCCAGTAATCCCTAAGGCGAGGACGGGACCATATCATATGAAAGAAAGTAGAGAAACTCTGACCACACCTAGGACAGGCCACCGGAATGTTAGGATTCATAAGTGTTAACCACTTTGGAGTATAATAGGCTCTGTGGAGGAACTTGACCTGCATAAAATGGTCTCTGGTCGAGATCATATTAGTGAAAAAGGATGATACACAGGACTCCCATTCCTCCTCTGATAGATCAGGGATATCCATTTTCCATCTATCATGAGTTTTTTCAAGTTTTTTCAATGGAACTATGGACAGATGAAAATTTAGGGAGGAGAGGGGTTTATCTATGACCCTGGCAGTGAGTAGTCCCTCCACAGAGTCTGATTTCAATATGAGTTGTGCTGGGAACTGTTTCCTATACGCGTGTCGAAGTTGATAGTACCTAAACAGCATCCATCCCGGCAGTGAGTAGGCATTTTTGAGATCCGCAAAAGATCTCAGTTTACCCCCTACAACAATATGTTTCAGTTTTACTATACCCTTCCCTGCCCAAACCTGGGGGTCTGGAACAGTATTCAGGTGTGGTAGGTTGGGATTACCCCAAAGAGGAATGTGGGGAGAAAACATCTCGGGGGAAGCAAAGCGGGCCCTGGCCTTATGCCATACAATAATGGTTGTACGCATCAAGTCCGTGATGCCGGGGTGAGACCTCACTCCCCTAAACACCACATTACTGAGAGAGGAGTATGAACCCATTATAGCTGCCTCTAAGGTTACCACTGGGTTGTCCTGTAGCTGGGAGAGCCACCATCTGACCGTCACCAGAACGGCCGCCCAGAAATAGATCTGAAAATCTGGTAGGGACAGGCCGCCCTGGGTGATGGGCAGCTGGAGGGTAGTAATGGCGAGTCGCGGGGATCTGCCATTCCAAACAAAGGACGAAATTATACTTTTCATTCTTGCGAAGAATGAGGCCAGAGGGATTAAAGGGGCATTACGAAAGAGGTAAAGGAATTTGGGGAGATAAACCATTTTAATTAAATTTACCCTACCCACAGGTGATAGGGGAAGGGTCCTCCAGGCTATACATTTTTGTGAAAAAATGTTAAGAAGTGGTTGAAGGTTCAGCTCATAATATGAGGACAATGGAGTCCCAATCCTTACTCCCAGGCATTTGAACTCTGATGTCCAGTTTAGGGGGGTGCCTGTTGGGGACTTGCTGGATTTAGCAAAAAAAGGAGGGATTTCCCCCAGTTAATTTTAATGCCCGAGGACGATCCAAATTCATCTATTATTTGTAGCGCAGGAGGGAGGGAAGAAATATCTTTAAGGAAAAGGAGGGTATCGTCGGCGTATAAGGATATTTTATCTGTTATTACACCGACTTGGATTCCCTTTACTGAGGAAGCAGATCTAATACGAGCTGCTATGGGCTCCATGGCTAGCGTGAATAATCCAGGGGATAGTGGACAGCCCTGTCTGGTACCCCTGGACAGGGGAGACGGTACCCTTTTAAGTTCTTTAATTGATGTCTATATAATTGCCCTGACCATATAAGGGCTTTAGTATGTCAATAGTTTTTGACCAATTTTGTGGCATTCATTGTGGAACTAGTCTAATATACAGGTAAGTAACACTGGTTAAGTATAAAGGCTAAAATCAGGGAGACCACCACCAAATCAATCTTTGCAACCAGAGTTGTAAATTTGAGTCAGGAATGATCATTATGCCAAACAAATTTGTTAACAATATTCTGCAGTTTCTTTAGATACATTCTTGGCAGGGAAATAGGAATAGATTGAAAGACATATAATACAGTGTCTTGAAAAAGTATTCATACCCCTTGCAATTTTCCACATTTTGTCATGTTACAACCAAAAACGTAAATGTATTTTATTGAGATTTTATGTGATAGACCAACACAAAGTGGCACATAATTGTGAAGTTGAAAGAAAATGATAAATGGTTTTCTAATTTTTTTACAAATAAAAATCTGAAGAGAGAACCTTAGTGAACAAACAGCATAATGAAGGCCAAGGAACACACCAGACAGGTCAGGGATAAAGTTGTGGAGAAAGTTAAAGCAGGGTTAGGTTATACAAAAATGTCCCAAGCTTTGAACATCTCATGGAGCACTGTTCAATCCAAAATCTGAAAATGGAAAGACTATGGCACAACAGCATACCTACCAAGACATGGCCATCCACCAAAACTGACAGGCTGGGCAAGGAGAGCATTAATCAGAGAAGCAGCCAGGAGGCCCATGGTAACTCTGGAGGAGCTGCAGAGATCCACAACTCAGGTGGGAGAATCTGTCCACAGGACAACTAGTAGTCATGCACTCCACAAACCTGGTGTTTATGGAAAAGTGGCAAGAAGAAAGCCATTGTTGAAGGAAAGCCATAAGAAGTCCCTATTGCAGTTTGCGAGAAGTCATGTGGGGAACACAGCAAACATGTGGAAGAAGGTGCCCTGGTCAGATGAGACCAAAATTGAACTTTTGGGCCTAAAAGCAAAATGTTAGGTGTGGCGGAAAACTAACATTGCACATCACCCTGAACACACCATTGCTACTGTGAAACATGGTGGTGGCAGCATTATGTTTGGGGATGTTTTTCTTCAGCAAGAACAGGGAAGCTGGTCAGAGTTGATGGGAAGATGTATGTTCACCTTCCAGCAGGGCAACGACCCTAAACATACAGCCAGAGCTGCAACGGAATGGTTTAGTTTAAAGGAAATGCATGTGTTAGAATGGCCCAGTCAAAGTCCAGACCTAAATCCAATTGAGGATTTGTGGTAAGAGTTGAAAATTGCTATTCACAGACACTCTCCATCCAATCTGACAGAGCTTTTGCAAAGAAGAATGGGCAAATATTTCACTTTCTAGATGTGCCAAGCTGGTAGAGACATACCCAAAAAGAATTGCAGGTGCAATTGCAGCGAAAGGTGGTTCTACAAAGTATTGACTCAGGGGGGCTGAATACAAATGTACACCACACTTTTCACATATTTATTAGTAAAAAATTTTGAAAACCATTCATCATTTTCCTTGCACTTCACAATTATGTGTCACTTTGGGGGTCATTTACTATAGCGCCACGGCGCTAATTCGCGGCAATTTGCCGTGAATTAGCGCTAATTCGCAGCAATTTAGCGCGAATTAGCGCTAATAGCGCTAATTCACGCTAAAACGGTATTCACTATAGCGCTGGTGAGAAAATTCTCCCAAAATCGAATTTACTATAGCTCCCTGAATCTAAATAGTGCCCAAACCCTTACTCTGCTAAAACCTAGAGAATTGCACATGGAAATAATGTTTAGAACATGATATAATTGTCTAAATGGTACTGAAATATGCGGTATATTATTTAAAGATTATCTGCTTTTAAACTGTGTGAAAAAGTGATTTCTACACTGAAATATCTTTAAAAGTCTGAAAAGTGAAAAATTCCCGGTTTTGGACAACTAGGTGCCAACACAACTGAGCATGCTCAGACCTGAAAATAACTCTCATTTTATCTCCAGTGTCTTTTTTACCTGGAGCTATAGTAAATACCAAAATGAGAGCTAATTAGAGAACATTTTTTGGAAGTTAAAATCTGCTCTAATTTAGTCCAAATGAAGTTTCAGTCACTGATTCTAATGGAACAATTCTAACTTTCACAAAAAAACCTTTTAATGTTGAGATGAAATGTATCTTTCTGTGAAATAAATATTCCTTTGCAACATTGTTGCTTCTACTTAAAATATTTTGATTTTAAGAATGCTACAATGTGGAATGTTTTGATGTTTTGATAAAATATATTTTTCTCTGTCACTTTCACTTGTAATGGGGCGTACACACGGTCGGACTTTTCAGCTACAAAAGTCCGACAGCCTGTCCGACAGACTTTCGACGGACTTTTGGCGGATTTTCGACGGACTTGCGGCGGACTTTCTAACGAACAGACTTGCCTACACACGATCACACAAAAGTCCGTCGAATTCTTACGTGATGATGTACACCGGACTAAAATAAGGAAGTTCATAGCCAGTAGCCAATAGCTGCCCTAGCGTGGGTTTTTGTCCGTCGGACTAGCATACAGACGAGCGGATTTTTCGACCGGACTCGAGTTTGACGGAAAGATTTGAAGCATGTTTCAAATCTAAAGTCCGTCGGATTTGAGGCTGAAAAAGTCAGTTGAAAGTCCGGAGAAGCCCACACACGATCGGATTTCCAGCCAGCTTTAGTCCGTCAGCGTCCGTTGGACTTTTGTAGCTGAAAAGTCCGACCGTGTGTACGCGGTATTACTCTCAAACTCACAACAATCTTTAACCTAAACTCACACAGGAGTCTTTATAATCCACAAACAATACCATTGCTGATGCAAATTTAAAATGAATCACATTTTTTTGTGCTTTTTATTATTTCCAAATATTCATAATTTGAGCCCAAAAAATGTGATATGTGTACCAACATCAGAAATCAAAATGTAATTCCCAAAAATTTGAGGGTAATATTCTACTCTCACCCACAAAAAAACACCAAATATCACAGAATAAATCAAGAAGAATAACTCTTGAGTAATGTAATTCCATCACTTGTATGTCCATAGAAATGCAGTATTTATGTGTTTTTATGTGTATTTATGTGTATTTATGTGTAGTTATGTGTAGTTATGTGTAGGAGGCTCCAGTGTTGCCAACCGCCAGTATTTTTACTGGCAGCCAGTAAAAAATGGGCACTTTTCTTCTGCCAGTAAATGCCAGTGAAAGAAAAATGTTGCCAGTAAAAAATATGGCTGTGCAGCTTGACCGAGACCATCCAAGTGCCTGCTACAGTGTGTTCCGCCTGTGCCGGCAGTGTGTCATGCGACGTCATAGTGTAGGGAACAGAGCAGCCGGAGCCTTATGTGCAGGTCTGTGGAAGGGAAGGAAGGCAAGCCGGGAGTGGACTGAAGGGACCACCTGGCATGCAGAGAGTGGGTCACTGTGACTCAGGAGGGGACGTGTCATCAGTGGCGTCAATAGGATTGGTGTCACCTGGTGCGGTAAAATTTGGTGTCACCCCCCCCCCCCCCCGGGCCACTGAGAAATCAGGGGCACTGAGCAGGCTAGCGCATCAGCACAGCTCTCCCCCCGTGTAATCCCCCTAATGTAACCCTCCCCCTGTGTAATTCCCCCTAAAGGTGACGCCACAGCGTATCATGTTAGTGAGGTGCCATCATCATTTGTGCTGCTGCACACTGCTGTCAGTGTCATTTGGGGTCAATTTCTTGTGTGTGTGCCACCCATTCTAATTTCTTGCCCTCCTGAGTCCTGTCCCTGAGCTACTTACCGTACTATATCGAAAATAAAATAAGAAATATGTTTTTGCCTTAATATCTACCTTAAATCACATTGCTATTTGCATATTGTACTTGTTTTGTAGCCTAAATACTGAAATTTGCACTTAAAATTGTCATTTTGTAACTTTTGGATATGGCAGTAAAAACTTGACTGTGCCAGTAAATTTTGGGTGTTGTGTCAGTAAATTTCAACCTATCAGGTTGGCAACACTGGGAGGCTCTCACATGTGGCAGCTCCATGGCTTAGAGGTTAGAACTTCTGCTTAGTATCCCTGAGGGTCTGGGTTCAAATCCCAACCATGTTACTGCATGTGGGGAAGTTGTCTCATCTCCCAAGTCCTATAATTATGTCTAAATGTAGTAGTTATGTGTAGGAGGGTTCCACCACCATTGTAAGTCTTTTCCAGATACACTATTTAGCCAAAAGTATTGGGACACCTGCCTTTACACACACATGAACTTTAATGGCAGCCCAGTCTTAGTCCGTAGGGTTAAAATTTGATTTGGTCCACCCTTTGCAGCTAGAACAGCTTCTGGGAAGGCTGTCCACAAGGTTTAGTGTGCCTATGGGAATGTTTGATCATTCTTCCAGAAGTGCATTTGTGAGGCCAGGCACTGATGTTGGATGAGAAGGCCTGGCTCGCAGTCTCTACTCTAATTCAGCCAAAGGGTGTTCTATCGGGTTGAGGCCAGGACTCTGTGCAGGCCAGTCAAGTTTCCCCACCCCAAACTTGCTCATCCATGTCTTTATGGACCTTGCTTTGTGCACTGGTGTGCAAACATGTTGGAACAGGAAGGGGCTTTCCCCAAACTGTTCACACAAAGTTGGGAGCATGAAATTTGTCCAAAATGTCTTGGTATGCTGATGCCTTAAGAGTTCCCTTAACTGGAACTAAGAGGCCAAGCCCAACCCCTGAAAAACAACCCCACAACATAATTACCCCTCCACCAAATCATTTGGACCAGTGCACAAAGCAAAGTCCATAAAGACATGGATGAGTGATTTTGGGGTGGAGGAACTTGACTGGCCTGCACAGAGTCCTGACCTCAACACAACAGAACACCTTGGGAATGAATTAGAGAGGAGACTGTAGGTCAGGCCTTCTCGTCCAACATCAGTGCCTGACCTCACAAATGCACTTGGAAGAATGGTCAAACATTCCCATAGACACACACCTAAATCTTGTGGACAAGAAGAGTTGAAGCTGTTATAGCTGCAAAGGGTGGGCCAAATGAGTTTTGAACCCAATACTAATACTGGGATGCCATTACAGTTCATGTGCATTTAAAGGCAGGCATCCCAATACTTAGGCCAATAAATTGTATATTGCTTGTGACACTGAGCATGGCTATGGACTTAGGGCTGGTTCACACCACAGAGATGCAGCAAACATGTGTGGGGCTGCCTGGTGGCTAAGTGGGTAGCAGTTCTGTCTAGCAGCACCTGGGATGTTGGTTCAATTCCCCAACATGCTAATCCTTGTGTTGAAGTTTATATGTTCTCCCTGTGTGGGTTTCTCACCACAATCCAAAGACATGCAGGCATTTTATTTGTCTCCTGTCGAAATAGGTTCTAATGTAAGAAAGTTAATTTTGGACTTTATATTGGAAGCTCATTGCAGCCAGGGACTGATGTTAACGTTTATTAGCACAAATCATGCCCAGGGACTTGGACATTTCAAATTTTAGGGTTTACACTGCACGGGTACATATGCTTAGAAAACTGTTGCTTTGTTTATGTGGATGCAAATGGACTTTGATCTTTGTCCTGTAGTTGGAGATTTGATGCACATAGCCAAGGGCTAACAGAGTTGCGAACACTATTATGTGTTCCTGCTCATCAGGTGCAATCACTTTAGACATACATGAAGAGACAGATTGAAAGATATTGGTGGGCGTGTACTTCTATTGGGTGTGTCAGTGTGCTAACAATACAACCTCTCTTATATAAAGGCCTGCAGTAGAGGGGTTTGTTTGGCCTGAGAAGGTCAGGTTTTTGTTGTGATGGAGAAGGAATGATATTGGGAGATTTGATGAAATTCTTGTGCATTTTTTCCTTGTCAAAAGAAGTTTATTGAGTATACAATGTTATAAAGATACATAAAGTAAGTTTACAAGGATCTATAAAGTAAGCTCATTGTTTTACAGTAGGGTTTATATAGGTAAATATCATGAAATTTCAAATATTAAACCTTGGGTTCACGTAAACCTAAATTAAAGATATATATCATTTCCTTAGTTACTTTTGTAGGTATTTAAATGATTTATACCTACTATACATATTGTTTACAGGTAGAGTGTATATAGGTCAAATAAATTCTGATAATGAGCTTTAATCGTAAGGTGGAGAAAAGGAAAGAGAAAGAAGAAAAAGGGTTGAAAGGTAGAGGTATGGTCCACAAGGTTGTCCCGCTCGTCAGTTTATTATTCTTTTTAGTTCTCTTTGAAGCCTTAGAATGGGTGTCTCTGTAAGTCATTTAATCTGCTACCATGGCAACAGGACAGAGTCATTGAAGTTTGACAGGAACTGTTGTTTTATCCAAGGATGCCAAAGTTTTTCAAATTTTGGAATTTGATTTTGATCGATGGCTACCATCTTAGCATGGGACATTGTATTATTCATTCTGTGAATTGTTTCTGCTAGTACCAATGTAGGAGATTTCCATGCCTTGGCCACTGTTTGTTTTGCAGCCGTTATTAGTTGGATCATAAGTTTGAATTGAGAGAGTGTTAACCATTCCGGTTTTAGATTAAGTAAAGTTAAATATGGATCTGGTTGTATTATTTTTTTAAATATTTTAGATGCAATCACGAAGACTTCCTTCCAGAAGGTTTGGATTACTGGGCACGTCCACCATATGTGTAAATATGTGCCTATTTCTTGGCATCCTCGAAAACAAAGAGCTGAGGTATTAGGTGAATATTTTGCCACTCTAGAGGGTACAAGGTACCAGCGAGTTAGGACTTTATAATTTGTCTCCAGTGCTAAGATGTTGGGTGAAGATGACTTAGATGTGAGCCATATGTTAGACCAGTCCGTGTCTTCTAAAGTTCGTCCCAGGTCCTCCTCCCACCTCTGAACGTAAGAGGGTCTATTAAGATTTGCTACTCCATATAATTGATTATAAAGTGATGAAATTGTATCTTTAGCAAATTGATCTTTTGTACAGATTGATTCAAAAATGGATAATTGGGATAATGGTGTATCCCCCTTTAGGAATGGTGTATAGAAATTTTTGATTTGGAGATATCTAAATATCTCACAGTTTGGTAGATCATATTTTTCTCTAAGCGATGGGAATGAAAGGAATGATTTAGATGCTATGAAGTCATTTAGTGTCTGAATGCCTGATGTTGTCCAAGCTTTAAAAGAATTTGGGTAGATCCATGTCGGATAAAAGGCCGGATTTCTGATAAAAGAAAGGAGAGAATTGTGTGGAGATTGTAACTGATATTTGGTTTTTAGTTTATCCCAGAGAGATAAGAAGTGTTTAGTTATGGGATTATGAATTTTAAAGCGGTCTTTAGGATCAAGCCATAATAAATTTGATATTAATAGAGGGTCATTTTCTGAAGCCTCTATAAATACCCATAATGGGATTTCCTGTTTTGCATGGTATTTGGACAGACTGCCCCCTGAAAGGTGCCAAATGTGACACCGGAGGGTTTAACAGAGAGATAGGCCGATAATTCACACAGGAAGTATCAGAAAGAGGTTTTGGGATCATACAAACAATTGCCATTAGTGTTTCTTGCCGAAAAGAATGTCGATCTAGAAGTTTGTTAAAAGTTTCAGTGAGAATGGGAGAGAGTATTTCTGAGAATGTTTTATAGTATAAAGCCGAGTAGCCGTCTGGGCCTGGTCTTTTGTTAAGTTTTAGGTCTTTTATGGCGTTAGCAACTTCATCTATAGTTATAGGCTCATCCAAACTGCTTTTTTGATTCTGAGATAACTCAGGTAAGGTTATTTTTGAGAAGAAGGATTCAGCCTCTGTAGGATTAAATTCATTGTTTGTCTTGTATAAAGTTGCGAGATGTGAGTGAAATTTATGGACTATTTTAACTGGATTACAAGTGTAAACATTTTTTGATAATTTCAAACGTATTGGTTTGAAAGATTTGTTAGTTGAATTTAATGCCCGAGCCAAATATGTACCTGGTTTGTTTGTATTCATGTAGAAATTGTGTTTGGAGCGTTTGAGGGATTTATCAACTGACTCAGTGAGAAATAGATCGTATTCCAATCTAGATTTTTCCAGATGAGATTTTGTACTCTGAGATGGATTATCTTGAAATGATATGTAGGCTGCATTAAAATTGAGTTCTAGTTTTTTTGCTAGATTTTTGCGTTCCCGTTTAAATAGTGCCATTTGTCTTTGTATTGTACCACGCAAGACAGGCTTATGAGCTTCCCACAGTGTTATTGGGGAGATGTCTGTTGTATTATTAATTGATATGTATTCCTTTAACCACTTGCTTACTGGGCACTTAAACCCCCCTCCTGCCCAGACCAATTTTGAGCTTTCAGCGCTGTCGCACTTTGAATGACAATTGCGCGGTCATACAACATTGTACCCAAATGAAATTTTTATCATTTTTTCCCCACAAATAGAG
This sequence comes from Lithobates septentrionalis, assembly GCA_037952835.1. Taxonomy (NCBI): domain Eukaryota; kingdom Metazoa; phylum Chordata; class Amphibia; order Anura; family Ranidae; genus Lithobates; species Lithobates septentrionalis. The sequence goes on from JBBDGP010001689.1 coordinate 888,555, forward strand.
CTTTCTTTTGGTGGTATTTAATCACAGCTGGGGTTTTTATTTTTTGCTAAACAAACAAAAAAATATGGAAAATTTTGAAAAAAAAAAAAATCATGTTTAATAGTTTGTTATAAAATTTTGCAAACAGGTCATTTTTCTCCTTCATTGATATGCACTGATGAGGCGGCACTGGTGGGCACTGATAGGCTGCACTGATGGGCACGGATAGGCACAGATAAGGCGGCACTGATAGGCACAGTTAAGGCGGCACTGATAGGCACAGTTAAGGCGGCACTGATAGGCACAGTTAAGGCGGCACTGATGGGGACAGATAAGGCGGTACTGATGGGCACAGATAAGGCGGCACTGATGGCCACGGATGGGCGGCACGGATAGGTGGCACGGATAGGTGGCACAGATAGGTGGCACAGATAGGTGGCACAGATAGGTGGCACTGATGGGGGGCACTGATGGGGGGCACTGATGGGGGGCACTGATGGGCGGCACTGATGGGGGGCACTGATGGGGGGCACTGATGGGCGGCACTGATGGGCACTTATGGGCACTGGTAGGTGACACTGATGGGCACTGATAGGTTGCACTGATGTGGGTGCTGATGGGTGGCACTGATGTGGGTGCTGATGGGTGGCACTGATGGGTGGCACTGTGGGCACTGATGGGTGGCACTGTGGGCACTGATGGGTGGCACTGTGGGCACTGATGGGTGGCGCTGATTGATGGCACTGTGGGCACTGATGGATTAATCTGGTGGGCACTGGTAGGCAGCACTGCTGTGTTACAAGATCGCCGTGATCGGGACTGATGTCCCGATCACGGCCGCCGGTGATCGGGTTTTTTTTTTCCTCCTCACGCTGTCAGCGCGAGGAGGAAAATAGCCGATTACCGGCTCTGTTTACATCACATGATCAGCTGTCATTGGCTGACAGCTGATCATGTGGTAAGGGGTTGGGACCAACCCCTTACTCTGATCTGTGATCAGGCGAGTCTCATAGACACGCTGATCACCGAGCGCGCTGCGCGCGCCCTGCAGGGGGCACGCAGGCCGCTCGTGCACGGGACGACGTCAATGGACGTAGTCCCGGCAATTTAGATCCGCGCTGTTGCCGTCATTTGGCAATGGCCCGGATCTGAAGCAGTTAAAGCTTGTTCAATGGCCATCTGATGTAGTGGGTGTTTGAGCATTATGTCCGGTAAGTACCACGTTGGGTCATGCGCTTTTGGTATGGCTGAGGCTATAGTAGTGTATACTGCATTATGGTCAGACCACGGAATCGGAATTATATCTGATGCAATAATTTCTGGTATCATTCCTATTGTTAGAAAAATATGATCTATTCTGGTGAAGGTTTGATGAGGGTGCGAGAAATAAGTGAATTTCTTTTTCATTGGGTTACTTCCTCTCCACGAATCTACCAGATTGTATTTGGAAAGAAGTTGAGAAAAAGGTAATCTAGAGGTTGTTTTGGATGGTGTAAAAGGTGATTTATCTAGAAATGGGAGGAGGACCTGGTTCGAATCCCCACACATTATCACTGTTCCTATTTTGTGTGTATTAATCACTTGTAATATATGTGAGAGGAATGGTGTAGGTTGTTTGTTAGGAGCGTAGTAGGAAATCACCGTGATTGCTGTATCCATTATATAACCCATGAGTATCAGGTATCTACCTTCTGGGTCTTTAATTTCTGATGATAAGGTGAATGGTGTGGATCGGTGAAATGCAATTAGAGTTCCCCTTTGCTTGGTACAGGCAGAAGCCGTGTAAATTTGTTGATAAAAAGGAGAAATATATTTTGGAGTAGAATCTTTGGTGAAGTGTGTTTCTTGGAGGCATACTATGTGAGCCTTCTTGTTATGGAAAGTACGGAAGGCTTTGGTCCTTTTTTGAGGGACATTTATTCCCTGAACATTCAGGGAAAGTATATTCAGTGGTGCCATGGCAATAGATCAAATAGTTTTGACTTACTTTTTGTTATGCAGAGCTGACTGCGCAGATCAACCTGTGTGGACTGAAGAGATGAATAGATAGAAAAGAAACCAGTGAATTCTGGAGTAAAGAGTAAACAAAAAACATATGAGATTAGATGATACATTGTATAAATTATTTTTTGCAAGTAATCACAATTTACCCGTGAAAGAGAATAAATATCTCTCTCAGGGGAATAAGTGCCTTCGTCACACTCCCACATAATATGGTTGGGAGAATGAGGAGGGCTAATGGGGGTACACGGATCTTCCGCTTACAGGAGAGAAGTGCTATGTCAAAAGACATCAAAATGATGTTTCATTAATTGGAGTGCAGAATATAGTTTTTGTTGAAATTATTTATTCCAGGGTGGTTGTATATGGTTAGTCTTGCCCTAGGCTAAATAATTCAGTTAGAAAGGTACTGTTAATAACTTTGGTATTGATGAAGTTAGTTTGAATTATTTTGGGATTTTAACCCTTTTAGAGTAAACAATTACATATTTTATTCATATGTAACTGTTTAGATATGTTAACTCATAAAATTGAGGTTGTATTGCTTCAGATTAGAATAAACAAAAACATAGTTCTAGGAACTAGTTAGGTAATAATATATTTGTTTTAAGAAAAGAAAGAAAAAGCTTCCATTACTTCTGGATTATTGAACATATTTGTCCTAAAAAGTAATAAATCTATTGTTATTACCTGATAATATATAACTGAACAAGAATTTCCTTATTTCACTTATATATTCTAAGGCTATATGAATCAGAAGTAATAAGAAATATAACTGGAATGTAACATGATCCCACACAGTGTGTGACTATCAGAATGCAGTTACATTCAGTTATAAATATACTTTTTTTATAGAGAACCATCTCTTAGTATAATAAATGAAGAGATATCAGGAATTAGGATGTCAGTCCATTGAATCTTCTTGGTCCATGGATGATGTGGTATAATGGCCTCTTTTGTGAGAATGATGATTCCCATTTTGTTCTGAAATTTTCTGGGTGCTGCCTGAAGGTGAAGATGATGCCATTCTTCTGCGTGCGGGAGTGTTGCTGCTTGTGGGTTCTGTCAGATTTAATTTTAAAAGGGTTTGTTGTAGTTCATCTGCTGATCTGCTTCTTTAAATTGTACCTTGGTAGTTAAATCTGACTGAAAAGGGGAAGCCCCATTGATACATAATGTTGTGGCGTTGCAGTTCCATTAGTTGGGGTTTCATGGATCGTCTTTTAGTAATAGTAAGTTGGGATAGGTCAGCAAAAATTTGATAATTGTCTCCTTGAAAATTAAGTTCCTTTTTTTCTCTTGCAGCAATTAGTATTTGTTCTTTCGTTCTGTAATAATGAAATTTTGTGATTATATCACGTGGGGGTCCATCTTTCTTTTTGGCTGTGAGGGCTCTGTGTATTCTGTCCAGTTCTAAACGTTCAATAGGGATATCTGGCTTAGTTCTTGTAATAGAGCAGTAATAGTAGATTGCAGGTCTGTCACAGTTTCAGGTATTCCCCTTATGCGCAAGTTTGAACGTCTGGCTCTATTTTCGTAATCTTCGAGCTTAGTTTGAAGTATTAAATTCTCTTTTTTTAATTGTTCCAATTCTGTTATATTTTCTTGGGTTGTAATTTCAATTTCATCCATTTTTATTTCTAAGGCTGTGGTGCGGTTTCCCAGCTCTCTTATTTCTTTGGTTAGGCTTTTTGTTATTTGGTCTGAGGTTTGTTTTAAAGCCTTATGAAGCATCTTTTCAAATTGTAATAATATTACTGGGGATGTTGAGGAGGCTTATGGAGAAGTTTGTGAGAGGATTTGTTCTATATCTGACTCAAATGGAGAGTCTTGCTGTGACATTTTCTGTCTGTGAGAGCGCCCTGATGCTGTATCTTGTGAGGTGACTGGAGCTGCTTCAGCTGCAGTGAGTGCCTTTGAGCTCTTTGTGAGGTGATTTTTATTTCTGCCACGGTTTCCTCCCAGTACCATATTTCCTGCCCAAACTTTCACAGTTTGTTCCCTGGGGCAAAAAGGTTCAAATGGATACCTTTTGAGCCTGCAGGCTCCGCTTTGTCCTTCTCTTCTCTCCTCAGCGGTGTGGAGCTCTAACAATGCATGTCTGCTCCGCTAGGCTCTGCCTCCTGCCCCCCCCTTGTGCATTTTTTCAATCAAAAGTGGGTTTATGTGGCCATGCTGTCAATGTTGTGTGTGTATTGTTCCTGTCTGATCATGCAAACATCGTTTGGAAGCATCTGCTGACCTGCTATTTTTGATCTCGTTTAATCGTGTACACCGAAATGCAGCTTCCAGCAGAACATGGTCATCAATGTATGTATGTGTGGATTGTGGGCTGGTGGTGGGTGTTTTGAATAAGTCTTTTGCAATATTATGTTTGAATGCTTTGTAAGAATGACTGTTAAGTATGTTTCTATAATCTTGCAGATAACAATGTGATGTGTTGCCCATTATACACAGAAATTAAAGCTGTATCCACTCTAAGGTTTTGTCTAATTTTAGATTGTAAGCTCCTATGAGCAGGGCCCTTAAAATCCCATTGCTAAATGTAGCACCATATATCCTGTCCAAAATTTTTTGAAGCTAGTAAATGAATGTAATTTTTTGTTTTTCTGTTGGTAAAATAAAAGTACATAATTGAGCTTTGTTGTGTTTTGGTTTTTTTTTTCTTCTACTTTCTTCCCTTTAGTTTGTGGGTGGTGGTTTTGGGAAAGTGCAATATCTCTTATATTTTATTTCAATATGTATTTGTGCACCAAAAAACTAATCTCTTTGCCCTGGTTCACATTGATGCTACTTTGAAATCGCGCTACTTCACTTGAAGTAGCACGATTTCAAAGTAGCAAGGTCAGCGTGATTTTAGGTGCTACTTGATAGACATCCGTGTGGCTTCATACACAAATGTCTATTGAAGTCGCACCGGAAATCGGCAAAAGTAGTGCAGGAACTACTTTAGCAAATTGGTGCGGTGCCACAAAAAAAAAATTGCATCGATTGGAACAGTGCCATTGCTGCCAATAGTCATGCGATTTGATCTCTCAAATTGCTTGACAAATTGCTCCAATGTAAACCTAGGCTTCTGCACACCTGCAAGTAAATGATAAAGGTAGAATCTTTATATATAACAGCTGTGGAGAATTGCAGGTAATGAATTCAGCTGGTGGATAGGCAGTGTTTGTGTCAGCTTTAGTTCACATTGGTGCGATTTGACATGTCAAAGCAGTGACAATTGCACTGTTTTAATTGGTGTGACTTTGGGGTGCAATTTGTATTGATATCAGTGCAGAAACCTGCACAGATGGCTCTGAAATTCATTCCCGCATGTCAGTCCCGACTGCAGGGGCAAAGTGTGTGATTTCAGCTGAACGATTTCCTCCTGCTGCTAACCCAGGGACACCATTTCTTATCGAACGCCTTTAAATATCATAAGTAGAAATACAAATTTGCATATCTGCAAATAAACAAAAATAATAAAATTCTAATAGTGGTTGCAATCAAATATTTGTAGCAGCGATCAAAAGAGTGTAGTTTCGCCTTCTGACCCAGAAATAAGTCATTGTAATCACCCGGAAGTCCCTGTGCTGGTCAAGATCTCCATCTAGGTGGACATGGCGAGGTCCCTCTTTAGCAAAGAGGAGGTGCGGCTCATTTTCCGGATAAGGGTATGATATGTACTTGTGTTTAATCAATGCGGGGGTGGATTTGGTAGTTAGATTTGGTGTGGGTGGGGTTCATTGATTTGTTTGGCATCCCCACACATTTGCTTCTAGCCCATGTGCACACATCACTTCCTGCATTTGTTCTGCTGATGTAAATGCAAGTATAAATGAGAGCTCCGTTCTATTAAAATATATATGACTTGTTTCACAGTTGGGCGACTTTGGACTTCCGAGTTGCTTGACAAGTTGTACCCCCATGATTCTTAATGAGAACTAGGGATGGGCCGAACATCCCCCCTGTTCGGTTCGCAGCAGAACATGCGAACAGACAAATAAATTTGTGCGAACACCATTAAAACCGCTTCCCGCCCACCGTACGCCAAATGATGTCCTCGGCTTTGAGCGGGGATATCTGAGTGATGCCTGTAGCTACAGACATCATCCAGATATCATCTTTTAGAGCCTGCGAATCTGCACACCATAAGAATGATCATAGTGGCTGTTCCACTGCTTGATCATTCTAACAGGAGGCGAGAGGGGACGTCCCCCCCTCCCGCCACCCTCCGGTGCTTGTACCGACTTACCGCTACGATCGGTGAGTCGGTCACAGGATCCGCCAGCCCCGGATGTTTAGCATAGAGATTTCTGGTGGACCAGATGGTCGCCGGAATCTCTGATCGTTCGGAGGCCGGGCGTGATGTTATGACGTCACACCCGGCCTCTGTATTAAAAAAAAACGGCGCCGCTTCGGCTGGGAAGCAGAGATCGTTTTTTTTTTTTTATAATTTCAGGCTTCTAAGCCTAGAGGTGAGATGTGGGGTCTTATTTACCCCACATCTCACTGTAAAGAGCACCTGTCATGCTTATTCCTATTACAAGGGATGTTTACATTCCTTGTAATAGAAACAAAAGTGATAAAAAATTTTTTTGGGGTCAAGCTAAAATAAAAAAAGTAAAATTAACAATAAAAAAAAAAAAAACTTTTAAAGTGCCCCTGTCCCTGTGAGCTCGCCTGCAGAAGCGAACGCATACATAAGTCCCACCCACATATGAAAATGTTGTTCAAACCACACATGTGAGGTGTCGCTGCGAACGTTAGAGCGAGAGCAATAATTTTGGTCCTGGACCTCCTCTGTAACTCAAAACATGTAACCAGTAAAAAATTTTAAAGCATTGCCTAAGGGGATTTTCAAATAGCGAAGTTTGTCGCCATTCCACGAGCATGTGCAATTTTGAAGCGTGACATGTTGGGTATCTATTTACTTGGCGTAACTTCATCTTTCACATTATGCAAAAACATTGGGCTAACTTTCTTGTTTTTTTTTTAAAGCCCAAAACTGTTTTTTCCCCCAAAAAAACGCATTCGAAAAATTGCTGCGCAAATACCGTGCTAGATAAAAAGTTGCAATGACCGCCATTGTATTCTCTAGGGTCTCTGCTAAATTTGGGGGTTCTATGTAATTTTCTAGCCAAAAAATTATGATTTTTACATGTAGGAGAGAAATGTCAGAATTGGCCTGGTAGGCAAGTGGTTAAAGTCTATGGGACACGAACATGAATAATCAAAAGTGCTAATTTTAAAGGCTTATATGCATGGTATTGTCATAAAAAGTGTTTGGGGACCTGGGTCCTGCCCCAGAGGACATGTATCAATGCAAAAAAGTTTTAAAAATGGCTGTTTTTTCGGGAGCAGTGACTTTAATAATGCTTAAAGTGAAACAATAAAAGTGTAATATTCCTTGATATTTCGTACCTGGGGGGTGTCTATAGTATGCCTGTAAAGGGGCGCATGTTTCCCGTGTTTAGTACAGTCTGACAGCAAAATGACATTTCAAAGGAAAAAAGTCATTTAAAACTACTCGCGGCTATACTGAATTGCCGGTGTCTTGCCGAGAAAGTTCCCTTGGCGGATAAGGTCACCCCTGCTTGCGCAGTACCAACGACTAGCAGCCGCCGAAAATAGCCAAAGATGAAAATCTTCAATCATCTGTACACGGCGCCTGCGCCCTGGGTCCAGGCTGAAGCCCCACCATCCAAGTGGACCTAGAGGGGGAATAAAAAAGTGCCGAGCAAAGCGAGGCCGTGCCCGAAGCGTGGCGAGCGAAGCGAGCCCGCGGGGGACCCTCTTAAGGGCGCCGTGTACAGCTGATTTCTTCTCTATTTCACTTAGGCTATTTCCGCCGGCTCCTACTGTGCAGGCACTGCGCCTGCGCAGTAGAGGGGGTCCTTATCCGCCGAGAGGAACTTTCTCGGCAGAACACCGGCCCGACAATACACATAAAAGTTCATTGATAAAAACGGCATGGGAATTCCCCACAGGGGAACCCCGAACCAAAATTTAAAAAAAAATGACGTGGGGGTCCCCCTAAATTCCATACCAGGCCCTTCAGGTCTGGTATGGATATTAAGGAGAACCCCGGCCAAAATTAAAAAAAAAATTGGCGTGGGGTCCCCCTCAAAATCGATACCAGACCCTTAAGGTCTGGTATCGATTTTAAGGGGAACCCCGCGCCAAAATTAAAAAAAAAATGGCGTGGGGTACCCCAAAAAATCCATACCAGAGCCTTATCCGAGCACGCAACCTGGCAGGCCGCAGGAAAAGAGGGGGGACGAGAGAGCGCCCCCCCCTCCTGAACCGTACCAGGCCACATGCCCTCAACATTGGGAGGGTGCTTTGGGGGTAGCCCCCCAAAGCACCTTGTCCCCATGTTGATGAGGACAAGGGCCTCATCCCCACAACCCTGGCCCGGTGGTTGTGGGGGTCTGCGGGCAGGGGGCTTATCGGAATCTGGAAGCCCCCTTTAACAAGGGGACCCCCAGATCCCGGCCCTCCCCCCTGTGTGAAATGGTAAGGGGATACAAAAGTACCCCTACCATTTCACCAAAAAATGTCAAAAATGTTAAAAATGACAAGAGACAGTTTTTGACAATTCCTTTATTTAAAATGCTTCTTCTTTCTTCTATTTTCTTTCTTCTATCATCCTTCGGTTTCTTCCTCCATCTTCTTGTTCTTCTGGTTCTTCTTGTTCTTCTGGTTCTTCATCCAGTCTTCTCGTCCGGCATCTTCCTCAGCGGCGCCGTCTTCCCTTCATCTTCTTTCCTCGGGCCGCTCCGCATCCACATTTGGCATCCCCCGTGACGTCAGAGGGGGGCGGGGTCACCCGCCCTGCGTCAGAGGGGGGCGGGGTCACCCGCCCTCCGTTATTTAAGAACTGTCAGAAGAGGAGAAGCGTCACACAGCGGCAGCCTCCCATCCAATCGTGGATGCGGAGCGGCCCGAGGAAAGAAGATGAAGTGAAGACGGCGCCGCTGAGGAAGATGCCGGACGAGAAGACCGGATGAAGAACCAGAAGAACAAGAAGAACCAGAAGAACAAGAAGAACCAGAAGAACAAGAACCAGAAGAAGAAGAAGATGGAGGAAGAAACCGAAGGAAGATAGAAAATAGAAGAAAGAAGAAGCATTTAAATAAAGGAATTGTCAAAAACTGTCTCTTGTCATTTTTAACATTTTTGACATTTTTTTGGTGAAATGGTAGGGGTATTTTTGTATCCCCTTACCATTTCACACAGGGGGGAGGGCCGGGATCTGGGGGTCCCCTTGTTAAAGGGGGCTTCCAGATTCCGATAAGCCCCCCGCCCGCAGACCCCCACAACCACCGGGCCAGGGTTGTGGGGATGAGGCCCTTGTCCTCATCAACATGGGGACAAGGTGCTTTGGGGGGCTACCCCCAAAGCACCCTCCCAATGTTGAGGGCATGTGGCCTGGTATGGTTCAGGAGGGAGGGGGGCCGCTCTCTCGTCCCCCCCTCTTTTCCTGCGGCCTGCCAGGTTGCGTGCTCGGATACGGGTCTGGTATGGATTTTTGGGGGTACCCCACGCCATTTTTTTTTAAATTTTGGCGCGGGGTTCCCCTTAAAATCCATACCAGACCTGAAGGGTCTGGTATAGATTTTGAGGGGGACCCCACGCCAATTTTTTTTTTAATTTTGGCCGGGGTTCCCCTTAATATCCATACCAGACCTGAAGGGCCTGGTATGGAATTTAGGGGGACCCCCACATCATTTTTTTTTAAATTTTGGTTGGTTGTTCCCCTGTGGGGAATTCCCATGCAGTTTTTATCAATGAACTTTTATGTGTATTGTCGAGCCGGCAATTCAGTATAGCCGCGAGTAGTTTTAAATAACTTTTTTTCCTTTCAAATGTCATTTTGCTGTCAGACTGTACTAAACACAGGAAACATGCGCCCCTTTACAGGCATACTATAGACACCCCCCAGGTACGAAATTTAAAGGAATATTACACTTTTATTGTTTCACTCAAACATTATTAAAATCACTGCTCCCGAAAAAATGGCCGTTTTTAAAAAAAAATTTGGCATTGATCCATGTCCCCTGGGGCAGAACCCGGGTCTCCAAACACTTTTTATGGCAAAGAACTTGCATATAAGCCTTCAGTGAGAACTTTGGATTTTGCAGGTTCGAGCCCCACTGACTTCCACTATTCGAGCATATGTGATCTGACAGGCATTATTGCCGCAATAGCGCTGCCTTCCATTTGCATTAGCGCTGACTTTCTGAGAGTTGAAGTCTTCCTGGCCTTTTTTGAGAGTTATTTTTTGGTACTGCAGGAGAATTTTGTGGCGCTATAGTAAATGACCCCCTATGTGTTGGTGTATCACATAGAATCTTAATAAAATACATTTACATTTTTGGTTGTAATAAAATGTGGAAAATGTCAAGGGGTATGAATACTTTTTCAAGGCACTGTAGATAGTATCAATTTATGTTTGTTCTACTGAACCAAGATAAAGAAAAAGAAAAAGTTAAGATTTAGGAAAGTTGATGGTCGTCATGAAATTCAGAGAGAACAGATTAGAGAGGTCTGATGGAATTTGCATTTCCAGATATTTTCATGAAGTTGGCCAATACCTAAGGGGGAAAGAAGTTCATATACAGGTGCATCTCAAAAAATTTGAATATCATCAAAAAATTAATTATTTCAGTAATTCAAGTCAAACAGTGAAACTCATTTATATAGATTCATTACACAAAGAGTGATATAGTTCAAGCATTTCTTTATTTTAGTTTTGATGATTATGACTTACATCTAGTGAAAACCCAAGATCCAGTATCTCAGAAAAATTGAATATTGTTAAAAATGTCAATATTGTAGACTCATGGGGGTTTATTTACTAAAGCTAGAGAAGGCAAAATTAGTCACAATTCTGCATAGAAACCTATCAGCTTCCAGGTTTTATTGCCAAAGCTTAATTGAACAAGCTGAGGTTAGAAGCTGATTGGTTTCTATGTAGAAATTAGACTAATTTTGCCCTCTTTAGCTTTAGTAATTAAACCCCATGGTGTCACACTCTAATCAGCTAATTAACTCAAAATACCTGTAAAGGTTTCAAGAGCCTTTAAATGGTCTCTCAGTCTGGTTCAGTATGTTACACAATCACGGGGAAGACTGCTGACTTGACAATTGTCCAGAACACAGTCATTGACACCCTCCAAAGGAGGGTAAATAACAAAAGGTAATTTCTAAAGAAGCTGGCTGTTCTCAGAGTGCTGTATCGAAGCATATTAACCACTTCAGATCTGGGCCATTGCCAAATGACGGCAACAGTGCGGATCTACATTGCCGGGACGACATCTATTGACGTCGTCCCGTGCACGAGCGTGCTCGGTGATCAGCGAGTCTATGAGACTCGCCTGATCACAGATCAGAGTAAGGGGTCGGTCCCCGGCAGTGCCGCCTACCAGTGCCCACCAGCGTCACCCATCAGTGCCCACAGTGCCATCAATCAGTGCCATCCATCAGTGCCCACATTGCCACCCATCTGTGCCCACAGTGCCACCCATCAGTGCCCACAGTGCCACACATCAGTGCCACCCATTAGCGCCCACATCAGTGCAACAACAGTGCTGCACATCAGTGCCACCTATCAGTGCCCATCAGTGTCACCTACCAGTGCCCATAAGTGCCCATCAGTGCCGCCCATCACTGCCCATCAGTGCCACCCATCAGTGCCCCCCATCAGTGCCGCCCATCAGTGCCCCCCATCAGTGGTACCTATCAGTGCCACCTATTCGTGCCACCCATCAGTGCCACCTATCAGCACCCATCAGTGGCCATCAGTGCCGCCTTATCTGTGCCCATCAGTACCGCCTTATCTGTCCCCATCAGTGCTGCCTTAACTGTGCCTATCAGTGCCGCCTTAACTGTGCCTATCCGTGCCCATCAGTGCAGCCTATCAGTGCCCACCAGTGCCGCCCCATCAGCGCATATCAATGAAGGAGAAAAATTATCTGTTTGCAAAATTTTATAACAAACTATTAAACATGATTTTTTTTCAAAAATTTCCATCTTTTTTTGTTTGTTTAGCAAAAAATAAAAACCCCAGCTGTGATTAAATACCACCAAAAGAAAGCTCTATTTCTGGGAAAAAAATGATAAAAATTTCATTTGGGTACAGTGTTGTATGACCGCGCAATTGTCATTCAAAGTGCGTCAGCGCTGAAAGCTGAAAATTGGTCTGGGCAGGAGGGGTTTTAAGTGCCCAGTAAGCAAGTGGTTAATGGAAAGTTGAGTGGAAGGAAAAAGTATGGTAAAAAAAAGTGCACAAGCAATAGGGATAACCGAAGCCTTGAGAAGATTGTAAAGCAAATGCTATTCAAGAATTTGGAAGAGATTCATAAGGAGTGGACTATGGCTGGTGTCAGTTCTTCAAGAACCACCACACACAGACGTATCCAGGATATGGGCTACAACTGTCATATTCCTTGTGTCAAGCCACTTCTGAACCAAAGACAACATCAGAAGCGTCTTACCTGGGCTAAGGAGAAAAAGGACTGGACTGTTGCTCATTGGTCCAAAGTCCTCTTTTCGGATGAAAGTAAATTCTGCATTTCATTTGGAAATCAAGGTCCCAGAGTCTGGAGGAAGAGTGGAGAGGCACAGAATCCAAGTTGCCTGATGTCCAGTGTGAAGTTTCAACAGTCAGTGATGATTTGGGGAGCCATGTCATTTGCTGGTGTTGGTCCAATGTGTTTTATCAAGTCAAAAGTCAGTGCAGCCCTCTACCAGGACATTCTAGAACACTTCATGCTTCCCTCTGCTGACCAGCTTTATGGAGATGCTGATTTAATTTTCAAGCAGGACTTGGCACCTGCCCACACTGTGAGAAAAAATATATAAGCGCGCTACCCAATAATTACAGTGAAATTACAGTGAATACAAATAATTCAAACATGATGAGTGTCTGAAAAAATAATATATTGTATGAAAAAAATAGTCCAATGTGCTCAAAAACAACAACAAACAGTGATGAATAACAGTGTTTACTCAATGTGTTCTCCTTCAAATATAATCAAAGCCACTTACCAGAGCAGTTGGATCTCAAGTTATAGAGATCAGATGCACTCTTGCAAATAAAGCCAGAGCGAAAAATCCTGTCCTCGTAATCCTCTGAGCACTGCACCTCCTCAATGGGACCAGGCTGTTTAGGTGAAGGATCTATCTTGGATATGGATCATCTGTCTCTAGATATTCTCAGATTCATGGAATAATGGAAGGAAGAGGTTTCATAGTGTAGGACTTCATACAAAAATTTATTTAAAAATATGTAGCACTCACATTCAAGAAAAGCGGTGAATAGCGGTGGTAACAGCAGTGGATCTTGCCAACAGGCTGATACGTGGTGACATATAAAACAAAATAGCATAAAATAAAGTTCTAAAATACAGTTCAAAACAAATGCTACAGCGGCGCTCCCGTCAGTCCATGACAACTTGGCCGGCATTCATATAATAAATGAAGGTGATAAAGGTGAGTATTCTAAAGAAAGCAGGTGGTTCTAGTAGAAATTAGATCGGTGAGCACAAATCCACCAGGTCCACACTGTGTGAGGCACTCTCCCCAAAGGTGTTTACACTCACAGGAAATCTGTAAGTAACTCGCCTTGAAACCATTCAATGTAACATCATCCGCAATAGGTCTGGTTAGGGCTGCAAATCACTCCATGTTAACGGGATCATAAAAAGAAAGAATCCACATAGCATGATTCTGTATAACACGTTATTGCAAATCCCAACCCCTACCAGTTGCACTTAGAAATAGTAAAACAATCATGAGCATAAAGTAAAGTGTAGTCATCAATCCGCAAACGCCGGTTACAACAGTCTGCGCTGTTATTCCTGGTTGCCTCCCCGCAGACGGTGACGCGCATACATCACTTCCGGTCGCCGCTAGGTCACGTACTGATGCGTTTCATCATATCTGACTTTGTCTGAGGGCGTGACCTAACTGCGCAGTGTCCCTTCTATTTATCAATCCATCGCTCGTCCCATTAACCATCCATAAGCCAGATCACTTCAAACCGCCGCTGGTGCACTTCAGCAGCAAGAGGATTATTTACTCAAAGTGGCAAAGCGATCGAATCGTGTACTACATATTAATACTCAGTATAATACCCAAAAGGAGACCTGTTATTACTATAATCCATAGTGTAAATTACAGACCATAGTAAATAAACACACATTTATATAACTGTTACAGAAACTTAAACTGGCATACCACTTGACCTGCCAATTCTTACATTGATAACATATAAACAGTACAATGCCTCAATTGGTCAAAGATCATATAAATACCAAATTCTTCATACCTAATATATAATGAATATAGATGCACATACAAAAAATAAACCCCTATAACTCCGTATTCATTGGAAAAGGTAGATAGAAATGAAGAACTATACTACAATAAAAATAAAGACTCAGCTTCATAAATCTGATAGGTCATAAAAAGTGTACAATAAACTAGTATTAAAATTTAGTAATCACTAATAAAACAATTATTATCTAATTCAACATTCAGCCCCTTAGGCGTGAGTGTATCAGTAAGGTAAGGTGTTTCACTTTTAGACAGTTCCTGTCAGAGAGGTTGCCTCGGTGGACATGGTGTTGCTCCCCATGGTGTGCGTCGGGGTGCGCCGGTGTGTCCTGGTGTGCGCGCTCCTGTAGGCACTGGTGTGTGTGACTCGGCTGGCCCTGGTGTGCGCGCCGGTGTTCAGACGCATGCGCGGGTGCGCGTTAGCGTGTGCGTTCCTTTGGGCACTGGTTCGCATCATCCAGTGGATGCTGGTGTGCGCGCTGGTGTGTGGGTGCGCGCGCGTTGGCATGTGCGGGTGCGCACGCCTGTGCGCGTCGGTGCGTGCGCACGTGCTCCGTTTGGCACCAATCTGCCAATTGAGGCTAGCTGCATTCACTGCTCGGTGCTGCCTGATCCACAGCTCTTCCGTGCCCTTGTTCCTGTTTCCAAAAAAGACAAACCCAGCTTGCTTCTTGGACTCCTCTGAACTCTGCCCGCACCTGACCTCTGGCCTGTTTTGACTACTCTTCTGCTTGCTCCTTTGTACCTCGTTGCCTGCCTGTTGCCGAACCCAGCCTGTATCCGGACCTCCCTGTTCAGCTCCTGCTTAGCTCCTGTTTGCCTGCGTTCCAGCTTGCACCTTGCTGCTTAAGGACTGTCTACCTACCAGCATCTGGACTCTATTACCAGGCTCCCATACCACTCCGCACTCCTGTGCCTCCTGTATACTCTACCAGGGGCCGCGAGTCGGACGCGTAAGAGAGTCTACCCTCTGCCCAAGTGGACTCGCCGGTCAGGTACGTAGAAGTCTGATAGTTCCCTTACCATGCTGGAACCTCTCCACACTGGTTTGATCCTGTCTACACCCCAAAATTTTAAACCTGATGGATCTTGGTTAAGGGGCCAGTTTAAAGTGCAAAGATACACTGTGGTCTTAAAAACCTAATTTAATGTTGTGAATGTGTTCGGCAATCGTGATCCTCAGAAGTCTTTTTGTGCGGCCTATATGCATAAGCCCACAGGGACATTCCAAGGCGTACACCGCATGAGTGGTTCATTCATTTGGAATTCCTTATTATTAGGTGTAGAAATAAACCACTGTAAACCCCTCATTGGCCTGGTGACCTCTCTACAAGTTCTGCTAAATCTTCCCTTTATGATTTCTGATTGTGCAATAAAATCATTAATGGTAGAACAGTTGTGTTTAGCCCTCATAATTTGGCCCTTAGGGCCCTTTCTCACTGGGGCGGTTTGCAGGCGCTATTGCGCTATAAGAGCGCCTGCAAACCGACCCGAAAGTGCCGCTGCTTTTTCTCCAGTGTGAAAGCCGCGAGGACAGTGTATACACTGCTCCTGCCCATTGAAATCAATGGGACAGCGTGGCTATACCGCCGGCAAAGCGCCTCTGCAGAGGTGCTTTGCGGTGTTTTTTAACCCTTTCTTGGCCGCTAGCGGGGGGTAAAACCTCCCCGCTAGCGGCCGAATACCGACGGTAAAGCGATGCTTACATTAGCGGCGCTTTACCGCCGACGCCGCCCCGCCCCAGTGTGAAAGGGGCCTTAGGGATATTTTTAAGCCAGAGGGGATGATGTCCATTCTGTACAGGGAGGTAACTGTTATGATCTGTGGGTTTAAAAAACACTTTGGACCCTCAGAACCCTCCTGCCAGTCCAATTGTTAATGATAAATGTTAATCTGTCACATCTAGGATGGGGCAGTATCTGGACCAATTCCTTCAGGGTAGTGTTGTAAGTACAAAGGCCGCACAAAAAGACTTCTGAGGATCAGGATTGCCAAACACATTCAGACCATTAAATTAGGTTTTAAAGACCACAGTGTATCTTTGCACTTTAAACTGGCTCATAACTAAGATCCATCAGGTTTAAAATTTTGGGGTGTAGACGGGATCAAACCAGTGTGGAAAGGTTCCAACAAGGTAAGGGAACTGTCTAAACATGGTCGGTTAGTTCTGACCAAGATTCCTGTAAAAGTTACTATACTGAGTATTATTATGTAGTACACGATCCGAACGCTTTGCCTGTTGTTAGCAAATAATCCTCTTGCTGCTGACGTGCACCAGTGGTGGTTTAAAGTGATCTGGCTTATGGATGGTTAATGGGACGAGCGATGGATCGATAAATAGAAGGGATGCTGCGCGTAAGTCGGATATGATGAAACGCGTCAGCACGTGACCTAGCGGCGACTGAAAGTGACGTATGCTTTTTCAGTAAGCCAACATTTCTGTATTAAAAATACTTTTTTTTTTATTGGTCTCATATAATATTTTCATTTTCTGAGATACTCAAATTGGGGTTTTCACTAGCTTTAAGCCATAATCATCAAAATTTAAAGAAAGAAATGCTTGAAATATATCACTCTATGTGTAATGAATCTATATAATATATGAGTTTCACTTTTTGAATTGAATTACTGAAATAGATTAACTTTGATAATATTCTATTTTTTTTAGCTGCATCTTTTTGCATGTTTTTGTTTAGGTTCACTTTAAAATTGCTCAAACCACCAAATCTATTAAAGTCTTTTAAAATCATAGGCAGAATTGTTATTGTGGTAGATACTTACATTAGTAGATAATACTTATAGCGTGCTAATTTATGCACAACCATTTTACCATTTGTTAAAGGGCAGAAATAAAGGGCCATTCATTTTAGAGATTTGGTGCCTGGTCACCTAGGCCAGCATATATGATGGAAATGTGAGGCTTGAGGAGGAAATTGGTATTCAGGCAATAGCTCCTGTCAAAAAGTTTTATAAAACCTATCTGTGAAGCCATCGGGTCATTGAGCTTTTTCATCAGGCTATTTCTATTTAATGCCAAGAGCAAGTTCCCTCAGAAACGGGAGAATTTAGAGATTTGAGGGTACTGGATAGAAGAGAGGGGAGTTTAGCGTCTTCAAGGTAGATAAAGATCTTACTGCATTTTCTTCCTTTGATAGAGAAGGAAATGTATTATTTAGAATATAAAGACTGGAGTAATATTTACAGAAAGCAATGAGTATTTCTGAATGTTTTTAGAAGAAGTCCTCCAGAGATGGGTTTTAGGGATAGTATGCTGTGGCAATGTATATGCAGATGAAGCAGGCACTCTAAGGAGAAGCCACAGTTATTACAACGCTCGTAAGATGTATGCAAAAAGCAACCTCAGAATCCAAGGGAATTTTAATTTAGGGGTTGAATGAGTTGTTGCCTGGTTTCTGAGAGCTCTAGTATTAAGGTGTCAGAATTGACTTGCCTATGCTTGAGGTCTAATTCCTCCATATTTCACAACAGGGTAAAAATTTGGCCTGACCATATTTTTTTAAAATATGTAGTGTGTGAAATGAATATACAATGGAGAGCACATTTTAGGGTTCCAAGTGTAAGGGGAGAGGAGTCAGATCTGTGAGATGAAGAGCTCAGAAGTCTTTATAGGGGTTAGTGATGTCTGCTACATATGCTGGATCTTGGAGCAAATTATCATTTACAGTACCTTGCAAAAGTATTCACCCCCACTGGAATTTTTCGTGTTTTGTTGCCTCACAACCTGGAATTAACATGGATTGTTTGAGGATTTGCATCATTTAATTTACAGAACTTGCCCACAACTTTGAAGATGTTTTTTTTTCTATTGTGAAGCAAACAACAAATAGGACGAAATAACAGAAAAAAGTCAATGTGCATAACTATTCACCCCCCTAAAGTTAATACTTTGTAGAGCCACCTTTTGCGGCTATCACAGCTCCAAGTCGCTTTGGATAAGTCTCACTGAGCTTGCCACATCTTACCACTGGGATTTTTGCCCATTCCTCCTAGCAAAACTGCTCCAGCTCCTTCAAGTTGTATGGTTTGCGCTTGTGAACAGCAATCTTTAAGTCTTTAATAGATTTTCTATTGGATTGAGGTCTGAGTTTTGACTAGGCCATTCCAACACATTTACATGTTTCCCTTTAAACTACTCAAGTGTTGCTTTAGCAATGTGTTTAGGGCAGTGGTTCTCAACTCCAGTCCTTGGGACCCACCAACAGGCCAGATTTTAAGCATTATCTTGGGGAGTTGCAGACTAGAATACTGCAATCACTGAGCAGCAAGTGATATCACCTGTGATGTATTTCAGCTATCTTGCAAACCTGGCCTGTTGGTGGGTCCTGAGAACTGGAGTTGAGAACCACTGGTTTAGGGTCATTGTCCTGCTGGAAGGTGAACCTCCGTCCTAGCCTCAAATCACACACAGAGTGGTACAGGTTTTGCTCAAGAATATCCCTGTACTTAGCACCATCCATCTTTCCCTCAACTCTGACCAATTTCCCAGTCCCGACTGCTGAAAAACATCCCCACAGCATGATGCTGCCACCACCATGTTTCACTGTGGGGATTGTGATGTGATGTGTTGGGTTTGCAGACATCTCTGTGCTGCCTCTCTGATTAATGCCTTCCTTGCCCGGTCCGTGAGTTTTGGTGTGTGGCCATCTCTTGGCAGGTTTGCTGTTGTGCCATGTTCGTTACATTTGGTTATGACAGATTTGATGGTGCTCCTAGGGATCATCAAAGATTTGGATATTTTTTTATAACCTAACTCTGACTTGTACTTCTCAACAACATTGACCCTTACTTGTTTGGAGAGTTCCTTGGTCTTCATGGCAGTGTTTGGTTAGTGGTGCCTCTTGCTTAGGTGTTGCAGCCTCTGGAGCCTTTCAAAAAGGTGTGTGTATATGTAATCACAGATCATGTGACACTTAGATTGCACACAGGTGGACATTATTTTACTAATTATGTGACTTCTGAAGTTAATTTGTTGCATCAGAGCTTTTTATGGGCTTCATAACAAAGGGGGTGAATACATACACACATGCCAATTATCAGTTTTTTCATTTCTGAAAAATAGTTTTATGTATATATTTTTCAAATTTTACTTCACCAACTTAGACTATTGTGTTCTGATCCATCACATATAATTCAGATTAAAAAAACATTGAACCAAAGGCTGTAATGTAACAAAATAGGTAAAAAGCCAAGGGGGTGAATACTTTTGCAAGGCACTGTAGATCTCAAGTCAAGGGTTTAGAGGTAGGGTCTCTTAGGCTAAAGCTACAAAAGATGGGAAAATGGTCAGACCTGATTTTTGGGCCAATGCTGATTCTAGGTTGTGGGTGTAAAAGACATTGAGAGGTAACAATATAATCAATTGAATTAAAAGAGTTATGAATAGATGAGAAATAAGCAAAATCTTTCTCCATTGGATGGAGAATGTGACAAAGATTAGGTAGTTTCATATGAGATAATTTACTTTTAAGTTTGCACTGATCACAGATCTTTATGGAAATTTTCGAGATGTCAATAAGTAGGTTCAAGTTGAAGTCACCCCTTAAAATAATCTGGCCTTCATCAATTTGTTCAGGAAGGTTGAGATAGTGCAAACAGTGGGATATGTGCGTGGTGTTAGGTAAGGAAAAGTTGCCAGTAGTAAACACGTAGTTATGAGGAAAGTTTTAAAAACAGGTGTCTACCTCGAGTGTCTGTTTTACTATCCATCAAAAATCACGCCAATAGATTTGCGCTTACTCTGAATGGTCAGGAAGATATAAGCAGCTAACACCACAACTAGAATCGTTGCCACATAAATAGATAATAAACAAAAAATGTGTAGCGCTATTAAGACAAGATACCTTGAACTGATAAGTTAAAAAGGCCTATACCCAAAGTGTGATATACACCAATAAAGGTAGCACATATAAAATCAAACTGGAAATACAAAATGTGTCAAATGGACAGTCAGTGAGTTGGGGCTGGATGGGTCACTACCCCAAAACGTGAGGTGAGGAGCGCCTTCACCAGCATACAGCAGAAACAGTCTCAGAGGTTGATATTCTGCAGTCACTTAAAAAGTCTCATCAATAAATAGGATGTTCCATCTATGAACCACACTATTCACCACTGTGTCTTCAAAAACATGCAGTGCGCTTTAGATGTAATAGATGGGGGCTTACCGGAGGGTTTGAACCCAAAAACAGCATATACTGTTAGGGTCAAACCAACTTTTATTGCACCCTGGCAATGGTGAGAAGATCTTGGCAGCCTGGAGATATTGAACAGGGCTGTTCTAATGATGCATCTTCTCCATAGGTAATACTGGATCTCTCCACGCAGGTTTCATAAAAGGCACAAAAAGGGACTTTCCCTGTTCTGTTTGTTTCCTAATTGTCCCGTCTCCTGCTGATCACAGATCAGCAGGAGACGGGACAATTAGGAAACAAACAGAACAGGGAAAGTCCCTTTTTGTGCCTTTTATGAACCCTGCGTGGAGAGATCCAGTATTACCTATGGAGAAGATGCATCATTAGAACAGCCCTGTTCAATATCTCCAGGCTGCCAAGATCTTCTCACCATTGCCAGGGTGCAATAAAAGTTGGTTTGACCCTAACAGTATATGCTGTTTTTGGGTTCAAACCCTCCGGTAAGCCCCCATCTATTACATCTAAAGCGCACTGCATGTTTTTGAAGACACAGTGGTGAATAGTGTGGTTCATAGATGGAACATCCTATTTATTGATGAGACTTTTTAAGTGACTGCAGAATATCAACCTCTGAGACTGTTTCTGCTGTATGCTGGTGAAGGCGCTCCTCACCTCACGTTTTGGGGTAGTGACCCATCCAGCCCCAACTCACTGACTGTCCATTTGACACATTTTGTATTTCCAGTTTGATTTTATATGTGATACCTTTATTGGTGTATATCACACTTTGGGTATAGGCCTTTTTAACTTATCTGTTTTACTATCCATGACTTGTGCATATAATGATTTGTGGAAAGCAATGGATGCCATGTAGTGTAATCTCTATTATTACATCGGGGGGGGGGGGGGGGACATGTGAATAGGTGGATTAATTGTAATAGGGAAATCTGGGCAACCTGCCTTTTT
Organism: Lithobates septentrionalis; assembly: GCA_037952835.1. Classification (NCBI taxonomy): domain Eukaryota; kingdom Metazoa; phylum Chordata; class Amphibia; order Anura; family Ranidae; genus Lithobates; species Lithobates septentrionalis. The sequence continues at coordinate 909,980 of JBBDGP010001689.1, forward strand.
AGGTAATGATAATTTGTGATTTCTTGGAAGGGTGGATGAAGCCCTTGATAATAAAGAAGCAAATGGTTAACGAAGCCACTGAGGATCATAAATTCAAAAAAGGAGCTGAATGTATGATGCAGAAGGGACAAGGGTAAAGGGGCAAGGAGGAGGGGGGAGGTAAAGGACACAGAAAGAAGGCTTAGAAAAAGGAGAGGAAAGGGAATAGGGACTGGATGGGGAAAAAAGGGATAGAGACATGAAAGGGGGTGGGTGAGAACAAGAGCATAGAAGAGAATAATGTATAAAACGGAAAAGAGAGAGAGTGAAGATAGTAGCAGAAACTGGCAGTCACGTGGACCAGAAAGAATTGAAAGTCCTGGTGGAAAGGAGTTAGATATCAAAAAGGTGTACTCAGTTGTAGGGGCGGATCCAGGGGGGGGCAATGGGGCAATTGTCACCCCCCCCGAGAATGCAGGTGAGTGAGTGAGTGGGTGTGCGGCTCCGCGGGCGAGCGGCTCCGTAGGTGAGAGAACAGGTGGCTCCGCGGGCGGGCCGGGCTGCTGGGTGGCTCGGTTGGGTGAACGGGCGGCTGGCCAATCAGGGAGCTGCCATCCCTGCAGTTCCGCCCGCAGCCCTGCATCCCTGCATCCCTGCAGTTCCACCCTCACTGTGCAGGCAGCAGCGGGAGGCAGAGAGATTATATCATCTCTCTGCTGCCTGACTGGTAATCTGCTGCCTGACTCTGGGACACAGCAAGAGACCACCTTAGAGGGACACAGCAAGAGACCACCTTAGAAAGACATAGCAAGACACCACATAAGAGAGACACAGCAAGAGACCACCTTAGCAGGAAAGTGTCAAAGCAAGTGATAATTGTAGCAGGCAAGTGACAATCTGCAACGTGTGACAGGCGACGTGGCAAGTGACAATCCGCAACGTGTGGCAGGCGATGTGGCAAGTGACAATCCGCAACGTGTGGCAGGCGACGTAGCGAGTGAAAATCTGCATCTGGTGACAGGCGACGTGGCAAGTGACAATCCGCAATGTCTGGCAGGCGACGTGGCGAGTGACAATCCGCAACCTGTGGCAGGAGACGTGGCAAGTGAAAATCTGCATCTGGTGACAGGCGATGTGGCAAGTGACAATCCGGATCTGGTGGCAGGCGACGGTGGCAAGTGATACACTCAGGCTCCCACTGATTCTGCATTATGGTGAGTTGAACGATTTCATTTTATATAACAATGTAATAATATAAATAATGTGCTTCAATCATCCTGACACCATAGTGCCGTAATGATTGAAGCGCCAACACCAGCCATTTCCTTGATAAATTGCCCCCAAAAAAACATATTTTCTGGTAGTGCCCCTCCTGAGACTAGGCTCTGGATTTGCCCCTGCTCAGTGCACAGATACAGAAAAACAGTGTAAGGCCTAGAGCAGGGACATAGAGACATAGGTAGCATTGGTGTTTGCAGTCATAGGACCACTTTGGGTTAAATAAAAGGTGCCCTATGTTTCCAGCCAAATCATGAAACCTGTAGTGAGAGGAAGGGGAAGTTTTTTTTAAACCTTCATCTGGAAAGACAAAGAAGGAAGAATATGAGGCAAGTAATTGAAGCATTTCACACATTCAGTTAGCAAGGTTAAGAAAACTAGTACATCAGCTAAGTGAGAGATCCATGTAGCACTTGTGTATACATTAGAGCTGTCAGCATTTTAAACCGAAAGGGGAAAAACCTGAAACCTTTACATTCATATCTAGAAAATAAAAAAATGTAAGCAAATAGGAGTTGGTATCAGTTTAACATGGTAAGAATGACACTGCTGGACTCATGAAAATGTGTACATTTGCAGTATCACAGGAAAACAGAGTGCCACAAATGCCTAAAAGATTGGATGGTACAAATTTCTGAACAGACAGTATACTCCGAACACTCAACTTAAAACTTAGAGATGGGACACTCATAAATGCATCATCCTGTGTCTAGCAGGGTGGGTAAATGTGGTAACGTGTGATCTTTCAGGGCCTTGCTCAGAAAACGAGATGTGGTAAAATGATTGAATGATGATGGGCCACAGACCCAGAGGGAGAGGATATTAGGCTACTAGGGTTGGACATAGCACTTGTGAATGTCTAAGGACACCACCAGGAGAATATTCATGAGAACATTCCAGATTTTTGTCACTACAAAGGAGCAATAATGCAAAATGGACAACATTGAAAAACACATGCAGGAGACAAGTTCCTTCATCTGTGTGAGGAATAAGTTGGCATTGCTGAACCTACAGGAGTACCAGGTTGCGAAAAAAGCACAATATCTGTTTGAAGGAAGGGACAGCAAGTTAGTAAATACCCAGTAAACCACCTATTAAAATGGGGGGTATATTGCCAGCAATGGATGACATTGAAAAGTCCAGCAGATAACCTCCCACAACAGTACATCTGAGCTAATAAGGGAGTTATGGAAGTAGGAATATGCATAACCAAGACTGATATCTAAGTGCCACGTCTGTGGTTTCCGATTCTAAATCAGTCCGAGAGTAAGAGAAACATGAGGCCTCAGTCCCAGCAAAGTCAGGGACATGTCATAGAGTACAACATCAAGAGGTATAATGTAGATGTAATAATATACAAGAACCGTGCTAAAGAATTGAGATAGTATACTATAGAAAGTATATCGAACAACATCAAACATTGAATTTAACTAAAATAAAAATAATAAATTGAATGCCTAAAATCATAAGAAATCAAATAAAGTGACATAAAAAATAAAAGTAAATATTAATGTACAAAAAAAGTCCCAAAGTCAATTCGGTATCCAATAGTGATTAGACAAAATTCATCAATGGCACCCAGTGAAGAATCCACCACCTGTAGAAACACACGCTTACCAAAGGCAAGCTACAAGACAGCTTGTGTTTGCATATGGATATCTGATCACTAGACACAACCCATTCGACCTCCTTAGAAGAGGGACACAGGCAGGAAGGCTCCGTCCAGCGGGTATAGATATTCAACAGGGGGGACCCAGAGGAATAGAAAAAAAGGATCTCCATAGTGTGAATCGGTATAAAAAAGTTTATTAAAAGAAGGATATTGCACTTACATCAACTGCATGAAATTTGGCATAAACGAAGATAAAAACAGCCGGCCGGCCTGCATACACCCGTTCAGGATGAAATCAATGACGGCAGCGCGCCAACCATTCAAAATATAATAATGTAGTATAATATAATAATATAATATAAAAATGTATATAATGTAGATGTACCCAAAGAGGGAGATGTAAATTAGGTGTAAATAACCAGTGAGGAAGGATCATCAAATACCTGGAAAGGGATCTTTGGAAAACGTCCCATGATAGTGCTAGAACAGGATTTGCATCTGAACAATTCTGATGTAGTAATTCTAAGGGAATGACAGTGCAGAACAATGATCAGTGTGATATAAAGCATTCAGTCATTCACCAAGAGATAGCGCAATAGTCTAGGATTAAGAATGGTCAGCATGGTCTACACAATGAAATTAAAGTTATCAAGCAGGTCTTTAAAACCAGCCAGGTTTCTGATTGGGACTTACGTACTACTTTGGAGTTTTGGGGACACCCTTTTCCAGGTTTTTCTCATGGTAATGGCTGGGAAAACCGGAATTAGAGACCAATTAGGAAGCTGTACGAGGGATAATTGGAAAGCTCCAAGTAGATGTAGAAGGTTGCCCAGAGATATAAAAGTGACTGATTTGCTGTTCTTGAAGGGTGTCATAGGAAATGGGTAGGCCTGTTGAAACAATTCTCATCTGTACCCTTCGCCACTCTCATGATGGCATCTTTTATTTTAAACTAGTGCACATGACAAATAGGGAGGGATTTACTCAAACTAGTGCACGCAGAATCTGGCGCAGATGTGCATAGTAACCAATCAGCTTCTAGATTTTATTGTCAAAGCTTAAGGCTGGGTTCACACCGGTGCGACACGACAGCCGTCCTACTTTAGATCCGACTTTGCCCTGCGACATTAAGCCGCCATGTGTCCGACTTTCAATGAACGGGGATCCGACTTGGATCCCCGCCAATGCCCGGCACTGTGTTTGGTATGAATCTTTAGGGGGAACTCCGCGCCAAATTTTAAATAAAAAACCGGCATGAGTTCCCCCTCCAAGAGCATACCAGGCCCTTGGGTCTGGTATGGACCTTAAGGGGAACCCCCTACGCCGAAAAAACGGCGTGGGGGTCCCCCAAAATCCATACCAGACCCTTATCCGAGCACGCAGCCCGGCCGGACAGGAATGGGGGTGGGGACGAGCGAGCGCCCCCCCCTCCTGAACCGCACCAGGCCGCATGCCCTCAACATGGGGGGGTTGGTGCCTTGGGGGAGGGGGGGCGCGCTGCAGGCCCCCCCCACCCCAAAGCACCTTGTCCCCATGTTGATGAGGACAAGGGCCTCTTCCTGACAACCCTGGCCGTTGGTTGTCGGGGTCTGCGGGCGGAGGGCTTAACGGAATCCGGGAGCCCCCTTTATTAAAGGGGCACTTAGATCCCGGCCCCCCACCCTATGTGAATGAGTATGGGGTACATCCCTAGGGAAAAGTGTCAATAAAAAAAAAAACACAGTACACAGGTTTCAAGATTAATTTATTGGGCAGCTCCGGGATCTTCTTCGGGGGGGGGGTCTTCTTCCGACTTCTCCCAGTGTTCTGCCTCTTCTCCCGGGCCCCTCCGCTATCTTCTTCCAGCTCTTTTGCCAGCAGGGGGCCCCGGTCTGCTGCCGCTGTCTTGTCGCCGCTGTCTCGCCGCTTCTTCTCTTCATCTCTTCTTCCGATGTTGACACGACGCTCTCTCCGGCTGGAATGCTGTGTGCGAGCTGCGGAGCCATTTATATAGGCGGTGACCCCGCCCCCTTGTGACGTCAAAGTCCCAGCATGCGCAGGGACTCTGGCATCATATTGAACAAGCTAAAGTTAGAAGCTGATTGGTTATTATGTACAGCTGCAAAAGATTCTCTGTGCACCAGTTTTAGTAAATCTCCCCCATAAAGGTATTTAGGTCTACTTGAGTCCTCATTTAGCCATGCAGTAATTGATTCAATATGGAGCACAGCGTGGTTGTCTGTTGACCCGAATATTATTTCTGTGCATTCGATTTTCCTGGTCATGCAAAAGTAAGGCTAGATCGTGGAGCTAGGCAGAATGCTGAGAGATGGCAATGCGATGTTCATCCAACCTAGTAAGAATGTCTTCCCATGACTTCTCAACGTCCCCTAGCCCGTTACTTATGTGGGATACATCTTGCTTGATCCCCGCCAGTTCAGACTTGTAGGATTCCACTATTCTAGAAGTGTACCCCTCTAGGTCTGACCAAGTAGTAAATGGCCATATTTGGGATTGAAGGTCAATATCAATTTCAGTGTCTCATGACAACACAGAAGACTGTATCGTATCCAGAGACTCAGTGGAATGTAATGCAGGGGAGGCCAGTGAACCCTCTGCATGTGGGATTTATGTCAGCCACTTCATATTGAAAATAAGAAAAAATATCAGTCGCACTCAACTTAGCTTTTCCTGCAGTGTTTTTAATAATTAGTGAATTGGTTGCATACAGTGAATTGGTTGCATACAGTCTCCAAGCCAAAACTCTTGATGTGTTTCACCACTCCTGGCTTGCTCACAAGGATAAGGAAGCCACATCATATTGTCACAAGCCATAGATGCTGACATCGCTTGTGATGGCTAAAACAAATCATGCAGGAGGCTTAGATTTAGTCCTCCCTGGGGTTCAGGTCAGTTTAATATTCTTCTTGGTGGCCATTCCTCTTGTTTAGGGTTATGAATGTTGCGGAAAATAAGCCAAAAGTGAGTCCTTAGGGGAGAGCAATACATCGGTAATGCAGCAATGCATCTTATTTCTTCAAAGGCAAGCCATGTCCCCCAAAAGCATTTTTTTTATATTTGCCCAGCATTGAGCTTAAAGCAAACCTGTACCAAGGAAAATTATGTCAACCTGTTCCCACTGGCTGTACACATGTATGCATCCATGGGGTACCGCTATCCTGAGCTAAAAGTGCACTAATTGCACACTCCCAGAACAGTGACCAAGCTGTCAGGGACAGTTCCTGGTCATTGTTTACAATTAGGAGCTCCTGATTGTGTGACTACAGTGACAGCCAATCACAGTGGTCACGTTGTCAGGAATCCTGCTTCCACTTCCTAGTGTTAAGACCTTCTTAAAGGGCCACTGGGCAGTGACAGCAGGGGGTTAAAGGATAATTAAAAAATGAAAAAAAAATATCACAATCTCTCTTTGTCTGTGTCAATGTAAAACAACAATGCACAGATCTTTGTTCCAATATAGTCCAACAATAGTATACAGTATTTTGTTATATTGTTTGTAATGTTACAAATTTCTAAATGAACAGATATAAAAGCCAAAAATAAATAAATCTAATATCCAGCAACCCTGGGCTGCTCTATTAACAGTAAATAATTATTCAGTGCTCTAATCTTAATAATGCACTTTGTGACCTAGGCATAGTGGTGGCAGGCTTCCTTGGTGCTGCTCCCTATATAGGCAGCAGGCTATGCACAAGCTTCAGACAGGTGGGAGGGGCTTGCTGACTTGTAGACAATGAACACTGCCAGGAGCAGATACCACCCAATTGTCAGTATCTTTTAGACATGATCTGGAGCTACTTATGGTAGCAACAGCAGAAGAGGCTCATAAGTGCACCACGATGTGCAATGGTAACATTGCTGCACTGAGCAAGTAGTTATCAAGTTTCCTGGTGCTAACTTAATTGTTTTAATTTATTTGTATAGTTATCCTTTAGGGCTTTTCCACACCATAACGTACGCATCAGTACGCACATAATTAGCATGCACTGGCATGCCTTTTTAACGCTATGGTGTAACCATGTATATATTTTTTTAAACACATCAAATTGTTGTGAACTAAACTCATAGGACATACATGCTTTGCAGCCCAACAAAGCTAATGTAATTGAGCCCTAAAAGTGTAACTATAGCCAAAAAAGTTTTAATTTTTTTTTTCAGATGAATAGGGAACAAGGCTTTTTGCCTTGTCTTGTGTTAAGATTTTGCTGGGCCAACACAGTACCAGCGCATGAACAAGCCCTGGATATTTGTTGCAATATTATATATTTATCTAAAATTTGACCAACTGCAGTTCAAACATGAATATATTTAAAATTTAAATCTGAATTTAAAGGACAAGTTCATTAACATGTTACACCCTTATTTAGGGTATAACATGTTACTAGGCAGCACCCCCATGCTCACCCCCTGATCCCCTGCTGTAATAGTAGGGCGGGGGTTCTTCTTCGCTCCACCCACACAGCTGCGTCATTCATTCACATGAATCTTTAAATGAAAAGTCCCATCTACCACTGCGGCAGACAGACTTGCAATTTTAAAGACCTGCGGGCGTGTTCATCAGCTCGCCCACAGTTCGTTCACACTGCCCACTGCTAAGGAATTGACTGCCTGCACAGAGGTGCAGGCAGAGAGCTTTAGGCAGTGTGTGCAAGAGCCTGACCGTGCACCTGCCATCTGCTGAGAGCTGCAAAAATATGTGCAATTATCATTTTTTACAAAAGGTGAACTTAGTCTTTAAAGCTCAGCTAAATGTTGACATACGAGCCAAAATTGGAACATAATTAAGATTAGTAAAAAAATCTGTTACCCATAACAGCCCCTTATACCTATATTGGCTACTAAACCAGGCATTGTGCCTAAAGTGCAATGTTCAGATGAGCTTTTTAGCCATGTGTTAAGCAGAGACAGTGGAATGTGCAATGGGCAAATAAAGATAACTGTAGACAGCTGTAGGCAGGCTTCCGTGACAACAAGCACAAGTAGAACATTTACCATTTGACAAATGATATGCTTCAAGAGCAGGTATAAACATATATGAAGAAAACAGATCATAAATATTATTCACAAAGCTGGTTAATTCACCATACTGCCTTATATTATGATGTCTGACTGAAAGGCAGGGCAAGCAATGGACCTGATTCTAGTGTCACCTGTTGATGCAATAATGTGGCTTTTTAGTAGGATTTTTTTAATGAGTGTGGATAAGTGAACATAGATATTTTACACCTAGAAGGGCTTATTGCACAGATATTTTTAGCTGGGTTAAAAATTTTTGGGGAGACATATTTTCCCTTTTTATGGAGAAGAGAGGGTGATGTGTTAACCATGAGTGTTTGTCTATGAAGCATCAGGTGAGTTGCAAAGCCATCAGAAGCTGGTCTTAGAGAGTTTGGGTGATAGCTGTCAAAGTGCCTCTCTTCCTTGGTGAAACATGCTCATTCCTGAACCTGCCATGTTCTTCTATGAGATTCTTAGGCCATCTTTACCTTTAAAACCATTTTTACAACTTCAGCATTTAAAAAATTACAGCAGGTCATACTTTGTAAATATTACTATTGTGTTAATGTAAATCTGTAACAAACCTGGGCAGCTTAGACTGAGGATATGATGTAATATTGCAGAAGCAGAGGTTAATTTGAAAGCTGATTTACATCTTTGCATTGTGTCAAAGCTCACGGCAATGCACATTACATGCATTAATGAATTACGGTGCCATTAATTTTGAATAGTGCCCCAATGCACTAAGGCAACACAAATGTGCTGCCATGTGGTTATTTGCGGCCAAAATTTTGTGACATGTCCAAATGTTGGGTGATTTTGGTGCTTCAGTAGCCTGTTGATCTGGATGGTCTGCCTTAATGCAATGCATATTGAGGTATCACATAACGCACATTAGCGCATGTGCATTAACACACCTCCAAAATGTGAATGGGCCCTTGGTATAAACTGTCAAAACAATTAGTAAATCAGATATAGACAACATAAGATCTATGTAATCCTCATCTTTTCTGTAAAAGCCAAGCTTGTTCCACACGCATCCCAAGACCTTCTATTTTTCATTAACGGGCCAATAAGAAGGTATGGGGGGCATGAGGGATAGGTCCAAGCTCAGCTTTTACAGGACAACTCAACAATCAAATATAATTTGCCTGCCTTTAGCTTTGGATCTACAGATCATAGTAACTGTGACACATAGGAACATATTTATAAAGCAGTGAAAATGTGACCGTTAACATTATATAAATTCGGAATAGTAATAATAAAAATAATGTGACATTCAGCAAGCTTTAAGTGCAGGCAAATCACTTACTGTACATTAAAATATATTTACAAGAAGATACACCTGCAGTGTATAGTTTTGCCTAAATGTATCCAACATCTTTTGCATTCTGTGTTATCATATGCTCAGACTAAATGTGTGAACAGAGGATCAGATGGCATCCCTGCAAATCTAGGATACAGATGCTTGATGCTGAAAATAACAAAATATACCAGCAACCCTGGTGGAAAAAGCTCTGATGGAGAAGGGAGGAACACTTTCTTTAAGGACACATAACAAAGAGGGAGTCTTGTGAACAGAGCCTGTGGCTCCTATGTAGACCCTGACAGTTATGACCACATCCAAGCACTGTAGGACAAATTCCATGACATGTTTTCGGGCAGGACGAAGGGAACAATGTCCTCAAGAAAGAGCTGCAAACTTAGAAACATGCCTAACAGACGTAATGCCAACCAGGAAGGCAACTTCACATGTGAGATCTTCCAAAGGAATGTCTCTAATCAGCTCAAAAAGGCGTCTGTGAAGTATACAGAGCACAAGTTGAGATCCTAAGGGGACACAGGAAGTCAAATTGGGAGATTTTAATGAGAAACTCCCATAAGAAAAGTCTTGATTAAGGGTTGCAAGCAGTGGCGTCTCCAGCTTTCATATTTAGGGGGGGCACATGGGGGGACAGGGACAAAAATAGGGGGGGCAATATAAAATGCAAATATATATATATATATATATATATATATATATATATATATATATATATATATATATATATATATATATATATATATATATATATATATATAGATAAAATATATATAGATAGATACAGGGGCGTTGCTAGGTGGCAAAAAGACCAGGGGCTTCAGCCCGAAGTCAGAGCCCGGCACCGGGGGGGATGATGGGGTGGCGGGCGGTGGGGTTGTATGGAGGGGGGGTGTTACCTACCTGACACGCACTGACCTACCTGACCCACACTGACCTACCTGGCTGACATACACTGACCTACCTGACATGCACTGACTGCTGATCTAATGGGTCACCAGCAGTCAGCACCCCCTTTACATTAGCTCAGAGTCCCCTTACATCAGCACCCCCCTTAGAGATCTCTATTAGATCAGTGACCCCTCCCCCCATCAGTGTCCCCTGCCCCTTAAGACCCCCATTAGACTGCTTTACCGAGAGCCATTTAGAGTCAGGAAGTGTGGAAGCCGGAGTTTGGGGGTGGAGCGAAGCTGCTCTTCTGTAGTGCCATTTTCCTTCCATTGTCGGCAAGACACATTTGAACTGGTACACTCACAGGGCCGCTGTTGGGAATCATGGGGCCTCCACCCCCTGAGGGGGGGAAAGAGGTGGGGGAAGGGAGGTGAGAAAGGGGAGGTGAGAGAGAAGGAGGTAAGGGGGGTGAGTGAAAGGGGAGAGGAGGCAGGAGAGAGAGGGGGTGGCTGACACAGAGGCGGGGGGGTGCTGACAGAAAGGGGGGTGCTGACAGAGGGGGGTGTTGACAGAGGGGGGGTGCACTGCTGACAGAGAGGGGGTGTTGACAGAGGGGGTGCTGACAGAGGGGGGGGTGCTGACAGAGAGGGTGTGGGCTGACAGAGAGGGTGTGGGCTGACAGGGGGGGGGTGCTGAGAGAGAGGGGAGATGCTGAGAGAGAGGGGGACGCTGAGAGGGGGGACGCTGAGAGAGAGGGTGTGGGCTGACAGAGAGGGGGGTGCTGACAGAGAGGGGGTGGTGCTGACAGAGAGGGGGTGGTGCTGACAGAGAGGGGGTGGTGCTGACGGAGGGGGGGTGCTGAGAGAGAGGGGGGGTGCTGAGAGAGGGGGGAACGCTGAGAGAGAGGGAGGGGGGATGCTGAGAGAGAGGGGGGACGCTGATAGAAAGGGGGTGGGCTGACAGAGAGGGGGGTGCTGACAGAGAGGGTGTGGGCTGACAGAGAGGGTGTGAGCTGACAGGGGGGAACCTGAGAGAGAGGGGGCGCTGATAGAGAGGGTGTGGGCTGACAGAGAGGGGGGTGCACTGCTGACAGAGGGTGGGTGCTGACAGAGGGGGGGGTGCTGACAGAGGGGGGGTGCTGACAGAGGGGGGTGGTGCTGACAGAGGGGGGGTGTTGAGAGAGAGGGTGTGGGCTGACAGAGAGGGGGGTGCACTGCTGACAGAGAGGGGGGTGCACTGCTGACAGAGAGGGGGGTGCTGACAGAGAGGGGGTGGTGCTGATAGAGGGGGGGTGTTGACAGAGAGGGTGTGGGCTGACAGAGAGGGTGTGAGCTGACGGGGGGACGCTGAGAGAGAGAGGGGGCGCTGATAGAGAGGGTGTGGGCTGACAGAGAGGGGGGTGCACTGCTGATAGAGAGGGGGGTGCTGACAGAGAGGGGGTGGTGCTGACAGAGGGGGGCTGACAGAGGGGGGTGTGGGCTGACAGTGGGGGGGTGGGCTGACAGAGGGGGGTGGGCTGACAGAGGGGGGTGGGCTGACAGTGAGGGGGGTGCTTACAGAGGGGGTGCACTGCTGAAAGAGGGGGGTGGGCTGACAGAGGGGGGTGCTGACACAGAGGGGGGGTGCTGACAGAGGAGGGGTGCACTGACAGAGAGGGGGGCAGTGACAGAAAGGGGTGGGCTTACACAAAGGGGCGGGATGACAGAGGGGTGGGCTTACAGAGAGTGGCACGCTGACAGACTAGTGGAAGGGCAGATAACAGAGAGACCTCAGTCAGGAGGTGACACAGCGCGCGCCAGGTAGGGAGGCGGGGCTCCGGGCGGCCGCGATCACCCACAGTCCAGCCCCTCCCCGCCTCCGTCAGGAGGAGACACAGCGCGCGCCAGGCAGGGAGGCGGGGCTCCGGGCGGCCACAATCACCCACAGTCCAGCCCCTCCCCACCTCCGTCAGGAGGAGACACAGCGCGCGCCAGGCAGGGAGGCGGGGCTCCGGGTGGCCGCGATCACCCACAGTCAAGCCCCTACCCGCCTCCACATGTGACCAGCCAATCAGGGAGCGCCCGCTGCCCAGCTAAGCGCTCGTACAGGCTGTATGTAATATAACACTGATGGCGGCGCGCACGGGAATCGGAATGCGCCGCTCTAGATCTTGCAGCTGGGGCCACTGCGCTTAGACACTCGGGGCTATTGGCCCCACATTCGGGGCTTAAGCCTCAATAGCCCCCCCTTAAGGACGCCTATGGATAGATAGATATATCTATCTATCCTGGGGCCCTTTACCCCTTTACTACGATCCCACAACGGCCCTTTCACATGTTCTGCAGTGAGCTCCCTTCCTACTGTATTGGGGTCCCCCCAGGGTGACAGAGAACAAGAGATATATGTCACCAGCATACCAAGAAAATATAAGGGTCCAAAGCAGTGGGAGAACTATCAGGGTTGCAAAGGTTGTCTTGCCACCGGGCCCTGGTGTTCTGCCACTGTGGGGTTCCCCAGCCTTCTCTTGCTGTCCTGCCCCTGCCCTCAGTCTGTTTTTTCAGTAACTGAGAGTCCTGGTGGAGTCCTTCTTGCAACTCGCTCTTCTCCCTGCCAATGAGGATGCAGGGCAAGGAGCAGATCGGGCGGCCGTGGTTGTGTGAGCGCTCGCATTATGCAGTGTCAGCGAGCAGAGGGAGGAATCACCCACTGGGGACCTTCTCCCTCTCAATAGAGACTGTGTTACCCCAGCGGTGGCCCGAGTAAGATGCGGCACATCCGATATGAATACAAACAAAAAGAAATTGCCTTTTTGTAAAAAAAAAAAAAAAATTGAAGAAAAAAAAAAATTTTTTTTTTTTTTGGGAGGGCACATGGTGGGGCCCAGCATAATGTTGGGGGGGTCAGGGCCCCCTCTGCCCCCCCCCCCTAGGGTCGCCATTGGTTGCAAGGCAAGAGGTTTCTAGAAATAAAAGGATAAAGTAAAAACCTGTCCCTTAAGGGTACTTAATGCCAGGTCAAGACCAGACTGAAGAAAGGACAAAATACGAGTGATAGAGTATTCCCTGTGGCTCAGCTTCCTGTCCTCGCACTAGGCAAAGTAAGCCTTCCATGTGTGATGATAAATCTTGAATAAAATGTTTTTTTTTGCTCTGAGTAAGCCAGAATTGACATAGTCAGAAATACCATTATCCTTCAGGACTTGGGTTTTGAGAGCCATGTTTTGGCCAGTAAGTCTGGTCTGTTTGAAAGAGGCCAAGGCTTATCCACCAGAAGACTATGTCTGTGTACCATGTCCTTCTGGGCCAACTTCGGTGCAATGAGCATCACCAGAATCCTCTCCTCTTCTTTTTCTTCTATTTTGCACAACAGTCAAGGGAGGATCTTCATTGGAAGGAAGGCAAAAAACAGTCTGAATTTAGTCCAAAGAATAGCCAGAGCATCCACTACAAAAAAAAGATGATACCTGATCCTGGGAGCAAATCTGCACAACTTGTTGCTGACTTTAGGACAAGATATCCACATATGAGTTTCCCTATCTTTCGACAGAGATGTTTAAAGATCTAGAGGGGCAGAGACCATTCCCCTCGGTCTTTGGTGGCTTAGAAACTGTGTCTACCAATTGCCCACACACTCTAGGGATGCGGACAGTGAAGAGAGCTGGAATATGAGTTTCTGGCCAGAGAATCAGACTTGTTTCTCTTACTGCAGCTTGACATCTGATGCCCCTGATGGTTTAGGTAGGCGATTGCTGTGGCATTGTCTGACCCTGCAGTAGGGGAGTTCAGTGTTATAGAGTCTATTTGATGGCTTTTAGTTTCAGCATGTTAATAGTGAATTTTGATTCCTCTGGGAACCAGGTCCCCTGGACATTTAGGGAGTTGCGAACTCTTCCCCAGCCTGTAAGGCTGGCATTTATTTTCATCACCTTTTATGGTATGTAAAGATGTTGAATTGAAGAGGTCTGGTATGAAATTGTACAAAGGAAACTTCCTCCAAGGAGGCCTCCTCTAAGCCCAAACCCCTCATGCAGAACCAAACTGAGGGCTGTCTTTTGGATTTGAAGGTCACGTGTGGGACCTTAGGGAGGCAACTTTCTCTTGAGGAAGAAAAATTCTGGCTTAGGTTGTGTCCTATTAGTCCCAAGTACAGTGTGAGGCCTCGAGGGCAGACTTTGGAAAATTGGTTATTCAGTTGAAAATTTTAAGAAATTGAATCGTCCTTCTGAAAGTTGGCAAAGTTGTGGCTGAGGAATCTTTTAGGAAGAGGTCGCCTAGGACACCTGTGACATGAATGCCCTGAGTCTGCAAAAGAGCTAGAGGAAGGACAAGCACTTCTGTGAACACTGCAGATGCAGAAGAGAGTCTGGATGGTAGTGCTACCAATCGGAAGTGTTGGTCTCTCAAAAAAAAACATAGGAAGCACTCATGTGAGGGGAAGATGATGATGTATAGATAAAGCATCTGGAATGCCTACTGATGACAGAAATTCCCCTTGTCTGAGAGAAGTAATGACAGAGCTTGTTGATTCCATCTAAAGTTCTGGTATACAAGGAAATCTGTTTAGATTGTTTAAGTCCAGTATTGGGCGGATGCCCCCATTTGGTTTTGGGACTGTGAATATGTTTGAATAACAATACATATAACTAGAAAACGTTTTCAAAAGCCAGGAAAGCTTTAATATACAAGCTGCATCTGTGATGACAGCGTGCCTGCATTATGCTGTGCTACACATCCCAGACTGCAGCTTCTTTTACACCAGGGTCAAAGTCCTCCAAGCAAATAACCAGTGTGTTCACCTCTCGACAATCTACTACTGACTGAGCTAATGGAGGAGAATGCTTGGCAACAGCTCAAAACACAAACGCTGCAGTTTTCTTAGAGAAGCTCTGTGGGAAGTGGAATGGGTCAAAATTATTACATACAACAGTTTAAAGGATCTTATTTTCTATATTATAGCAAGTTCTCTTCATTCCAGAATCTCTCTTATCAACATATTAAAAAGTTTTTCTTTTTCACCAAACAAATCCAGACTTCTTGATAGTGAAAAAAAAGAAGGATGCCAATTCAGGCAGATTCAGGTTTGCACCCCTGGAGTAATGGTATCTGGAACCTTTTAGGCCTCATGCACTCTGGACATTTTTTTATGTTTTTACAGCAGCTGTTTTTGGCTGTAGACGTTTTTTTCTACAGTCATTAAACTCTCCATCATGTTATCCTATGTGTCCATGCACACATAGGCTGTTATCAGCACTTTTGGGCAGTGGCGTTTTTGAGCAGTAAAAAAAACCCAAAACTAGTGGGTTCTGAGAGACGTTTTTCAGCTGTAAAAATGCTCTAACGCTGATAAACATTGATAAACGCTCAAAAACGTCGCTCACCAGAGTTTTTTTACGTTTTTTAACCATTGAAAAAAAAAATAAAAAATTTTTCTTCAAAAAAAAAAAAACCCGCTAAAACGCTAACGCGGAAAAACGCTAAAAAACTCTAATAAACGCTAAAAACCGCTATTGCAAAAACGTTGAAAAAAGTTAAAAAACTCACTGCAAAGCTACTGACGTTTTTATAACATTATTTTAACATCCAGTGTGCATGAGGCCGTAATGTTAGAACACATCTCGGGTAACCTGGAATGATGCTTTAGGGCCCATGTAGAAAGATGGGCATGGTCAATGATTACTCTTTCAGCCTGAGAAGCATATGCACCTAAAGAGATATTTGGTTGACTCTTATAATACAACTCCATACAAAGAGACCTTTGTATTTATTAACTCCACTTTTGTTAAGAAAAAAAGCATTCCGCTCTGGGTGATCTATGTGCATTGCAAGGATTTTAACAAACTTTGTTGCAGATTCCTACCTTTTGTTATTCTGAAGAAATCCCTGTGTATTTTTTTCTGTGTTCATGTGGGAAAGTGAATCTAATGGGAATGGCTTCATAATTATCAATCAGCTGCACCTGCAGGGCTCTAATAAGGAAAGCTGCTGGGTCTGCATCCCTTTAGATGTGCTTTCCTATTGGGAGTATCTCACCAAAAATTACATTTTTGGGGCAAGGGATGCCTGAAATATGACTTGTATCTTAGTGCAGACTTCCTGGGAAAATCAGTGACCCAATCACACAAGCAGGAAATTATGTTTCTGGGGGGCATTCTGTACACATTTTGAGTACAGAACACCTCCAGGTAGCCATATTGCATTGCGTTTTACAGAAAATTACAGAGCTGCAGATTGAAAAGGAAAGGAAATTTTTAATAACATTCAATTACAATATACAGTGGGGACGGAAAGTATTCAGACCCCCTTAAATTTTTTAATCTTTGTTATATTGCAGCCATTTGCTAAAATCATTTATGTTCATTTTTTTCCTCATTAATGTACACACAGCACCCCATATTGACAGAAAAACACAGAATTGTTGACATTTTTGCAGATTTATTAAAAAAGAAAAACGGAAACATCACATGGTCCTAAGTATTCAGATCCTTTGCTCAGTATTTAGTAGAAGCACCCTTTTGATCTAATACAGCCATGAGTCTTTTTGGAAAAGATGCAACAAGCGTTTCACACCTGGATTTGGGGATCCTCTGCCATTCCTCCTTGCAGATCCTCTCCAGTTCTGTCAGGTTGGATGGTAAACGTTGGTGGACAGCCATTTTTAGGTCTCTCCAGAGATGCTCAATTGGGTTTAAGTCAGGGCTCTGGCTGGGCCATTCAAGAACAGTCACGGAGTTGTTGTGAAGCCACTCCTTCGTTATTTTAGCTGTGTGCTTAGGGTCATTGTCTTGTTGGAAGGTAAATCTTTGGTCCAGTCTGAGGTCCTGAGCACTCTGGAGAAGGTATTCGTCCAGGATATCCCTGTACTTAGCCGCATTCATCTTTCCCTCTATTGCAACCAGTCGTCCTGTCCCTGCAGCTGAAAAACACCCCCACAGCATGATGCTGCCACCACCAAGCTTCACTGTTTGGACTGCATTGGACAGGTGATGAGCAGTGCCTGGTTTTCTCCACACATACCGCTTAGAATTAAGGCCAAAAAGTTCTATCTTGGTCTCATCAGACCAGAGAATCTTATTTCTCACCATCTTGGAGTTCTTCAGGTGTTTTTTTAGCAAACTCCATGCGGGCTTTCATGTGTCTTGCACTGAGGAGAGGCTTCCGTCGGGCCACTCTGCCATAAAGCCCCGACTGGTGGAGGGTTGCAGTGATGGTTGACTTTCTACAACTTTCTCCCATCTCCCGACTGCATCTCTGGAGCTCAGCCACAGCGATCTTGGGTTCTTCTTTACCTCTCTCACCAAGGCTCTTCTCCCCCGATAGCTCAGTTTGACCGGACGGCCAGCTCTAGGAAGGGTTCTGGTCGTCCCAAACGTCTTCCATTCAAGGATTATGGAGGCCACTGTGCTCTTAGGAACCTTAAGTGCAGCAGAAATGTTTTTGTAACCTTGGCCAGATCTGTGCCTTGCCACAATTCTGTCTCTGAGCTCTTCAGGCAGTTCCTTTGACCTCATGATTCTCATTTGCTCTGACATGCACTGTGAGCTGTAAGGTCTTATATAGACAGGTGTGTGGCTTTCCTAATCAAGTCCAATCAATATAATCAAACACAGCTGGACTCAAATGAAGGTGTAGAACCATCTCAAGGATGATCAGAAGAAATGGACAGCACCTGAGTTAAATATATGAGTGTTACAGCAAAGAGTCTGAATACTTAGGACCATGTGATATTTCAGTGTTTTTTTCTTTTTTAATAAATCTGCAAAAATATCAACAATTCTGTGTTTTTCTGTCAATATGGGGTGCTGTGTGTACATTAATGAGGAAAAAAAATGAACTTAAATGATTTTAGCAAATGGCTGCAATATAACAAAGAGTGAAAAATTTAAGGGGGTCTGAATACTTTCCGTCCCCACTGTAACATGAGCCGCAATTGTATACGCTATATTATTTATCTTTATTTGCTATTTTTTCCCCCACGAAAGTGGATTAGCCTTTAAGTCTTAATGTGCTAGTATGCATCGCATATGACAGACTTACCTGAAAACTAAGCCCTCCAGCGGCGCACTCTCAGCTCTGAAGGTGCTTCCATCTTCACCTGGGCTTCTTTCCAGGTTCACAGCTGTCGGCTATCTGATTGGCTGAGCCAGTGATGACGTCACTCCCACGCACGCGTTTACGGCACTGCTCTGAAGGAATGGCACTAGTATGCGGTTCCTTCAGAGCAATGCACCAGTGACGTCACCAGCTGCATCTAAAGTAAATATCTTCTAAACGTAAGCCTTATTATAGAAAGAGTATATGTGGTGGGGAGCGCTGAAACTATATATACAGTGTGCTAAATAGCATCTAGATATTTATGCTAAAACAAACTAAATGTGAACACTGCGGTGTACCATACACAAAAAAATAAAAATATATGTATCAAACTTGCATATTACAAGAGAATGACTACCATCCAATCTCTGCAAAAATAGCACAATATTATTTTTGTGAAAAACAATAAGAAAATTCTAATGCTGAAAAAAATACTAAAATAAAATCTACATGCAATTAAAAATGGTGCACATCAATATGCATTAATCTTCCGCTGTATCAAAATAATAAAAGATGAATATAATGAATATAGGTGAGTCTTCCTCTGTGTGAATAAACGACCTTCACCAGCTGCATAACACACCCTATGTGCTCTGTAAGTGGATGTCCGCTTACCAGAAGATGTTGACCTTTTTAATTAAAAAGAAGTCAATTCTAGCTTTTAGCAAGAAATGGCTTGCTACCATGATGTGGATAAGCCTTGTGGGTAACCTCTTCCTCTCCCCCAGTAGAACGTCAGGCAATATATAGAAGGATACAAGAAAGTTCAAAGTCTCCTTATTATAGGCTTACTGTACCTACAGTATAGGTAAAATCATGCATGGGAATTAACTCCCACTTTAAGGGTATTGTAAGCATTTATTTAGGGAAAGTGAGAGATTTGCTGCATTACACAATGGTGTCAGTGTGAAAATTAGGCTTGCTGATTGGAAGAGAGAGCACAGAGATGATCTCAGCAGTGAGCTGCAGTTCCTTCACTGTCTAAATTACAGGTTTGATTGAGCAGTATTGCGCTGACTGCAGTGGACATACATAATTTAAAGCTAAACTCCGGGCATATTGAAAATACACAAACGAATGCAGCTCAATATTTATTATTACATTGTTAAATGTACTTTTAATCAAGCAATGTAAATACTTGAATTTGACCTGGTATCAGTCTCTTGCAACCCCCTGCAAAAACAGAGCTTAGACTGGGAGAAGGAGAAGCAGCACAAGGAGTTGTTCTGCAGGAGGAGAGAGAAGAGTGACAGTTTAGGGAGCTTACCAGTCTGCTGCCTGTCTTTTTACTGTCCAGTAACAGGCTGGGAGAGGAACAAGACCTGTGAACCCGGGTTCACACTGTAGCGTACACAGACATTGCATGTGATTCGCACCCGCACTGTGGTGCCGATCACAGGCAATGTCTGTGCAATGCGAGTTCAGCCATACAGTTCTATGGCTGAACTCACATTGGATTCACACAAAAAAGGTGCAGGGACTTTTTTTTCCCCGCACTGGAATTGGATCACCCATGCGATCCTATTCCTGTCCGAATCCACAGTTCGCACTGCAATTTGTGAACCGATCTGGGGGTGTCATTTACCACTTTAAGACCGGGCCTATTTTTCAAACTTGTTGTTTACAAGTTAAAATCTTTTTTTTTTTTTTTGCTAGAAAGTTATTTAGAACCCCCAAACATTTTTATTTTTTTTTCTAACACCCTAGAGTATAAAATGGCGGTTGTTGCAATACTTTCTGTCACACCGTTTTTGCGCAGCGGTCTTACAAGTGCACTTTTTTTGTAAAAAAATACACTTTTTTGAGTTAAAAAATAAGACAACAGTAAAGTTAGCCCAATTTTTTTTATATTGTGAAAGATGATATTACGTCGAGTAAATTGATACCCAACATGTCACGCTTCAAAATTGCGCCCGCTCGTGGAATGGCGACAAACTTTTACCCTTAAAAATCTCCATATGCGATGTTTAAAAAATTCTACATTTTGCATGTTTTGAGTTACAGAAAAGGTCTAGGGCTAGAATTATTGCTCTCGCTCTAATAGTATGGAGCTGGGTGGGGGCCATCTTCCCCTCACTCAGCTCCATACCACAGAGCGGACAGGACATGCTCGCCTCTGCCCCAGCCGACGGCTCAGGTAAGCAGCAGAGGGCACTGGAGCATGGTGGGAGGGGGGCCCTCTCCCTCCACCGATAAAAGTGATCTTGCGGCGAATCCACAGCTGAGACCACTTTTATCCTGAAAGTGGATCGCCCGCCAAAGAAGCGGATACTAGCTAGTTGCTGCCATAACAACGATATTCCACTTCAAAGTGGAATCCGTTAGTGGTTAACATTGTATTGACACCTGCAGTGGTTCACAGAAGGCAGTGTGAACTGGTTGCGGAAGAGATGCAGGAACCGGCGCTGGAATCGCACTGGTTCCTGCATCGCTACAGTGTGAACCTAGGCTAAATGTTACTTTACTGCAACAGAGAAAATCAGTTCTCCTATGTCAGACAGGACTGTGCTGTGTGTCAGAGCTAGGTAAATCTCAGGACTGGATGGACAGTAAAACACATCTTTGAAAGGTAAAGCAGCTCCTGTGTATTTAAAGGAAATCTATGGTCACAGCATACACTTTCATTTTATAACATTAGCATTGTAATGGCAATACAATTTTTTTTTTTTTTGATAATTTTTTGATACGCTTACTTGAAAAATCATGTTTCATCTTGTGAGTACTGCCTGTCTTCTGGCCGTCTCTTTCTGCAGCTGCCTGTATTTTCTGCATGCTACATATCCCAAGATATCTTGCTGCCTGCAAGGAGAGATTCCTGTACTGACTCCGCCTTCTGAAACTCCTCCTTTCAGCTCCTCTGTAGTTTCTATGGCGGGAAATAAGTCAAGGAAGGAAATGTGTAGGAAAAGTAAGTTTACAAAGTAAGTTTACAAACTTCATTATCTTTTAGATTAATAGGAGTACACTATAATTAATTGAAATCCAATTTGAAACTTAATTTCTGATTTCATATTTTGAATATAGATACACTTTAAGCAGTTGCCAACCGCCCTATAACAGTTTTACTGCTACAGGGTGGCCGTGCTGCTCAGGATCACTTATATATATGTGATGCTGCACTTCTGGGTAGCGGGCATAAGTGCATGCTGCCGGCGGCTCGCTCCTGCTGTGATTCTAAACAGCGGGTCCCGCGCACTCAATGTCTGCTGGCATCCACTGATCATTCAGTACACAGGCAGAACGCAAGTCTGCCTTTGTAAACAAGGCAAATTGCAGTAAGAAAGGCATAGATTCTGTGTTCCTGTAAAGCAGTAACATGGATCCATGCCTTCCCATAGTAAAAGCACATCCCACACTACACTAAAACACAGACTAAGCACACAGTTAACCCTCTGATTGTCCCTGATGTTAACCCCTTTCCCAGCTAGTGTCATTAGTATAGTGACGGTGCATTTTTAGCATTGATCCCTGTATTAGTGTCATTGGTCCCCAAAAATTGTCAAGTGTCAGTTAGTGTCCAATTTGTCCGCCGCATTATTGGAGTCCCGCTATAAGTTACTGATCATTGCCATTACTAGTAAAAAAAAATAGTTAAAAAAATTCCATAAATATATCCCATAGTTTGTAAACACTATAACTTTTGTGCAAACCAATCAATATACGTTTATTGGGATTTTTTTTTTTTTTACCAAAAACATGTAGCAGAATACATATTGGCCTAAACTGATAAAGAAATTTGATTTTTTAACATTTTTTATTGGATATGTTTTATAGCAGAAAGTAAAAAATGCTTTTTTTTCTAAATTGTCGGTCGTTTTTTGTTTATAGTGCAAAAAATAAAAAACACAGTGGTGCTCAAATACCACCAAAAGTAAGAAAAAAAGGACCACATTTTTATTGACTATACACAGCGGGAGCCCAGCAGCATGTACCGCAGACTCGATGTCTGTTCTGTCTCAAGGAGCAGAAAGCTAAACCTCCTTATCCCAATAACTATAGATACCATATTTCTTTGATCTCAGTTTTATTAGAACAAGCCAGGTGAAATTTTTAAGTTCTCTAAGAGGTGATGGCGATAGATAGAGAAATACATGTGTTGTTTCCTGAATGTCTTCTCAAAGAATGGTGGCTGTTTCACTTCCTGTGAAGATTCTACCCAGAATTCCCTGCTTGCTGACAACTTCCTCAACTACACATACAAATAAACAGATAAACAGAACTGCAGCAATACCAAAAAGGAACGCTAGATGGAGCCTGCACATATGATTGTCTTAAGTAAATTACACATTTTGCATGTAAATTTAACAACACAGGTACAAATAACCAGTATAAAACATCAGCCAAACATCTGGTGGACAGAGCACTCCCCACCTGACATCAAGTGATGTCACTAACAGAGTCCTCCGTAGAAAGCAACAGAATAAGTTCAGTCACTGGTCTCAAGAATACTTTAACCTCATTCGGTTGAAAGATCTTGACCTCGACCTTACGGACACAATTATCCTTGCTTGGCAGTACTGATCAAACCTAAAGGCCACACAATCCTTAATGTCTGGCAATCTTTCATAAGCACAACATCACAAGGTTTAAGATTAGGCTTTTTAGTGTACCACTTTCTCCTTACTTGTAGAGTAGATATACACTACCGTTCAAAAGTTTGGGGTCACATTGAAATGTCCTTATTTTTGAAGGAAAAGCACTGTACTTTTAAATGAAGCTAACTTTAAACTAGTCCTAACTTTAAACAAATATACTCTATACATTGCTAATGTGGTAAATGACTATTCTAACTGCAAATGTCTAGTTTTTGGTGCAATATCTACATAGGTGTATAGAGCCCCATTTCCAGCAACTATCACTCCAGTGTTCTAATGGTACAATGTGTTTGCTCATTGGCTCAGAAGGCTAATTGATGATTAGCAAACCCTTGTGCAATCATGTTCACACATCTAAAAACATTCTAGCTCCTTCCAGAAGCTACAAAACTGACCTTCCTGTGAGCAGATTGAGTTTCTGGAGCATCACATTTGTGGGGTCAATTAAACGCTCAAAATGGCCAGAAAAAGAGAACTTTCATCTGAAACTCGACAGTCTATTCTTGTTCTTAGAAATGAAGGCTATTCCATGCGAGAAATTGCAAAGAAATTGAAGATTTCCTACAACGGTGTGTACTACTCCCTTCAGAGGACAGCACAAACAGGCTCTAACCAGAGTAGAAAAAGAAGTGGGAGGCCGCGTTACACAACTAAGCAAGAAGATAAGCACATTAGAGTCTCTAGTTTGAGAAACAGACGCCTCACAGGTCCCCAACTGGCATCTTCATTAAATAGTACCCGCAAAACACCAGTGTCAACATCTACAGTGAAGAGGCGGCTGCGGGATTTTGGGCTTCAGGGCAGAGTGGCAAAGAAAAAGCCATATCTGAGACTGGCCAATAAAAGAAAAAGATTAAGATGGGCAAAAGAACACAGACATTGGACAGAGGAAGACTGGAAAAAAGTGTTGTGGACGGATGAATCCAAGTTTGAGGTGTTTGGATCACAAAGAAGAACGTTTGTGAGACGCAGAACAAATGAAAAGATGCTGGAAGAATGCCTGACGCCATCTGTTAAGCATGGTGGAGGTAATGTGATGGTCTGGGGTTGCTTTGGTGCTGGTAAGGTGGGAGCTTTGTACAGGGTAAAAGGGATTCTGAATAAGGAAGGCTATCACTCCATTTTGCAACGCCATGCCATACCCAGTGGACAGCGCTTGATTGGAGCCAATTTCATCCTACAACAGGACAATGACCCTAAACACACCTCCAAATTGTGCAAGAACTATTTACAGCAGAAGCAGGCAGCTGGTATTCTATCGGTAATGGAGTGGCCAGCACAGTCACCAGATCTGAACCCCATTGAGCTGTTGTGGGAGCAGCTTGACCGTATGGTACGCCAGAAGTGCCCATCCAACCAATCCAACTTGTGGGAGCTGCTTCTAGAAGCGTGGGGTGCAATTTCTCCAGCTTACCTCAATAAATTAACAGCTAGAATGCCAAAGGTGTGCAATGCTGTAATTGCTGCAAAAGGAGGATTCTTTGATGAAAGCAAAGTTTGATGTAAAAACAATGTTATTTCAAATACAAATCATTATTTCTAACCTTGTCAATGTCTTGACTCTATTTTCTATTCATTTCACAACGTATGGTGGTGAATAAGTGTGACTTTTCATGGAAAACACAAAATTGTTTGGGTGACCCCAAACTTTTGAACGGTAGTGTATATTGTTCCCTCCACCGGTTCCAGAAGGTATTGGCAAGGGTTTGTACTTGTCTCCATTGACGTTTGTAAAGGGCCTTCTCACAAAACTCTCTAGCTGGAGCACTGGCAAGTCTAGTCTTTTGCGTGAGTAACATGGCAGGTGTGAGGACCACTGGATCCTCAGAGTCACTTGAAATGGATGTCAAAGGTCTGGCGTTAATGATAGCTGTAACCTCTGCCATAAATGTCACTAAACATTCGTGAGTAAGCCTTGCAGTTCCTACTTGTAGGAAGATAGAATCAAGAATTCTGCGGGCTATGCCTATCATCCTCTCCCAAACACCTCCCATGTGAGAAAAGTGAGGTGGGTTGAAGATCCACGTACAGTCATGTTCACTCAAGTATCTTTCTACTCTGAGAATGTCCCAGTTAGAAGGGATTTGAAGTTCTTTCACTGCTCCTACAAAGTTAGACCCTCTGTCAGAGCGAATGAGTTTCTCTGGGCTTCTGATTGCAATGAGTTCAGCTATCTCTGTGGCTAATACTGCAGCACAAAGTTCCAGCCTGGGTATGGTGTGTTCAGGAAGTGGTGCAAGTTTTGCTTTCCCCATTACAAACCCTATGTGGCATTGTCCTTTAGTGTCTATGGTTTTCAGGTAAGCTACAGCAGCAATTGCTTTAACAGAAGCATCCGAAAACACACAAAGTCTTTGCATCTGAACGTCAGCAGATGACAGAGGAGCATATGGTCGTGGAATTTTAAGGTTGGATAGAGCTGTTAGTGAGTCCTTCCACTCTAGCCATAGGTTCTTCCTGTCGGTGGGCAGAGGGTGGTCCCAATCTAGCGACTTACAGGTTAAGTCTCTAAGTCAGAGGTCTCAAACTGGCGGCCCTCCAGTTGTTGCGAAGCTACAAATCCCATCATGACTCTGTCTGTGGGAGTCATGCTTGTAAGTGTCAGTCTTGCAATGCCTTCCGGGGACTTGTAGTTTCCCAACAGCTGGAGGGCCGCCAGTTTGAGACCCCTGCTCTAAGTAGTGCCTTACCCTGGATGGTGACAGGGGCTGCAAAGCCTAAGGGATCATACAGGCTGTTTATGGTAGACAGGACACCTCTATGGGTAAAAGGTTTTTCTTCTGTGTTTACTTGGAAAGTAAACGTGTCCAATCTTAAGTCCCAAAGCAAACCAAGACTGCGTTGCATGGGAAGTGAGTCTGTGCCTAGATCTAAGTCCTTTAACTCGTTAGAATGATCTTGGACAGGAAAGGCTTCTAAAACTTCTTTATTGTTGGAAGCAATCTTGTGGAGTCTTAAGTTGAAACACGCAAGCATTGCCTGAGTTCTTTTGAGGAGACTGATTGCGGCTTCATTTGTGGGTAGTGATTTCAAGCAATCGTCTACATAGAAATCCTTGTCCACAAACTGTCTGACATCTGACCCATACTCTGACTCTCCCTCTCTAGCAGAGTGTCTGAGGCCATATATAGCAACTGCAGGGGAAGGACTGTTGCCAAATATGTGCACCCTCATGCGGTGATGTCTCCAGAGGGGTTGTTGCCCCTGAACCAGAGAAACTTGCGAAAGTTACGGTGTTCTTCTTTAAAAAGAAAGCAATAGAACATTTGCTGTATGTCTGCCATGAATGCGACTGAATCCTTGCGAAAACGAAGAAGTACTCTTAATAGTCTGTTGTTAAGGTCCGGGCCAGAGAGAAGGACATCATTTAGAGAGACACCCTCATGTTTGGCGCTGGAAGCGAACACCTCTCTAATCTGCCCTGCCTTCTTAGGGTGATAGGATAGACCTCAAATATGGGTAAATACCAACATTCCTCTGAGTCTTTGAGGTTTGCGGCTATCTCAGCATGACCATTCTGGAATATTTTCTCCATGAAGGAAAAGAAATGTTCTTTCATCTTTGGTTTCCTTTGAAGATTGTGTCTTAGGGAAGTGAGACGTTTATATGCTATTTCTCTGTTGTTAGGCAAACGTCGTCTTTGTGGTCTAAAGGGAAGAGGTGCAACCCAGCTATTAGTCCTGTCTTTCTCCATACTCCTTTCCATAAGTTCTAGGAAGAGCCTATCCTCAATAGACATCGCTACCTGGTTATCTTCCTTTGTTCTCCTGAACACTGTGCTTCCTAAGTCGCTTTGGTCTTCGTCAAGGTATTGCTGTCACAGAGGGGACTTAGGAAGGGAAAAGGTACAGGGTTGTTGTGTGGTAGCTCCTTTATGAAGATGTGATTTTGACAGGGTTGGAAAAGAGAAGGATGACGATTCTCGAGCGTACTAGTGAGCAGGTTATTAACAGATGCAGGTTTGTATGCACCTCCCAGGCAAACATCACCTATAATGACCCACCCGAGATCCAGTTTTTGGGCATATGGCGCGTTTTGAGGACCGTTGATCAGTTTTCTTACTTTGTGGACTTGCAAGATATCTCTACCTAGGAGTAAGATTTCCTGAGCCTGATCATCTAGTTCTGGTATGAGATGAGGGGAGGAACGGAGGTCGCACAGCACACAGGCGAACTAGGTTGCTATACCTATCCGTCCCTAACTGTTGGAATAGCTTTGTGCCGGCTCGAGGGCACATATAAATGTGAGTGCACAGTTTTTATTTGTTTCTTACAATAAACAGTATAAGCGGTATTGCGCAATGATCGTTTTTATTCATGTTTTATGAGGAACAATAAGGTCCAATATATCTGTTGAAGAAGTTCCCTTTGAGTGGAGTGGTTATCCCCATGAATGAACCAAAGGTGTAGTTTTAAAGGAAAATCTGGTGAGTGGCCAATCTCACAGGTGGAGGTGGAGCACTAAGTCACTAACACATTGAATTAGCACTAAAGCACGCCAATCACGGCAATTGACAGAAGATTTGACTACATCACTGGGAGACTTTGCCATATATGTGACACACATCATTGAACTATTGCATTTTTGGATTTTTTTGATATAATTTTTGATATATTAACTTTTTAAAGTAATGATTCTATATGTATGCATGATGTATATGGAATAAGTTTGCACTTTATAGAGAGGACATAAGCGTATTTAGATGGTAGCAGCGCATTCACACACACAGTATCTGTAATTTATTCCTATGAGAGGTTTTTTTGGATGCAGCAGCTAAGGCAATTACTATTAAAGTAATTAGTAGATATTGGTTTTGCGCCGGTGACACACACACACTGGTATGAGATGTGCTATGTGGCTCAAGTGAGTCTGGTGAGCTGCTGCGTCTGGTGTGGGGATCTCTGATCTGTTGTCTGGCATCTGGTTGCACTCTATTATGGTCAGTAAGGGTAGGCATGTCTTAACATCCATAGATTCAAATTGTGGGCCGTCAGCTCTTCTCCCCGCCGTTTCCACTGTACTTGCACAAGTCCTAAGGGAGTAAGGGCTGCTGGGGCCTTTAAGGTTTAGAATGTCAAAAAACACAGATCTAGCTAGTGACTTGTTACTCTGATCATTAAAGATGATGTAGAGCTTGACTGCTTTGTCCCTGCGTCCTTTTGGGTAAACTCGCATGAGACAGATTTTAGAGCAGGACCTGCCACCTGTACTTCCTTTGCAAACTTCAGTACACTGTGAAGTGATTGCTATGGCGTCTGTGCTAGAGTCTTTGGTCTCCCCGCTTTGCTCCTTGTCCCTATGAACAGGTGGGAAAGTTCTTGGGATAGGCCTTGGGTGTAGAGGTGTGTTGCGCTCTGTGCTGTCACATTCTGTACATTTGACACTGACCTTACAGTCCTTGGCGAAATGTGTGGACGAAGAGCAGCACTTGTAGCAGATGTTGTTCTCATTGAGGAAAGCTTTGCGATCCTGGATGGTCTTTGTCCTGAAGGCTCTGCATTCCAGAAGAGGATGTGGCATCTTATGTAGAGGGCAAAACTTAGTAGGGTCGCTGTCTTGATCCTCTGGCTGAGACTCTGCAAATCTGTGGGAAGAAATGTTAGTTTTGTGCACTGCTACTGGAGCTCTGAGTTGTTTAGGGCCAGAAGAAGTGGTATAGGACACTGGAAAAATGAAGCTGGGGTCATCTTTCATTCCTGCTTGTCTGTCTACAAAGTCCACAAACTCACTAAAGGGTGGAAAAGGCACATTGTGTTTTTGTTTGTGGTTACAGCCATGCGTAGTCCATCTTTCGTGTAACTTATAAGGAAGTTTTTGTGCTAAGGAGTTAATACCTCTAGCAGAGTCAAGATAAGAAAGGCCAGGTAAGTCTCCTGCTTTAGCAACTTGTAACTCCATACACAGGTCACTGAATTCTCAGAGTCTTTGGTAACCTCTGCTAGGTATTTTTGGGAAGTCTTCTATCCTTTTAAACAGTGTACTCTCTATAGCCTCTGGTGAGCCATAACATCTATCCAGTCTGTTCCAGATGTTTGTAAGGCCTATCTCAGGGTGGTTTATATTAATGTCTCTCGTCCTTTTGGCATGTTCAGCAGAATCATTGCCAAGCCACTTTGCGAGGAGTTCTATCTGTTCCCTGCAGGATAGATCTAGACCTTGAATGACACTCTGGAAAGCGGATCGCCATGCCCTGTAGTGTTGAGGGCGATCAATAAATTTGACAAGTCCTTGGGTAACTAACTCTCTTTTGGCCAGCAACTTGGCAAGGTCTACAGTAGCCTGATTGGCATTGGGGTTGGCTGCTGGTGTATTGTGGTGCGGTGTAAAGGCATACCTGGTAAAAGTCTCTTCTTTAGGCGCGCTGGGTTCAAACTTGCTTAAGGTTGGCAGTTCGTACCTGCTCGTTGCATACACCTTTGGTGTTTGATGCTTGTATGAAGGCTGGGTACCTTGTGGAGTAGAAGGTTTGGTTGGAACTGGAAAGTCTGGAACTCTGTCAGATTTTTCTTGCTTGTAGCACTGGGGTCCCAGGTCGTCTTGTTGTTGCTTTATTTGATGTGACTCACTGACGTCATATTTAATTTCTTGTTGTGGGATGCTGCTTGGGTCCCAGTGCTGGTAGACATAATCTGACGTGCGTTTTAAAGAATCTTGTTGGTCCTCTTCTAGACCCGGTATGCTGTTGCCTAGTCTTGGTTCATTGTAGACGGCTGCTTCTAAAGCTTCTGTTCCTGCAATGGCAGCGGCAGCGTCTCTTTTTTACTGCCAGCTTCTCCATGTTAGCTTCTAAGATAGCGTGCTTCAATTTCAGAGATGCTTCCTGCTGGGCTAGCTCTTCTTCCAGGCATATTCTTTTCTTCTCTCTCTCTTGTTCCATGTGTAATCTTTCCTTCTCTCTCTCTTGCTCCAAGCGTACTCTTTCCTTCTTTCTCTCTTGTTCCTGTCTCACCTTTTCTGCATCAAGGCGGGCCTTTTCTTTTTTCATCTGCAACTCTTGATCTGCGAATGTGGCCCTGGCTTTTGCTGCTTCGGCTTTTGAACGGGCGTAGCTGCTGCATTTGCGACAGATGACTTTGATGAGCTTGCTCGTGAACGTGTTTTGTAAGAAGATATCCCACTGTGAGACATGGCTGCGGGGAAGAAGCTGTCTTGCTGTATAGAGACCGCTCTAGTGTTGTTGCTGCTTGACAGAGCGCATCTCTGTGTAGCGTGGCTCCTTGCTTCGCCTGCCGCAGGCCTGTTTCTTTAAGGCTTCTGACTGTATGGGTACTGCGTAGCCCCGGGCTGTACAGACTTCCGAAGTCGGCTTATCTTCCCTTCAGAGGTCAGCTTAAAAATTTCACTGTTCTGTCTCAAGGAGCAGAAAGCTAAACCTGCTTATCCCAATAACTGTTGATACCATATTTCTTTGATCTCAGTTTTATTAGAACAAGCCCGGTGAAATTTTTAAGTTCTCTAAGGGGTGATGGCGGTAGATAGAGAAATACATGTCTTGTTTCCTGAATGTATTCTCACAGAATGGTGGATGTTTTACTTCCTGTGAAGATTCTACCCAGAATTCCCTGCTTGCTGACAACTTCCTCAACTACACATACAAATAAACTGATAAACAGAACAGCAGCAATATCAAAAGGGAACACTAGATGGAGCCTGCACACCACATATGATTGTTTTAAGTAAATTACACATTTTGCATGTAAATTTAACAACACAGGTACAAATAACCAGTATAAAACATCAGCCAAACGTCTGGAGGACAGAACAATGTCCACTAGCACCCGGCGATTGTACAAGGCACAGACAAAACAACAATCTGCCTGTGTAAACAGGCAGTTTGTTGTTCTGGCAGAAGGAAAGGCACTGATTCTGTGTTTCTGCTAAGCAGGAACACAGATCTTTGCCCTCCCCTAGTCAAAGTACATCCCCCACAGTGAGTAAGCACAAACTAGGCCAGTGATGGTGAACCTTGGCACCCCAGATGTTTTGGAACTACATTTCCCATAGTGCTCATGCTTTCTGCAGTGTAGTTGAGCATCATGGGAAATGTAGTTCCAATATATCTGGGGTGCCAAGGTTAGCCATCACTGATCTAGGCATACATTTAACCCTTTGATCTCCCCTGATGTTAACCCCTTCCCTGCCAGTGTCATTAGTACAATGACAGTGCAAATTTTTTAGCACGGATTACTGTATTAGTGTCACTGGTCCCCAAAAAGTGTCAAAAGTGTCATTTAGGTGTTCGCCACAATATCACAGTCCTGCTATAAGTCGCTGATCGCCACCATTACTAGTAAAAATATTGTTTTTTATTTTTCAAAATTGTCAGTCTTTTTTTGTTGATAGCGCAAAAAATTAAAAAAAAACCCCAGAGGTGATCAAATACCAATAGGAGAAAGCTCTATTTGTGGGAAAAAATGAAATTTGGGTACAGTGTTGCACGACCGCGTAATTGTCAGTTAAAATAACGCAGTGCTATATTGCAAAAAAATGGCCTGGTCATGAAGGGGGTAAATCTACTGGAGGTGAAGTGGTTTATCTGTGTATTTGGCTATTTGCCTGGATTGCAACTTAAATGGTCAGGTTATGACTATGGTTTCTGGTAGCATGTCTGGATTAGAAAATGACAAAAATTAAAATTTTATGTGGCAGGAAGGAAAGTTTCTGTACACTTCTCCTTTTAGGCAATCAAGACTTGCAGCCTAATTATCTAGTGCTTCCTCAACATTTTAATACAGCTTTTGTCATTTTATTAGTACAATAGTTGCACATAATAAGTACACATGCTGTCCTTGCTAAGAACTCTATTTGTCTAGTGATCTTTAGTCCTTAGAGAACATTTTGTGATTTTTTTTTCCTGCTGCTTTCTCCACTTCTACCAAATGATTATACAAGTTCATGTTTCATCTGAATTGCTTCTTTGTCTCAGCATCCAAAACACTCGGAGCAAGGAATAAAACAAGGCTGATCTTGTTACAATGCAGATATGTTAACTGTCTGAGTGTGCATATTCAATATTTGTAGCTTTCAATGTTAATTACCGAGCCAGCATTCCTGACAGCATTGCCCCTCTGTTTAGTTAAATTACGGTATCTGCCTTTCTAAATACCACGTGCAATAGAAGCAGCTTCCATCACTGGACTGCTGTAAAGAACTAATATAAATCTCCCTTTATGGTTTAAAAATAATCTCTCGGTACTTTTTTGATTTCTCTTTCTGTTGATCCGCTGATGGTGAAACGCATAGGGCGGAGCTAAAGAAACCTTAAAGTGGAACTACACTGCATTTGAGCACCACAAACCAAAAACAATATTTAATCAATTCTTAATATTCAAACCAAACTCCCCAATCCATCCATGTCTCTATGCTTTATTTTGTTGAGAAATCACTTTGGAAAACAAGCCCCTAGCATTTCTGGCTATGGCCACCTTGAGTAAGGGCAAATGATTTATGTAGCATTTACTTCCTAGAATCCATCTGCCCTTAGCTCAAGCATGCATGCAGGAGAGTGTGCTTAGCTAAGAAAACCCCTCCTCCTCTCCTCCCCTCCTAAAGACTCCTTGGATGTATGACATCTTATACAAAAACAAAAGAAAACAAAAAGGCGCGCACACTCTGAGGAAGGGGGTTCACCCCTGAAACATGTTGTGAATATGGCACAACTGTGTCCACACAACAAGGACATCATTGCTGTCCTTGTTGTTCCTACACCACAGAAGACCTCATAGCACAGAAAGTGACTGGTTGTTTTTGTATGACATCATTTGCCTAGGCAAAAAAACAGGAAGTAACAGACGAAAATGTAAAAAAAAAAAATGAAAGTTTAAAACAAGTAAATATGATATAACTTCTCATCTATTTACTAAATCTAGCAGTATGAGGATTTAAAAAAAATCAATGGGTGCATGGGCGGAGCCTAGCGGAGCAGACATGCATTGTTAGAGCTCCGCACCGCTGAGGAGAGAAGAGAAGGACAAAGCGGAGCCTGCAGGCTCAAAAGGTATCCATTTGAACCTTTTTGCCCCAGGGAACAAACTGTGAAAGTTTGGGCAGGAAATATGGTACTGGGAGGAAGCCGTGGCAGAAATAAAAATTACCTCACAAAGAGCTCACAGGCACTCACTGCAACTAAAGCAGCTCCAGTCACCTCACAATATACAGCATCAGGGCGCTCTCACAGACAGAAAATGTCACAGCAAGACTCTCCATTTGAGTCAGATACAGAACAAATCCTCTCACAAACGTCTCCACAAGCCTCCTCAGCATCCCCAGTAATATTTTTACAATTTGAAAAGATGCTTCATAAGGCTTTAAAACAAAACTCAGACCAAATAACAAACAGCCTAACCAAAGAAATAAGAGAGCTGGGAAACCGCACCGCAGCCTTAGAAATAAAAATGGATGAAATTGAAATTACAACCCAAGAAAATATAACAGAATTGGAACAATTAAAAGAAGAGAATTTAATACTTCAAAATAAGCTCGAAGATTACGAAAATAGAGCCAGACGTTCAAACTTGCGCATAAGGGGAATACCTGAAACTGTGACAGACCTGCAATCTACTATTACTGCTCTATTACAAGAACTAAAGCCAGATATCCCTATTGAACGTTTAGAGCTGGACAGAGTACACAGAGCCCTCACAGCCAAAAAGAAAGATGGACCCCCACGTGATATAATCACAAAATTTCATTATTACAGAACGAAAGAACAAATACTAATTGCTGCAAGAGAAAAAAAGGAACTTATTTTTCAAGGACACAATTATCAAATTTTTGCTGACCTATCCCAACTTACTATTACTAAAAGACGATCCATGAAACCCCAACTAATGGAACTGCAACGCCACAACATTATGTATCAATGGGGCTTCCCCTTTTCAGTCAGATTTAACTACCAAGGTACAATTTACAGAAGCAGATCAGCAGATGAACTACAACAAACCCTTTTAAAATTAAATCTGACAGAACCCACAAGCAGCAACTCTCCCACACGCAGAAGAATGGCATCATCTTCACCTTCAGGCAACACCCAGAAAATTTCAGAACAAAATGGGAATCATCATTCTCACAAAATAGGCCGTTATGCCACATCATCCATGGACCAAGAAGATTCAATGGACTGACATCCTAATTCCTGATATCTCTTCATTTATTATACTAAGAGATGGTTCTCTAAAAAAAACCTGTATTTATAACTGAATGTAACTGCATTCTGATAGTCACACACTGTGTGGGATCATGTTACATTCCAGTTATATTTCTTATTACTTCTGATTCATATAGCCTTAGAATATATAAGTGAAATAAGGAAATTCTTGTTCAGTTATATATTTTCAGGTAATAACAATAGATTTATTACTTTTTAGGACAAATATGTTCAATAATCCAGAAGTAATGGAAGATTTTTCTTTCTTTTCTTAAAACAAATATATTATTACCTAACTAGTTCCTAGAACTATGTTTTTGTTTATTCTAATCTGAAGCAATACAACCTCAATTTTATGAGTTAACATATCTAAACAGTTACATATGAATAAAATATGTAATTGTTTACTCTAAAAGGGTTAAAATCCCAAAATAATTCAAACTATCTTCATCAATACCAAAGTTATTAACAGTACCTTTCTATCTGAATTATTTAGCCTAGGGCAAGACTAACCATATACAACCACCCTGGAATAAATAATTTCAACAAAAACTATATTCTGCACTCCAATTAATGAATCATCATTTTGATGTCTTTTGACATAGCACTTCTCTCCTGTAAGCGGAAGATCCGTGTACCCCCATTAGCCCTCCTCATTCTCCCAACCATATTATGTGGGAGTGTGACGAAGGCACTTATTCCCCTGAGAGAGATATTTATTCTCTTTCACGGGTAAATTGTGATTACTTGCAAAAAATAATTTATACAATGTATCATCTAATCTCATATGTTTTTTGTTTACTCTTTACTCCAGAATTCACTGGTTTCTTTTCTATCTTTTCATCTCTTCAGTCCACACAGGTTGATCTGCGCAGTCAGCTCTGCATAACAAAAAGTAAGTCAAAACTATTTGATCTGTTGCCATGGCACCACTGAATAAACTTTCCCTGAATGTTCAGGGAATAAATGTCCCTCAAAAAAGGACCAAAGCCTTCCGTACTTTCCATAACAAGAAGGCTCACATAGTATGCCTCCAAGAAACACACTTCACCAAAGATTCTACTCCAAAATATATTTCTCCTTTTTATCAACAAATTTACATGGCTTCTGCCTGTACCAAACAAAGGGGTACTCTAATTGCATTTCACCGATCCACACCATTCACCTTATCATCAGAAATTAAAGACCCAGAAGGTAGATACCTGATACTCATGGGTTATATAATGGATACAGCAATCACGGTGATTTCCTACTACGCTCCTAACAAACAACCTACACCATTCCTCTCACATATATTACAAGTGATTAATACACACAAAATAGGAACAGTGATAATGTGCGGGGATTCGAACCAGGTCCTCCTCCCATTTCTAGATAAATCACCTTTTACACCATCCAAAATAACCTCTAGATTACCTTTTTCTCAACTTCTTTCCAAATACAATCTGGTAGATTCGTGGAGAGAAAGTAACCCAATGAAAAAGAAATTCACTTATTTCTCGCACCCTCATCAAACCTTCACCAGAATAGATCATATTTTTCTAACAATAGGAATGATACCAGAAATTATTGCATCAGATATAATTCCGATTCCGTGGTCTGACCATAATGCAGTATACACTACTATAGCCTCAGCCATACCAAAAGCGCATGACCCAACGTGGTACTTACCGGACATAATGCTCAAACACCCACTACATCAGATGGCCATTGAACAAGCTTTAAAGGAATACATATCAATTAATAATACAACAGACATTTCCCCAATAACACTGTGGGAAGCTCATAAGCCTGTCTTGCGTGGTACAATACAAAGACAAATGGCACTATTTAAACGGGAACGCAAAAATGTAGCAAAAAAACTAGAACTCAATTTTAATGCAGCCTACATATCATTCCAAGATAATCCATCTCAGAGTACAAAATCTCATCTGGAAAAATCTAGATTGGAATACGATCTATTTCTCACTGAGTCAGTTGATAAATCCCTCAAACGCTCCAAACACAATTTCTACATGAATACAAACAAACCAGGTACATATTTGGCTCGGGCATTAAATTCAACTAACAAATCTTTCAAAACCAATACTTTGAAATGATCAAAAAATGTTTATACTTGTAATCCAGTTAAAATAGTCCATAAATTTCACTCACATCTCGCAACTTTATACAAGGCAAACAATGAATTTAATCCTACAGAGGCTGAATCCTTCTTCTCAAAAATAACCTTACCTGAGTTGTCTCAGAATCAAAAAAGCAGTTTGGATGAGCCTATAACTATAGATGAAGTTGCTAACGCCATAAAAGACCTAAAACCTAACAAAAGACCAGGCTCAGGCGGCTACTCGGCTTTATACTATAAAACCCCACTTTTTAACATGGATCAAAGCATTATATAATAAACCCAAAGCCTATATAAAATATGCTGGATACAAATCTGATGCCTTTAATATCGAAAGAGGTACCCGACAGGGTTGCCCATTATCTCCCTTATTATTTGCCCTTATACTCGAACCCATGGCCCAATACATCAGAACAAACCAAACTATAACTGGCATTGAAGTAGGAGGTATTACACACAAATTATGTATATTTGCAGACGATATATTACTTTTTCTATCATCACCACAGGTCTCTGGTCCTAACTTAATACCAGCTCTTGATGGATTTGCAGCCCTATCTGGCCTTATGATTAATCCTAAGAAATGCCTAGTGCTTAATATTTCGCTCACAAACATGGAATTGATCCCGGCTAGGGCTGCACTCCCATTCACATGGGCAGAAAAATCAATCCCATATCTTGGAATTCATTTAACAGCATCTCATTCTGACTTATTCTCAACCAATTATCCTCCTGTATTAAGACAGATCACAAATCTAATAAAACAATGGTCGCAACTTCCTTTATCCTGGATAGGGAAGATTAATGCAATCAAAATGACTATTCTACCCAAATTGCTTTATCTATTCAGAGTCCTCCCTATTCCAATTCCTTCCTATTTTTTGAGAATAGTACAAAAAAGAGCAACTTCGTTTATATGGGGCTCTTCTAAACCACGTATACCTATACACACACTACATCTTCCCAAAAATAAAGGAGGCCTGGGATACCCTAATTTTACTAACTACTACAGAGCAGCACATTTGGCCAGTCTGTCCAAATACCATGCAAAACAGGAAATCCCATTATGGGTATTTATAGAGGCTTCAGAAAATGACCCTCTATTAATATCAAACTTGTTATGGCTTGATCCTAAAGACCGCTTTAAAATTCATAATCCCATAACTAAACACTTCTTATCTCTCTGGGATAAACTAAAAACCAAATATCAGTTACAATCTCCACACAATCCTCTCCTTTCTTTTATCAGAAATCCGGCCTTTTATCCGGCATGGATCTACCCAAATTCTTTTAAAGCTTGGACAACATCAGGCATTCAGACACTAAATGACTTCATAGCATCTAAATCATTCCTTTCATTCCCATCGCTTAGAGAAAAATATGATCTACCAAACTCTGAGATATTTAGATATTTCCAAATCAAAAATTTCTATACACCATTCCTAAAGGGGGATACACCATTATCCCAATTATCCATTTTTGAATCAATCTGTACAAAAGATCCATTTGCTAAAGGTACAATTTCATCACTTTATAATCAATTATATGGAGTAGTAAATCTTAATAGACCCTCTTACGTTCAGAATTGGGAGGAGGACCTGGGACGAACTTTAGAAGACACGGACTGGTCTAACATATGGCTCACAGCTAAGTCATCTTCACCCAACATCTTAGCACTGGAGACAAATTATAAAGTCCTAACTCGCTGGTACCTTGTACCTGCTAGAGTGGCAAAATATTCACCTAATACCTCAGCTCTTTGTTTTCGAGGATGCCCAGAAATAGGCACACATTTACACATATGGTGGACGTGCCCAGTAATCCAAACCTTCTGGAAGGAAGTCTTCGTGATTGCATCTAAAATATTTAAAAAAATAATACAACCAGATCCATATATAACTTTACTTAATCTAAAACCGGAATGGTTAACACTCTCTCAATTCAAACTTATGATCCAACTAATAACGGCTGCAAAACAAACAGTGGCCAAGGCATGGAAATCTCCTACATTGGTACTAGCAGAAACAATTCACAGAATGAATAATACAATGTCCCATGCTAAGATGGTAGCCATCGATCAAAATCAAATTCCAAAATTTGAAAAACTTTGGCATCCTTGGATAAAACAACAGTTCCTGTCAAATTTCAATGACTCTGTCCTGTTGCCATGGTAACAGATTAAATGACTTACAGAGACACCCATTCTAAGGCTTCAAAGAGAACTAAAAAGAATAATAAACTGACGAGTGGGACAACCTTGTGGACCATACCTCTGCCTTTCTACCCTTTTTCTTCTTTCTCTTTCCTTTTCTCCACCTTATGATTAAAGCTCATTATCAGAATTTATTTGACCTATATACACTCTACCTGTAAACAATATGTATAGTAGGTATAAATCATTTAAATACCTACAAAAGTAACTAAGGAAATTATATATATCTTTAATTTAGGTTTACGTGAACCCAAGGTTTAATATTTGAAATTTCATGATATTTACCTATATAAACCCTACTGTAAAACAATGAGCTTACTTTATAGATCCTTGTAAACTTACTTTATGTATCTTTATAATATTGTATACTCAATAAACTTCTTTTGACAAGGAAAAAAAAATCAATGGTGACTGGAAGAGTGAAGTTCCACTATAACGTCATACACCATCTGCCTGTATGCAGGTGACAGCGCTTTTATACATGTGTGAATTTTATCATCAAATAAATGTATTTACACTATAGAGTTTTCCTCTCCTCTATATATTTTTTATTTTATTTTTTTGCCTGTTGGTGGGCAGAGCATTTACCTTGCATGTCTGAAAATTTCTTTCCTTATTATGGTCTCATTGACATTGGGGTCTTTACTAAAGAGTCTGGCATCCATGTAATGATAGCCATAAAACACATTTAGACTTCTTTTGTTTGTACATAAGATCCAGCCATTGCTAAGTTACCCACTTGTGGCTTTGGATGCAGGTCACGTTGTTGTGTTTTATCTCCTCAGAGGTGTATATAAAATTCCCAAATGCTACATTTACCGACTTTATATATCAGCCTATTAAAACCTGCTACTTATTCTTATCCCTTTGGAGTTGACTTTGATAATAAAAATAAAATTGACACCATAAAATGTATTCTCTTTATGGATTATTTTTATTTTACTAAGCAAAAGGCAACTTTTAGTTTTATGTAGAGTATGGACAATTTTTGCTGTCCATATCCCGTTGAGGTGATATCCCGATGCTTCCTGTCCCAGAGGCGTAACAGGAGTGAGAGAAAAAGCCTACAAAGTTCCTTTCTTATAAAGCTGTCACCAGAACAGTTGTCCCCATTGGAAGTTTTACCCTCATCTCTGGGAACAACTGTAAAATTTAGTCCCAATAACTTTCTGCCTCAGTGACAACGGTCGCCAGGACAAATACAGAAGATGAAACTACCCAACGAGAACACAGATAGCAATAAAAACATGATAGAGGTTTTATTCCTTCCAAATTTAATGTATAATACAGTGTACAGAGGTCAGTAGGATGTAGGGCAGTGTACAGGGAACAGTAGGGAAGAGAACAGGGGGTAAGCAGGGCAGAGGGCAGAGGACAGGGGTCAGTAGGATGAAGAGCAGTGTATAGAGGTCATTAGAATGTAGGACAGTGTATAGGGATCAGAAGAGCAAAGGACCACCACCAGGGGAGGGTGTGTCACCAGGGGGGTCAGAATGGCACACGCTTGGGGGGAGGAATGGGAGGGCATACACTTGGGGAGATTGGGAATGCATACACCGATCAGGAGGGCATACACAGGGGTGGATCAGGAGGGCATACACCAGGGGGCAGTCATAATAGTTTAATAAGTTCAATTCTCATTGGTCTACATGAAAAGAAGATGCAATCTTATTTGTCAGCTAACAGAACCTCTATGCTAAGCTGTAGTAACTCAGCAGACTCAGCATAGAGGTGCCTGTAAACTAATCCACAATGTATTGCTAGCAGAGCTCACCTCCAGGAACATTCACTCGGCGCCCTCTGTTCAGCTGCTCATACCTCCCTCTTCCAGACGAGCGTGATCTCGGGGGAAAAAGCACATCCCCATCCCGCCCACTCAAGCAGCAGCCTGCAGGAGAGAGGCTGAAAGACTGCTGGGGGAGGCACAGGGGGCGGAGAGTGCAGTCCCGAGGTTTCTGAGCAGTAATTCATGTTTAGAATGGCGACCGTGGCTCTGGTTACGCGGGGCGCGCTCAGCCTCGGAGTCTGCAATATTTTCTCGGGGGGGGGGGTCAATTGCCCTGTTGCCCTCCTGAATCCTCCCCTGATATGATATAGCTGTGTAAATTGACAGAGCTATATATGTAATATAACAGTTTGGACCATACTTATACCTTGCATACAGCTGATTAGCAAGGTCTGAGAAGAGAAATCAGCACCCTATAGTTCAAGGAGTTACTCATTATGAGAGACTGTCCCTCTTTTGGAACCAAATGTCTCTGTCCCTCTTTAATTCTCAGTTGTCCCACTTTTTTGGTTTCATAGACCAGTGATCTCCAAACTGTGGCACGAGGGCCGGATGCGGCCCTTTGCATGCTTTTATCTGGCTCTTGGGGCAATTATTCCCCTTACTGTTACTTACATAGTTTCTGCCATTGACACCAACGATGGGGCACTAATCCTCCCATTGACATCAGTGATGGGGCACTATTCCTCCCATTGACAACAATGACGGGCCACTATTCCTCCCATTGACATCAATGATGGGCCACTATTCCTCCCATTGAACCAATGATGGGCCACCATTACTCCAATTCATATTAACGATTGGCTACTATTACTCCCTCTAATACCAATCATGGAGCATTGCTTACTCCCACTGACACAAGGACATTTTCTTCTCCCACTGACCACAGTGCGGCCCCCCTAAACTTAGAAGGTCTTTGAAGGTCCTTTGTTTAGAAAGTTTGGAGACCCCTGTATAACCTCTATTACGTTACTATTTAAAGGAGAAGTCCAGCCTGAGCTTTTTTGGGCTGGGCTTCTCCTCTGGGTCACAGGAGTGCAATTGGTTTTGAACTCCTGTGACCCATTTTCAGTGGAGAGCGGTCTGAAGTTCCCTCTCTGTTGACGTCACTGCCATCAGTCGAGGCAGCACGTCATCCTGACTTCTGAAGTCAGGATCCACCAGCTGCCTTGACTGATGGCAGTCTCAGCATCTCAGCCAGCCGCTGAGATGGCCACTCCCGGCCCCTCCACAGCTCAGCGCTCCAATGAGCATGGAGGAGCAGAGAGGAGAGACGCTGACTGACAGTCAGCAGCTCTCCTCTCAGGGATCTGTGAGAACTGAGCCATCAGCGATGTTTAGTGGCTCCGTTCTCAGTGCAGAGACGGCGAGGAACAGATGCACCTAGGTAAGTATGAATCTAAAATTAAAAAAAAAAACATACTTCTCTTTTAACAATCAAATATATTGTAATCGTAGGTTTTGCTAATTATTTTTTTGCGTATAAATTCTTCATGGCCTATGTAGCTGAGGGTGTGGCGGGTGGTGTTTTTTACCTACATCCTTTTTTTTCCATAAAGATCGCTCTTTCACATGTCAAACATCTATGAAGTATGAATGCAAAAGTATTGTCCAAGTGATATCTGTAACAGCTAAATAGAAATGTAGCCATGGCCCAACATTTCGGGAGCTCGATGGTGACTATCGGGGGGTAGGGATGGCTGATATACATCCACAGGGTGCAGGTTTGTGGGCATGGTGGGTGATGAACAAGAAAGAAGTTGGACGTCCGTCACTTTTATGCTTTAAACAATAGCGAAGTTTATTTCTCAAATAGGAAAAATGTGGGAGAGAGGGGAATAGGGCACAGGACACCCTTAGTAGTGATCAGCAACAGGCAGATTTGCAGACTCCTTATACAAAAATAGGTGAGACAAGACAGACAGCAGTACAGGAGTAAGAGCCTTTAAGCTGAACCAGTACGTCTGTACTTCGTAGGCCAAGCTGTCTTCTCTAGTAACTTAACTTTACTCATTGCTTTATGCACTGATTCCCTTGGATGAGTTCTCTCTGAAGTCCTCCCAACCAGTTCATAGCCTCCAGCTCATGAAAAGTCCCCTCTGTTGCTTCCTTAGAACTTCATCCCTCCATCATTACCAGATCATTACCAGGCTTTCTTCTGCATAAACTTGAACTTGGATAGGCCTCGGTCAGGCCTAGCAGCCGGAAGCCTCATGGATAGGCCCCAGGCTTCGGGCCTAGCAGCCAGGAACTCTACCTACACCATCCACCCAGGCCACATCCCTGGGCAGGAACACTCTGCGTGATCATCTGACTTTATTCTATTAAATACCCTTTCCCAGCATGCTTAGCCGCAAATATGATTGACTGTGAAAAGTATGTTTATCATAATCTGAACTTCACTTTAACTCATTACTCTAATGTCAAAGGCAACAGCACCACCTACTGACAGAATCCAGAAGCTACCACTTAGAATGGAATTAACAGAAGTCCTGTAATCACTAAATACTACAAATTGGCCAGGCTGACTACCATCCAGCACAACTAAATTTACCTGTAGCCCTACTCTAAGGACAAGGGTCTACAGAAATAAGGTCTTACAACAACCTTCCCAAGCCTGAAGGGAACTCCCTCATCAGGCATAGTAACAGATGAAAGGTGCATTAGCTGGATATATAGAATATATATAGTTAAAAAATGACAGTAAAGTCCAAAAACAAATGAGAATAGATTGTTCCAGATGGATAGCCATGACTTCACTGGTAAGAAGGCTTGGGGCAATGTTCTCTGGGAAATATATGTAAATATGCCTCTTCAAAATGAAAAAGGATTTCTACAAAAAAATCAGTTTTTACATGGTGGTCCTAAAACTATGAGGTGTTATAAAACACCATACGCTGATTTTGTATAAACAAGATATTAATTCCCACACTAATATAATACAATGTTGGTGCTTATGCCCACTTAACATTCAGGCTGCAACACCTCTTTTAAAAATGGCCTTCCGCTTTAACTATTATATTTGCTAAACAGTTGATAAGGGATTTTAACAAAATGTGCCGGAAGATTACATTCAAAGGTTCTCCCTCACCTGTTACATACAAAATGGAGGATATCTGCAATGATAATTAGTCCAGGATTAAAAATTAATTTCCCAAAAGGCTTACAGATATGATGTGGCTGGGGTAAGGTTATACACGTCGGCAGAATATTAAGCTCTTCAGTAAAGCAGGCAGAATAAAGTTTTGTTTTTGCAGAAACTGAATGGAATGCGCTTATTAAAATAAGTCATAGATTTATGAAGCGCTGGCAGCTTAAAACAATTGATGTATCAATGCCAGAGATATTGATTCATGTACAGCTAATAAAACAGCCCATGTAATATATGCAGTATTCAGGATCTACACTGCACTTAGCACAATTTCCCTCTGCAAAGATTTTGCCATCTGGGCGAAAGCACCTCGGGTCATTATCATTTTCAAGTGCGCTACATTCATTTTGGATCTTAGAAATGATTTTTCCGCTCCACACACATAATGCTGCTTTGAAAAACGGCCAAGGATCACGCCAGAATATTTTCTTCTCTTGTTGGATTCATCACAAAGCAAATAAGAATAAATGCACTAAAAAATCTTCACTGACTGACTACAGGCAAGCAAGGCTTTCAGGCCTAGCGGTTTGGTAACTGTCTCAAAGAAACAGAAATCTGCCACAAATGAAGCAGACCCAGCCTACAGCTGCAAATGGTGTTTGTGGATATTTTTTCCCCCATCTAGTTTTATTTTCATGATTTTTTTTCTAAATCAAAACCTCATAAAGAAAAAAGAGCAATACAAAATAAGAGAAAGGGACCCAAAAAATAAAGATTTATTAAAGCTGTACATCAAGTAAACAACAGGATTACACAGACTAAATAAACATATGAATGCTGTTTTACCAATCAAAAGAAATAGTATTTCTGCCTATTCAGTCCTGAGA
The DNA here is from genome assembly GCA_037952835.1 of Lithobates septentrionalis. Classification (NCBI taxonomy): domain Eukaryota; kingdom Metazoa; phylum Chordata; class Amphibia; order Anura; family Ranidae; genus Lithobates; species Lithobates septentrionalis. The sequence goes on from JBBDGP010001689.1 coordinate 953,967, forward strand.
TTTACACAGCTCTGCTACATAGCACAGTCCTGCCTGGCAGGAGAGGAGACCTGAGTTTTCTCTGCTGCAGTTTCACTGCCACTTTTACCTACAGGTACGCCTATAATAAGGCTTACCTGTAGGTACTGGAAATATCTCCTAAACCTGCACAGTTTAGGAGATATTTACCATATACACTCGCGCCGACGTCATCAGTGCATGTGCACTGAAGAAAGGGCACGACTGTGCCATCTCTAAAGGGCCCGTGCCATGACTGGCGGCTCCCGCTTGACGTCGCGCTACTCAGGCCAGTCACAGGGCTGGAGTCCACAGCTCCGGAAGGAAGAGGGGTGAAGATGGATGTGGCTACCGGCAGGGACAGCGGGGACATCGCAGGCTTCATTTTTAGGTAAGTGCAACATAATGGGCTAGTATGCGATGTATACTAGCCCATTATGCTTTTACTTTGCAGGGGAAAAAAGAGGACGTAAAACCCATCAGGGTTTACTTCCTCTTTAAGCTTTCAAACAAATTAAAACTTGGATTTCAAATATATATGTAGCACTACCCCTGTTAGGGGTTGCAGATGACAGGGTTCTCCACTCCTGCCCAGCCAAGTAACTTCCACACTTTTAGTTTAAGTTTAGTAACAATTATTTTAACATATTGCAATTTAATTCTATATTTTTGCCCAATTGTACTCTCAAAGCGGTTCTAAAGCTAAGACATTTTTTACCTTAATGCATTCCCTGCATTAAGGTAAAAAAAGTTTTGCCACTTGCTTGAATGATAACACAAATACAAAAATTTTATATATTGCAGCCTGCCTGTACTTAGATGGTGGCTGCATTAGTATTTTTGGGGCCTTTTTCCTTTCTGTGATCCTGACAGTAACATACAGTGCATCCGGAAAATATTCACAGCGCTTCACTTTTTCCCCAGTTTGTTATGTTACAGCCATTATTTTCCTCAAAATTCTACAAACAATACCCCATAATGACAACGTGAAAGAAATTTGTTTGAAATCTTTGCAAATTTATTAAAAATAAAAAATTCCATGTACATAAGTATTCACAGCCTTTGCTCAATACTTTGTTGAAGCACCTTTGGCACCAATTACAGCCTCAAGTTTTTTCGATGCCACAAGCTTGGCACACCTATTTTTGGGCAGTTTCTCACATTCTTCTTTGCAGGACATCTCAAGCTCCATCAGGTTGGATGGTGAGCGTCGGTGCACAGCCATTTTCGGGTTTAAGTCTGGGCTCTGGCTGGGCCACTTAAGGACATTCACAGAGTTGTCCCAAAGCTACTCCTTTGTTATCTTTGCTGTGTGTTTAGGGTTGTTGTCTTGTTGGAAGATGAACCTTCGCCCCAGTCTGAGGTCCAGAGCGCTCTGGAGCAGGTTTTCATCAAGGATGTCTCTGTACATTGCTGCATTCATCTTTCCCTCGATCCTAACTAGTCTTTTAGTTCCTGCCGCTGAAAAACATCCCCACAGCATGATGCTGCCACCACTATGCTTTACTGTAGGGATGGTATTGGCCAAGTGTTGAGCGGTGCCTGGTTTTCTCCAGATATGATGCTTGCCATTCAGGCCAAAAAGTTCAATCTTTGTTTCATCAGACCAGAGAATTTTATTTCTCATGGTCTGACAGTCCTTCAGGTGCCTTTTGGCAAACTCCAGGTGGGCTGTCATATGCCCTTTACTGAGGAGTGGCTTCTGTCTGGCCACTCTACCATACAGGCCTGATTGGTGGAGTGCTGCAAAAGATGGTTGTTCTTTTTGAAGGTTCTCCTCTCTCCAAGGAGAAACACTGGAGCTCTGTCAGAGTGTTCATCGGGTTCTTGGTCACCTCCCTGACTTAGGGCCCTTTTCCCCCAATCGCTCAGTATGGCCAGGTGGCCCAATCTAGGAAGAGTCCTGGTGGTTCCAAACTTCTTCCATGTACAGATGATGGAGGCCACTGTGCTCATTGGGACCTTCAATGCTGCAGATATTTTCTGTACCCTTCCCCAAATCTGTGCCTCCATACAATCCTGTCTCGGAGATCTACAGAAAATTCCTTTGACTTTATAACTTGATTTGTGCTCTGACATGCACTGTTAACTGTGGGACCTTATATAGACAGGTGTGTGCCTTTCCAAATCATGTCCAATCAACTGAATTTGCCACAGGTGGACTCCAATCAAGTTGTAGAAACATCTTGGTCAGTGGAAACAGGATGTACCTGAGCTCAATTTTGAGTGTCATGGCAAAGGCTGTGAAAACTTATGTACATGTGATTTTTTCTTTTTTTGAATAAATTTGCAAAGATTTCAAACAAACTTCTTTCATGTAGTAATTATGGGGTATTGTTTGCAGAATTTTCAGGAAAATAATTAATTTAATCTATTCTGGAATAAGGCTGTAACATAACAAAATGTGGAAAAAATTAAGCTCTATGAATACTTGTCCTAGACTCACTCATAATACTGCAATTCTGGAGTTGTCACGCAAGGTAAGGAAGTGTACTTGGTCTATTGAACACCTTCCCCGCTACTCATCTCCAAAATATAGGGGAAGCAGAGAGCATAGGAAATGATCAGCTCACAAGATTTCTGGCAGGATCAAAACAGTTTTGAGCAGTTGAGGTTTACATAAACTTTAAATCTTACAATCTAAAAAAAAAAAAAATCTAAACATTTTTGCAACAGATACAATTTTCAACAATTGGTTTGGTTTGCTGGTGTTACATTACTCAGGCAACATTAAAACAATAAAAGGGTTAAGGACTGCCCCAAGAGATGCCAGTTTTATTTCACCTTTTAAAATCTGATGTGGGCGCACAAGGTGAAAAGTCCCGGTGCAGTTCACTGTCAGTTCTCGGAACCAAGACTGAGAAAGTTTCCACTTACTTAGGTTTATTTGCTAAAGCTGGCTTCTGTCCAGCGACTCTGGAACTGAGAGACAGATTAAATGTGTTTGTGCTTCAGTACTCTGTGCAGTTTATCATCCTGACAATTTTTTTGAATTAACCCCGAAAGGCCTTCAAAAGCATTTACAGCTGGCCCCACCACCAGTAAACGGGTTAATTGAGCTATTTATAGGTCTAAACTCAGGCTGCTACATTGTATGTTTTTCAGACTCAGAAATGCATTCAGGGATAGCGCACGTTCTAAAAAAAAATTTAAATTTAAAAAAAAAAAAGACTCTCCTTCTAACCAGGAAAATTACATAATTTATTTTTAAAAGCCCTCCCAAGTCCACCTCTTCTTAAGTAAACCTGTCAGATATTTGAAAGCTAATCCCTTGGCTGCCGCAGCAGGGTGGAAGGATTTCATTTTTAATAATCTGACGTTAGATGGTTAAATCCTGGCTGTTAATGCACAGCAAAAAGCAACCTGTGGCTCTCCAAAAGTCAGCGAGGGTGAAATAAGATTAACTAATCATCAGCTGAAAGTTGAAGTGTTATTAAATGGAATAACTGAGTTGTGGTTAAACTAGATGGCACATACAAATCCACAAAATGAATGTGTATGCAAATTAGGAAAAGATTTAACTTCAGGTGCAGTGGCAAGAATTCAGTGGTGTATTTTGGTTTTGTCCTGCCCTAGGCAAGACTAAAATGGAGCACCCCCCATCTAAATTTGTCCCACCCAGGCACGGTATACAGTTCTTGTCTTAGGGTCTGATGGGAAAGCTGCAGCCGTACACAGTGAACAGCTGCAGCTTTCTAATCAGACCCTGAGACATGATTTGTCCAAGTGCCATATATAAAATGACTGCCCATGATCTGACATTGGCAGTGATACTTCACATGTGTGGGACGATCGCTGTTTGCGTGCGTGCAGGACCAAGACGTGCATTCGTTCTTTGCTTGTGAGCACGGGAGGATGGGGGCACTTTAAAAAAAAATGTATTATTAATTTTTTTTAATTTTTACACTGTTGCTTTAATTATTTATTTATTTTATCACTTTTGTTGCTTGTACAAGGAAGGAGGTAATCATCGTTGTGACAGCAAAAGGGCATGTGACAGTTCCTTCTCATGGAGGGATTTGGGGTCCTCTGCACTTAAAAGATTTAAAACACCAAGATCAGTGTTTTTGAATGCTTTAGATTTTTAAAAACTGGCCCAGATGGTTTCAGAGTAAACTGAAGTGATGTCATGTCATCGCTGGCTGGTCGCTTGGGTCTCCCGGTGGGACGGAAAAGCCCAAGAGAGCCATAGAAGGTGGTGGGAGAGGGGGACATCCACTCTCGCTGCTTGGAATCTGATTGCAATTACAAGACAGCCGACCACCTGCTCAAAAAAGTGATATCGGGGTGATGCCTGCTGGCTGCAGTCATCATCCCGGTACAGCTGCCGAAAGGCCAGGAAGTGGTTAAACAGCCACCTCAGCCTTTCTGCCTGGGGGCAACCCCTAAAAAATGCCGCCCAAGGCAAACGCCTTGCTTGCTTCATGGTAGATACGCCCCTGGGCAAGATGGCGGTGTAAAGTTGCCATTCATTCCTTTAGGCACCAGTGCTGTGCTGATTATATCACGGTAACTGCGATGTCATCACCAAGTGATCTGGGATATTTTTCACAATGCAGCTAAGCATATTGACTTTAGATGATTCGTAAACATTTACACTTGGATCTATCAAGTTTGTGTACTAATCTACTACTGACCCTCTGTGGGGCGTATTTATAAAACAACACTCTGTGTTGTAAGACATGTAAGGGTTCTGTGTTTAACCACTCTACTAACACAGTATTGCAAAAAATGGTGAGTTGGCAAACATTTGTTTCTGAAGAGCCATTCAATAATGTCACTCATTAGTGCAGATCTCAGGCAAAATGCAGAGAGGCAATCAAATTGGCTCTGTGCCTTGTGCTCACTGTAATGACCAATCACAGCAAACACAACTTTAAACAGCCTGCAGCCAGACACCAGTCCTATGTAAGTTACAATGCTCCTACTGACCACAAACAAAAGGGGGGCATATTGACCATAAAGGAGGCACATCGTCAACCAATTGCCACCACTGAGCAGCAAGGGGGCACAAAGAAAGCATATTGACCAAAAAGGGGGCACCCTGAACACCAACGTTACAACAGGAGGGGAAACACTACTGACTACCAACAGTTATGAGATACTCAGCACTGACCACCAAAATTTAAGGAGCACACACCATTGACCACCAACATTTAAAGGAGCACTTACCACCAATCACCACCATAAGGGGTCACTAACTCCTGAACACTAAAATTTGCATCTGTTCTGTGTATTACCCAGTGGTTATTAAATGCTACCAAAAGAAATCATTACGATTAAGCCCTTTTATGGATTAAAGGCGTTAGGGCGTTAGGAGCGTGGCTTAAGGTAAGAGGCTGTAGTATGTGCTGTCAGTCCAATAAATATAGCTAGAGAAGAATGTTGTTTTTTATCTGATTTGTACCACCAAAAGAAAGCTCTATCTGTCTCAAAAAACTATACAAAAAAACATTTTGGATACAGTGTTGCATGACCTGAGTGACTGTCAGTCAAATGATCACAGCACTGGGAAATGAAGGAAAGGGGTATACATAGGCTAGTACTCAAGTGGTTAAAATCCAATTCTAACCCCCATAGTCCTCTTTCTCTCTCTGAGACCTCATCATCTAACCCAGAGCACAGAACTGTGAGTCTGTGGGGGGAGGCTTGGAGGAGGTAAGCATTGCAGAGAGATCATTAATTATTAATTGTTGGGCTACTGAAATGAAAAAAAAATTAAAATTAAAATTAGGCTTTACTCACTTGAAGACTGGACTGTTTCACCCCCTTGTAGTCCAGGCCATTTTTCAGTTTTTAGCACTGTCATGCTTTACTCAGTCATGCAACGCTGTACCCAAATGAATTTTATATCATTATTTTCTTCATAAATTTAGGCCAAAATATATTCTGCTAAAACAATTGGTGTAAAAAAAAATCAGTTTATATTATTTAGTCTTTCTAGTGTGAAAGTTATAGAGTCTACAAACTATGGTATATATAACTGAATATGTATCAGTCCTGATGTTCTGACTGCCTGTCACATTTCTTCAGGTCCTAAAATGTCAGTACTAATACCTCTAAAATGACCCCTTTTGTAAAGTAGACAGTTCAAGGTATTAAGTAAGAGGCATGGTAAGTTTTTTTAATTGAAATTTTTTTGTCACAATATTTTGGAAAATTAAGAAAGTAAATAAATTTGTTTTGTTTTCTTCATAAAGTTATCATTTTAACAACCAATGTTCACACACATCATAGGCATGCTTACAATTATGAAAACAAACTAACCCTAAGGCTGAAGTGGGACTTTAGATGAGGCAGTAAACTAAACATACACCTCCATCCCCGGTACATTGAGAAAAGGAAAAAAAAATAGGTGGTGGGACTTTAAATGAAGCAAATCACTAAGTTATATGAGCCAATCAGTATACACATTGTTTATTGATTGCAGAGTTGGTATATACCTATAAAGTAATACATAGTAAATTGATGTAACAATGCATTAATAGGTTTCAATGAGTGGATCTAAGCAATACATGGTAAATTCATTATCGAAAATATGATAATATAATACACTGATAAATATCGATTAGCAAGATCAAAACATTACATATCAATACATAATCAATTCAGTAATATACATTGTCTTAACTTAGGTATATAGACTCCAATAGTAGCAAAAGCAATGTAAGAGTATAAAAAGCAATGGTAGATTGGTTCATTAAAATAGAATATGGTATAATACAAATATTGGGCATAAATACTGTGACAACACATCATAGGGAAGCTCTACGCGTTTCGTGGATATAATACCACTCATCAGGAGCAGATGCAGAATTGAGGGGTATCTATAATGAAATACAATTACCAAATGAGTATAGCAATAAAAATGTAAAAACATAAGGGGGAAAGGGGGAACACAAAGGTCCCGAGCATTCTCACCTATTTGTAGTATAAGGGTATGAGTGTAGATGGTATGTAAGCCCCTGCTCATCTGCCCCATCACTGTACCCAGCGACACAGCAAAAGTTGGGTGTGATTTTCATTGGTTTAGGAATAATTTCAACAAAGTTCCCAGAAGCTCAACAGTAATTCCACAAACTGTCACCTGATTGTGGTTTTCTCAACCACAGTGAAATCCCGTCTTTCTGAGATTGGTAGTGGCAACCAACCGAGTCATCTTCCTCCAGATGGTGGACGGGGCTAGCAGGACTGCACCCAATCTCTTCCCCATCACAAAAGCTGACGATCGCAGATACAGCAAAGTTAGAGAACCAAACAATGTTTCCCATCTTTTACAATGTGTGGGGGCACAGTGCCTCCCCCTCAGTGCAGGTGGGGAATTCTGAAATTGGAATGCATTAGTGTCTCACTGACACTTCCCTGCACTGTTGGGGAGGGAGTCGAGTGTCGGCAAAAGAGGTTTTGAGTGCCGCTGGAGTATGTATGAGTATGATAAATTGTATCAAAAACAGTGTATTTTAATGGTCACCTCTGTACCAGTGGTCAGGGAATATAGCTTAGTGTAGCGTCACCTATAGCATTTCCTATAAACCAAGCCATCCTAGCCTACTGCTATGTGGCTGCACCCCGGAATTACATGTCCAGGAAGTACTGAAGGCTGAAGAAAAGAAGAATAAAAGAGTTTCTTTGGTACCAGGGGTGCAGCTGTCCACATGGAATGGCTGTGACTGGTGTCTCGCAAGAATGTAGTCAGTCGGATGTTCAGATGGGTCAGTTTAGGCAGCAGGCAGAGATACAGTTGTGCTCAGAAGTTTGCATACCCTGGCAGAAATTGTGACATTTTGGCATTAATATTGAAAATATGACTGATCATTTTAAGGATAGCAATCACATGAAGCCATTTATTATCACATAGTTTTTTGGATCCTTTTTTAATCATAATGATAACAGAAATCACCCAAATGGCCCTGATAAAAAGTTTACATACCCTGGAATGTTTGGCCTTGGTACAGATACAGAAGGTGGCACACATAGGTTAAAATGGCAATTAAAGGTTAATTTCCCACATTTGTGGTTTTTTAAATCACAGTTAGTGTCTCTGTATAAATAGTCATCGAGTTTGTTAGCTCTGACATGGATGCACTAAGCAGGCTAGACACTGAGCCATTAGGAGGTAGAAAAAAAACAGTCAAAAGACCTGCGTAACAAGGTAATTAAACTTTACAAAGATGGAAAAGGATATAAAAAGATATCCAAAGCCTTGAATATGCCAGTCAGTACTGTTCAATCACTTAAAAAGAAGTGAAAAATGTAGGGATCTCTTGATACCAAGCCAAGGTCAGGTAGATCAAGAAAGATTTCAGCCACAACTGCCACAGGAAATGTTCAGGATACAAAGAAAAACCTACAGGTAACCTCAGGACAAATAGAGGCTTCTCTGGAAAAAGATGATGTGGTTGTTTTTAACCACTTCAGCCCCAGAAGATTTGGCTCAATGACCAGGCCATTTTTTGCGATTCGGCACTACGTCAATTTAACTGACAATTGCGCGGTCGTGCGACGCTGTACCCAAACAAAATAAACGTCCTTTTTTCCCACAAGTAGAGCTTTCTTTTGGTGGTATTTGGTCACCTCTGCGGTTTTTATTTTTTGCGCTATAAACAAAAGAAGAGCGACAATTTTGAAAAAAAAAACAATATCTTTTACTTTTTGCTATAATAAAGATATTATATATTATATATATATATATATATATATATATATATATATATATATATATATATATATATATATATATATAAATGTTTTCCTCAGTTTAGGCCGATATGTATTCTTCTACATATTTTTGGTAAAAACAATCGCAATAAGTGTATATTGATTGGTTTGCGCAAAAGTTATAGCGCCTACAAAATAGGGGATAGATTTATGGCATTTTTATTACTATTTTTTTTTTTACTAGTAATGGCGGTGATCAGCGATTTTTATCAGGACTGTGATATTGTGGCAGACATATAATAATATAGAGTGTAGTCAAAGTATAGAAAAATGATATTACATGCAACAGAGGCTATTTTGTATCATCTGCACATACTTGATTGTTAGGGACCACACTTTTCAGAGGTACCTTTATGTGGCAATGTGGCATACCGTGTATTTGCAAATGATTGCAACCATTTTACTTTTTTTCATGTCACATATAAATTAGAATTTTGTAAATGTGCATTTTTTTAAAATCTTGCTTATTAATACATCTTAGAATTTCAGGGTGTTATAGCTGTTTGTAATGATATGACAGTGCTAAAGTGGTAGAAGGGAGGAACTATGAAATGTACAGAACATGTCTATCCATATAACGATTCCTTTCTTGGGTGTAGGTATATACATATTTCTTAAGTGTGTCCTAATCATGCTCTTTATGTTCTATACATAAGGATGTGAACTGTTCATTTTTGAACTGCAATATGGCTATTCCTTTAAAGTGAATATTACTGACTTTCTGACCTGTTGATATATTTTTTAACAGAATCAATGTAAGGTTTGATAGAAAACATTTAGAAAAAAAATTAGAAAATGAATTTATTAATTTTTATTAATTAGAGGCCATAACCACTGTTGTCCTTTAACTTGTGTCCCAGTTCCTGTTTAATAAAACTGTTATAAGAGTGACAGAAATTTTGGATGGAAATTTTGGATAAAACAACCTAATGCCACGTACACACGAGCGGACTTTACGGCAGACTTTGCCCGGCGGACTTTTCTACGTACTTTCCGACGGACTTTCTGAATGAACGGACTTGCCTACACACAATCCACCAAAGTCCGTCGAATTCGTACGTGATGACGTACGACCGGACTAAAACAAGGAAGTTCATAGCCAGTAGCCAATAGCTGCCCTAGCGTGGCTTTTTGTCCGTCGAACTAGCATACAGACGGCGGACTTTTCGACCGGACTCGATTTCAACGGATAAATTTTAAACAAGTTTCAAATCTAAGTCCGTCCAACTTTGGAGAAAACAAAGTCCGCTGGAGCCCACACACATCGAATTGTCCGACGAAATCCAGTCCGCCGGGCAAAGTCCGCCGTAAAGTCCGCTCGTGTGTACGCGGCATAAGAGTTTTCCTTCATATTAAAAAAACATACTGAAATTCTTATTCTTTTACCTTTAGCCTAATAAAAAAATAAAACCATTTAAGTAAAGTATTATAAATTTTCTTATGCCTTCATTGAATATGTTTACTGAACTTCAAACAACCTGGAAGACATGATATAATGTTGCAGATTCAAAATCGTACTTTGGACTGCAAATGATTTATAGTGATTGTGAATGGCACATTTCTTTAATATACTGAAGCAAAATTATAATTTTTTTTATCTATAACATCAACTATTGCGAACACTTTATTTTATTTATTTAAAAATTATATAGACTGAACACCCATTTCAGAAATAGAAAAACCCTCTTCTTATCTTCATCTGTATTTAAGGGTTTAAGTAAAACTTTCAGATTCAGTCAGTTTAAAATAGCATATGAGTTCAGCTTCTGCTGAGATTGAAGATTGGTCCAGAAACAGTTGATTTGGTTAATTTACTTTAAAATAATTATTTTAAAGTATGCAATGTTCCAAAAGGTAAAAGAAAAAATTAAGTAAACCACAATTGTGTATGCTGCATAGGTGACAGTCTAAAAAAGTTTTAATAAAAATAAAATAATTATTCTGAAATGATTTGTTTTTATTAATTACAGGATACTCTTTCAAGCATTCATCTTAATGATAATGACTCAGGAAACCCATTCATCTGTTCCGACTGAAGATGATGAGGTATGACTAACTAATTTTGCATGTTATATAAAGTTGTTGTTGGCGTGCATCTGCTAATTTTAGAAACTACTCACCTTGCAGCACAAGTACAGAATATGTTGTAGTATATGTCTGCAGAGTGACTGACAGCTGACGTAATACAGCACAATAATCTTCCTTGATTTCAGTGACCTTCATAAAAATAAATTTACATTTTTTTTTTAAAGGATTTACGGGAACTACCTGAAAGAACTATGAAAGATTTGATAGTAAATCTCACACCTTCCCTCATCCTCTCCACTCACCCCCACCCTACCTCTCTACCAATCTTCTCCCTCTCCCCTCTTTACTCTATTCTCTCTTCTGAATATCCTACCTCCCCTTTCCTGTAGGTAGTTGACATTTTACAACTCATTTCTATAGTTAAACCTATCGCCAGGTCAAGCTTACTGCATTGTTAAACTTTAACCACTTCAGCCACGGAAGATTTTACCCCCTTCCTGACTAGAGCACTTTTTGCGATTCTGCACTGCGTTGTTTTAACTGACAATTGCGCGGTCGTGCGACGTTGTACCCAAACAAAATTGATGTCCTTTTTTTTCCCACAAATAAAGCTCTTTCTTGGTGGTATTTGATCACCTCTGCGGTTTTTATTTTTTGCGTTATAAACAAAAAAACAGCGACAATTTTGGAAATAAAGCAATATTTTTTACTTTTTGCTATAATAAATATCCCCCAAAAATATATAAAAGTTTAGGCCGATATGTATTCTTCTACATATTTTTGGTAAAATAAAATTCACAATAAGCGTATATTGATTGGTTTGCGCAAAATTTATAGCGTCTACAAAATAGGGGATAGTTTTATGGCATTTTTATTATTATTTTTTTTTATTAGTGATCTGCGATTTTTATCGTGACTGCGACATTATGGCGGACACATCAGACACTTTTGACACTATTTTGGGACAATTGTCATTTATACAGCGATCAGTGCTATAAAAATGCATTGGTAACCGTATAAATGACACTGGCAGGAAAGGGGTTAAACACTAGGGGGCGATCAAGGGGTTAAGTGTGTCCTAGGGAGTGATTCTAACTGTGGGGGGTGGGCTACCTAGGACATGACAGCGATCACTGCTCCCAATGACAGGGAGCAATAGATCTCTGTCATGACACAAGGCAGAACGGGGAAATGCCTTGTTTACATAGGCATCTCTGTTCTACCTCTCCACACCGCAATCGCAGGCCGCCAGCGAACATTGAGTTCCTGGGACCCACGGGCATGCTCCCGCGGCACGCGGAGTCCGCAAGCACGCCGCCGGATGCGCACGCGCCCGAAAGGCAGCAAATTTAAAGGGATGTACCTGTACGCCCATTTGCCTGCCTGTGCCATTCTTCCCACGTATATGTGTGTGTGCGGCGGTCGGCAAGCAGTTAAGCGTATGTTTCTTTTATTATACGTTTGCTTTACAGTTAACAAAAGTATTATACACATCAGTTTATTGGTTCACTGGGATTTCATCCCAAGACTGAATAACCTTCTCCTAGCTCAATGACACTGGCTATTCTAATGTTTCTGCCGCAAGTTTAGTCAATACTTGGACATTTGTTTGTCTTCACTTCACCACACACATTTCTATGCTATAAGTTATCCTAACAAAACTTCCGACATCTCAGGTGGGGAGAGTTGTCCTCCCCCCATGACACAGCGTGTCCCCAGGCCAATGACAGTTGAGGTGTCCAAGTGCTGTGTGTCACTAGAAGAGATTGCCAATATTTTTGAATCATGTATGATTTGTGTTATACAAACTTCAGAGTTCATCCAATATTATATAAAGGATGCAGGATCCGGTAAGTGAAATGAGATTTTATAACACAAAAATACATTTTATACAATTATGATATATATTGGTTAAATTACATATTTAATTAATTATTATGGAAAAGGTAATTTTATAATCCGAAATTTGGCTCCATGCGCCCTAGCTTAAAAAAAACGCTGCTAGAGTTTAGCATTTTGCCTGTAGAACCAACTAATGTTATCCTACGTGTCCATGCACATTGGGTAGTCTAGAGGCATTTTTTAAGTTTGGCATTTAGAGGCAGAAAAAAACATTGCGTTTTTGAGAGCGTTTTTCTGGCAGAAAAAACACTAATGCCGCGTACACACGGTTGGAATTTCCAACAACAAATGTTCGCTGGAAGTTTGTTGTCGGAAATTCCGACCATGTGTAGGCTCTATCGGACATTTTCCGTCAGAATTTCTGACAAACAAAATCTGGATCTCAAATTTTTCCGACGACAAAATCCGTTGTCGGAAATTCCGATCGTGTGTACACAATTCCGACGCACAAAATTCCGCGCATGCTCGGAATCAAGCAGAAGAGCCTCACTGGCTATTGAACTTCATTTTTCTAGGCTCGTCGTACGTCAGCGCGTTCTTGACGTTCGGAAATTCCGACAAAATTTGTGTGACTGTGTGTATGTAAGACAAGTTTGAGCCAACATCCGTTGGAAAAAAAAAAACATGGACTTTGTTGTCGGAATGTGCGATCATGTGTACGCGGCATAAATGTTCCTAAATGCTAGTACAAATAACACTCAAATTTTGATTTTTTTTTCTGCCAAAAGCACTGACTTTTTTTAAGCTAGTGTGCATGGAGCCTTATCCTTGCAGTGGAAATTGCCATGCACTGCATGTGTTACATGCATGTTTTGCCTAGACGGATTATAAAAAAATATATACATAAAAATATTTACTTACCGTATTCCTCAATCATGCAAGATGCCTCCCACTTGCATGACAGCTCTTCTGAAGGTGCTTCTATTTCCTGTAAAGTCAGCATCACCGGAAATCTGACATCCTTGTGTAGGTAGCAGGACTCATTGTTATTCATTGACAGTGAGGTCACAGAGGATACAAACACAAAATAGATAGTTATTGAGAACAATAATGCTTTTGTTGTAGGTGGAGTGATTGATAAGGTATTTAGAAATTATGTAAATATTCCCTCTATGTAAATAAATAAATGCTAATTTAACTTTTTTTTGAAAAATGCTATACAGTCAACTTGCCCCAGTAGTGTATAAAGCATTGTCCATCTTACACAAATACAGGTAAAATAAAATAAAATAAAATATCATTAGGATAAAATATCAGTAGGATAATCTCTGCTTCCCAAAAATATGTCTCAAAAACATTTCCCCTCTACCTCATCCGGCAATAGAATGTGGGAAGCCATGACCATTTATGCATGCCTACAGCATAACAGGAACAAGTGCTCTGCTCAGAAGTCGCCATAAGAACCCAAAGGAAAACAGGAAGGAGTACTCTTCTCAAAAAAATGTTCTGCTTTACAAAATACTTGGTGACGTTGCAACAAGGGGAATGATAGCGCACTGCATATGCACCTATTTGTAGAACTCGCTCTTGTTATTGTTCTGTGCATGTGCACCAGTCTGGGATGAGAACTCTTGTTCCTGTTATTCCCTGTATGCGCATTAACAGTCGATTCATCCCAGTTTCTATTAGAGGATGGGGGTGGAGCTGTCTTTATCAAAGTTTTTGGCACAGGCTTGTGGGAAGCAGTGATTGGTCAACTGGTATTTTATCTAAATACGCTATACTGTATTTGTGTAAGCTGGAAAATACTTTTTACAGAACAGGGGCCACTTGACTGCATACCAATTGTTTTTAAAAAGAAAAACTTAGCTAAAAGTGGTGGTTGAGCCCTTTGGGAAGGTAAATTGACCACTTACGGACCGCTGCACGCCGATATACGTCCTAACTTTGAAGAGGAATATCGTTGTTATGGCAGCAGCTAGCTGCCATAACCCCCGTATCCTCTTCTTCGGCCGGCAGTCCGCTTTCCGATAATAGTGGTCTCTGTGGCGGATGCGCTGCAAGATCACTTTTATTGGTGGCGGGAGATGGGCCCCCCTCCCGCCGCGCTCTGGTGCCCTCCGCCACTTACTGGAGCCGTCGGCAGCGGCGGAGGTGATCAGATACTCTCACGTCAGTGGCATGGAGACGAGTGAGGGGAAGTTGGCCCCCACCCATCTCCATACCATTGCAGGGCCAAAGCGACGTCAAAACGTCACTTCCGCCCATAGCTCCTAAAGGGCCATTTTATTTTATTTTTTAATGACATTTTTTATTGCATTTTAGTATAAATATGAGATCTGAGGTCTTTTTGACCCCAGATCTCATATTTAAGAGGTCCTGTCATGCTTTTTTTCTATTACAAGGGATGTTTACATTCCGTGTAATAGGAATAAAAGTGACACATTTTTTTTTAAAAAAAAGAACAGTGTGAAAATAAAAAAATAAAAGGTAAAAAAAAAGAATTTTTTTTTTTTAACACGCCCCATCCCGCTGAGCTCGCGTGCAGAAGCAAACGCATATGTGAGTAGCGCCCGCATATGAAAACGGTGTTCAAACCACACATGTGATCGGTAGAGCGAGAGCAATAATTCTAGCCCTAGAACTCCTCTGTAACTCAAAACATGCAACCTGTCGCCTATGGAGATTTTTAAGGGTAAAAGTTTGTCGCCATTCCACGAGCGGGCGCAATTTTAAAGCGTGACATGTTGGGTATCAATTTACTCGGCGTAACATTATCTTTCACAATATAAAAAAAATTGGGCTAACTTTACTGTTGGCTTATTTTTTAATTCAAAAAAGTGTATTTTTTCCAAAGTGCGCTTGTAAGACCGTTGCGCAAATACAGTGTGACAGAAAGTATTGCAATGACCGCCATTTTATTCTCTAGGGTGTTAGAAAAAATATGTATAATGTTTGGGGGTAGTAAGTAATTTTATAGCAAAAAAAACAGTTTTTAATGCCGCGTACACACGAGCGGACTTTACGGTAGACTTTGCACAGCGGACTTTTCGACGGACTTTACGACGGACTTTACGAACGAACGGACTTGCCTACGCACAATCAACCAAAGTCCGTCGAATTTGTATCTGATGACGTACGACCGGACTAAAATAAGGAAGTTCATAGCCAGTAGCCAATAGCTGCCCTAGCGTGGCATTTTGTCCGTCGAACTAGCATACAGACGAGCGGACTTTTCGACTGGACTCAAGTCCGTTGGATAGATTTGAAACATGTTTCAAATCTAAGTTCGTCCAACTTTTGAGAAAACGAAGTCCGCTGGAGCCCACACACGATCGAATTGTCCGACGATAACCTGTCCGCCGGGCAAAGTCTGCCGTAAAGTCAGCTCGTGTGTACGCGGCATAACTTGTAAACAACAAATCTCAAAAATAGGTTTGGTCCTTAAGTGGTTAAGATATATTAATGTACTTTATCTTTTCAATAGAAAAAAGCTGCAAAGAGAGAGCAAGTGATTAAATATTGGTTGTAGGTATGTCCTCTGACTGAAGACTGATTTTATTAATTATTCGACAATGTTCAAACACACCATGAATTCTTAGAATATTAATAAAAATTATCCAATCATCAGAAAAAGGTAATCTCTATTTTATTATTGTAACGACAATTGATATAATGGGGGATTTTAATTATCCAGACTGGGCGGAAGAAACCGCGCATTCGTCAAAAGCTCGCAATTTCTTAAATGTCTTGCAGGACAATTTCATGGGTCAGCTGTTAAATGCACCAACAAGAAACAAGTCGTTACTAGACCTACTGATTACCATTAATACAGACCTGATCACGGATGTGATGTGGAAATACGGGGCAATTTAGGAAACAGCGATCACAGGTCAATTAGTTTCAGCATAAATCGCATAAATAGGAAACATAAGGGGAATACAAAGACGCTGAATTTCAAAAGAGGCAACTTCCCTAAATTACGATCTTTGCTAGAAGATACTAAATGGGATAATGTCTTAGAAAAAAAGAACACGGAAGAAAAATGGGTATGCTTTAAGAGCATATTAAAGGGTATAAGCCAGTGCATCCCAATGGGAAATGAATTTAAAAGAGCTAAAAAAAAGTCCTGAGTGGCTTAACTCCAATGTAAAATGCATACAAAAGCAAAGGAGAAGGCCTTCAAAAAATACAAGGCTGAGGGATCATCATCAGCATTCCAACTTTACAAAGAATGCAACAAGAAATGTAAGAGTGCAATCAGGGCGGCTAAGATAGAACACAAAAGGCACATAGCGGAGGAGAGTAAAAAAAAAATCCCAAGAAATTCTTTGAGTATATAAATAGTAAGAATAGGAGGACAGACCATATTGGTCCCATAAAAAATGATGAACGCAATCTGGTTACTAAGGATGGAGAGATGGCAAAGGTATTGAATTTATTCTTCTTCTCAGTCTTCACGGGGGAAAAGGGGGACTTCAGTAACCAAAACTGCAATGTTTATCCTCAAGACACGCACCCTCATGGCTAACAGAGGATATAATTAGAATTAGACTTGAAAAAGGTAACATTAATAAGTCACCAGGACCACATGGCTTGAACCCAAGGGCCCTTAAGGAACTCAGTCAAGTAATTGCCAGACCATTGTTCCTAATTTTTACGAACAGTCTACTGACTGGAATGGTACCAGCAGATTGGAGAAAAGCCAATGTAGCTCCAATATTTAAAAAAGGGCCAAGATACATCCGTGGGAATTACAGACCAGTTAGCCTAATGTCAATAGTATGCAAGCTCTTGAAGGGGGATGATAACGGACTATATACAAGATTTTAGTAATGAAAATGTTATCCTTAGCAGTAATCAGCATGGATTCATGAAGAATCGTTCTTGCCAAACCAACCTATTAACCATCTCAATACAGGGCATTTTAACCCCCTTCCTGCCCAATCCATTTTTCAGCTTTTAGCGCTGTCACACTTTGAATGACAATTGCGCGGTCATACAACACTGTACCCAAATTAAATTTTTATTATTTTTTTCCCACAAATAGAGCATTATTTTGGTGGTATTTGATCACATCTGCGGTTTTTATTTTTTGCGCTATAAACAAAAGAAGGGGGCCAAGTTTGAAAAAAACACAATATTTTTTACTTTTTGTTTTTAATAAATATCCATTTTTTTTTTAAACAAATTTTTTCCTCAGTTTAGGCCGATACTTTGCGCAAAAGTTATAGTGTCTACAAAATAGGGGATAGATTTATAGCATTTTTATTTATTTATTTATTTTTTTACTAGTCATGGCGCCGATCTGCGATTTTTATTGTGACTGCGATATTGTGGCGGACACATCAGACACTTTTGACACATTTTTGGGACCATTCACATTTATACAGCGATCCGTGCTATAAAAATGCACTGATTACTGTATAAATGTGACTGGCAGGAAAGGGGTTAACACTAGGGGGTGATCAAGGGGTTAACTGTGTTCCTAGGGAATGTTTCTAACTGAAGGGGGAGGGGACTCACAAGGGGAGGAGATCGATCTGTGTTGCTCTGTACTGAGAACACAGATCGGTCTCCTCTCTGACAGGACGTGGATCTGTGTGTTTACATACACAGATCCACGTCCTGCCATGTTACCGGGCAATCGTGTGGGCCCGGCGGACATCGCGGCTGCCGGGCACGCACATCGGGTGCCCAGTGACACGGCGGGCGTGTGCGATTGCTGGCGGCGGCGCGCACGCGCCCCCTGGTGGGTAGGGAAGGCGAGGGTGTCATATGACGCCCTCCCAGAACGAGAGCCGCGCCGCCTGGCCATCATATGACAGCCGGCAGGCGGCAAGCGGTTAACCTTCTATGACGAGGTGAGCTGCCATCTAGATAAAGGAAGGCCCGTAGACGTGTTGTATCTGGATTTTGCAAAGGCATTTGATGCAGTTCCCCATAAACGTTTACTGTACAAACTAAGGTGTGTCGGCATGGACCATAGGGTGAGTACATGGATTGAAAACTGGCTACAAGGGCGTGTTCAGAGGGTAGTGATAAATGGGGAGTATGAGGAATGGTCAGGTGTGGAAAGCGGGGTCCCCCAGGGTTCTGTCCTGAGACCAATCCTATTTAATTTATTCATAAACGACCTGGAGGATGGTATAAACAGCTCAATCTCTGTATTTGCGGATGATACTAAGCTAAGCAGGGCAATAATTTCTCCGCAGGATGTGGAAACCTTGCAAGAAGATCTGAACAAATTAATGGGGTGGGCAACTACATGGCAAATGAGGTTTAAAGTAGAAAAATGTAAAATAATGCATTTGGGTGGCAAACATATGAATGCAATCTATACACTGGGGGGAGAACCTCTGGGGGAATCTAGGATGGAAAAGGACCTGGGGGTCCTAGTAGATGACAGGCTCAGCAATGGTATGCAATCCCTAGCTGCTGCAAGCAAAGCAAACAGAATATGGGCATGCATTAAAAAGGGGATTAACTCCAGAGATAAAACGATAATTCTCCCACTCTACAGACTCTGGTCCGGTCTCACCTGGAGTATGCTGCGTAAAAGTTCTTTACTGTAAGAGCGGTAAGGATGTGAAATTATTTTCCATGGGCAGTGGTTTTAGTGAGGAGCATCTATTATTTAAAAAACTATTAGATAAGCACCTGAACGACCACAACATACAGGGATATACAATGTAATACCGACATAAAAGCACACACACAGGTTGGACTTGATGGACTTGTGTCTTTTTTTCAACCTTACCTACTATGTAACTATGTAACTATAGAAAAATAAAATTCAAATTACACACAATTTATAATGTACTATTTTCAAACTTATTAACTACATCTGTTTATTTCCCCTGTATGCTCTACGAAAAGATGTGTTATGTCAATGTAAGACAAAAAACCTTATTTTATATACTTTTTTCTAATATTTACCCAAAAAAATGTAATATTTAATTTAAAATATTTAGATTAACAGAAAAGGAATTTGTATAATAATTGATTACTACATTGACAAATTTTATCGTGTTTTAGATTTTGAGAGCGTTTCCTTTATTACGTAGATGTTTAAGAAGAGATGCCTATAAATTCAACACAAGAATGGCGTATGGATTCCTGAAAGGGAACAAGAGGATATCTATGTCTTTATGTGCTGTCTGGGCAATAAGGAATAACTACCCTTTTGGTAACTACACTGGATTTAAATGGCCGTTAAGAGTACAATGACAATGATATAGCTCTTGAATGTTGATTTAAAAAGATTTGCTTTCTTCAATCTATATTCATGTTATTTGAATATCAAATACTGTTATTGATTTTGAAAATAAAACAGCATTCCTGTCATATAAAAATCACATATAAAGAAAAAAAGAAAAAAAGGGGCCAGAACTCAATGAACCACTTGGTCTTTTTCTGCTGTCACTCTTCTACAGGCATACCCCACTTTTAAGTACGCAATAGTGTTTATTTACTAAAGCTGGAAAGTGCAAAACCAGGCTCACTTCTGCAAAAACCAGCCTCACTTCTGCATAGAAATCAATGAGCTTCTAACCCCAGCTTGTTTAATTAAGCTTTGGTAATAAAACCTGGAAGCTCATTGGTTTCTATGCAGAAGTGAGTCTGATTTTGCACTTTCCAGCTTTAGTATATAAACCCCATTGTGTACTTAAAAGTGGGGTATGCCTGTATGTCACTATTCTAACCTAACCATTCCCAGCATTTGTTTTCAGCATATTCTTATGACCTGTACACACAGTCAGACATTGATCGGACATTCCGACAACAAAATCAAAGGATTTTTTCCAACGGATGTTGGCTCAAACTTGTCTTGCATACACACGGTCACACAAAGTTGTCGGAAAATCTGATCGTTCTGAATGCGGTGACGTCCAACACGTATGCCAGGACTATAAACGGGGCAGTAGCCAATAGCTTTCGTCTCTTAATTTATTCCGAGCATGCGTGGCGCTTTGTGCGTCGGATTTGTGTACACACGATCGGAATTTCCGACGACGGATTTTGTTGTCGGAAAATTTTATAGTCTGCTCTCAAACTTTGTGTGTCGGAAATTCTAATGGAAAATGTGTGATGGAGCCTACACATGGCCGACCGTGTGTACAGGGCATAAGACTGTGCTTGATATAAGGTGAAGGTAGGGGAAGGTGAGCATGGAACAGCAACATCCCCTTTCTCATGCTTTGCTCTGTACTGCTTGGTTCCTAAATTTGCCTGTATCATGACAGTGTTGAAAAAGACAACATTAGGGTCATACAGTATGTCTTTCAGCTCACATTCCCTTTACTTCCTTCTTCTGACATTCAGCATGCTGTGCTGTTGATGCTGCAATATAGATGGGGGCTCTGAGCAGGGAGCAACAACAAAGCTGTACTAATTCAACATTTTTGCCTGCAATTAACATGTACTTAAAAATTTCAAAGCAGATTGAAAAGGGCAAACTATTGTTTCTGGGTCATCACTTCCACATTCTGCAAATTACTCAGAATTACAGTATTTTCTTTTAATATTTACCTTATGGTTAATATATGTGTAAGTTATACACCATTGTGCTAATCTATTGCACAATGTGTTGAAGATCGAGAGATTGAGAGATTGAGCTGAGCACAAAGCTTTTTTTTTTTTTTTTTTTTTACAGATTTATTCCATTACATTTCTAATGTTTTTATATGCTGTTCTTTAATGTGAAGACAATCCACAATAAAATATAAGATAATAATGAGATGTTATTATAATCTGTTTTCATCTGTAGTCATGGGCGTCCACAGAACTTTTTTCAGGGGGGGGGGGGGCATAATTTTATGGACACTCATGCTCTCAATGTTCACTATTTGCCACATATGTGGAAACAGAACCGGTGAGAGATGGAGGTAGGAGTGGAACTAAGGAAGCAGTAAGAAGTTCAGTAATGGAGGCAGCTACAAGAAAGTGTAGAAAACAGGAGTATAGAGAGAGAGGGTAGTACAGATAGAAGAGGCAGGGTAAGAAAGTGAAAGACAGAGGCAGAAGTAGTGAGAAGGGATGGGAGCAGGAGTAGAGAGAAAGAGGGAAGGCATAAAAGATTGAGAGGAAGGCAGTAGTACTGAGAGAGAGGGAGGTAGAGGAAAGCATATTACTTATCACTCCATGCCATGCCTGCAGAAGTGACACCTCCCCCCCCATACACCTGCATGCTCCCCATCAATCATCCTTCCTCTCACCACCTACAGAGTCCTGGCTGCTACTAACTGCTGTTACCTGTGGTTCTTTGCTGTTCTTGTTGCCTAGGCACAGGTAGCATTAGCATATCACTGAGCGGCTCGCAGTTGAGTGGGCCGTGGCAGTGTCGGCCCGGATCTACATAGTTGCAGACTGCCAGCATATCACTCGGCAGCTCGCACTTGTGTGGGCGGATCCATCTACACAACACGCCTACTCTACACAGGCAGATAATCACTGAAGAGGAGGGTGGAAAGGCTGAGCTGCAGAGCGGAGGACACTGAACAGTGTCAGTGTCAGGACAGAGCAGAGAGCTCAGAGCAGCCAGCAGAGAAACAGACGCAGGAAAAAAAAGTCTGCGGCAGCCGCGGTGGACATTTCAACACAACACACAGTCTGCAAGCCAACACCTGATGATTCCGGGGGGGGGGGGGGGGCAATTGCCCCGCCTTGCCCTTGCCCTATTTGCGGACGGTCATGTCTGTAGTGCTACCCCCAAAGCAGCCGCTTAAGTATATTTGGTTTCGTATTCTGCCTCTCAACCCCAAGAACAGTCTCAGCCCCTCTGGCACACCTGGCAATAGTGTAGGTACAAGGACCAATGAAAAACACACACGTTATGATAAAACACAGAATTGTCTTTACTATAAGGAAAAGTAACGGACAGTAACAATATATTTTCTAGTGAATTAATTGAAGAGCAATAATTGAGAATCCAGAGCAATATAACTCATTATTATTGTAAGGCTGCTTTCAGGGAATTCCACAACTGTGAATAACCCCCAAGAGCAGAGGCGAACACTCTAATAGCAATAAATCGCAATATGATAACCTATACCGGATTGGTTACCTCCACTCAAATTGTCTCTATGAGTCAATGACCTTCTCTTGTGTCAGATCTCTCTCTTCTGTCCCTTGACACCACAGGCCCAACTATAAACACTGTACCCAACTCAGTGATCAGTGGCGTAACTCCCAAGTCAGACTACCCCACACATACACTACATAAACAGAGCCCTGAGTATGTGTGTGTGTGCCCATATGGCACCAGTAACTTCAGTCCCTTGGAAGAAGAATGAGGCCTTGGATCTTCGGCTAGCTTCTTTAGTTGGTGCACTTAAAACTCCTGCTTGACAAAGTGTAACTGTGGTATGCTTGTAGGTAGCCTCCTCACATACAGTTAACTGTGACATGGCAGTCTTGCTGGCTGAGAGAAGAGATCGGGACTGTAAATCCTCTTTAACAGACCGCAGTCCCTGCAAGTGCAGACATCCTGGACTAAGCCATTTTTCTGTGTGTTCTGCTTTTGTTGAGTTTAGTGGTTTTCTCTCTCTGTGACATAGAAACCCACTCCTTCTACCAGCACGGCTGACAACAGATTATTCTTTCAGTTAGTACTTCAAGAATATGTCTGATCATATCGGGCATATTTGCTTAGCTATTTTGGGATTCGGTAATAGCTTGCTGATTCACAAACTCAAATATTCTTGCTTGGGTTTGTAAGACTGTATAACATTCTTGGGAATGTATACAGAGTTCCAAAAAAAAAAGACCTAACTGTTGGAATGTAGCATTAGTTCCCTTGTCTAGGATGATGAAGGAGCAGTGTTTGCGGCATGACAGACAAATGGAAACACATTTTGGGGGGGCCGTGCTGTGAATGTGCCCTAGGGATGGTGCACAGAGAGTGTTTGTATACTGATCTGCACATTTATGATTGGCTAAGCACCCGATTGGCAGGCTGCACGATAAAGAAACACCTCGGGGTAAGGCTGCTGATCCCTTTTCAATGAAATTCAACATCCTCTCAGGACCTTGCTTTTCTCTTTACGAAGAGAGCTAGCAGGCAGAAATGCCAAGGAAATCACTGAACAGGATTTGAATGGGAAATGTTATTGACCTCTAAGGGGTGAAGAAACTGAAACTGAAAATAAGTCCTCTTCTTGTCTTTGCCTTGATGCAGCAGCAGACACGGGGCTTGGGCTCTTTTTTTCAGTAACAACAAAGCTTACCAATACTACAATTAGAATAGCAAAGAAGTAGTTTCAGCCACGGAAGATTTTACCCCCTTCCTGACCAGAGCACTTTTTGCGATTTGGCACTGCGCCGCTTTAACTGACAATTGCGAGGTTGTGCGACGTTGCACCCAAACAAAATTGACGTCCTTTTTTTTCCCCACAAATAGAGCTTTCTTTTGGTGGTATTTGATAACCTCTGCGGTTTTTTATTTTTTGCGCTATAAACAAAAAAAAGAGCGACAATTTTGAAAAAAACGCAATATTTTTTACTGTTTGCTATAATAAATATCCCCCAAAAATAAATAAAAAAACATTTTTTCCCTTGGTTAAGGCCGATATGAATTCTACTACATATTTTTGGTAAAAAAAAATCGCAATAAGTGTAAATTGATTGGTTTGCGCAAAAGTTATAGTGTCTACAAAATAGGGGATAGTTTTATGGAATTTTTAGTATTCATTTTTTTTTTACTAGTAATGACGGCGATCTGCGATTTTTATCGGGACTGCGACATTATGGCGGACACGTCGGACATTTTTGACACATTTTTGGGACCATTTGCATTTTTACAGCGATCAGTGCAATAAAAATGCATTGATTACTGTAAAAATGTCACTGGCAGTGAAGGGGTTAACCACTAGAGGGCGATCAAGAGGTTAATGTGTTCCCTATTGTGTGTTCTAACTGAAGGGGGAGTGGACTGTGCAGGGGAAATGACAGATCGCTGTTCATACTCTGTATGAACAGACGATCTGTCTGTTCTCCCCTCAGAGAACCGGAAACTATGTGTTTACACACACAGATCCCGGTTCTCGGTGTGCCCCGAGCAATCACGGGAGCCGGCGGTGATTGCGACCGCCGGGCACTCGCATCGTCTCTGTGATTTTTTACAACTGTCTGTAAATATCAGGGGCTGATCATATGTCCTGCTATGTTGACTTTCGTAAGTGTAAACCAGTCAAATTACTTGTTATGGGTATTGCCAATGTTTCCATATTGTGTTTATACTGTATAAATATTGATTTTCATTGTTTTTAATGTCATTTTTCAGGTTGTCAGTAAAAAATGTTCCGCTAGTAAATTTGCCATGTTTTATTAGTAAAGAATGCTACGAGAGGTTGGCAACACTGGTTGAGGTGGACAGAGGAATCCTCCTCAGTGAGACATTGGGGTTGATTTATCAAAGGCAAATTGACTGTGCACTTTACAAAGTGCAGTTGCCCTCTGCATGTGCAGTTGCTCCAGAGCTTAGTAAATGAGGTAAAGCGTCACTTTGCAAAGCGTACCCAATCACGTGCAAAGATAATAAAAAATTAATGCAATTTTGCTTGCACATGATTGGATGATGGAAGTCAGCAGGGCGTCTGCTCATTTACTAAGCTCTGGAGCAAATACTCCTGCAGAATGCAACTGCACTTTGTAAAGTGCACAGTCAATTTGCCTTTAGGAAATCAACCCCACTGTATTCTGAGTGGGGACGCTCTGATATTAGAATACACTGATTAGTGTCTACAAACCATTGGCCAACAATCCTGTTCTATAGAACTCAATCTTACCGGCCAAATTTCGCTCTATTTATGGCCAGCTTAAGACAGAGAAAGCTATATGTAAGAAGTAAATCTTTCATAAATAAGCCTGTACATACACACTAATCTAAATATCCAGATTCTTGCAAAAGCCCAGATGTGGCTGGTTTGGTTGTGTTACCATCACATTGAAAACTTTCCTGGAAAATGACAGCTGGAATTCTGAATCTGATGAGATCCAGTATGGGAAAAAAAAGAAAAGTGTGTATTTGAAAACAACCCAATTTCAGCAGTCAATTTTCTAATCTGCATTGGAAAAATGAAATGAACAAGAATTAAAGTTTTTTGTTGTTGACAATTCTATTTAAAAAGATCACTAGATTAATCCATTGCATACCGTATTATAATTTGTTAAAGCAAAGCGGGTGTGAATATATATTTTTTGTTATCTTTTAGACTAATAAAAAAATACATAATTACATTTTTATTTCTTATCAATGAGCTAAATAGAACATATTGTATGTGTATGTATTTTACCACTTGCAGCCAGCAGGTGGCAAGCTCTAAGCACCAGAATTCTGGAGGCTCAGATAACAGCTGCTCCTGTGAAAAAGCTCAGAGAGATCAGATTGCACATACAGCTGAATGACAATGGATGTTTCAAGCATGCAGGCAGTACAGGGCTCTAATTACAAATATGCATAAGTATCATGGTTGCACTCTCTTTTAAATGTTTATGTGTTAAATACTAAAATGTTATCTCAATATTATTAGCAACTTTTTATATAAACAAGCCAAAAAAATGTGATTAGGGATTGTGTCCACTGAGTAATAAATATGGACAGAGTCACTCCATATAATCTTAACTAAAAAAAGCCAACTATTGTTCTCCCGAATATAAAGCAACATTCAGACAGGTGTTGACACCTATATAAAAAAGGTGTTGCACTAAGATCAAATACATATATATAAGAAAGTGTTGATTTAAAGCAGGGGTCTCCAAACTTTTTACTTCAAGGGCCACATTGTATATTTAACACATATTCGCGGGCCGGAAAAAAAAAATTATAAATAAATCCAGAATAGAATAGAATTTGACAGACTGCTGACAGAAGGGCTGGATGGTACGCCTGTATCCTTTGCTGGCACCTAAACACTGGAGCATCATGCAGCGGGAATAAACTTCCAGTGTGCATGAGGCTTTACATCTGTGTCCCCATCAGTTTCCCCATTCATCTGTGTCCCCATCAGTCTCCCCATTCATCTGTGTCCCCATCAGTCTGCCCATTCATCTGAGTTCCCATCAGTCTCCCCATTCACCTGTGTCCCCATTAGATTCTTCCTATGCATCTGTGTCCCCATACATTTGTATCCCCATCGCTCATCAGACTATCCCCCCAAATTGGTGTCCCCATTAGACCCCCCACATTTTTGTGTCTCCATTACTCATTAGAGTCTCCCTGCACAATTGTGTCTCCCACAGAACCCCCGCCTGCATAGTTGTGTCCCCATCACAGCCATCACCTCCCTCTCCACATATTTGTGTCCCAATCAGAGCAAACATCACCCCCCCCCCCCCCGCATTTTTGTGTCCCCACATACAAACACACGGTTGTGTCCCCATCAGAGCCATCATCCCTCCCCCCACATTTTTGTATCCACTTTACAGCCTCAGCCCCCCCCCCCACATGTTTGTTTCCCCATCAAAAACATCAGCCCCTCCCCCCACACATTTGTGTCCCCATCGGAACCATCAGCCCCTCCCCCCACTGCATATTTGTGCCCCATCACAGGCATCAGCCACCCCACCTGCATTTTTGTGTTCCCATCAGAGCCATCAGCCCCCCCCCATATTTGTGTCCCCATCAGAGCCATTATTTCCACCCCTACATGTTTGTATCCCCATCAGAGCCATCACCCCCCCCCCACACGTTTGTGTCCCCATCAGAGCCATCAGCCCCCCCCCCCCCACATGTTTGTGTCCCCATCAGAGCCATCGGTCCCTCCACATGTTTGTGTCCACATCAGAGCCATCAGCCCCCCCCTCCCACGTGTTTGTGTCCCCATCAGGCCCCCCCCCACATGTTTGTGTCCCCATCAGAGCCATTAAACCCACCCCCCACACATTTGTAACCATCTCATAGTTCCCCCTTGCATGTGTACTTTACCACTGTACAATGCATCTCAGACATTGATTACACTGGCTGTGCAGACCTGCTGCACCTTCCAACTCCAGCCCCTTTGGTATTACACAAGTTTATGTGAAATGACATCGCTGAAGGAAGGATACTGGCTAACAGCGAGGCAGGAGCCGGGAGATGGCAACAGGTCTGCACTAAAGCACCTCATTGGTTCCTAGGATGTGGGCGGTCCTAGCAGACAACACAGTGAGATGCCGGGAGGGATTGCGGGACCTGCGATGCATATTGCTGGGGGTGAATATGCAGCTCAGGTTCCACAACTGACAGAGATAGTCCCTGCAGTGAGTCTGAGGACTCCAGCTGCGGACCGGAAGAAATGGCATGGCGGGCCAGATGTGACCCGCTAGCCATTGTTTTAGAGACCCCTAATTTAAAGATACATAAAAAAACAGTGAACTGTGATAAAATCAATCTAATAACTAATTAAAAAAAAGAAATGTTAAATAGTCCATGAAAAGTCCCAATAATCAAATTCAGTGAATCCGTGTTAAAGTGCTCCTTTAGATAAATTCAACACCAAACCAGTGCCACCAACAGCCACCATCACCAGGTGTGTGATAAAGTGTCTGTTTACCAGATAGACATGACCTCCTTTGTCAAGAGTAGTCATGTACTGCATAAATGATCACTCCTAGGCTGTCACTCCATATCTCCAATGCTCCCTGATCATTCGGAGTCCGCCAAGTCTGCCGTTGACACCTGTTCTGCATGCAGGCTGCATTTGTTATTGCACCTATTTTCTTAAGGGCTGTGTGCAAGCAGCCTATAGAGGTAAATGCAGACGCAGCAACTGCACAGACACAGCCTGACACAGCCGCATGTCCAAAGGTGATCTGAACACATACAGTCCATGTTCAGATCCATGCACCTGCTCTTGCACGCATGTCAACCTTCGACATGAGGCTGTGTCTGGCTGTGTCTGTCCAGCCACTGTATCTGCATCTACTGCTATAAGCAAAAAATAAACCACATAAAAAAATCTGCGCTTAAGTGAAATTAATAGGTGACCAATAAAATTACCAGCAGCTGGCACTATACCTCTATACCAGATATTAGAAAATATACATATATATATACACAGTACAACCAGTGCAGCACTCACATTAGAAAATATATGTAAAAAAACACAGAGATAATAGTTCTAGATATCATCATAATAATAACAGTGCTTAGAAATAGTATGAAAGAATTGCTCAAACTAGAATTAAATGTGAAAGAGTCCATAGAGTATATTCAAAATGTGATCAAAGTTCAAAAGTAGAACAAACATTCCAGGTGCCATGATGAAAAGTCCCAAATGCCGTGATGAAGTTTTGAAACTCCAAGGATAGCCAGGGTGTCACCTCTCACTCTCATACAAGGCTTACCAGAGCAATATGGGGGTCACAATTGCTCTGGTAAGCGTTGCATGAGAGTGAGAGGTGTTACCCTGGCTATCTTTGGAGTTTTCAAACTGTCATTATGGCATATGGGACTTTTCTTCTGCTTCTGAACTGTGATCCCATTTTGAATATACTTTATGGACTCTTTTAAATATAATTCCGATTTGAGTATTATACTATTTTTAAGCACTGGTGTGACACTATTATCTATGTGTTCGTTTACACATATTTTCTTTTAAAAAGGATTTTATTAATATTTAATCCAACAAATAGGATCAACAGTAAATGGATACATGGCATAATGAACAAGAACAAAGCAAAAGGTAAATAAATAAATAAATAAATAAATAAATAAATATATATATATATATATATATATATATATATATATATATATATATATATATATATATATATATATATATATATATATATATATATATATATATATATGAGAAAATTATGCAAGTTCCATGCATGGCATCCCGTATCAGCAAAAGTCCAAATGTCACTATCTGAGGCATCCTGGTGATCCAGATTACGCTGCATGGCACATGAAAATGAAAATGTCCAATCATAGAGCTTAACATATCTAGACAGAAGACTTTTTGTTGTCGATAAATACACAGTAGATGGAAATACAATACAACAACAGAGAGATATTATCACTGTAACCATTGTAACCAGGACAATGCCTGGCGGCCTGATAGGCATATGAGATAAATGCATAGAGTAAAGCAGATGGAAAAAAATAAATAAAGGAATACATAAAGAAAAGAAGAGGAAGCTGGAAATGAGAAAGAGGAGAAAAGGAGGAAAGAAGTCCAGGGAGTGTGCTTTAGATTGCTAAATCAATATTGGATGTATGCAACCACGGTTGCCATACCCGAATAGATTTGCAATGCGTGTCCAAAAGGATAGCTGTCAATTTCTCATTCACCATGATATCGTTCATATGATTTTTCACTGCCTCAAAGCTAAGTACAGGAGTATTCCACGCCCTCACAAAAGTTAGCTTACATAGTTACATAGTTAGTCTGGTTGAAAAAAGACCATCTAGTCCATCTAGTTCAACCTTAAAAAAAAAAAATTAAATAACAAATATCATACAATCCCATATACCCAATCCTATACCCACAGTTGATCCAGAGGAAGGGGAAAAAACCCCCAGAAAAGTAGGATCCAATTTGCTACAGCAGGGGAAAAAATTCCTTCCTGATCCCAGAGATCAGACCAGTCAACTTTACCTATAAATGTTAGTACCCAGTTATATTATGTACATTTGGGAAAGAATCCAGGCCTTTCTTAAAGCAATCTACTGAGCTGGACAGAACCACCTCTGGAAGGATTCTATTCCACATTTTCACAGCTCTTACTGTGAAGAAACCTTTCCGTATTTGAAGATGAAATCTCTTTTCCTCTAGACATAAAGAGTGCCTCCCTGTCCTCAGTGTTGACCGTAAAGTGAATAACTCAACACCAAGTTCACTATATGGACCCCTTATATATTTATACATGGCAATCATATCCCCCCTTAATCTCCTCTCCTCAAGAGTGAATAAATTCAGTTCCTCTAATCTTTCCTCATAGCTGAGCTCCTCCATGCCTCTTACCAGTTTGGTTGCCTTTCTCTGCACTTTCTCCAGTTCCCCGATATCCTTTTTGAGAGCAGGTGCCCAAAACTGAACTGCATATTCCAGATGAGGTCTTACTAATGATTTGTACAGGGGTAAAATCATATCTCTCTCTCTGGAGTCCATACCTCTCTTAATACAAGAAAGCACTTTGCTCGCTTTGGAAACCACAGCTTGGAATTACATGCTATTATTGAGCTTATGATCTACCAAAACCCCCAGATCCTTCCCCACCATTGATTCCCCCCAGTTGTACTCCCCCTAGTATGTATGATACATGCATATTCTTAGCCCCAAATGCATACCTTTACATTTATTAACATTAAACCTTATCTGCCACATAGTCGCCCAATTAGACAGTGCATTGAGGTCGGCTTGTAAATTGAGACCTCCTGTAAGGACGTTATTCCACTGCATAGCTTAGTGTCATCTGCAAAGACAGAAATGTTACATTTAATCCTAGACCCAATGTCATTTATAAAGCTATTAAAAAGTAAGGGTCCCAGCACTGAACCTTGGTGTACACCACTGATAACCTTAGACCATTCAGAGTAAGAATCATTAATCACTACTCTCTGAATTCTGTCTTTTAGCCAGTTTTCTATCCATTTACAAACTGATATTTGCAAGCCTGTACACTTTACCTTACACATGAGCCGTGTATGGGGAACTGTGTCAAACGCTTTTTCAAAATCCAAGTATAACACGTCCACGGCCACCCCTCTGTCCAAGGTTTTACTTACCTCCTCATAAAAAGAAATCAGGCTTGTTTGACAACTTCTGTCTTTCATGAATCCATGCTGTCTGTTGCTTACATTTTTTTTTCCAGCAAGAACTCATCTATGTGGTCTTTTATTAAACTCTCCAGTATCTTCCCGAGTATAGAAGTTAAACTAACAGGTCTATAGTCAATAGGTAAAGACTTTGTTCCCTTTTTAAATATAGACACCACATTGGCCCTACGCCAATCCAGTGGTACTATTCCTGTCATTAATGAGTCCCTAAAAATTAGATACAATGGCTTTGAAATTACAGAGCTCAATTCTTTTAGGATGCATGGGTGGATACCATCTGGTCCAGGCGCTTTATCCACCTTTTTTCTGTCTAAATATTTCTGGACCATATCCCTTTTGAGCCATTGTGAATCATTTGGGGCTGTGTCACTACCAACCCCATTATGGACATGAGCTCCCCCATGCTACTTTGTATACACAGAGCTGAAGAAAGTATTAAATACATTTGCCTTCTCTTTATCCCCAGTCATCCACTAATATAGATTATTTTGTAAATTGCCTACATGCTCAGACCTGACCCTTTTACTATTAATATATTTGAAGAATTTTTTGGGGTTTGTCCTACTATCTTTTGCAATCTGTCGTTTGTTTTGAGTTTTTGCGTCCTTGATTTCCTTTTTACATATTCTGTTATATTCTTTGTAACATTTAAACAAGACTAGTGTTCCTTCATTTTTATATTTTTTAAAAGCTGCTTAGTTGCAGTAAAAGATGCAGAGCTAGCTGACACTCCGGACGAAGCAATTTAGGAAACAGTTTATCAAGAAGAGCTTCGTAGGGATCTCTTTTGAAGTTGATATAAAATAAATTGCGGAGAAGAGTGTAGACTCTGACCCATAACCTGCATACCTTTGGACAAGACCACCAACCGTGTGCCATAGTGCCTTCCTGTGAACATCCCTGGAAGCAAAGAGGAGATTAGGTTGGGAAAAAATGAGCTAGCCTTGCTATCGTATAGTACCACCTATACAATATTTTATAGGCATTCTCTAATATAAGAACATTTTTTGAACAGTTAGAAAGTGCTAAAGTCATGATCTGCCAATCCTCCGGGTCCAACTCTCCAATTCTGTTTCCCATTGAAGATGATACGGTCTCAACTAAGGTTTTTTTGGAAGGGATTATTGATGAATATATCAACCATATTAAGCCTGGGGAGTGGGGTCGGGCTCTATAGAGGCCCTCAAAGGGGGTCAATGTGGTAGGTCGGGATTTTATGAGCTGCTGGAGAAAGTGCCTAAGTTGTAGGTAGCTATAGTATTCTCGTAGGGGAATATCATGAGAAGAATGTAGGGCATTAAATGTTATTACCTTAGTAGGAGTAAACAGAGAGTGAATATCAACAAATCCACAGAAAATTTAAGGGAGTGAGCTAGGCATGCTCCTAATGTGGTCAGGTGATGGATAGGGGGAACCAGGGCAGAGAAGGGATAGGTATAAGATAGGAATCCACAAGATCAATAGTGGCCTATAGTGGTAATTAATACATTTCGTATAGGTGGAATAGTGGGGCTATGCTCGCTGCTGTATAATAAGCTTGTAAGTTAGGGACTGAAAGACCACCATTAATCTTACGGGCATACAAAACCTGTTTACTGTTTTGAGGTAAAGTGGATCCCCAGATAAACTTAAGAAACTTATGTTGATGTATGCGTAAAATATGTGAGGGGACATGGACAGGTAAAACTAAAAAAAAAAAGCAATTTTGGGATGTTAGACATGCGGACTGCAGCTATCCTACCAAACCAGGACAAAGGAAAATGGTTCTAGGAGGACAGCATGTCAGTAAATTTTCTGAACAAAGGTGGAAAGTTGGCCTGATACAATCCTTCATACCTTGGGGTAAGACGGATTCCCAAAAAGGACAAAGAAGAAAGCCAATGAAATAAGAAAGCAAAGCTGTCAGTTCAGAAGGAGAAAGGTTGACTTACACTGATTTTTTTTTATATATATATATATATATATATTTATGGTCGGAGCCCTATGTCCGATATGGACATAGAAAACACTTATAGTAAAGATAAGACTTACCATCGGAAATAGACCTAAAAGTGTGGACTTACCATATGAAATGGACCTGAAAGTGTGCCTTGGTCTCATGGCCGGTATGCCAAAATAAGGGGGCATACCCTGGTTTAAGAAATGATTATTCTGTAATAGAAATGAATGAAATGAATAGTTGAGAAATGCTGTGAAATGGGGATGGGAGGGTGGGTATCGCGCACAGGAAACCGACAAGCACCACAGGTGAGCGGGCTGCTTAAATACCCCCCGGGCTCCTCCCATAAATTCAGGCCACCATGTTGGCCTTCCTACTTATGGTCGGAGCCCTATGTCCGATATGGACATAGAAAACACTTATAGTAAAGATAAGACTTACCATCGGAAATAGACCTAAAAGTGTGGACTTACCATATGAAATGGACCTGAAAGTGTGCCTTGGTCTCATGGCCGGTATGCCAAAATAAGGGGGCAAAAACATTCAGGTAGGGTTATAATTTTATTGGTTTTCAGTTATTTATTGAGCCAATTTGGAGAATGCCTGTGCCATCTCAGTTTGTGGATTGGGGATGTACCGGGCGAAGCAGGCTGATTTCCACCTGCCTAGTCTTTTGATGATGTGATCTGGCACCCCGTGGCGGGACACCGCGGAGGCTGCTCCGATGCGGAAAGAGTGTCCGGAATACTGACTAGGGTTAAGGTGAAGATTGCGGAGAAGTATCCTTATGTGGCTCACAAACTGAGAGGCGTTTAAGGGTTTGACTGGAAATGGTAGAAGGGGACTGCTGTCTGGTTGCTCAGGCAGGAGAGATAGGAGTCGGTTGAGTACGGCGACTGGGCACCAGCTGTTGTTGGTTCTGTAGAGGTGGATGTTCACTCCCGAGCCCGTTTGCTGGGTTTTAGAGACCTGGAGGTGCAGGATAAAGTGGTCTTGGTGTCGAAGCAAGTGTCGTCTGCATAGTACTTGGTCTGTGGGTTTGTTAGAGGTGAATTCGCCAGGCCGCAAGAACCCATAGTAAGCTAAATATATGGCTGCTTGTAAGACCGTGCTGGGGAGCAGACCGAATGGCGAAGTAGCCAGAATATTTGACATGTCCCTAAAGATGGGCCCCGTAATGGGCAAGCGCTTAGTGCTGATGACTGGTTGTTGTCTCTGTATTCCCCTTAGGATGGCTCGTATAGCGTGAGATGAGAACAGTGACGATTTCGTCGGGTCTTCAAGCGCCATGAAATGTTGAATGCCGGCTAGGTATAACCGGATGGTGTTGTAGGATAAGGCTAGCTGCGTGTGGCAGTGTGCCGTGAAGGCCAGTACCTGTTTGATATCTGTTGGTTCTTTGCGGCTGGGCGTGAGGAATTTATTAAAAGCTTTCCAAGCTGTCTGGTAGGCTTTGAGTGTGTTGCGGGAGAGGGAATTATTTATGAGTTGCGTAGCTCCGTGTAGATGTTGCATTAGTCCAGGGTCAGTTGTGACCAGACGGGGATAGGGGCCGACATTGGATCGGCATCGGGAACCTGTTTGAAAAAGGAGGGATAATTGAAACGTGATAGTGCGTCAGCTGCTGAGTTGTATCTGCCGGGAATGAATTCACAGTGTATGTTGAACTGATGTTGTAAAGACAGTTGTACCAACCTGCGCAGGAAGGACATGACTGCTAGGGACTTGGACCTGCCTCTGTTGATGATGTCTGCCGTGGCCTGGTTATCGGTGGTGAAGACTACGGTTTGTCCTGTCCAGTGGTGGCCCCAGAGTTGTGCGGCTGCCACTATGGGATAAAGCTCAAAGAGGGCAGATGTTTGGGAAAAGCCGGGTATCAACAGTATCTGTTGAGGCCAGGGTCCTGAAAACCAATGATGGCCAAAAATTGCCGCGAAACCTGTGGAGGCTGCAGCGTCAGTCACTACCTGGGGTGAATGGATCGAAACCATAGGTATAAATAGAGATATGCCATTCCAGGCGGACAAAAATTCTTCCCACATTGATAGGTCCGCTATAGCTGCGGAGTCTAATTTCAAAATCTGATCAGGGTCTTGAGTTTCTGACAGAAATCTCAGCAGGCGTGACACAAATGTGCGGCCTTGTGGGATAATTCGCATAGCGAAGTTGAGCATACCCAGGAGAGACTGCAACTGTTTTTTGGTACAGCCCTTGGTGTGTGTAAACTCGTGAAGGACTGCCCTAATGCGTGTTAATTTGTCGGGGGGGAGACTGGCCTGCATTGCGCAGGTATCCAAGCTGACCCCGAGAAAGGTGATGATGTTTGCTGGACCATCGACTTTGTGCTCGGCGATAGGAACGTTGAGGTTTCCAAAAATAACTCTAAGTTTGTCGAGATCTGCTGGGGTTTTGTTGGGCGGTTCTATCAGTAGGAAGTCATCCAGGTAATGGATGACTTCATGGCATTGGCCCTTGTGTAATAGTATCCAAACGAGGGACTGTGCGAATGTGTCGAAGAGCCACGGGCTACTCTTCGAACCGAAGGTGAGTTTCGTAGCAAAATAATATGCTTCCTTCCATTTGATGCCATGCCAGCACCAAAGGGATGGGTGGATGGGCAGGAGTTTGAAGGCATCCGATATGTCGGCTTTGGAGAGCCAGGCACCTGTGCCTGCTTTGATGATCGCTTG
The DNA here is from genome assembly GCA_037952835.1 of Lithobates septentrionalis. Lineage (NCBI taxonomy): Eukaryota > Metazoa > Chordata > Amphibia > Anura > Ranidae > Lithobates > Lithobates septentrionalis. The sequence continues at coordinate 989,950 of JBBDGP010001689.1, forward strand.
TATTGCCATGTCAACGGAGGAATATTTTAGGGAAAACTCTTCGGAGGGGATCAGGGAATTGAGACTGGGTATGTGCGAAGAATGAGGCGCAGACAAGTCGTACACCAAACGCAATTTATTAGAGAATTTGCCCTTGACAAGCCCAATAGGGCTGACTCTCCATGTGCTGAAAGGGGGGCAAGTGAAAGGGCCTATTACGTAGTCTCGATCTACCTCTGCCTGTAAGAGCTGATCTATGGCCTGTTCGTCGATGGCTGCCGAACGAAGATTGGCGCATTCGTGAGTACTATGGGGCAGTGCGATGAGGCCGGTGTGAAAGCCTACTGTGAAGCCTTGGATAAGGTAGGTGGCCAGGGAAGGGGTGGGGTGTGAAGTGAGATACAGTCCTAGCCATAAGATGTTGATTCGGCTTAGTCATGCCCTCTTGTGTTGCTTGACTTCACACAAATTCCTAGGGTGTGCTCTTTGGCATATAGTGCAGATGTGAAGTAGACGGCATTGGCTGAAGTTGCAGGACCCATAGTTGTAGTTGTTACAGATGGCTGCCCCTCCCACGGTTCGGACTGGGCGTCCGAGTTTGTCCACCTGAGGCGTTGGTTCAGGGATCGACTGGCCCTGTACTGTACCTGAGGTAGAGGGGAACTCGAAGGGCCGTCTGATCGCCGTATTGGCACACCAGGTGGCAGTGTGGGTGGAAGACTGGCAAATTGCACACAGAGGTGAGCGTAAGCCGGCAAAGTGGCGGCAGAAGAGCTCTGTGTCCATGAGACTCCAATCTGTGGTGACCTGGTATTGTGCGAATCTGGCGGCGGCCTTGGCTGAGAAGGAACGATGATAATCGTAGAAGGCGAAACCTCCATACTTGTGGCCCAAGTCTACCACAGTATGGAGGTATAAGTCCAGCTCTTCCCGCCTGCTAGGGGTGGCTGAGCACAGGACATCTCTGAGCATGCCAAAGGCCAGGGTAAATTCGGGGACTGATAGCTTGCGGTTCAGCCTGGGGTCTTTGGCTTTAAGGACCACCGATATGTCACCCCAGGAGTAGGCCTTATTTTCTGCTAAATCATGCACGGAGATCAGGAGAGAGGCCAGGTTGACGTCCTTGCCGTCTAAAATGTCCTTCCTGATACTGGTTGGGACCAGATGGGAGGGGTAGACAATGGCGCTTGAGCCTGAGGTACCTGTAGGAAGAGGTGTCAAGGTCTGAATTGCCGTTGGGTCGGGGACAGCCGTGGCCGGTCCGGCCTCCAGAAGTGCTACCCTGGCTTGGACGTCTGCAACTGAGGTGGATAGAGATGACACCATCGTGTGTAACTGCGAAATGGCCGATGATATGGACTGGAGGGATGCCTGTTGGGTACTGGGTCCTGCTGCTGATGGGGGGAAGAGGAGTTTGAAGAGCTCGCCTTTCCTCGCTGTGGCGGGGAAGGGGACACCTCTGCGTCTGAGCTCTGCCGTCAGTTTGGGGATAGTCCATCCTCTGAGGGATTGCACGCTGCCGCTTTCTGAAACCGGAGTAGGTGATAGAGGGGCCGTGAAGTCTTCACTGCCGGCCTGGGACATGGTTGCTCTGGTGAGGATCTCGAGCTTTATTTCCTGGTTGACTGTAACCTATTGGGGGTGAGATGAATTTCAAGTTTTTCTTTGATCCGCTGAGTCATACTTACCCGACTTATTCTCCCTTTCCCCCCCCTTTTTTTTTTTTTTTTTTTTTTTTTTTTTTTTACCTGGGGGGATATCGTCCAACCTGGTGCAGGGTGGACCTACTGAACTTTGACTGACCTGAGGAAGATGAAAGGTGACAATTCGTGAAGGGATTGCTAAGTAACTTGGAGCAATGATTTGTATGGTGCTTGCAATTTGTGACAATAAAATGGTTCGAAATGTTTGCCTTGATTGTGAAATGAATGAACTGCATGACAGAGGTGCGGCCTGGTCTTGTCACGATTTGTTCGACCGTGAACCGGGCTCTGGAGCATGTATTGAAATGAGGCAACTGAAAATATTGGTGCTCCTGGGACGAATCGGTGCTTGTTTGATGCATCTGGATTCGAGTAGGAGTGCAGTATTAAATGAAATGAGAGAAATGATTGTTTTGACCGAGGCTCGAATTGGTTGTGCCGTGTTAGCGACTGGCAACTAACCGAGCTCTGGTGTAGTTATGAAATGTGATCGGAACCAGTGATGCATGCCGTGATGAAGCGGTGCGCCTCGGATGCGACTGGTTTCGAAACGGTGATGCGTTGTGGGAGTGAAATGATAGAAATTGCATGACAGAGATACGGGTCAATCCCTGGTGTCTGCGATTCAGCTATGATCCGGATTTCTGGAGCATGTATCAGAAATGTGGCCAATCCTGGGCACGCCGAGACGAATCGGTGCATTTTCATGCGACTGAATTCCTGTCGGAACGTGATACGTGGGAATGAAATGATAACCATGACAGAGGTACAATTGACTGATAAACGTAACTCTGGAGCATGTATAGAAATGAGGCCAATCCTGGGGCACGCCGAGATGAATCGGTGCATTTCCATGCGACTAAATTCATGTCGGAACGTGATACATGGAAATGAAATGATAACCATGACAGAGATACAATTGATTGATAAACGTAACTCTGGAGCATGTATAGAAATGAGGCCAATCCTGGGGCACGCCGAGACGAATCGGTGCATTTTTCATGCGACTGAATTCATGTCGGGACGTGATACATGGAAATGAAATGATAACCATGACAGAGATACAATTGACTGATAAACGTAACTCTGGAGCATGTATAGAAATGAGGCCAATCCTGGGGCACGCCGAGACGAATCGGTGCATTTTTCATGCGACTGAATTCATGTCGGGACGTGATACATGGAAATGAAATGATAACCATGACAGAGATACAATTGACTGATAAACGTAACTCTGGAGCATGTATAGAAATGAGGCCAATCCTGGGGCACGCCGAGACGAATCGGTGCATTTTCCATGCGACTAAATTCATGTCGGAACGTGATACATGGAAATGAAATGATAACCATGACAGAGGTACATTTGACTGGCAATAACGTAACTCTGGAGCATGTATAGAAATGAGGCCGTAATAACTGGGGCCAATGGCGACCCTAGGGGGGGGCCAGAGGGGGCCCTGACCCCCCCAACATTATGCTGGGCCCCACCATGTGCCCCCCCAAAAAAAAAATATTTTTTTTTTTTTTTTTTTTACAAAAAGGCAATTTCTTTTTGTTTGTATTCATATCGGATGTGCCGCATCTTACTCGGGCCACCGCTGGGGTAACACAGTCTCTATTGAGAGGGAGAAGGTCCCCAGTGGGTGATTCCTCCCCCCTCCCTCTGCTCACTGACACTGCATAATGCGAGCGCTCACACAACCACGGCCGCCCGATCTGCTCCTTCCCCTGCATCCTCATTGGCAGGGAGAAGAGCGAGTTGCAAGAAGGACTCCACCAGGACTCTCAGTTACTGAAAAAACAGACTGAGGGCAGGGGCAGGACAGCAAGAGGAGGCTGGGGAACCCCACAGTGGCAGAACACCAGGGCCCGGAGGCAAGACAACCTTTGCAACCCTGATAGTTCTCCCACAGCTTTGGACCCTTATATTTTCTTGGTATGCTGGTGACATATATCTCTTGTTCTCTGTCACCCTGGGGGGGGGGCCCAATACAGTAGGAAGGGAGCTCACTGCAGAACATGTGAAAGGGCCGTTGTGGGATCGTAGTAAAGGGGTAAAGGGCCCCAGGATAGATAGATATATCTATCTATCTATATATATTTTATATATATATATATATATATATATATATATATATATATATATTTGCATTTTATATTGTCCCCCTATTTTTGTCCCGGTCCCCCCATGTGCCCCCCCTAAATATGAAAGCTGGAGGACGCCACTGACTGGGGCACACCGGAACGAATCGGCGCACCTTTTGGTGCGATTGGATTCAAATCGGAGCGCGGTAGGTGACTGAAATGAGAAATGATTTGAAATGTCAGAAATTAGTTTTTAGAAATGTTTTCAGAAATGAGAAATGATTTGAAATGTCCGAAATGAGTTTTCTGAAATGTTTTCAGAAAAGAGAAATGATTTGAAATGTCCGAATGAGTTTTTGAAATGGGTTTGATAATTTGCAAGTTGCGACTGGCTATGGCTGTTTAGTAATACCGACATGCTAGAAATGAAGCGGCGTCAGCGTCGCTGTGCTATCGAATTGTGACATATCGAAAGTACGAGCGATATACATTGCAGTTTATGCGATGCGGGTGAAACGAAATTTTGAGCTCACGGTTTAGTGACATGATATGAAAAACGAAAAGTCCGACGGGACCTTACCTGCGACAGCCAAGCCAGACGCGTGGTACAACTATAACGAAAAAACGCGGACTTCGAAAGTTTTGAGTACGGAGTATCGAATACGGGAACTGCGAGGCAAGAACTTGCGGACGCTGGTATGTCGAATAGTCGGCTTAGTGACGTATATCGCGCACAGGAAACCGACAAGCACCACAGGTGAGCGGGCTGCTTAAATACCCCCCGGGCTCCTCCCATAAATTCAGGCCACCATGTTGGCCTTCCTACATATATACAGTATATATACAATATCTCACAAAAGTGAGTACACCCCTCCCATTTTTTCATGTGACAACACTGAAGTAATGACACTTTGCTATAATGTAAAGTAATGAGTGTGCAGCTTGTATAACGGTGCAAATTTGCTTTGTCCCCTCAAAATAACTCAAATCACAACCATTAATGTCTAAACCGCTGGCAACAAAAGTGAGTACACCCCTAAGTGAAAATGTCCAAATTGGGCCCAGTTAGCCATTTTCCCTCCCCTGTGTAATGTGACTCGTTAGTGTAACAAGGTCTCAGGTGTGAATGGGGAGCAGGTGTTAAATTTGGTGTTATCGCTCTCACGCAGTCCAAGGACCTCGACTATGGAACGCTCTTCCGACCCACATCTGCATGAAAGAAAAACATCAGGCTTTCAGGAAAAAACTAAAGACCTTCCTTTTCTAAGAAGCTGGCAACAGAGAACGCATTCTAGCGCCTTGAGGCGATTCAGTTCGCATTTGCAGCACTCTACAAATCCTTCATTCATTCATTCATTCATTCACTCTCTCATACTGGTCACTGGAAGTTCAACATGGTTCCTCATGGCAAATAACTCTGAAGATCTGAAAAAAAAGAATTGTTGCAATACACAAAGATGGCCTAGGCTACAAGAAGTGCCAACACCCTGAAACTGAGCTGCAGCACAGTAGCGAAGACCATACAGCGGTTTAACAGGACGGGTTCCACTCTGAACGGCCTGTTCGCCATGATCGACCAAAGAAGTTGAGTTCACGTGCTCAGCGTCATATCCAGAGGTTGTCTTTGGGAAATAGATGTATGAGTGCTGCCAGCATTACTGCAGAGGTTGAAGGGGTGGAGGGTCAGACTGTCAGGGCTCAGACCATACGCCGCATAGTGCATCAAATTGGTCTGCATGTCTGCCTACCCAGAAGGAAGCCTCTTCTAAAGATGATACACAAGAAAGCCCGCAAACAGTTAGCTGAAGACAAGCAGACTAAGGACATGGATTACCTGAACCAGGTCCTGTGGTCTGATGAGACCAAGATAAACTTATTTGGTTCTGATGGTGTCAAGCGTGTGTGGTGGCAACAAGGTGGGGAGTACAAAGACAAGTGTGTTTTGCCTACACTCAAGCATGGTGGTGGGAGTGGTCTGGGGCTGCACGAGTGCTGCCAGCACTGGAGAGCTACAGTTCATTGAGGGAACCATGAATGCCAACATGTACTGTTACATACTGTAACAGAGCATGATCCCCTCCCTTCTGAGACTGGGCCGCAGGGCAGTATTCCAACACAATAACAACCCCAAACATACCTCCAAGACGACCACTGCCTTGCTAAAGAAGCTGAGGGTAAAGATGATGGACTGGCCAAGCATATCTCCATATAAAGAAATAAGTGCGTTGCGCTAGAAAAAATCATAATAAATATATGCCTATGTGTAAATTTGCATCAAGTGTATATCAATCAAATACAAAGCGTATGCAATATATTCATAAATTATCAAATGTCAATCAAGTAAACAAAGTGGTAAATTAATAAGTGACAGTTCATAACAAAAAAAAAAGTTTTAAAGTGTAATGTGCATGCACAATATCAAAAGTGTGACACAGAATGTGAAAGTGCACAGTGCTATCCATATACATCAAAAAATTCAGATCCGTTCCTTTGTGATAAACAAAAATCATACATAATAAATGCCCAATAAACTTATAAAACAGTGTCCATATGTAATATCATCCAGCATGCTCATCCAATCTATAGTGCTGCAAACCATGCCTCGGTGCACTCCATTGACCCCCCATGGCTGTTGCGCTCACCTCAGAGCGTGTGACACAGTGATTAGCTGCGTCCAAACACGTTTTGGAGCCACCTCCTGGCTCTATACTGAAATGCAGATATCGATCTCCAGCTGGTTCAATCAATGCAACTCCAAGCCATAAACAAGAGAAAACGCAATAGTGTGATACCGTAAAATTTATTAATAAAACACACTCCCCACATTTAGGTACTCACATAACACAGGTGCGTGAGTGCACCACTCTGTATCAGGCTTCCAAAGTGATATAAATGCTGGTATGGCATGTGGTATGGTATGCGCCTCTCCACGATCCAACTCCGTGCTGTCAGCTCTGTCCTGGCCCCTCCCTTACGTGTATTCGACACAGGGATCACGTGTCTTCTTTAGGGGGATATCTCAAGACCTAAACCCTATTGAGCATCTGTGGGGCATCCTCAAACGGAAGGTGGAGGAGCGCAAGGTCTCTATCATCCAACAGCTCCGTGATGTTATCATGGAGGAGTGGAAGAGGACTTCAGTGGCAACCTGTGAAGCTCTGGTGAACTCCATGCCCAAGAGGGTTAAGGCAGTGCTGGAAAATAATGGTGGCCACAAAAAATAGTGACACTTCGGGCCCAATTTGGACATTTTCACTTAGGGGTGTACTCACTTTTGTTGCCAGCTGTTTAGACATTAATGGCTGTGTGTTGAGTTATTTTGAGGGGACAGAAAATTTACACTGTTATACAAGCTGTACACTCACTACTTTACATTGTAGCAAAGAATCATTTCTTCAGTGTTGTCACATGAAAAGATATTATAAAATAATTATAAAATATTTACAAAAATGTGAGGGGTGTACTCACTTTTGTGAGATACCGTGTATATATATATATATATATATATATATATATATATATATATATATATATATATATATTACTGCTATACGCTGCCTGCATGCAGCCGGGGATGTATGCAGGCAAAATAACAAACACAGCCTGCACACAGAACGGGCATCAATGCCCCCTTTGAATGAAACCTATGTTTATTAAAGGAAATAGACAACTGCCTGACTGAAATAGTAAACGATAATTTGTCTCTTACTATATGTACCTTTACAGATAATATTAGACATTCTTCTTTTCTCCACATTTTCTAGACTAGTCTCTGTACAGTACAGATACTCCCATAGGCTCATTAGGGGGGAAGAGAACTGTTTTAGTTTAGGTGATACGGTTTTAACAGATTACACTCTCCTTCTGGGGCCATTTAAATGCAATAAACAACCACCTGCTTATCCCAGGTCAAGTGTCTGCTCTATACAACAGCCTGTCATTTAGGCTCTATTCATCGGCATACGCATGAATTATTTATGCAAACACAAGGACTCAGCGTTGCACTTTGATACAATGGAAGAATTTCCAGCATAGAAGCCAGACGAAGGGAAGGCTAGGGGCAGGCCTGAGGGGCAAACTTAGGGAATGCTGCGGGCAGGCCCAGGGGGTGGCATCAAGCAAGACACAGCCAAGATCAGGGATAAAGCTAAATGAGCATTAGTACACACTAGGTGGTCTGTTGTATTTTATGCAATCTAATAACTGTTGGAAAAGGTGAATATCATACAGATAAGATAAAATTTAAATAGATAAAATATGTCTATATACACTTATATGCTCTTCTTTCTAAAAATGGACCCTGCGGTGAAATAGGCCTTTTTTCTGGACTGTGCGGGAATGCATTAATTAGGGATCGTTCACAGTAGCGGTTGAGGGGCAGTAAAAGTATGCATATAACACACTTTGGAAGACCTATTAGTATTCTTGTTTTGGGTTAGTGATTTAAAGAGGTCAAGCATGAGGATAAGCTTTCACAATCAGGCAACTACCATAGCTTTAGTGAAATGAAAATGGTTTCTTACAGGAAAAGTTTTGCTTATGAGTTTAAAATGGCTAACAGGTTCACTTTTAATCTTTTAGGATAAACTGGGACAGGCAGTTGCTCAAATATATAATAGCTAGCCACCCTTGAACTCAAACTGTCTAGAGGCAGAATTTTATTTCTTTTGAGCTATGTCTATTATAACAATTGCAGAAAATAATTAAAAAAAAAAACCTCATAAAATATTGACTTACATTCTGTTCGGCCAGTGAATACACAAGCTGTCGAACAATGTCTCCTCTAACAACTGCTTCTGCCAGATCATCATTATAATTGGCTAGCCTCCCGAGAGCCGGAGCAGAGGTCTGCTGGATAGTTGGGACCACATCCAGAAGAAGGGGCCGCAGCAGAGACATAAGGCCTAAGCAACAGGAGAAAATAAAGAATATTACATGAAGAAGGTATACCTTCCTTACCGGACAGAAGAAAAATATTTCTTTATCAGTATATCATGTGATTCATTTTAAAGAGAGCCATTCATGATGGGACTTAAAGTGCATCAAAAAATAGGGAAACATTAGAACCCTTGTCAATTTTTTTATGCAGTCTGTGTCCCCGCTGGGTTGTTTTAATTTGAACTAGTGACCATTATCACTGAGACAGAATGTGGTGGAAAATTCAACATTTTACAGTTGTCACCAGAAGTAGAGGTAAAGGTAACTCCTCCGGTGGAGATATTGGCTCTGCTGATTATGGGGCCCTTGATCATTCAGGCCCCATAGATGGCTTCCTGATGAATTCCCCGAACTTCTAGCTGGGGGTGACCCTGCAAGCACCCGTCTTGACTGAAGTGATTTAAAAAATCAACTGAGCCAGGCGGAAGTTGTCAGCCAAACAGTGACTGCTTTCTATCAGATGCAGTCACTGTTTGGCAGCACCAATGTATTTCGGGCCTGGATGCAATAGCCAACAGTGGAGATTTCTCCATTCATGCTGTTTAGTATAAAACAGAAATAACTCACCTCACTCAACCTAGGTAGTTCATTAAGACAGTGAGAGTAATCGGTGCTGAGGTTTAAGCTCCTGTCCGCCATAAAAGTAACTGTACATAAAAACAGGTGTGCGATCCTGAGAATTTCTTTATTGGATACAAGTTAAACATTCCGTATATTGCCTCAGTGCTTACGGGTTTCAGCCCATGAGGGCTTTAACCACTTCAGCCCCGGAAGAATTGGCTGTCCAATGACTAGGCCATTTTTTTGTGATACGGCACTGCGTCGCTTTAACTGACAATTGCGCAGTCGTGCGACGCTGTACCCAAACAAAATTGACGTCCTTTTTTCCCCACAAATAGAGCTTTCTTTTGGTGGTATTTGATCATCTCTGCGGTTTTTATTTTTTTAGCGCTATAAACAGCTAAATTCTTCCTCAGTTTAGACCGATATGTATTTTTCTACATATTTTTGGTAATAAAAATTGCAAAAAAGCGTATATGGATTGGTTTGCGCAAAAGTTATAGCATCTACAAAATACGGAATAGATTTATGGCATTTTTATTATTATTTTTTTTTTTTACTAGTAATGGCGGCGATCTGCAATTTTTATCAAGACTGCGACATCATGGCGGACACATCGGACACTTTTGACACATTTTTGGGTCGACTGACAATTATACAGTGATCAGTGCTATAAAAATGCACTGATTACTGTATAAATGTCACTGGCAGGGAAGGGGTTTAAACTGTGTTCCCTATGTGTGTTCTAACTGTGGGGCATGGGACTGACTATAGGAGATGAGAGATCGTGGTTCCCAGCTCATAGGAACTCACAATCTCTTTCTCCTCTCCTCACAGAACTGGGGTGTGTGTGTTTACACACACACACACGTCCCTGTTCTGCCTCTCATGCCCACGATTGCTAGTGGCCGGTGGTCATCGCGACCGCCAGTCACGAGCATCGGCACCCCCGCTGTGCAGCGGGCGCGTGTGCCTGCTATCCCACTTAAAGGGACCGACGTATAGCTACGAGGGTTCGTGGGATCCTGCTGACCTGCCGCAGTATAATGACGGCGGCTGGTCGGCAAGTGGTTAAAGTGTCACTAAAACCACATCATAAAAACCTATCAATAAATGCTGTATTGCATGCTGTTCATAGTCACTCAGTCACTATGAGATTCATTTTCTGTATTCTGCAAAAAAACTGGTTGATCCTGTTGTTCTCTATTTCCCCCTTCTGTCCAAGTCCCCAATTTAGCTAGGGATTTTGCAGAGCAGTTCTGGCAGTTCTGCACATGCTCACTTTTCAGTAAGTTTCTATGCTGAGCATTTCCACCCTATCACATCTGAGCAGCCCATGTGATTATAGTCATACATGTGGGTGTATGCACAGTGGTTACTGACAGCCCACTCCCTCTCTCTCCTCCTCCATGCCCGCTAACCAGCTAAACACAATGGGGGTGGGAAATTACATGTACAGTATCTCACAAAAGTGAGTACACCCCTCACATTTTTGTAAATATTTTATATCTTTTCATATGACGGCCTCCCCTGTGCACGTGCCCTGCGCGCGCCCTGCAGGGCGCGCGTGGAGCGCGCTGTGATCACCGAGTCACTGAGACTCGGGTGATCACCGATCTGTGTAAGGGGCCGGTCCCGGCCCCTTACCATGTGATCAGCTGTCAGCCAATGACAGCTGATCACATGATCAAAACAAAAGCTCTGTGATCGGTTTTTTTTTCTCCTCGCGCTGACAGTGCGAGGAGAGAAAAAAGCCGATCACCGGCTCAGCTGCAAGGGACATCGGTCCCGAAGAGGAGGAGGCAATAATGCCTCAATTGTGCCTTATAATTATGCCACCAGTACCCCCTGCCAGTGCACCCAGACATTAAAACATCACAGTGCCCACAGTGCCCACCAGTGCCACGTATCAATGCCCATAAGTGCCACCTATCAATGCCTACAGGTGCCACCTATCAATGCCCACCATTGCCACCTAACAATGCCCACCAGTGATGCCAATCAGTGCCACCTAGCAGTGTACAAGATCAGTGCCCATTATTGCCACCAATCAGTGCCCATCACTGCCACCCATCAGTGCCCATCACTGCCACCTATCAGTTCCCATTGGTGCCGCCTCATCAGCGTACATCAATGAAGGAGAAAAATTACCCTTTTAAAAAATTTTATAACAAAATATAAAAAAAAAAAATTTTTTTTTTAAAAAATTCAGTCTTTTTACATTTTTTTAACAAAAAATAAAAATCGCAGAGGTGATCAAATACCACCAAAAGAAAGCTCTATTTGTGGGGAAAAAATGATAAAAATTTCATTTGGGTACAGTGTTGTATGACCGCGCAATTGTCATTCAAAGTGCGTCAGCGCTGAAAGCTGAAAATTGGTCTGGATAGGAGGGGGGTTTAAGTGCCCGGTAAGCAAGTGGTTAAAAAACACTTCAGCCCCGGAAGATTTGGCTGCTCAATGACCAGGCCATTTTTTTCCCCACAAATAGAGCTGTCTTTTGGTGGTATTTGATCATGTCTGTGGTTTTTATTTTTTGCGCTATAAACAAAAAAATAGTGACAATTTAAAAAAAAACACAATATTTTGTACTTTTTGCTGTAATAAATAGCCTCAATTTTTTTTTAAAAAGCTTTTTTTTTTCTCAGTTTAGGCCGATATGTATTCTTCTACATATTTTTGGTAATAAAAATCGCAAAAAGCGTATACTGATTGGTTTGCGCAAAATCTACAAAATAGGGGATAGATTTATGGCATTTTTATTTTTTTACTAGTAATGGCGGCGATCTGCGATTTTTTTTTATTTCTTTCCAAGAAATTGTATTAGATTTATCAGGTTTACAGAAAATCACAAATAGAGAATACATGGAGCATTTGGTCATACAGAGGTTCAGCAGAACAAAAAAAAAAACATTGAGCAATAATATACACATTCTGGACTATGTCTTTAAATTGCACTAGATATTAATGTAGCTAGAACTGTCTAAGCATATGTGGGTGTAGTTTGGTTATCATGAGCAGTAACTTGACTTTTCAATGTATCTCTAGGTGGGGGGGGGGGTTGGGGTGGGCGGATGGATTGGGGTCCAGATGGTAGTTTGGTATATACCGACAAAGGCCACCTCTAAACCCATTCACCCCTAAAGGGATCTAACTGTAAATGGGTGAGGGCCATGAGTGATTATATACGAGGTCTAAACAAGTTCGGTATATTGAGGTTTAAGAGTGAGCCCTAGTAGGGTAGTTTGTTGTCCTAGAATAGGAGGAGTTGGGTCTCCAGTGACCTTACAGGAGTGTACCCCTATCTGGACAAGTGGGTAGGACTGTGTGTACAGGGTTAGGTAAGGGTGATATAACCGTATTGTAGCTTTGTGTGGGTCAGTTTGGTGGGAGGGAGAATGGGAAAAAAGGGGTGGCAGGGATGTTGGTCTTATACGGGGTCTAAAAATGTTCTTTTTTATGTGGCTGAAGGTGGGCGATTGGTCGAACCAGCAGTCGCTGTAGAATCCCTAAAGAGTACCGGAATCCAGCATGCCCAAGTGGCACTGAATTTTGTTGGGTTATCTTTTGCTTGATGTATGAGTTTTTCAATTTCTGCTGTTCTTTCAACACGGCGGAGCCATTCTGTCACCGTAGGAGGTGTGCTGCTCCTCCAGTATACCGGTACGCATAGATTTGCAGTAGGGTTGTCCCGATACTAGTATCGGTATGGGGACCGATACCGAGCATTTGCACGAGTACTTTTACTCGCACAAATGCTCCCGATGCTTGACCCGATACTTGGGAGAGGCAGGCGAAGTCAGAGGCTGCGCGCAACCGGAAGTCGGCGGGAGGAGTCAGTGGGCGGCGTCAATGGGCGGAGATGGCGGGCGGAGTCAGCGGAGTGGAGAGCGAGTCCATAACGGCAGTGGAACTAGCTAGGTAAGCTGGCAGGGGTGCAGGGTGCAGCCGCATCAGGATCGGTGACCGGAGCCGTCGCATTCGGTCGCCATTAGTGGTCGAACATCCCGATGCCCATCTTGGTACACCCTACACCCGGCCGCAGTAAGCCAGCAGCGGACATCTTGTTACACCCAGCCCATATAGTTCGGGCTGGGTGTAACAAGATGTCTGCTGCTGGCTTACTGTGGCCGAGTGCAGGGTGTACCAAGATGAGAGTCGCAGCATAGCCTTACAAAATAAATCCTTTCCTCTCATGTAATTTATTGCTGAATTTCAGTGCCTGCCCATCAGTGCCATCTATCAGTGCTCATAAGTGCCATCTATCAGTGCCAGCCACCTGTCAGTGCCACCTATCAGTGCCAGCCAACTGTCAGTGCCCATAAATTCCACCTATCAGTGCCATCTATTAGTGCCAGTCACCTATCAGTGCCATCTATTAGTGCCAGCCACCTATCAGTGCCCATAAGTGCAGCCTATCAGTGCCAGCCACCTCTCAGTGCCGCCTATCAGTGCCAGCATTAGTGCCAGCCACCTATAAGTGCCATCCATCAGTGCCAGCCATCCGTGCCAGCCACCTATCAGTGCCCATCAGTCAGTGCCACCTGTCAGTGCCAGCCATCAGTCAGTGCAACCTATCAGTGCCCATCAGTCAAACTGTCACCTGACATTAAAAAAAAGTATCGGTAATCGGTATTGGCGAGTACTTGAAAAAAAGTACCGGTACTTGTTCTCGGTCTTAAAAAATTGGTATCGGGACAACCCTAATTGGCAGCATTGATGAGGTGTAGGGTGAGGGATTTTTTGTAGGTTGAAAGGGGAATAGAGGTATGATGTAGCAAATATTGTGCAGGGGTGAAGTCGGGGGTGTAGGAGGTGATTTGGGTAATTAGGCAGTGGATTTCTGTCCAAAATGGTTGGATAAGGGGGCATTCCCACCAAATGTGCACTAAGGAACCTAGAGCAGCATTGCATCTCCAGCATGTCGGAGGTACACTGGGGTGGAATTTGTGGACCTTGTCAGGCGTCCTGTACCACCTGGAGAATATTTTGTAACGGCTTTCTTGGGTGGAGACATTCATAGAGCTCTTGTGAATAAGACTGCATATGCGTTCCCACTCAGCTGATGTTAGATCCATGGAAATATCAGATTCCCAATGTCGGATAATCTTGTCCTCTTTTACTTTATGTGTTGAGAATAGGAGCGCATATACAGTTGATATCAAGTGTCGTTGGGGTTCTCCACTGTTGCATAATGATTTTAAGAGTGTGTAGTCCCGGTGCCAAAGGGATTTAGGTTTGGCCTCACCCAAGAAATGTCTAAGTTGTAGGTATTTGTAAAAGGGGATGTTGAGTTCTGGGAATTAAGAGGAGATTGCTTGATAAGACAAGAGGTTGCCATTGTGAAAGAGTTGTTGTGCCCTAGTGATAGAGCTGTGGGGGTCATTGGTCGAGTCGTGTAAAGAAAGGCCTGGAGAGAAGTCAGGGTTGGGGTCTAGAGGGATCATAGGTCCGGAGGAAGGTGTAATTGCTAGATTTTTACATGCATATTTGAAGTGTAACAATGTGGTTCCAATGAGGGGGTGTGCAGAATATTCTTTAGGGATGGATTTGTGGTTGATCCGGGGTAAGTGTGATAGCGGTGTATGTTCGAAAGAATTTTCAAGTTTGATCCAGTCCTTAGTAGACTGATGTACATGCCAATCCACAATCCTGGTTAAGTGGCATGTCCAGTGTTACTTTTGGATATCGGGGAGACCAAGGCCTCCTAGCAGTTTGGGGAGCACTAGTCTATCCCAGCTTAATCTGGGGGTCTTGGACGCCCAGATGAAGTTCCTGCACATGCGTTTATATGCTGTGAAGAAAGAGGGGGAAAGTTTAATGGGTATGGCTTGAAAGAGGTAAAGGAGTCTAGGAAGGACATTAATTTTTAGTATGGCTATCCTACCAAGCATGAAAAATGGCCTAAATGCCATTTAAGGAGGTCTCCCTGGATGGTCTGCAGAACAGGTAAAACATTTCGTAGAGATCATCTAATTTGGTAGGGATTTTAGTACTCAGGTAGGTGATTTCACAAGCTTCCCAGCTGAAATTGTCTTTGCATTGTGAGACGAGTATTGTAGGAAAGGTGGTATTCAGAGCTTTAGAATTTGAGAAATTGATTTGGAGGTTGGATATAGTCTTGAATAGTGAGAAATCTTTAAGGAGGTTAGGGATAGTGGTGATAGGGTCTGTAAGAAAGAGTAAGATATCGTCCGCGTAAGCAGCTATTTTATAATTCTTGTTGTAGATATCAATGCCTTTGATATCTGGGTTTTCTCTCAGCTTGCGAAGTAGGGGCTCCATGGTAAGGATGAAGATTAATGGAGATAGGGGGCAACCCTGGTACCATTGGAGATGGAGAAGGCGTTTGACAGGCGGCCGATTCTAATTCTAGCAGTAGGGGAAGAATAGAGAGCCAGAATCATTTGGAGCAGGCGGGGTGGGAAACCCATTACACGTAGTGTTGCTTCCATGTAATCCCAAGCCACTCTGTTTAACGCCTTCTCTGCATCTAGGGATAAGAAGAAGCCCTGAGTGGAAGTTTTAGAGAGCCAGTGGTGGATGTTCAAGGCTTTGATGGTATTGTCCCTTGCCTCTCTACCAGGGACAAAGCCAATTTGATCTAATGAGATTAATTTGGGTAGAAGGGGAGAATGCGATTTGCTAACACTTTAGCATAAAGCGTTAAGTCCACGTTGAGAAGCGAAATCAGGTGATAGTTAGAGACCGATGTAGGGTCTTTGCCCTGTTTGGGGATGAGTGTGATGTGGGCTTCTAAGATGTCCCTGTTGGCAGTGGTGGATGGCGATATAGTATTGAATGCTTTAATGAGTTGGGGAATGAGGGCTTTAGGAAAAGATTCGTAGTAACTGACAGTCAGGCCATCTGGGCCTGGACTTTTGCCCGTTTTCATCTGTTTTAGAGCTGTCAGAGTCTTCTACGGAGAGTGGGAGATATAGGTTTGACGATTCCTCCAGGTTGAGGGGGGATGGGCTGTATTGAGATAGAAAGTCCGTAATCACTGTCATCTGGTCTGTGATGGCGTCAGGTGGGTGTGTGGTGGTGAGATTGTATAGTTTATCAAAATAATGAACAAATTGGTCAGAGAAGTCTTCTGATGTGACAAAGGAGTTACCAGAGGGGTTTTTGATGGTGTGAATAGTTTGGGCTGCTCTCTTAGTTTGAAGTGCTCTGGCCAGTAGTTTGCTGGATTTATTACCGAATTCGTAAAAGAGTTTTTGGGTCAGGGCAAATTTGCGTTTCAGTTTGTGGTTAAGTTCTCCTAGGAGTTCTTCCCTGGTCTGTGTCAATTCTGTCAAAGAACTGGTAGCTAGCGATGATTTGTGTGTTCATTCAAGTAGGCGTATACGTGCAGTCAGATCATTTATGCGTGCTGTCCTGATTTTGTTCCTTTTAACGGATAGGGATAGAAAATTCGCCCCGCATTACACATTTATGTGCGGCCCAGATTGTGGTAGGGGAGGTTTCTTCCGAAGCATTCTCTGCAAAATAATTGGCAAGGCTCGTGGTTATCTGTTGTATATTTCCTAGCTCGGTCAAGAGGGAGTTGTCGAGTTGCCAGATATTGGATCTGGTATGAGTCGTCGGGAGGGTTAGAGTCATGGAGATGGGCTTGTGGTCAGATAGTATCATGGGATCAATTGTGACTTTGGAGAGGTAAGTTAGGTCGTTTTGAGAGATGAAAAAGTGATCTATTCTAGAGTATTTGTTGTGTGGTGCGGAGAAAAAGGTGAAATCTTTTACATTGGGGTGTAGTGTGCGCCATGCAGCGTGTAGCATCAGGTCACTGAATTGCAGTTTGATTGCTCGTAGGGCTCTGTAGGTGATCGAGGACGAGCCATTGGATGTGTCTAAGGAGGGGGTCAGAGCTATGTTGAAGTCACCCCCAATGATCAAGTTGCCAGATTGGAAGCTTATAAGTTGTTGGAGCGTAGTTCGGAAAAAGGCAACTTGTTGTGTGTTTGGTGCATAGACGTTAGCAATTGGGCCTATGGTGTAGTATGCCTTTGAGGAACAAGAATCTCCCCTGTGTATCTCTTTGAACTTCTGCTACCTGAAAGGGGCAGTGTTTAGATATGTGGATTGAGACTCCTTTGGATTTAGCGTCTGAGTTGGACGCATGATAAACCGTGGAGAAATGGTTGTTATGTAATTTGGGAATGTTGTCTGTTCTGAAGGCTATATGTGCCTTTGAATTTTGTAGGGAATATAGCAAGTGTGTCCTTTTTTCAGGGGTGTTAAGGCCCTGTATATTAATTGAGCAGAGTTTGACTGTCAGGAGGTGGTGTTGCTGACCGAGTGGTGTAGCTCGGGGGTCTGTGTTGTCCGCCATAAGGAAGGGGTGTAGGGGGGAGGGAGGACAAGAATTAGGGGTGTGGATCTGTTGTAGGTAATGTAAGATTGGGTGTAGTGATGAGGTCACTGGAGATAAACAGATGAGGCTAGGGGGGACTAGCCTCTAACTATTAAAGTGGTTGTAAACCCTTACAGACCAGGTAAGCCTAGATTAAGGCTTACCTGTAGGTCCAAGAAATATCTCCTAAACCTACACGGTTTAGGAGATATTTGCAAAAAGACAGGCACCGCTGTCTACGGCACACGCGCCATAGACAGTGGCGTGCAGGCGCACTGAGCATGCCGCTGCTAACAGCGATATGCCATTAGTGGCGGTTCCCGCGTGCATGCGCGGGAATGACGTCATCGCGGCTACAGCCAATCACAGCGCCGGAGCCGCGATACCCGGAAAGAAGATGGGCGCTTCGTAGGAGATAGGACAGCGGTGACATTGCAGGCTCCTGTGTCAGGTAAGTGACACACAATGGGCTACTATACGATACATAGTAGCCCATTATGCTTTACCGCTGCAGGGAAACAAAGAGGAAGTAAACCCAGCACTGCAGTAACATAGTTGCCAACATTGTAAAAAAAAAATGTGGGACACTTTTGTGGCTGTAGGCGGAGTCGTACAATAATTAGGGGGTGGGGCATTCGTTTTTAGGCGTGGCTTAAGGAAAATACACAAGTGCGATGCGAGAAGCTCGACGCTGTGAAAAATGGGCGTGGTTTACGCGACATAGTGGGCGTGGCTTAAATTGGCGTCTCTCAAGAGGGTGTGGTTAGAGTCTGAGACGAATGAGGGATGGAGAGGGGGAGAGGGGGAAAGGGGGAGAGGGGGAGAGAGGGGGAGAGGGGGAAAGGGGGAGAGGGGTAAAGGGGTAAAGGGGGAGAGGGGGAGAGGGGGAAAGGGGGAGAGGGGGAGAGCGGTAAAGGGGTAAAGGGGGAAAGGGGGAGAGGGGGAAAGGCGGAAAGGGGGAAAGGGGGAAAGGGGTAGAGGGGGAAAGGGGGAAAGGGGGAGAGGGGGAAAGGGGGAGAGGGAAATGACGGGACAGCAGCCCCAGATCCTACACAATAAAAATGTGTGTATTCTAGAAAGTTTAACAATCAGCAGATAAAGATACTCCAAACACCTGGTGTTAGCACTTCAATCATCCCGGCACCATGGTTGTTATGGTGTCAGGATGATTGAAGTGCATTATTTCTATTATTAATATAAAATGAAATCATTCAACTCACCATAATGCAGAATCAGTGGGATCCCTGAGCGTGTCACTAGCCACGTCGCCTGCCACCAGCCATCCGTCCTTGCGTCAGATGTCCCAGCAGAGTCCGTCCTTGCATCAGGTGCCCCCAGTGGAGCCCCCCTTACATCAGATGTCCCCAGAGGAGCCCCCCTCACACCAGGAGTCCCCAGCGGAGCCCCCCTCACACCAGAAGTCCCCGGCGGAGCCCCCCTCACACCAGGAGTCCCCGGCAGAGCCCCCCCTCACATCAGGTGTCCCTGGCGGAGCTCCCCCTCACATCAGGTGTCCCCAGTGGAGCCCCCCTCACATCAGGTGTCCCCAGAGGAGTTCCCCTCACATCAGGTGTCCCCGGCGGAGCTCCCCCTCACATCAGGTGTCCCCGGCGGAGCCCCCCTCACATCAGGAGTCCCCGGCGGAGCCCCCCCTCACATCAGGTGTCCCCGGTGGAGCTCCCCCTCACATCAGGTGTTCCCGGTGGAGCTCCCCCTCACATCAGGTGTCCCCAGCGGAGCCCCCCCCTCACATCAGGTGTCCCCAGCGGAGCTCCTCCTCTTATCAGCTGTCCCCGGCAGAGCCCCCCCTCACATCAGGTGTTGTGGAGCCCCCCTCACATCAGGTGTCCTTGGTGGAGCCCCCCCTCACATCAGGTGTCCCCGGTGGAGCCCCCCCTCACATCAGGTGTCCCCAGTGGAGCCCCCCCTCACATCAGGTGTCCCCGGTGGAGCCCCCCCTCTCATCAGGTGTCCCTGGTGGAGCCCCCCTCACATCAGGTGTCCAAGGTGGAGCCCCCCCTCACATCAGGTGTCCCCTTTACCGGGACGCCACAAATTCGGGAATGGCGTCTAAGTCCTGGGAATGTCCGGGACAGTTGGCAAGTATGCAGTAACACTTGGTGACGTGGTGAGTCCCATAAGTGCAGTTCAAGCTGGTGTGGTGGCAAGCACAAGTAGTGTCCCACTGCCACCAAGAAGAAGACAAACACAGGCCGTCGTGCCCATAGTGCCCTTCCTGCTGCATATGCAATCCTAATTGGGAACCCACCACTTCTGCAGCACCCGTACTTCCCCCATTCACATCCCCAACCAAATGCAGTTGGCTGCATGAGAGGCATTTTCTTTATGTCCTCCCGAGTACCCCTACCCAACGAACCCCCCCAAAAAAGATGTCGTGTCTGCAGCAAGCGCGGATATAGGCTTGACACCCGCTATTATTGTCCCTCCTGTCCTGACAATCCTGGTCTTTGCATTACACTAGTTGAGTATTAGCGTAGGGTACAGCATTGCACAGACTAGGCACACTTTCACAGGGTCTCCAAAGATGCCATCGCATTTTGAGAGACCCGAACCTGGAACCGGTTACAGTTATAAAAGTTACAGTTACAAAAAAAGTGTAAAAAAAAAAGTAAATAAACAAAAAAATATACAAAATAAAAAAAACAAAAATAGTTGTCGTTTTATTGTTCTCTGTCTCTCTATTCTCTCTCTCTATTGTTCTGCTCTTTTTTACTGTATTCTATTCTGCATTGTTTTATTGTTATCATGTTTTATCCTGTTTGCTTTTCAGGTATGTAATTTATTATACTTTACTGTTTACTGTGTTTTATTGTTAACCATTTTTTTGTTTTCAGGTACGCCATTCAGCTGCAGCGCGGATTTATTTATCTTGACAGCAACATCGTTTGCTACCACGATACATAAAGCCGTGACTCCAGCGCTGTCGGAGGTGATATATGCCGAAGCATGGGGGCAGCAGGGGCGGAGGAGCGATTTGCTCCTAACTTTTGGGGCGGATGCCCCCATGCTTCGGCATATATAAATGGTGCATGTATGCCCATAATTAGAAGTGGGTGGATGAAGGGAGGTATTCTAATGGTGGGCATATCCACCGATCAATCTCTTTTTTCGTTCAGCCCACAGGGACCAGCAACGTACTGGTATGTTGCTGAACTTTGAGTGGTTATACCAGAATGATGCCTGCAGGTTTAGGTATCATCTTGGTATCATTATTAATCCTAGCAGCTAATTAGCCTCTAGACTGCTTTTACAAGCAGTGGGAGGGAATGTCTTCCCCCCCCCCACCGTCTTCCATGTTTTTCTCTGGCTCTCCTGTCCCAACAGGGAACCTGAGAATGCAGCCGGTGATTCAGCCAGCTGACCATAGAGCTGATCAGAGACCAGAATGGCTCCAGTCATCTCTATGGCCTAAGAAACCGGAAACTACGAGCATTTTATGACTTCGATTTCGCCGGATGTAAACAGCGCCATTGGGAAACTGGGAAAGCATTTTATCACACTGATCTTGGTGTGGTCAGATGCTTTGAGGGCAGAGGAGAGATCTAGAGTCTAATAGACCCCATTATTTTCAAAAAAGAGTACCTGTCACTACCTATTGCTATCATAGGGGATATTTATATTCCCTGACATAACAATAAAAAGAATAAAAAAAATGAAAGGAAGAGTTTAAAAATAAGATAAAAAAGCAAATAAAATCACAAAGAAAAAAAAAAAAGAAAAAAAGCACCCCTGGCCCCCCTGCTCTCGCGCAAAGGCGAACGCAAGCGTTGGTCTGGTGTCAAATGTAAACAGCAATTGCACCATGCATGTGAGGTATCACCGCGAAGGTCAGATCGAGGGCAGTAATTTTAGCAGTAGACCTCCTCTGTAAATCTAAAGTGGTAACCTGTAAAGGCTTTTAAAGGCTTTTAAAAATGTATATAGTTTGTCGCCACTGCACGTTTGTGCGCAATTTTAAAGCATGTCGTGTTTGGTATCCATGTACTCGGCCTAAGATCATCTTTTCAGCAATATAGTGTGTTTTAGTGCATTAAAATTTAAAAAAGTGTGTTTTTCCCCCAAAAAATGCGTTTGAAAAATCGCTGCGCAATTACTGTGTGAAAAAAAAATGAAACACCCACTATTTTAATCTGTAGGGCCTTTGCTTTAAAAAAATATATAATGTTTGGGGGTTCAAAGTAATTTTCTTTCAAAAATTTTTTTTTCTTCATTTAAACAAATAGTGTCAGAAAGGGCTTTGTCTTCAAGTGGTTAGAAGAGTGGGTGATGTGTGACATAAGCTTCTAAATGTTGTGCATAAAATGCCAGGACAGTTCAAAACCCCCCCAAATGACCCCATTTTGGGAAGTAGACACCCCAAGCTATTTGCTAAGAGGCATGTCGAGTCCATGGAATTGTTTATATTGTGACACATGTTACGGGAAAAAGACAATTATTTTTTTTTGTTGCACAAAGTTGTCACTAAATGATATATTGCTCAAACATGCCATGGGCATATGTGGAATTACACCCCAAAATACATACTGTTGCTTCTCCTGAGTACGGGAATACCACATGTGTGAGACTTTTTGGGAGCCTAGCCGCGTACGGGACCCCGAAAACCAAGCACTGACTTCAGGCTTTCTAAGGGTGTAAATTTTTTATTTCACTCCTCACTGCCTATCACAGTTTCGGTGGCCATGGAATGCCCAGATGGCACAAACCCCCCACAAATGACCCCATTTTGGAAAGTAGACACCCCAAGCTATTTGCTGAGAGGTATGGTGAGTATTTTGCAGACCTCGCTTTTTGTCACAAAGTTTTGAAAATTGAAAAAAGAAAAAAGAATACTTTTTTCTTTTCTTTCTTCATTCTCAAAAACAAATGAGAGCTGCAAAATACTCACCATGCCTCTCAGCAAATAGCTTGGGGTGTCTACTTTCCAAAATAGGGTCATTTGGGGGGGTTTTGTGCCATCTTGGCATTTTATGGCCTTCGAAACTGTGATAGGTAGTGAGGAGTAAAATCAAAAATTACACCCTTAGAAATCCTGAAGGCGGTGATTGGTTTTCGGGGCCCCGTACGCAGCTAGGCTCCCGAAAAGTCCCACACATGTGGTATCCCCATAGTCTGGAGAAGCAGCAGAATGTATTTTGGGATTTAATTTCACATATGCCCATGGAATGTTTGAGCAATATATCATTTAGTGACAACTTTGTGCAAAAAAAAAAGTTTGTCATTTTCCCGCAACTTGTGGCAAAATATACAATATTCCATGGACTCAACATGCCTCTCAGAAAATAGCTTGGGGTGTCTACTTTCCATAATGGGGTCATTTGGGGGCGGGGGGTTGAACTGTCCTGGCATTTCATTTTATGGCCTTCAAAACTGTGATAGGTAGTGAAATCAAAACTTTACGCCCTTAGACATCCTGAAGGCGGTGCTTGGTTTTCGGGGCCCCGTACGCAGCTAGGCTCCCAAAAAGGCCCACACATGTGGTATCCCCGTATTCAGGAGAATCAGCAGAATGTATTTTGGGGAGCAATTCCACATATACCCATGGCCTGTGTGAGCAATATATCATTTAGTGACAACTTTTTGTCATTTTTTTTTTGTCATTATTCAATCACTTGGGACAAAAAAATTATATTCAATGGGCTCAACAAGCCTCTCAGAAATTTCCTTGGGGTGTCTACTTTCCAAAATGGGGTAATTTGGGGGGGGGGTTGTACTGCCCTGCCATTTTAGCACCTCAAGAAATGAGATAGGTCGTCATAAACTAAAAGCTGTGTAAATTCCAGAAAATGTACCCTAGTTTGTAGACGCTATAACTTTTGCGCAAACCAATAATAATACGCTTATTGACATTTTTTTACCAAAGACATGTGGCTGAATACATTTTGGACTAAATACCGGTATATTACTAAAATTGAGTTTATTGGATTTTTTTTATAACAAAAAGTAGAAAATATCATTTTTTTCAAAATTTTCGGTCTTTTTCCGTTTATAGCGCAAAAAATAAAAACCGCAGAGGTGATCAAATACCATCAAAAGAAAGCTCTATTTTTGGGAACAAAAGGACGCAAATTTCGTTTGGGTACAGCATTGGATGAACGTGCAATTAGCAGTTAAAGCGACGCAGTGCCAAATTGTAAAAAGTGCTCTGGTCAGGAAGGGGGTAAATCCTTCCGGGGCTGAAGTGGTTAAAGGAATATTTCATTTTTATTATTTCACTTTAAGCATTATTAAATCACTGCTCCCGAAAAAACGGCTGTTTTAAAAACTTTTTTTTGTATTGATACATGTCCCCATGGAGCAGGACCCAGGCCCCCAAACACTTTTTATGGCGATAACTTGCATATAAGCCTTTAAAATGAACACTTTTGATTTTTCACATTTGTGTCCCATAGACTTTAACTGTGTTTGTGTGCCCAAACAAATTTTTTGCCTGTTCGCATGTTCTGCTGCGAACCGAACCGGGGGGTGTTTGGCTCATCCCTACTTGCCTACAGTCAAGCATGGTGGTGGGAGTATCACGGTCTGGGGCTGCATGAGTGCTGCGGGCAATGGGGAGCTAGAGTTCATTGGGGGAACCATGAATGCCAACATGTACTGTGACATACTGAAGCAGAGCATGATTCCCTCCCTTCAGAGACTGGGCCACAGGGCAGTATTCCAACATGATAACGACCCCAAACACACCTTCAAGACGACCACTGCCTTGCTAAAGAAGCTGAGGGTAAAGGTGATGGACTTGCCAAGCATGTCTCCAGACCTAAACCCTATGAAGCATCTGTGGGGCATTCTCAAAATGGCAGGTGGAGAAGCTCATGGTCTCTAACATCCACCAGCTCCGTTGTCATAGAAGAGTGGAAGAGGACTCTAGTGGCAACCTCTGAAGCTCTAGTGAACTCCATGCCCAAGAGGGTTAAGGCAGTGCTGGAAAATAATGGTAGCCACACAAAATATTGACACGTTGGGCCCAATTTGGACATTTTCACTTAGGGGTGTACTCACTTTTGTTGCCAGTGGTTTAGACATTAATGGCTGTGTGTTGAGTTATTTTGAGGGGACAGCAAATTGACACTGTTATACAAGCTGTACACTCACTACTTTACATTGTAGCAAAGTGTAATTATTTCAGTGTTGACACATAAAAAGATATAATAAAATATTTACAAAAATGTGAGACATGTACTCACTTTTGTGAGATACTGTAGATTGATGGAGGCTTCACCTCCCTCATATTCTTAGACACAGGATGGAGGGGTGTGACACAGCCTGTGACTGACAGAAATACCATACCATGGTATTTCCAAAAAATAATAAAGATTTGATTTCAAATATATATTTGTATGACAATTTAAAACTGTTTATTGATATTAATTATTTATTTTTACTCCGTATTCCAAAGGCTGTTGTTTTTATTTTATATGTGACCAGCAGCAGATGACTAGAAGATTATCCTGCTTATTTTTCCCTGCAGACAGGCTGGGAAAGATCTGGGAAAGATCTGGGTCATGTGACAGCTATCAATTAGGAAAAATGTACTTAGATTTTTTTTATTAAAATAATTACAGTGCCATCATCCACATACAGGCACAAATATTGTAAATTATACAGTGTGTGTTCAGCATCACTTTAACTATAGTAAAATTATTATTTGTTATGATTAAGGCCCTGTTGGGCTGAAGCGCGTAAGTATGGAATTTTTATCCTGTATTTGATAAAAATATGCAAGCTATCGTGGGATTGAGTGCTGGTTTCAATTGTACATGCTGTTTAGTATACATGGGAGAATAGATTGATTTTCTCTCATTCAGCCCACAGGTTGAACAAGAAAAAATCAAGGCGTGAATGACTTTAGAGAGATTTCCTCTTATCTTCAAACTCTTTCTCCAGGAAGTGAAGGGAATTCTCTCCAGTGTGACACAGAAAGCAAAAAATAAACTGACAGAAGTTTTAACTCTTCTGTACTCTATCCAAGTTCAAGTGACTTCTGTAAAGCTAAACAGCAAGACTCGGACAAGTAAAAAAAAAAAAGGCAGTTGATACACAGTACGTTTGCTAATCAAATATCATTCAATTAGGGTTTACATCTACTTTTATTACATCTAAAACCTGACCCTGTGCTAGGCCTGCATCCTATAGCTGGCTGGAGAGTGGATCAAAACTGCAATGTGCCTTGCTCTACAAATATTTTGGCTGTTATATACTGTGCATCTGGCTGGAGTTATGCTTTAACAGCGGGATATGATAAGGATGTACACAATTATTACATTTTACTTGGGTGTAATCCAATAAGAAAAAAAATATTGTGACCTAATTTTTTAGACTTAAAACGCCCTAAAATGACATGATCCATAAAAAACTGCAGAGCTCATAAAATAAATCCTTCTGCAGGAAAGTGCCAGAGTCCCTCCATATTTTTTCCTTTTGACACTTTTTAGTTATCCACAAGCTGGATCAAATTAGTCCTTTATGCTACACCACTGAAGTTCCCTTGCTTCTATTTTGCTCCTAGATTTCACTGATACACAAATCTGTCAATGTTTTATTTCATATAATGCACCACATTACAGAGACGCAGAGTGAGCACAAAAAACAGAACATCTGTGGCTGGTTAAGTGGGGGACACAAGTATTATATTTACAGACTTGATGTAGTACAGTCAACTTCAAGTGGCAGAAACACGGTTACTCAGCTTCACCAGGGCTATGAGTTACTTGGCTATACTATTACACATCACTGGGCTACAATTATATAGATTACCTTGATTATGCAAAAATACAGGATATTTAATTCTTTTGTGACTAAAGGTCATTGAAGCCTAGATGTCTAGGCCAAATGTAGCAGCCTCAGCATGAGCCGGTTACATTTTTTTGGTACACTGTACTTATGTTATAAATTAATTTGAAAAAGGTAAATGGTAAAAATAGTAATATAATACATAAATAATATAATGTATTTTTTTTACATATACATTTGTTTTAGCTTTTTTTGTTTGTGTTGCTCTTTTGGTGGTATTTGATCATCACTGGGTTTTTTATATTTTGCTATATAAACAAAAAAAGACCAAAAATTTTGAAAAAAAACCCCTGATATTTTCTACTTTCTGTTATAAAACATATAGTAAAAGATATCAGTAAAATATGTAAACTTTAAAAATCAACCACTGCATGTCTTACATAAATAAATTAAAAAGTGATAAACATATACAGTTATTTACATTACATATACATAAAATTCATAGCATGAAATTCAAAGAAATCAGTACAATAAATAGCGTGAAATTCAATTCATCATGTATTAAAAAAAAATCAGCAGTGACTACTGTACCATGTAAATAAATAAAATGTGCTTGTGATAAAGTGAAATAAAATTTCAAATAGTCCAAATCCATGAAAGAAAGTGTCCAAAAAGTAAGTAGGCTCCTTACCAGTGCCTCATGCCTCTATCCCCTGAAGACGCTAGTGAAACATGTTGGGTGGGGAGCAACACATGAAGCCATCACGCACGCCGGCGGGAGAAGAACCGGTGGTGCATTTACTGTGTTATGCTGCCTTACATATATATGCATCTTGTGAGTGTTTTTTTTTAACCTTATTAAAGAAGTTTTTTTTAGAATATACTGCACTATGGAATTGTCTTTTTTTTTATCCCTCTTTGTTGAGTGCATTCACTTAGAAGTCTGGAACTGGACTTTTTGTGACCAAGGGCGTGACCACGCGACCCTACAGCTTCCCACACCAAGCGTCATACCGGGACTCATCGAGGTGGGCGGTACGCCAGCACTCCGACCAGCGGTGAGCAGACGCAAATGATGTGACAGGTTGTTTTTTACTTGGAACACTGTAAGCTAGTGAAACATGTTGGGTGGGGCGCAACACATGAAGCCATCACGCACGCCGGCGGGAGAAGAACCGGTGGTGCATTTACTGTGTTATGCTGCCTTACATATATATGCATCTTGTAAGTGTTTTTTTTTTACCTTATTAAAGAAGTTTTTTTTAGAATATACTGCACTATGGAATTGTCTTTTTTTTTATCCCTCTTTGTTGAGTGCATTCACTTAGAAGTCTGGAACTGGACTTTTTGTGACCAAGGGCGTGACCACGCGACCCTACAGCTTCCCACACCAAGCGTCCTACCGGGACTCATCGAGGTGGGCGGTACGCCAGCACTCCGACCAGCGGTGAGCAGACGCAAATGATGTGACAGGTTGTTTTTTACTTGGAACACTGTAAGCATAATTTCTTAATAAACAATTTTACACTATGGAGATTCTCCCCTATTGTCTTGCATGATACTACGGTGTTAAGTGGTGTTCCGGAGTGAGAGGAAGTGCAATCAGCTGTGGTTCCAGAGCGGATCATTATAATAGAGGAGACTAAAGGCTCTATTGAATCCATCCTTCTGGTAAGCAGTTACACCTAAGGGGCTGACCACGAGGTGATACGGTGGAGGTACAACACTCTATACCAACCTAAGGACAACTTTTAAGACTCAATATAGGAGCCTCTCCCCGCTATCGTCATCTCACTCAAATAGGGGACTCATCACTTTCTGATGCCTATCCAGCACGTTGCACTTTATACTTGAGTTTGACCACCAGGAACTGTTTACCACGTTTTGGAATTTTATTTGAACTTTTTATTTTAAATTTTAACTGTCATATATAGTTCATCTTTGTACCCTTTCTGATGCTTAACACATATAGGATCCAGAATTTCTCACTAAGTTGTGTCACAGCTACTGGGAGGGCTGTGATATGCTGAACAGGGGACAGATGTAGCACATAAGGTAAATCATTAGTATGAATGAGCATTCATCATAAAGCGCTGTTAATACTTTTGTGTTTTTAGAAAGTATACATGTAATTTTAACTTGGTTTTCAGATTATAACGGCAGCTATAAGTGCGTTAAACTGCTTTTATCCATTTGATCGCTAGGATCAAAAAGTTTTTTTTACTTTTGATATTTTTTATTATAGTTACAAACTCATTCATAGGTTTCAACTCACCTGACACAGAACAATACTGCCAACTGTCATTTTTATTTTCTCCTTTTTTCCATGACACCTAATATAAACCAATAGGCTACATGGCAAAAGCACAAAAATAAGACCATTATATCTATATTGTGTAGGTGTGGGTATTTTATATATAAAGTTCAGAATGTTGTCAGAAGCTCTCTCAGACAGTTTCGCTTTTTTTGTTTTATTAACCCCTTTAGGTCTACTTTTGACATAACATAAATCAGTGTTGTTGAACTGGGTTTAATGCAGTTTCCTCACAAGCTATTGTAGGGATCTGCTACCCTTTACTATCTGTATTTGTCAGTGGCTGTGCTGCCTAATGTATCAGCGTTATTTATTTACATTACTTCCTGTCTGTATGTGACTGGGTTAAAATTTCCCCGATGAAGGAAGTGGAGAGGAAAAGAGGAGCAGAGATTATATTTCCCCAAGAACTGTTGCTAATCTAGACCAGAAGCAGGGATTGTTAGGCGAGTGTTCCAGTGCTAATAGTTGACTTTTGTTGCCTATAGCTTTGAATACCTCCCAACTATTGGACCTTGAGAATGACGGACATTCCAGGGAAGTAAAGATCTGTGCAAAAAGTGGGTGTGGCCTAACTGTTAACAGTAGGAGTGGCTTAAGGGGCATGATTAAACAAAACCTGGGCTTCCACATATCAATAAATTATGCTCTGATTGCTGTGCCACATGCAAGAATCTCACAGACACATATAAAGCTCAGCCAATCATTAATTTTTATTTTTTTAACTTCTATTACATATGGCTTTGCACACACTGAAAATAGACAGAGGGTTAACCTTTTATCTGAGCCTACTGTAGCACCCTCTAGCTAGTGTGCTAGGTGTTTATAGTTAGCTGTTAGTGTAGGCAAATTGGCCTGGCTAAGAGTCAAACCTGGGTTGAATCTGGTTCAGGGTTGAGTGACTCAGGGAGGCTGGATGACTCAGCTGACAGCTCTTCTGGTGCATCCCCCTGTTTTCTAAAACCTTGGAGAAGGTTCTAGATGTAGTGGGTGGAAGCTAGGAGGGGCTGTCATGCATATTTATGAGGACCCTGACCAATCCCCAGAAAATGGGCTGGCAGGGGGAAGATTACCTTATAAATAGACATGAGTTATTCCAGCAGGGGCAGTCGGGTGAATAAGGGAGATGGAATGCTGAGGAGCTGTTGGAGATCCTCGCAGGGCATCCCCTTGTCCGGTGGGGGGTGACCTCCGGCCTGGGGCTCGAGTGCTGAAAGGTTCCCCCACAACACATGGAGGAACCCCTCCCTGGAGGCACGGGAGCAAGGAAAGAGGACAGCTGGAGCAGGTCAGCTCATCCGGGAGATCTCCTGAGAAGTCAACCGGGTGGGCTGGTGAGTGATTAGTCTGGGAGGACTGTGGAGAAGTTATCCAGGAGGGTTAGTGAAAGGAAAGCTGCAGCCAGGCAGGTTGGCAGTGCCTTAAAGTGTTTGTTAAGAAACTCTAACCTGTTTGCACCATCAGCACTGCCTTCTATCATAGCGTCCCTCTCTGTGTGTGATTTATAAAAATAAATGCTGCAAATACCTCATTTCAAAGCCGAGATTACAGTGGGCGGGGCTGAGATTCCCCTGCTGATGTCAGTCGGGAGGGGAGGAGGAGAGATCCAGCCGGTCATGTGATTGAGATCTCCGCTCTGACATGAGGTATTTGCAGCATTTATTTTTATAAATCATACACAGAGGGGGACACTGCAAAAGGGGGCAGAGCAGGTGGTGCATGCAGGTTATAGTTATTCAAGCAGCAGGAGTTGCGGGGGCGGGCACTTTCACGAGCTGACAGGCAGAGAGGGAGGGGGGGAAAGAGCACAGAGGAGAGCACAGAGCAGATGTGCGGAAGACAGAGGCACGTAAACTGACCACGGTGTCAGGGCTCAGCAGCCATGATAAACCATGGTCAGTTTACATAGGGGAGGGCAGAAACTGGCAGGATCAACCAGGGGTTTCAAGTGTTACAGGGGGCCAAATGACCCAGCACAAGCACTGTGTCATAACATGCTTTAAAGGAGCAGGATCCATTTTTTTGGGGGGTTAACAAACGCTTTAAGAGGTGGTGCTGGGATCAGTAGCCACAGGAGGAGTGATAAATGCTGAACACTGAGGGTTTGCTACACATCTAAGGGGCCTCGGGTTCCTGCCTATAACAGGCTTTTGCCTAATCTGACCGAGTGCTGTGTCAGATCTACAAACAGTGTGCCAGCGGAGTTCTGCAAGCAAGCGAGTGCTGGAGAAAGCAGAGGAGTGTATATAGACTGTACATAGAAAAAGTTGTCCCTTAAGTTGTTGTGAAGTGGGCATCCCATAATCCCCAATCTCATCCACATTCTAATCATTAATAAAACAAACCAAAAAACAAAGTACTGGACTATTTTCTGACTCTGAGGTCACTGAAAATTTGGTGTGTCTGGCTGTGCAGGGTGGGGGATCTCAGTTACTTGCGGCCCTTAAGGGGGTTCACTACCTTAAAGAAGAACTTCATTAAAATAGTCAGGGACTGCATAGCAACAAGCAATTGTTGAGACAATGAATGCTTTGGTGAGAAGTATGTAATGTCCAATATTGTGTATAAAGCATAGTAAAGCAGAGTGCAGCTGTCAGACGTTTGCAATGCAGTGTGTTCAAGGCTCAAGAGTATGTAATGCACAGAGTGCTGCAGTCAGTGTCAGGTTTAGGAATACATAATGCAGAGTGCAGGGGTCCAGAGTGTGACTATAGCTGCAGCCAGGGGTGGACTGATAACTCATGGGGCCCCCGGGCAATAGGAGATTATGGGGCCCCCGGGCAATAGGAGATTATGGGGCCCCCAGGCAATCAGAGATTATGGGGCCACACAGTATACACGCACACAGTATACAAACACACAGTATACACATACATGTATACACAGACAGATGTAAAAAAAAACACAGATTTATACATACTGTCCCTGGTTTTACTGAGGCTGGCAACCCTGATGGGGCCCCCTAGTGGCCCAGGGCCCTCGGGCAGTGCCCGAGTGGCTCAATGGTCAGTCCGCCCCTGGCTGCAGCATTGGTGTGATGCTGAAAGCTGTCCCCTGCCAGCTCTAACCCCGAGAATTGAGCAATCACATGACTGCTGATTGCTCAGTTCTCGGTCAGCTCTGAGCACAGAGCAGTGACTGTCATTCACAGATCTCTGCTATGCCCTCAGGCATCTGGGTGGATCCTGACAGTATTATTATTATTAATATACAGGATTTATATAGCGCCAAAAGTTTACGCAGCGCTTTACAACATTAGGGCAGACAGTGCAATTATAATACAATTCAATACAGGGGGGGATCAGAGAGCCCTGCTCTTTAGACTTTATAACCTAGGAGGGAGGGTCAAGTCATACAAAAGGGTAATATGGATGAGCTAATGGAGAAAATAGTGCAGTTTTTAGATGGAGGCAGGATAGGCTTCTTTGAAGAGGAAGGTTTTCAGGGATCGCCTAAAAGTGGATAAATGTGGAGACAGTCTGACAGATTGGGGTAGCGAATTCCAGAGGATGGACGAGGCTCGGGAGAAGTCCTGGAGGCGGATATGGGAGGAGGTGATGAGGGAGCTAGAGAGCAGGAGGTCTTGGCAGGAACGAAGAGGGTGATTAGGTTGGTATTTTGAGACTAGGCTAGTGATGTAGCTGGGGGCAGAGTTGTGGATGGCTTTGTAACTAATTGTTAGTATTTTGAATTTAATTCGTTGGGCGAGTGGCAGCCAATGGAGGGATTGGCAGAGAGGGGTAGCAGACACTGTGCGATTTGTAAGGTGGATGAATCTAGAGACTGGAGAAGCTCTGTGAGGTCAGCGAACAGCGGGCTTTAACCCACTATCGGCTGATTCTGGGTCACAGGAGTGCAAAAGTAAGTGCACCCCTGTGACCCACAAGAGAAAAAACTTTGGCTATACTTCTCTTTTTTTTAAAAAACTAACATCTATAATTCATTTACAAATGCTGTAAAAATCATAACATTGAGAAGGAAAGCAAAAATTCTTGAACGTGAACACGTACCTAAAAGAACAGTGTTATGGTGCTTTTAAAGGGTGGTATTGGCAGTGTCAGTGGGTGGCCATAGGCAACAAAAGTGGAGAGTATGGGGGTAAGAGTGGCAGAAAAATTAGAAGGAGAGGCAGATAAAGCTTAGAAGCGTAGAGGTTTAAGGATACATATATAATGTGGGTATAGTAGAAGGAGAGGAAATTAGACTAATTGGGCTTTAATGTAGGCACCTAGGTGGTCTGGAGAAGAGTGGCTGCTGAAGGGGGACAGATATGGAAGAGTGTGGTGGATGAGAACTGAAGTGATAGGAATACAACTGATGTTAGGGCCCATTTACACCATTGCATTGCAGCAATGTTAACATGCGTTATTGCATAATGGAATGCATGCATTTTGAATGGTACATTTACAGAGTGCACCAGTAATACAACACTTCGCAGCACACCAACAATGCATGATGTGTGCTGTGGTAAAAAAAAAAAAATACAGGAGGAGCTTTTTCTGTGGTAACCCCCCCACTTCACTCTATTCTACCTTTTCTCTTGATTCTCAGTCCTTCATGCATGTGTTGCCCTTATGCATTATCTTACCTACCTTATGCTTTCATCCTTGAGCTAAGAGATGTGGCTATAGTTGACCCATAATTCAAAAACAAATTTGAATTAAAATTGAATTTGAAAAAATTAGAAATCGAGTTTAGCAAAAAAAATTTGAATAAATAGAATATAAAATAATAAACCAATAGAAGAAAAATGAAAGAATAGTAAAGAATAGAACAGCATTTAATAGAATAAAATAAAAATATGAATATATAAGATTATTTCTTCTGAAATTCAAATAGAATAAATTAGAATTTGAATAGAATAGGATCCAAAACAATGGATTCCAAAATAATAGAAAATAATAGAATAGAAAATAGGAGAATAGACTAGACTAAAAAAACTATAGAATATAATAAAATTAGGGCTGAAACAACTAATCGATTAATCGGCAACTAATCGATTATGAAATTAATCGATTACTATTTTCATAATCGATTAATCGGCCAGTGACATAATGTGGTTAAAAATAAAATAAAATGCGCCCTTTATAGTAAAAAAAGAGCAAATAATTGCTACTGTAACTATTAGCAAACAGCACTGCAGAAACAGATCAAAAGCAAACTGCATAGGTGTGTACCGAGCCTTCTGCTGACCACACCAATCAATTTTCAGATGAGAATATTCAGACAAAAAATCATTGTACATTCGATGAATGAAAGAATGTTTGAAATTTTCACTTGTTTTTAACATTCTGTTTTTAAAATAATTGTAATTTCTGAATGAAAACCACATACACTGTCTGATAATTCCTTTCACCAAGAAGTTTTTTATTTCCAAATTTTCCCATTACTGTGGTTAAAAATGAACGTCGATTTGACCCCACTAACGATTAGAAAATCGAACAAACATTCTTATCTCTCCTCTAATAGTATATACAGTATATCTCCTCTTATAGTATATACAGTATATCTCTTCTGTCTGTTAATCTCAGAGTGAATTAGTTATTTTGCTCCCTAACCATATAGTTGGCTATTTTTATTTACCACTGCATAGAGATATTTAAGAATAAATTGCCTTTTTTTAAAACTTTACATATTAACTAAATTATAAACCACACTCTTTCTTTAAGGTTATTAACCGATTAATCGATTAATCGAAACAATAATCGGCCAACTAATCGATTATGAAAATAATCGTTAGTTACAGCCCTAAATAAAATATAAAGAATGTAACCATCTTCAGAAATGCGAATTTCAAATAGAATGAATTTGAATAGAAAATAATAGAAAAGAATAGAATAGAAAATGAGAGAATAGAATACAAAAGAATAGAAAAAAATAATATAGGATAGAATAAAATAGAATATAACTGTTACTGTATGTTCTTTCTATTTTATTTTATTATATCCTGTTGATTTTCTATTCTATTTTCTTTTTTTTTCTATTCTTTTCTTTTCTATTCTATTATTTTCTATTCTAATCTTTTCTATTCGAATTCAAATTCACTCTATTCGAAATTCGAATATCAGAAGTTGGTTATATATTTTTTCTAATCTATTCTATTTTGTTCTAATTTTCAAATTGTCAGACAGTCAGTATCAATAGCCTAATGCAAACAGCTGCATTTAAATGGAAAAAAAAATTTGAATTCAAATGTGTTTTCGAATTCGAATACCAATGCGATAATTTTTTTCTAATTATTTTCAAATGTGGTAACATTTTTTGGAAATCGGTTGAATCTCCATAAACTCATCCATGTGTTTATGGACCTTGTTTGTGCACTGGTGCACAGTCACGTTGGAACAGGACACATACGTCCCTGTTCTGCCTCTCTTGCCCGCGATCGCTTGTGGCCGGTGGTCATCGCGACCGTCGGCTACAAGCATCGGCACCCCCCGCAGTACAGTGGGCGCGTATGCCTGCTAAAGGAGCAGACGTATAGCTACGAAGGCTCGTGGGAACATGCCGACCTGCCGCTGTATAATGACGGCCGCTGGTCGGCAATCGGTTAAACTGTGTGAAAAAGTGATTTCTACACTGAAATATCTTTAAAAGTCTGAGAAGAGATAAATTCCCTGTCTCTACAACTAGGTGCCAGCACAACTGAGCATGCTCAGAGATGCAAACTACTCTCATTTTAACTCCCATGCCTTTTTTTACAGGGAGGTATAGTAAATACCAAAATTAGTGCTGGGTTAAAAAGTGTTTTTGGGAGTGAAAATTAGAGTTATGTAGCCAAATGGAAGTTTCTGTCATTGATTCTAATGGTAGCATTGGAATTTTAATTTTGTATTGTTTCTTTTTTTTATAATCATTTTTTTTTCTTTATTAAGACAAATTTCAACATACAACATAAAGGTACAAATTGCACAAAGTATCTATATAGATACTTTCGTCAACACCACAATAATATAAAAAAGGTTCCACTCCCGGTCCAGATGGATTCTTCTCCTTTAATTATAAACAATTCCATCAACTTCTAATCCCGAACCTAACAAAACTATACAACAACATTCTTAACCACTAAGCTACCGCCCACCGTCATATGACGGTGGAACGTGGAAGCTCTTGTTCTGGGTGGACATCATATGATGTGATCGCCCTCCCGAGCCACTAGGGGGCCGCTGCGTCGCTCGGGACCCGGTGCGCATGGCCGGCGGTCGCGGTGTCCGCCGGGCACCCGCGATTGCCGGGTAAC
This sequence comes from Lithobates septentrionalis, assembly GCA_037952835.1. Classification (NCBI taxonomy): domain Eukaryota; kingdom Metazoa; phylum Chordata; class Amphibia; order Anura; family Ranidae; genus Lithobates; species Lithobates septentrionalis. The sequence continues at coordinate 1,025,871 of JBBDGP010001689.1, forward strand.
AGAGCAGGACCGTGGATCTGTGTATGTAAACACAGATCCACGTCCTGTCAGAGAGGAGAGGAGACCGATGGTGTGTCCCTTGTACATAGGGAAACCGATCGGTCACCTCCCCCAGTCAGTCCCCTCCCCCCACAGTTAGAATCACCTCCCTAGGACACACATTAACCCCTCGATCGCCCCCTAGTGTTAACCCCTTCCCTGCCAGTCACATTTACACAGTAATCAATGCATTTTTATAGCACGGATCACTGTATAAATGTGAATGGTCCCAAAAATGTGTCAAAAGTGTCCGATATGTCCGCCGCAATATCGCAGTCACAATAAAAATCGCAGATTGGCGCCATTACTAGTAAAAAAAAAAATAAATAAATAAAAATGCTATAAATCTATCCCCTATTTTGTAGACGCTATAACTTTTCCGCAAACCAATCTATATACGCTTATCGCGATTTTTTTTTTACCAAAAATATGTAGAAGAATACATATTGGCCTAAACTGAGGAAAAAATTTGTTTAAAGAAAAAAAAATTGGATATTTATTATAGCAAAAAGTAAAAAATATTGTGTTTTTTCAAAATTGTCCCTTTTCTTTTGTTTATAATGCAATAAATAAAAAACGCAGATGTGATCAAATACCACCAAAAGAAAGCTCTATTTGTGGGGAAAAAATGATAAAAATGTTATTAGGGTGCAGTGTAACATGACCGCGCAATTGTCATTCAAAGTGCGACAGCGCTGAAAACTGAAAAATGGCTTGGGCAGGAAGGGGGTGAAAGTGCCCTGTATTGAGGTGGTTAAAGGAGATCAATTCCCAGAAGAAATGTTACTTGCTAACATCTCCTAATCCCAAAAACAAATAAAGACGCATTGCATTACCCCAAAACTATAGGCCGATTTCAGTAATAAACAATGACCTTAAGATATTTAGCAGAATGTTAGCCAATAGATTAGCATCAATAATCCCCTCCTTGATATGCCCTTATCAATCTGGATTCATCCCAGGCAGACAAATTACCGATAATATTAGATTTGTAAAAAACATAATTCAAGACGCAAATATTAAATCTCGTTAAGTATTATTATTAAGCCTTGACATTAATAGGGCATTAGGCAGTGTATCATGGAGTTATCTCGATATTGTATTGCAAAGATATGGATTCAAAGGAGAATTCACCCATGCCTTTCATGCACTTTACCACAACCCATCCACCAGGATAAGGTTACCTGGGTTTCAGGGTGGGTAGGGGCACATGTCAGGGATGTCTCTTTTCACCTTTACTATTTGCTCTAGCAATCGAACCTTTAGCAACAGCAATATTACTACACCCAGACATTAAAGGTTATACGTCAAACAACAATACTTACAAACTAAGTATGTATGCAGATGATATGATATAATTCTTTACACAACCATATATAGCGTTACCAAACCTATTACAAACACTAAAAATATTTGCATCACTCTCAGGTTTAACAGTGAATGTTTCAAAATCTATTGGCAAGCCAATAAACATACCCCCATCTCAATCAGACGCCATTCGCTCCTCATTGAATTTTACCTGGTCAATGAAATCTCTCCCTTATTTAGGAATCTATCTCACCCAAGATGTTAATTACTTATCCTCCAAAAACTACTTAGCCCTATTGCAAAAGTGGAGAACGATGCTTAAAATGTGGAAATCCTTCAATATATAATTTCTAGGCAGAATAACAGCAATTTAAAATGACCATTTTACCAAAGCTATTATACTTATTTAGGGCACTCCCAATTAGATTAAATAAAATAATGATAACTAAATTCCAGTCAGATATAAACAAATTAATTTGGTTAGACTCCCACCCACGTATATCTACAATAGTGTTATACAAATCACAAAAGAATGGTGGATTGGGTCTCACAGATTTCTGGCTATATTACTTAGCTGCCAGATGGTCACAAATTGCCCAATGGCATATCCACAACCATAAGATCCCCTGGGTTAGATTTGAGAGAGAATCAATCCTTCCCTATTCTATCTCAGGTCTTATATGGGGCAGTAAGATCTCAAACCATACCCTAGAAACTCTCAATCATTTAGTTTCACAATCATACCAACTTTGGAAGCTACACAGTAAGAAATAGAAAACTTGTCTCTACCACACCCCCACACGCCTCCTTAATAGGAGACCCAAAATTCCTTCCAAACCCTCACAAAACTGCGGAATTCACATGGTGGATTAACAATAGGGATGAGCTTCATGTTTGAGTCGAATGCATGTTTGACTCGAACATCGTGTGTTCGGTCGTTCGCCGAATTATGAACGTTATGGGCCGTTCGCGCCAAATTCGTGTGGCGCGTCACAGCCCAAAATTCACTGCGGCATCGCAGTGCATTGCTGGCTGATGATTGGCCAAGCATGCACTATGACCAGCATGCTTGGCCAATCATAGCGCCGTGTGGACAGAGAGCCGTAATTGGCCAAAGCCAGGGAGGCTTTGGCCAATTATGGCTCAGGAGGTTTAGTACACGCCCCACACTATATAAGGCCGCCTGCACGTCGGCCCTGTGTAGTGTGTTGCGGTGGAGAGAGATAGATAGACAGAAAGACAGTGTCATTTGATTTAAGTTCGATAGAGTAGGCGGTTCGAGTCAGTTAGCTGCACTTGCAGTGTATTGTGTATATATATATATATATATATATATATATATATATATGTATCCCAGGTGTTGTGTATATATATATATATATATATATATATATATATATATATATATATATATACACTAGGGTTGTCCCGATACTAGTATCGGTATCGGCACCGATACCGAGCATTTGCCCAAGTACTTGTACTCGGGCAAATGCTCCCGATGCTTCCCCCGATACCAGCTGTGATCGGCGCATGGATGAGTTACAAGATTCTCCCCCAGCGGCTTTCACCAGCTTTAGTGACATACAGCGGTGATCGCTCACCGCTGTATGTCACTGCATCCTCCTCCATGCCCCCTCCGTTCCTCTGTCCCCCTCCGCTGTCCCCCTCCATTCCTCTCTCCTTATCTGTGTCTCTCCTCTGTCCCCTCAGTTCCTCTCTCCTTATCTGTGCCTCTCCGTTCTCCCCCTCCGTTCCTCTCTCCTTATCTGTCCCTCTCAGCTGTCCCCTCCGTTCCTCTCTCCTTATCTGTCCCCCTCCGTTCCTCCGTCCCCCTCCTCCTTCCTTTGTGTATGGACAGAGTCAGCTGACTCTGTCCATTCACATAACTGAAACATTGTAATCTCCTGTGATTACGATGTGTCAGTTTATGAATGGAGAGAAGCTGCTGTCTTCTCTCCATTCATTCTCAGTGCAGCTGAGGCTGCAGAGGAACTGGGGAGTCTCTTTCTCTGTCTCAAGGGGGAGATATCAGAGGTCTGTTAAGACCCCTGATATCTCACCAAAGCCCCCCAAAAGGGCTGATTAAAAAAAAACAAAAAACAATAAAGAATAAAAAAAATTATTGTAAAAAAAAAAAATTGTAAAAAAAAAAAAAAATAACACACACATACAACGTTCACCCCCCCCCCCCCCCCAAAAAAAAGCAAGCACTGTTAAAAAAAAAACGAAAAAAAAACCTGTCACGTGACATTTAAAAAAAAGTATCGGTAATCGGTATCGGCGAGTACTTGAAAAAAAGTATCGGTACTTGTACTCGGTCCTAAAAAAGTGGTATCGGGACAACCCTAATATACACACTGTATTCAGTTTAGCTAGATCCTGTTCTTCTCTTCCTAATATACTGACAGGCAGGCAAGTGTTTTTACAGTATTTCCAGTTACTGTACTGTGTACCCTGCACAGTTGCACCTATGGTATAGCTACCTGAAGCCAGGTGCTTGTGTAGGCTCTTGACGTATTTCCAGTTACTGTACTGTGTACCCTGCACAGTTGCACCTACAGTATAACTACCTGAAGCCAGGTGCTTGTGTAGGCTCTTGACGTATTTACAGTTACTGTACTGTGTACCCTGCACAGTTGTACCTACAGTATAACTACCTGAAGCCAGGTGCTTGTGTAGGCTCTTGACGTATTTACAGTTACTGTACTGTGTACCCTGCACAGTTGTACCTACAGTATAACTACCTGAAGCCAGGTGCTTGTGTAGGTTCTTGATGTATTTCCAGTTACTGTACTGTGTACCCTGCACAGTTGCACCTACAGTATAACTACCTGAAGCCAGGTGCTTGTGTAGGCTCTTGACGTATTTCCAGTTACTGTACTGTGTACCCTGCACAGTTGCACCTACAGTATAGCTACCTGAAGCCAGGTGCTTGTGTAGGCTCTTGACGTATTTCCAGTTACTGTACTGTGTACCCTGCACAATTGCACCTACAGTATAACTACCTGCAGCCAGGTGCTTATGTAGGCTCTTGACATATTTCCAGTTACTGTACTGTGTACCCTGCACAGTTGCACATACAGTATAATTACCTGAAGCCAGGTGCTTGTGTAGGCTCTTGACATATTTCCAGTTACTGTACTGTGTACCCTGCACAGTTGCACCTACAGTATAACTACCTGAAGCCAGGTGCTTGTGTGGGCTCTTGACGTATTTCCAGTTACTGTACTGTGTACCCTGCACAGTTGCACCTATAGTATAGCTACCTGAAGACAAGTGCAGGTGTTCTCATACTAATAATACTACAGGCATGCAGTTGATTCCGCTAGCTGCAGTATAATCGGTGCACATATATATACATCCCAGTTTTGTGCAGCTACATCTCACTGCAGGCCAATAGTATGTCTGGAAGGCCAACAAGGAAAGGCAGACAGTCACAAGCCATAAAAAAAGGTGGGCAAGCAGGCTCTGTGTCTAGAGGCAACAGTGCTGGTTGTGGACACGGTGCATCCTCATCAACACATGGCCGTGGGACACGCTTGGCCTTTTTTTCGGCAGCTGGCCGTGTTGAGCCGCAACATGCGGAAGACTTGGTCGAGTGGATGACCAAGCCGTCCTCATCCTCCCCATCCTCTCTCACCCAGGCTCAGGGTACTTTGTCTGGCAAAGCAGCTGCCAACGGGGCCTCTTCCCTCGGCTTAATAGCGTCAGTGACTTCTTCCCTAGCCCCACCATGTTCTCCTGAGGAGTCCCCCGAACTGTTTGACCACAGTGTTAGGTACATGCTCCAGGAGGATGCCCAGCATTTTGAAGGCTCTGATGATGGTACTCAGCTAGAGGAAGGCAGTAACGTGAGCCCAGACAGAGGGGGTGCCCAAGAAGGACAGCAATCTGGCTATCATGTTCCCCCTGCTGCAGCATACTGCCAGGTTTGCTCCAGTGATGAGGAGGGAGGGGATGATGAGGTCACTGACTCCACGTGGGTGCCTGATAGGAGGGAGGAGGAGGCACATCACCAACGAGGCAGCATGCCCTCCAGGGGCCAGCCTAAGGGCAGCACACTGACTGCATCACACCGCAGAGCTCCGCATGTACAGGGTGCTGCTGTCTCTGCGCGTTATTCCAAAAGTTCTTTGGTGTGGGCCTTTTTTGAGACAAGTACATCAGATCCCATCGCTGCTATTTGCAACATATGTCTCAAGCGTATCTCGCCTGGCCAAAACATCTCCCGCTTAGGCACCACATGCTTGACCAAATATATGTTGACCTACCATGCAGTTCGTTGGCAAACATACCTAAAAGACCCACACCAAAGAACAAAGAGGACCTCTCCTTGCTCCTCATCAGCTGGGATCTCCAATCCCACTATACCTTCAGTCCTCTCTGAGACCTGCACTGAGAGGAATGAAGGTGTAGAATTAGGTGTGTCACAGCCAAGTACTTGCGGGCAATCTACTATCGGTACACCGACGTCAGATTGTACCAGGCAAATTTCCCTGCCCCAGCTACTGCACCGCAGAAAGAAGTTCGCTCCCAGCCATCCACATGCCCAGCGGTTGAATGCTAGCTTGGCAAAATTGCTAGCACTTCAACTGCTACCTTTTCAGTTGGTAGACTCTGCCCCCTTCCGTGAGTTTGTGGAATGTGCGGTTCCTCAGTGGCAGGTTCCCAAATGCCACTTTTTCTCACGGAAGGCGATTCCGGCTCTCTACCGGCATGTGGAAGGCAATGTCTTGGCCTTGCTGGACAGGGCGGTCAGCGGTAAGGTGCATATTACGGCTGACTCATGGTCCTGCAGGCATGGACAGGGACATTACCTAAGTTTCACGGCGCATTGGGTGACTCTGCTGGCAGCTGGGAAGGATGCAGGACAAGGTGCAGTAGTGTTGGAGGTTGTTCCGCCACCACGCCTCCAAAATGCCAGTACTGGTGATTCTGACACACCACTCTCCTCCACCCCCTCTTCTTCTTCTTCCTCCATGGCCTCTTCCTGTGCTTTGTCCTCGGAACCAGCAGTGGGGCAGAGATTCTGTCAGCTCTGCAGGGGCAGGTTCAGAGGTGGTTGACGCCACGGGCCTTAAGGCAGGAATGGTGGTTTGCGACAATGGCACCAACCTCCTCTCCGCCCTCCGACAGGGACAACTGACCCATGTGCCCTGTTTGGCTCACGTCCTTAACTTGGTGGTGCAGCGGTTCTTGGGCAGGTACCCTGGCTTACAGGATGTCCTGAGGCAGGCCAGGAAAGTCTGTGTGCATTTCCGCCGGTCATCTAATGCCAGTGCTCGGCTGGCAGACCTCCAAAAGGAATTTAACCTGCCCAAGAACCGCCTAATCTGTGGCATGTCCACCAGGTGGAACTCAACATTGGCCATGCTGCAGCGGCTGCACACGCAGCAGAGGGCCATCAATGAGTACCTGTGCGACTATGGCACCAGGACAGGGTCAGGGGAGCTTGTTTTTTTTTCCCCACGCCAGTGAGCCATGATCAGGGATGCATGCACTGTCCTGTCACCATTTGAGGAGGCCACGAGGATGGTGAGCAGTGACAGTGCATGCATCAGTGACACTGTCCCCCTTGTCCACCTGTTGGAGCACACGCTGCTTGGAATAATGGACAGGGCACTTGAGGCAGAACAGAGGCAGAAACAGGAGGACTTCCTTAGCTCTCAAGGCCCCCTTTATCCAGACAGTGTTCCTGCATGCCCGCCGATCACACAGGAAGAGGAGGAGGAGGAGGATTGTGTCAGCATGGAGGTGGAGCCTGGCACTCAACATCAGCAGCAGTCTTTAATGGATCATTTACAGTCCCAAGAAACCCATGGACTTGTACATGGCTGGGAGGAGGTGGCTGCGGATCATGTCGTCCTTAGTGACCCAGAGGACTCCGAACTGAATGCCTCAGCAAACCTACGCTGCATGGCCTCCCTGATCCTGCAAAGCCTGCAGAGGGATCCTCGTATTCGTGGTATCAAGGAGACGGATCAATACTGGCAGGCAACCCTCCTTGATCCACGTTACAAGGGTAAGGTTGCGGACCTTATCTTGCCATCGCAGAGGGAGCAGAGGATGAAACATCTTCGGGAGGCCTTGCAGAAAGGTCTGTGCAACGCGTTCCCAGAGACTGGGAGGTTACAACCTCCTGTTCCTGGACAACGTGTTGCTGAGGCTTCGGTCAGTCAAAGAAGGAACGGTGGAGAAGGTGGCCGTCTGACCGATGCGTTCAGACAATTTTTTAGTCCGCAGTCCCAAGGTATGATCGGTTCCAGCAACCATGGCCAGTGTCTGTTTTACATGGTGCAGGAATACCTAGGGGCAAGATCTGACTTGGACACCTTTCCCACCGAAAATCCTCTGGGTTACTGGGTCTTGAGGATGGATCAATGGCCAGAGCTTGCACAGTATGCAATTGGGCTACTTGCCTCTCCTGCATCCAGCGTTCTTTCGGAATGCACATTCAGTGCTGCTGGAGGCTTTGTAACCGATCACAGGGTGCGTCTGTCAACCAACTCGGTCGATCGACTGACCTTCATAAAAATGAATCAGTCTTGGATCACCACTAGCTACCAAGCACCTGATGCTGATGTAACGGAATAATTTTTTTTGAAATGTCAGATCCCTTCAAGACTGCCTATGCTGATGCTGAACGACTATTCTGTTATGCTGAGTGATTATCCTCTTCCTCCTCAATGATCATGCTGATAGCTTGTAAGAACATTTTTGGTTCTGGGCGTCGCCACCAGTGCCTAAGGCCCAATTTTTCTGCCCCTGTTTAACAGGGGCATGTAATTACAATTTTTGATGCAATACTTTGCAGCAGGGCTCGTTCCTGGGCTCCAACTAGAGTATCTGTGAGGGGTTGCAGTGTTGTGGCACCAGCACCAGTGCCTAAGGCCCAATTTTTCTGCCCCTGTTTAACAGGGGCGTGTAATTAAAATTTTTGATGCAATACTTTGCAGCAGGGCTCGTTCTTGCGCTCCAACTAGAGTATCTGTGAGGACTTACAGTGTTGTGGCACCAGCACCATCACCACCAAAGGCCCAATTTTTCTGCCCCTGTTCAACAGGTGCATGTAATTACAATTCTTGATCTAATATTTCACAGCAGGGCCCTGTGAGGGCTTACAGTGTTGTGGCAACACCAACACCTAAGGCCCCAAATTCTGCAGAGTATATAGGGCAGGCCCCTACTTTCAAACATCCAACTTACAAACGACTTCTACTTGCAAACGGAAGGAGACAACAGGAAGTGAGATAAAATCTACCCCTAGGAAGGGAAATACTCTCCTGTAAGAGTTAATATGGGAAAAACATTTCTCCTTTTCACTGATGCTTTATAACCAATCCTTGTTTCACTAAAAAACCCAAATTTTCTAAAAACATTTGTCATTGAGACAGAAAGTGAGGTGAAATCTTCTGAAGAGGAGCACAGACAGCAAAACAAATGTCACAGGGGTGATAACCCTTCCCTATGTTTTCCAAAACGCTTAAAATAGATTTTTTGGCTGGAGCTAAACACGTTAAAAATGTACCCGTTCAAAATTACAAACAGATTCTACCTAACAACAAACCTAGAGTCCCTGTCTTGTTTGCACCGCCTGTATACTGCTGTTCAGAGTATGTAGGGCCTGGTGGCCCCACACCTTTCCTTTTTTTAATTTGGGTGCGGGGTTCCCCTTAATACCCATACAAGACCCAAAGGGCCTGGTAATGGACTGGGGGGTACCCATGCCGTTTGTCTCACTGATTTTCATCCATATTGCCAGGACCCGACATTACATTAAACCCGCAAGCAGTTTTAAATGACTTTTTTTCCTTTAAAAATGACATTTTGTGCAGGGACTGTTCTAAGCACGGGAAACACGCGCCACTTTACAGGCATACTATACACCCCCACTTTTTATACCATTCCTAAACTTCACAAGTCTATCACCGACCCACCAGGGTGACCGATAGTCTCGGCTATAAAAGGTCCTCTGGAGAGGGTCGGTAAATATATGGATTCATTAATAAAGGAGCTGGTCTGGGAACTCCCCTCATTTGTTCAAGATACGAGAGATGTGTTGGGAAGACTTGAGGGGATTTCATTACCACCGGGGGTCCTCCTTGTGGGAATTGATGTTGAATTGCTTTATACATCAATCCCACACGAATGGGGCCTTAAAGCGACACAACACTTTTTGGACAATAAATTCCCTATGTTGGCCACACAAAATGAGTTCATCATTGACCTCTTGCAGTTCATGTTGGACAACAATTGCTTTCAGTTTCTTGGAGTCTATTATAGGCAAATTAGGGGCACGTCGATGGGTGCCCCATGGGCCCCTTCATATGCTTGCTTGCATCTGGGCCTATGGGAATTGGAATGTGTGTATTCTTCACCAATGTACCTTGGCCACTGTAGACTGTGGCTAAGATACTTCGATGACGTGATCTTGCTCTGGGATGGCTCACATCTGGACTTGTCTGCCTTTATCGACGAATTAAACAATGATAGAAATATCAGACTTACGTACACGTATGACTCCACTCTGCTGCCCTTCTTGGATCTCTCCATCTATGTCAAGATGGGTAAAATCCATACCAAAACATTTAGAAAAGATACGGCAGCTAACACATTGCTACTAGCCTCCAGCCACCATCCTAAGTCCCTGACGCAGGGAATCCCGGTGGGTCAGTTCCTCCGAGCAAGGAGAAATTGCTCAGACGAGGGTGACTTCCAAACAGTACATGACCTATATGGGAGATTCCGCGATCGTGGATACTCACATACCAGCATTAGGAGAGCCAAGAAAAGAGCCCTACATACGAATAGACGGTCTCTACTTACCTATCATACTGGGGGAAAATCGAGATCTCCCAGCCAAACCCCCATAAGGATTATAACCAAATTCGGTGCACAGTGGGAACAAATTAGGAATGTATTAGACCGACATTGGCATATCTTATCTGAGGCTCCCATCATAGGTAACATTGTGGGGGATAGGCCACTTTTAACAGCTAGAAGAGCAACCAATCTTAAGGACTGTCTGGTACATTCAGAATATAGTAGACCTAAGAAACGGAATTGGCTTACTAGCCTCCCACCTCTCAAGGGCATGTATCCCTGTGGCAGGTGCCACGTCTGCAGATATGTTGATAAGACAGACAGGTTTGCCAGCTCTGATGGCAGAAAACAATTTAAAATTAACAGCTTTATAAATTGCACAACAACACGTGTAATTTATATGCTTACCTGTCCCTGTGGACTTATTTATGTCGGCAAAACTAAGAGACAGCTTAGGATCAGAGTTGGCGAGCATGTCCAAAGTATTATCAACAAGGATGATGACCGTCCCCTCTCTCTACATTTCTTAAAAATGCATGATGGAGAACCGAAGGGTCTTAAGTGTAAGGGCATCTATAGACTCAACCTCCCCTCTAGACGTGGGGACTTCGATAGGATACTGTACCAAAAGGAGAAAATGCGGATCTTCTATTTAAACAGTATGCAGCCCCTTGGGCTGAATAATGAATGCAATCTATCTGTTTTCTTGGAGCAATGATATGGGAGGTTACTGACAAAATTAATGTGAAATATGAAGCTCTCAGATAACACGGGGGTGTGATTCCCATGAATGTCTCCACTCTCTCCTTCTGGTACATGTTCAGTTACTGGCTGCATAATGCCCAAACACACTCACACTATGGGGCTCCCCAAAAATACCTGCTGCAGTAGAACTAAGAAAATCTTTCCTGTTTTTATTTTCCCTTTTTCCATTTGAGATGAGAGGGCTGCACTAATTATTTATCTTGGAAGAGGGGCCTGTTTACGTCCCCCTATGTGTGTCTCTGTGTGTGTTTTTGTTCTGGTCTCTGCTGGTGCTCACCTTGCGTATTAGGTTAGATGTCTCTGTAGGAATGTCATGCCATAGACATTTTGGATAAGGTTTGTGTATAGATTTTACTTTTTCGGCTCTGATCGCCCTGCACACAGCTGTGTGATTGCACTATATGTGAATGATGTCTTTTGATAGGCTGCAATATTCAGGTGTAGTGAACGATACCGGTTAATTGGGCTTCAATCAGCTGGTTATTTAAACACGGACCCTGATGTACTGCGCATGCTCTGACGAAGCTTGGGACCAAGCGAAACGCGAATTGCCTTACTAGCCTCCCACCTCTCAAGGGCATGTATCCCTGTGGCAGGTGCCACGTCTGCAGATATGTTGATAAGACAGACAGGTTTGCCAGCTCTGATGGCAGAAAACAATTTAAAATTAACAGCTTTATAAATTGCACAAAACACGTGTAATTTATATGCTTACCTGTCCCTGTGGACTTATTTATGTCGGCAAAACTAAGAGACAGCTTAGGATCAGAGTTGGCGAGCATGTCCAAAGTATTATCAACAAGGATGATGACCGTACCCTCTCTCTACATTTCTTAAAAATGCATGATGGAGAACCGAAGGGTCTTAAGTGTAAGGGCATCTATAGACTCAACCTCCCCTCTAGACGTGGGGACTTCGATAGGATACTGTACCAAAAGGAGAAAATGTGGATCTTCTATTTAAACAGTATGCAGCCCCTTGGGCTGAATAATGAATGCAATCTATCTGTTTTCTTGGAGCAATGATATGGGAGGTTACTGACAAAATTAATGTGAAATATGCAGCTCTCAGATAACACGGGGGTGTGATTCCCATGAATGTCTCCACTCTCTCCTTCTGGTACATGTTCAGTTACTGGCTGCATAATGCCCAAACACACTCACACTATGGGGCTCCCCAAAAATACCTGCTGCAGTAGAACTAAGAAAATCTTTCCTGTATTTATTTTCCCTTTTTCCATTTGAGATGAGAGGGCTGCACTAATTATTTATCTTGGAAGAGGGGCCTGTTTACGTCCCCCTATGTGTGTCTCTGTGTGTGTTTTTGTTCTGGTCTCTGCTGGTGCTCACCTTGCGTATTAGGTTAGATGTCTCTGTAGGAATGTCATGCCATAGACATTTTGGATAAGGTTTGTGTATTGATTTTACTTTTTCGGCTCTGATCGCCCTGCACACAGCTGTGTGATTGCACTATATGTGAATGATGTCTTTTGATAGGCTGCAATATTCAGGTGTAGTGAACGATACCGGTTAATTGAGCTTCAATCAGCTGGTTATTTAAACACGGACCCTGATGTACTGCGCATGCTCTGACGAAGCTTGGGACCAAGCGAAATGCGTAAGCATCTAGCCATCACGCTAACGCTGGCCGGCACACCGAGCTCTGCACTATGACCACGATCCATCCTTGACCACACACGACCAATTTTCCTGATGTGACCCACTTATTCCTGCTTCGGGACTCGGCTCTCCATTCCGTCTTGGGATATTACCAGTCCGAATGTTGTGAAACTCAAGGCACATTGTATGTTCCGGCTGGAACGAAAACCTACTGACAGCACTATACAGACTCTTGAATGGCTACGATTTCAGCGGGGCTATTGTTGTAAGTCGGGACCTCCAGGAGCTCTGCATCCTAGCACACAAGACGCCAAACGGTGAGCTGCTTTACTCCAGTAAACAGGAGTTTCATTGCATATTGCTCGCCAAGTTTGTTTTCCTTGTGAGACATTTTATTGAGGTAATTCCTGCCTTCAACCCCCACCACCATTCTCATTGCTGTACATAGCTGCCTTGGAGCCATCATATCCCCAGCTATCACATCTAGGAAACTTTTGTTAGCCTCTAAGCACAAGCACCTTATATCTGGAAGTATGCCCGTGGGACCTTTTTTCCAATTTTGACAATATTCAAGTTTTTAATCAACTAACCACTATTATGTGATAGACCCGGGTCCTAGATATCTGTCTATGTGTATGTGTGCATGATGAGTGCTTGAGAAATCTGTGTATTGATCCGGTGGCCACCAGCGTTTTATAGGACGTTAGTCTCATTTTTAATCATAGTTGGGAGTTGGGTGTAATCTTTTGTAAAATTATTTAATCTGGGATAATCAATAAAGATATTTAGTTACATTATCGGTTTGTCTTCTTTGATGGACCTTTTCCGCTTTTTATACCACGTTAAAAATGTACCAGTTCAAAATTACAAACAGATTCTACTTAACAACAAACCTACAGTCCCTGTTTTGTTTGCACCGCCTGTATACTGCTGTTCAGAGTATATAGGGCCTGGTGGCCCCACGCCTTTCCTTTTTTTTAATTTGGGTGCGGGGTTCCCCTTAATATCCATACAAGACCCAAAGGGCCTGGTAATGGACTGGGGGGTACCCATGCCGTTTGTCTCACTGATTTTCATCCATATTGCCAAAACCCGACATTACATTAAAGCCGCAAGCAGTTTTAAATGACTTTTATTCCTTTAAAAATGTCATTTTGTGCAGGGACTGTTCTAAGCACATGAAACACGCGCCACTTTACAGGCATACTATAGACCCCCCAGGTACGATATTTAAAGGAATATTTCACTTTTTTTTTTTTTTTACTTTAAGCATCATTAAAATCACTGCTCCCATCGCTTCTCGGCCTTTTGGCTAAGATCAAGTGTAGTATCTGTTCTTATAAGTTTAATATCTGATACGTCCCCTATCTGGGGACCATATATTAAATGGATTTTTAGAACAGGGAGATGGAAGAAGAGCTTGCTCTGTCCACTCCACGCATCGACCTGGTATTGCAGTACCTCCAGGACCGGTGCAAAAAAAAAAAAATAAATCACTGCTCCCGAAAAAACGTCAGTTTTTAAAACTTTTTTTAGCATTGATACATGTCCCCTGGGGCAGGTCCCCAAATCCTTTTTAGGACAATACCATGCAAATTAGCCTTTAAAATTAGCACTTTTGATTTCGAACATTCGAGTCCCATAGACGTCAATGGGGTTCTAACGTTCGTGCGAATTTTTGGTCCATTCGCAGGTTCTTGTGCGAACCAAACCAGGGGGTGTTCGGCTCATCCCTAATTAACAACAACTTGACATCCCTTTAAAATTGTATTGAGAACTCCACCTTTAACTCATTCTCTTCACTAAAAACCAAATATCAGATCCCCAATAATGAACTTAGGAAATTCCTCCAAATCAGACACTTCTATAACACATATTTTCAAATAACAGAAACAAAAACACCCACATACGAACATATGTCTGAAGTCACCTAGAGGAATAGGCCTAATACCACAGGTATATTCAAATCTGGTTAACAATGATAGCCAAGATAAACTCCCCTATATGCACAAATGGGAACAAGAATTTAACATATCATTTTCAACTGAAAACTGGAACGAATGTATCAATAACTTACACAAATTCACAAGATTAATTACAATCAAAGAGACAGCAATTAAGTTATTTACAAGATGGTATTATACACCTGTAAAACTTCATCCCATTTTTCCCTCAGCACATCAAACATGTTTCAGAGGCTGCAGCTCAGCAGGTTCATTCACACATGTCTTCTGGGAATGTGGGAAAGTTTCACAAATATGGAAGCAATTGGAATGCTTTGCATCCAAAATCTCTGACAATATTATAAAGCTCTCATTCCATAACTGCCTATTATTCCCATCAATCACAGGGCTATCCATTCATAACATGAGACTGATCCACACATTATGTGTGGCAATACACTGGCCGATTGCACACCATTGGAAATCCCCATCAGTACCTCTAGCCCAATTGAAAGTACGAATAAACAATATTAACCTCATGGAAAAACATTTCACACCCTACATAACACAAATCACTTATATGAGAAGAAATGGGATCCTTGGTTAACTCATTCTAAACATTTATTAAACCCCGAATAGTAATACTTTTTATCACAGATTATTGAGAAACTTAAGTTGTTTATTGTATTTAAAGATGCTTCTGCAAGCATATTAGTTAACCATTGCAATGTACATCTATCACATATTGTATTGATTAATAACATTTCCCTTACCTGTAAACCGTATTTAATGCATTTCTCTTGACATATAACAGCACTTTTTGTACCACTATTATTTGTACCCAATAAAATAGTTTGTAAACAAAAAAAAAAGAAAGAGGAAAAAAAAAATTCCCACACCCATTTATCTACTCATAACCAAAACTCAATTCGTGCAACACATTATTCAAAATATAATTAAGAAGGAGGCTTGACAGAGCCCTATTATATGCGTATAATATAACAACCGACAACAAAAAATGATATATATGATTTCAAATTATTATTGTCATGTTCTATTATATTTAGTGCTTTTATTCAATATAGCCATCCCCTACTCCTTCATATAAGTTTTATACCTCTCCTCCTTTTATTTCAATATTTCAATCCACCCTTCTTTATGTGCTTTCATTACATGTTACCTATCCCGTGCTTAATTTATTGTAAATTATTCTCTTACTTTAATGACATCAATCATCTCTCCACTGCATTTCCCATGGGGAGGAAAAAAAAAAGAAAAGAAAAACCCACCCCTTCCCAATTTCTCCTCACCATACGCATCCAAATACAGACTATCCGATCCATAACACAGCACTACCCCCCATAGGGTTTAATCCGCCCCTATTTCTGAGGAGAAATACAGCCATCCTGCTCATGTGTCTTTAAATGTATTTTGTTGGTCCTTAACCATATGTATCCATTTCTCTGCTTCCATTATTTTTTCCACCTCCCTTTTCCAATCCATTATAGTGGGTCATCTGGACTGCTTCCAGGATCTGGGTATCAATATATTAGCTGCATTTAGCAAATGTGGAGTAACGCTTCTCTTATAGAACCTAGCAGATGATGGCATCCCATGAAAGAGAAAATGTAATGGGGAAGGCTCTATAGGTCTAAGTGTCATTTTCCTAAACCAAGGGGCTATCGCCTCCCAAAATACTTTAATCTTTGGGCAATGCCACCTAAGGAAAAAAATGAACCCCTTTGGTTACATCCCCTCCAGCAATTAACATCCACCGATGGATATATCTGATCCAGTCGAACCGGTGAGAACTTATTGAAGTATGGTGTGTTGCCCCCATCAACCTTTTAATTTGTTCGGATGTGAAATTGTAACCCATTCATTCTGTCCCAGACGGATAACGTTGTTTTCGTCAATGGTGATACATATTCCGATAGCCCCCTATAAGGAACCGGAATCCAGGGAGCTCCGGCCAAGTTCCCACCTGCTAATGTCTTCTCCAAGGGCACCCAAAGTTTACCAACAGAGTCATGGCACCAATTCATAATACAAACCAGGGCCATGGCTCTGTAATCATTCGCTATGCCTGGGAGTCCCACCCCACCCTCCCGTTTTGGTCTCCTCAAAATCTCATATGCCAACCTGGGATGTTTATCTCCCCACACAAAAGTCATAAAAGCCCTTCGTATTTGTTTGAAGAATGTCTGTGGAAGTGTTATGGGCACGGTATGCAAGACATAAATAAGTCTAGGGATTAAACTCATTTTAAGCGCATTTACCCTGCCGAACCACGTCATAGTATGACTTCTCCACTCCTGCAAATCTTTTAATATAGATACCACCAAGGGACCATAATTTAGATCATATAGGCGCTTTGCATCTAAAGAAATATAAATCCCCAAGTAGGATATGGAATCGAAGCGCCAAACAAAAGAAAAGGATTGTTGCAGAGTGGTCATCATCCTCAAAGGAGCATGGCTCGGCATCAACACTGACTTCTCAATATTTATTTTAAAATGAGATATAAGGCCAAACCTGTCTTTTTCCAACATCAGTTCTGTCAAAGACTCTTGAGGAGAAGAAAGGTACAACAGTAGATCATCTGCGTAAGCTGAGATCTTATGTTCCATTGATCCAATACAAATCCCCTTAATCCTCCTATTTACCATAATCGTTCGCAGAAAGGGCTCCAGCATCATAGCAAATTACAATGGGGACAATCTTAGCATCCCTGCCTAGTCCCATTCCATATCTCAAAATAATCTGATAATCCACCATTGACGTTAACCCTTGCTCTAGGATCTGCATCCAGTGCCTTCACCCACCCCATCATCCGTTCTCTTAGACTCATCTCCCTCAGAACTCCAACCACAAACTCCCGCCCTGCTCTATTGAATGCTTTTTCAGCATCCATTGAGATTACTACACTCGGGGTCTGGTTCGGTCCATTATACATCCAAAGCAGTACATACAAGGCCCGAATAGTATTATCTCTGGCCTCTCGGTCCATTATAAACCCTGTTTGATCCGGATGAATCAGTTTAACTATATGGTCTTGTTACCTTAGGGCCAGAATTTTAGCTAGAAGTTTAGTGTCAAAGTTAAGGAGGGAGATGGGTCTATAGCTGGCACAGCACTGAGGATCCTTCCCTAACTTCGAGAGAACTGTCACATAAGCCAACAGTGCCTCTGGAGGCAATGGGTTAGAGACCAAGACAGAATTACGGTATCTGCAAAGAGGAGCCAACAGGAAAACAGTTTATAATACATATTTGTGAAACCGTCTGGTCCCGGGCTTTTACCCAATGGCAAAGCCGCAATCACTCTGCCCAACGCTTCAATCAAGATTGCTTTTTCTATTTCCTCCAGGGCCGCAGATGGAATGGCCTGCAACTCTGAGGCTTCAAGATATTCCCGAATTCTGTCTGCACGCCTTCCTCCATCGACCCCCACAGGAACTGAATCTATATTATATAGAGACGTATAAAAACAGTGAAACTCAGCTGCTATTGCTTGGGTGTCCACTATATGCGTATCGCCTGTCTTTATAGTGTGAACATGGTGTAAATCCTGTTGTTTCTTTAATTGTCTGGCCAATAATCTCCTACCCTTATTCCCCTGTTTATAAAATTGGTGGGCAAAAAACCTGTGATTATTTTGAACTTTCCGATCGAGGGGCTGTTTTAAGTCTACCTGCAGTTTCTCCAGTCTCTGCGCGTCCCCAGGTTTTAAATGGGCCTTAGGTTTAATTTGAAGTTTATGTATTTCCTCTAGAAGCTCAACCATTTCTTTCTGTCTCTCTTTTCTAATACGCAAACCCATTGAAATCAACTCCCCTCTAATGACCGCCTTATGGGCTTCCCATACCATTTGGTCAGACACCTCCTCTGATGTATTGGTCTCAAAGTATAATGCTAGTGTGCGGGACAGGGATAGATAGATAGACAGGATAGATTTGTTCAATCTTCATGTTCTTTCCAGGTTCCCGATCGATGCAGGACATATCGTTAAGCTTATTGGAGCATGGTCTGACATGGTGATTGACTCAATAGTTGATGAATTTACATAATTAAGATAGTATTGATCGACCAACAACATTTTGATCCTTGAATATACATTATGTGCTTTGGAATAATAGTTGAAATCCCTGTCCCGCTCATGCAGCACCCACCAACTGTCTACCAAATGCAGAGAGCGGGGGATGAGCTTATTGCTGCATGAGATTTGGGAGTCCCCGCCCGTTCTACTTCCGCTCCACACCCAGTTCCCTCCAGCCCTAGTCGCCCAGCTCGGTGGTGCCCAGGAGGAAGTGAGGACCAGAGGTACCAGCAGTGCTCAGGTGGTCTCGGGCCCCCAGCTCCAGGAGGAACCACCTGCAGGAGAAGCACAGCACCTGGACCCCAGGTAGAAGAAGCTGCCCAGACCAGGTACTGGGGGCGACTGAACTCTTGGGTAATACCAAGCACATTTGGAGCGATACATCTAAGAGCATTGCTGTAACTTAGGGTACACTAGTGTTGCCCTCTGAAGAGTGAACCATAGAGGATCACTTTTCAGAGGGTATTTAAAATGTGGCAAGGAAGCATTATATTGCCTCCTCACCACCTGATTCAATCCCTAGAAACCTGCACCATAAGGATGAGCTCCAGCGTGTTCACACACCGCACGTGCCGAGCCCGCCAGGAAGTCGGCACAGCGCTGCGCTAATCACAGGCAGTGAGACATTTTCCGGATGTGCGGCTGCAGAGATCAGGAAATGTCTCACTGTCTGTGATTAGCGCAGCGCCGTGCCGACTTCTTGGCGGGCTCGGCATGTGCGTTGTGCGAACACGCTGGAGCTCATCCTTACTGCACCACCTCGCATCAACTGTGTTAGTTGTACATGGTTGTGAGGCGTCCCCATTCAGTGGAGTGGGATGCATTTGGCCACTGAACGTATTTGGGGATATTTTTGTATAACCTCATTTGCTGCCTTTGCCA
Source organism: Lithobates septentrionalis (assembly GCA_037952835.1). Taxonomy (NCBI): domain Eukaryota; kingdom Metazoa; phylum Chordata; class Amphibia; order Anura; family Ranidae; genus Lithobates; species Lithobates septentrionalis. The sequence goes on from JBBDGP010001689.1 coordinate 1,045,351, forward strand.
TTACCCCCTCCTAACCACTGCATTCTGTACATTACATATCACAGACCCCTGCATTCCATGCATTACCCATTCCTGACCTCTGCACTCTGTATATTAAACACTCCTGACCCCTACACTATGTACATACCCCTGACTCCTGCAAACTGTACAGTACATACTCCTGAAACTGCACTGTGTAAGTCACATAGCCCTGACCTCTGCACTCTGTATACAACATATTCTTGACACCTGCATTTTGTCAATTTTATACATACATCTGATACCTGCCCTCCCACTGTTAGTGCAGTTTTGCCACATCCTTATTTCTCCAAGGCACACAGTCCTCAGTATCTCCTTTTTCTTTGCTTGCTGCCTGCGGGTTAGGGGGAGCAGTGGTCGGGCTCAGGCCCTGTCAGTTTGGGGGGGGGCTGTCAGGTAGGCTGTACGGGGTCCCATGAATTCCAACAGCAGCCCTGGCCACACGCTTCTCCCGGCTGCTGAGCAACCTGCGGACTGGAGGCTTACAATCCGTTATTAACTACTGGGGGGCCCCAAACTCAAAGGCGAGGTGAGTGTGGGGGCCACACTTGGGGGTGGGACAGTGATGGGGGTGTAAATAATCAGAGGGGTGTCCGTATTACATTTGGGGTGTATATTATAAATGGAGTGTCAGTATTGTATCTGGGCTGTATATAATTAGTGGGGGCTAATAGTATATGTGGGGTGTATGTTATCAGTGGGGGGTGTAGTATTATATGTGGTGTGTATATTATCAGTGGGGGGGCAGTATTATATGTGGTTTGTATATTATCAGGGGGGGCAGTATTATATGTGAGGTACATGTTATCGGTGGGGGGGGCAGGCTTTGGTGAGCAGAGACCCCCTTTACACCAGAGTCACAGCATTGCCCCTTAAATCAAGGTTCCCAGAACACCCCTTACATCAGATCCCCCCTTAAATCAGGATTCCCCTTTACATTAGAGTCCACAGAGCTCCCCCTTACAGTGTAAGTGGAAATTCTGTGCAGACTCTGACGTAAGGGGGGGGCTCTGTACAGACTCTGGTGTAAGGGGGGGCCTCTGTGTGGACTCTGATATAAGGAGGGCCTCTGTGCGGACTCTCATGTAAGGGGGACCTCTGTGCGGACTCTCATGTAGGGGGGACCTCTGTGCGGACTCTCATGTAGGGGGGACCTCTGTGCGGACTCTGATGTAAGGGGGACCTCTGTGTGGACTCTGATGTAAGGAGGGGCTTTCTGGGGACCCTGATGTAAGCGGAGGCTCTCGGGACCCTGATGTAGGGGGAGACTCTGAGGACACTGATTTAAGGGGGGGCTCCCTGGGGACCCTGATGTAAGGGGAGGCTCTCTGGGGACCCTGATGTAAGGGGAGACTCACTGAGAACACTGATTTAAGGGGGCTCTCTGGGGACCCTGATGTAAGTAGGGAGGCTCTCTAGGGACCCTGATGTAAGTAGGGAGGCTGTCTGGGGACCCTGATGTAGGGGGAGGCTCTCTGGGGACCCTGATGTAAGGGGGGCTCTCTGGGGACCCTAATGTAGGGGGAGACTCTATTCAATAAATATTGTTTGTTTGAACCTGATTCTGTTCTATATTGTTGTACTTATTCTTTGACTGTTTTGTTTAAAGAAGGGAGGATTGTATTGGGAGCACTGAAGTGTCAGGTGTGACTGTGTGGCAATGGCAAATGGTTTACATAGCTCACGGCATCACGGGTCAGGTAGAGGGCCCCTTAGCAGAATTTCGCCCCAGGGAGGTCAGGATCGGCACTGCTTATGAGACACAAAGGTTTTCCCAGAAGAAGTGTCTAGACTGGGGTCCAAGGTAATGTTAAAATCCCCTCCCATAACAAATAAACCTTCCCAAAACTTCCCCAAAATATCCAAAGTTTTAAATTTAATGGTATGGTTGTTGGGGCATATATAGTAGCGAAAGTATAACACTGACCCTGGATCTTGCCCTTAACAAAATGAAATGGCATTCAGGGTCTACTCGTATTTCTATAGGTACTAAGGGGAATTGTTTGTGGATAGGTATTATAACTCCTCTGGCCCTAGGGATGGATGAAGGTGCATGAAACCATTGATTATATGGAAAAAGAGGCATACGAGGGGTTGACCCTGCCATGAAGTGCGTCTCCTGCAGAAAGACTATCTCTGCTTTCATGTGACGCAGTTCATGCCAGAGACTGCCCCTCTTACCAGTCGAGCAAAGCCTTCTCACATTATACGATACAATCTTCATTCTACCTATCATTCTCTCACTACTTCCATGAATCTCTTACTTTGCTGCTGCGCCTGATCAGTGTCTGTTCCTAACCTTCTGAGCTCTCTCTCCCTGGATGCATCTGATGAGAAGAGGGAAAGAAAAAAAAAGGACACACAAAACCATCTAAAACCCATAACCTACTATGCCACTGCCTGTGGCACATCCCTCTAAAGGGAGGATGAGGTGTGGTGCACCTCTGCCCGGAGTCCCCCCCCCCTTCCACTCTTCGCAGAAAACAAAGTTCCTTGTTTCCGGACCAACCTATTGGGGGAAAGATGGTCAAAAACATGAACAGGGGGCGTGGCCTGGACATGGCTGAGTGAAGCTGCTTTTTCCTGGAGCTCCAGGCCTGTCCCGAAAAACCCGGCTTCATTCGTTTTATTAGAGGCATGATACCGTCCAAAAAGCACAGGACAAGAGCATCCACCCGGGGGACACCAGTTGGCAGGAGTCCTGGAGAGATTCGCCATTATTTCCAGCAACTACAAGGTTCATCCCCAGGGGCCACAGTAGCGGCGCCACAAGGCCCTCCACGTGGAGAGAGACACAGAGCCTCCGTACAGAGTGATACTCCCGTCTCACCCTGCCCCAGCGGGGATACTAACAACTCACCGGAGACCATCGGAGAACCAGTGGGGGTCACAATGACATCCCCGCAACCACCTGTACCCCTTATGCTTGACCAGGACATTCGGGCTCTACTCCAGGCCCTCCCCACCCGCTCAGACATCGAGGCGCTTATCCTCAAGCTGGAGGAAACGCACCGACGGGACATGCAAGAGATACGAGGGGAGGTAGCCACTCTAGCGGATCGCATAGACACAGGGGAAGCATCGGTCACCACTCTGGAGGGAAGAGTAGCAGCACTTGAACAAGCTAGGAACCAACACCGGGATTCCACCATTGCTTTACAATTGCATCTAGAAGAAATCGAAGACCGGAGTCGCAGGAACAATCTGCGGCTCCGAGGAATCCCGGAGGATATAGCAATGGAGAACCTGGGGGAGACGGTGAGGACAATGTTTTGCACTGTACTTGAAGACCCAGACCTTAATATTGAGTTGGACAGAGTTCACCGTGCTCTAGGCCCACGATCTGAAGATCCGAGCAGACCGCGGGATGTAGTATGCAGATTACATCGCTACACCCAGAAGGAAAGTATCCTGCGCCGAGCCTGGGAACATGGTGATGTGGAGGTAGGAGGCAAGCAAGCTAAAATACTGCCAGACCGATCGAGAGCAACGCTGAGGCGCAGAGCCTTACTGCGCCCTCTCCTAGAACTTGCCAAACAAAAAGGGTTAACATATCGGTGGGGATACCCACTCTCTGTGGTGTTCCGTAAGGACACAAGCTCCTTCTCCCTACAAAGACCAGAAGACCTCCCGGCGCTATTCGGGTTCATGGATACGGATCCAATACAGATCCCTGACTGGCTGCAGTTCCTGCCACGGCCACAAGGAAGATCGGGCCCCCTGAGGATGCATGGACCCCCTCCTCCCCGTCACTTCAGGAACAGAAGGAGACGCAGGACGGCCTCAGAGGGAGAGCCACGTGAGTAGGCCTTGGGCCACCCATCCCCATTCATTATCACATGCCCAGGATAGAACGAGAGGTTGCCAACCCCCACACGCAGGGAACTGTAACGGGGTCTTCGTTGATGGCCGGCGAGGAGGATTTTTGGATAAACGTTGCCTCCGCTTCCCCCTGACCGGCCTCCCCCTCCGCCCCTCCTTCCCCTCCACCCCTCGGGACTTTAGCTGAACACAACTTTGGGCAGCACTGTGGTCTGGAGGCCCCACGGGAGAGCTGATGTTAACCCACGGACCAAATACCTAAAACAATACCCGCCCCAATACCGGACAGAAGTCACTCCAGACTCCACGGTACTAGGGGCTCGGAACCTACAATTCCCCATCCATCAGTCAACACATAAACTAGAGTTCCAAAGTCACCTCCTCTGTGATGACGCGGAAACGTACATGCAATATGGTCACAGGAGACTGAATGGTTTGGTGACAAGGGAAGAGAATCGAAAGACACTCAAAATCCCTAGCCCTGCACGCCAAGGAACACTCGCCATGAACCCAAGACAGCAACAGGAACCATGACGCGTGCCACGGAAAGCCCATCATAGAGGGTCAAAGTTGTTAACCACACCGCAAATATACCAGCGAGGAACTATACGTGGGTGGTCGGGAGGGGGGATGGTGGAGGAGACTTCCCGTTTGCTGGCTTACGGTGATTATTGTCCAGGTCCAGGATTGATCTGGGCCTTCTACGCACAGCTTAAGACGAGACTGAACACTGTTGGCCCTGAGGCTTTGCACAGACCGGTAAAATAAGGGATTGGTTTTGAACCTCTTTTTGCTGTTCACTCTGGGGCCGCCTCAGGGGGCCCGCCTGATGGGTATGTCGATGGATGGGGTGGGAAATGTGATCTTCTTTGTGACACCTACTGTGTGCCTTAATTTAGGCAGTTAGGCTCCATGGGTTTTAGTTCTGGAAACTCTGAGTCAGTTTAGCTCATTTTATGTTATGTTAATTTATGCCTTTGTTTTTTCTTTTTGGTTGGTCTTGTCTTAAGCTATTAGTACACTTGCAACGCTGCATTCCACTAGTCTGCTATGTTACTGCTTTAGACACACCGCGTGCACTAACAGAAACCATAGATAGCCGGGGGTGGAGGGAGAGGCTCGGGGGCTCACTTCCTGGCCCTGTCTATCCACAACCCCACATAGGACAGCGCTCCATTCCCAGTGTAGCGACTGGGGAGCGTAATAGCCCATTTGGCTAACTTAGCACCCACACCCAGCTGCACTATCTAGTGACAGCTTCTTTTATTTCTCTCTCTCTCTCTGTTCTGCTCTAACTCTCCTTTTCTCTGACACCCCTCCCCCCCCCCCTTCCCACTTCTTCCCTACCTTCCCACCCCCCCCTCCTTGTATCCCCTACCTTCCCCTCTCCTCTACCCATTAATTGATTATTGATACACTCATCACCCCAGATCATGGCACCCTTAAACATAATTTCACTTAACGTGAAAGGCCTAAACACACCAGAGAAAAGACGAATGCTGTCTAATGACATGAGACGCATGGGAGCAGACATTGTTTTCCTGCAGGAAACCCACCTTAGGGAAGGTTCCCTGCCGACACTTCAAAACAGATTTTTCCCATCGGTTTACCACTCCAGATACACAGAAGCCAAATCCAGGGGAGTCTCCATCTTAATTTCGTCCAAACTCTCATGGCCACTCATAGACGTAAAGTATGATAAGGAGGGCAGATTCCTTTTTCTAAAGGGGATGATTGGGAACTCCAAAGTTACCTTAGCTAACTTGTACGCTCCCAACACACATCAAGACATATTTCTCAAACGTCATCTAGACCTACTATCACACTTCACTGACGGAAACTTGATCGTGGGAGGTGACCTTAATGTCCCCCTTGCCCCCACGGAGGATACTTCCACTGGAACCTCCTCCACATCGCGGGACTTGCGTAAACGCGTCGGAACGACACTACACAATCTCCAACTGATCGACGCGTGGCGCCTCCTGCATCCGGGGGAAAAAGATTATACCTTCTTCTCTAAACCTCACCAGACGTACTCCAGAATCGATTATTTCCTGATCCCCCACAGAGACCTGCACGCGATTAAAGAAACTAAAATAGGATCAATTACATGGTCGGATCATGCCCCGATCACACTAAGATACACCCTTCCAGACTTACGGTCGACACAGAAACCACCGTGGCGACTAAACGAAGGACTTCTGAAAATCCCAGAAATATTGGCTGAGGTAGCTAGGGAAATTGGCCACTATTTCTCCTCCAACACCACCCCTGACTGTGACACTGGACTAGTGTGGGAGGCACACAAAACCGTAATTAGGGGAATACTGATCAAACATGGCTCACGACTTAAACAACAGCGTACGGCACAACTAAACACCTTGCTGAAGAAATTAGACACACTAGAAGGGAGACACAAACAGACTCCCACCAAACAATTAGAAGCAGAGCTAAACCTGGTCCGGACACAGATCACTGACCTTTTGCGGTATAAAGCGAAAGCGGCCATACAAATCTGCAAAAGGAAAAATTACGAATCCGGTAATAAATGCGGGAGATTATTAGCACAATCATTACGTGAACAAAAAATGGCCTCATATATACCCCACATTATGTCCCCTACGGGACGGAAAGCCTCGTTGCCCCAACATATAGTGCAGGAGTTTAGCTCATTCTACTCATCTCTATATAACTTAACAGAGTCACAAATCCCCACTGAAAACACGACAGAATACATAACATCCTCCCTCATGCCGACCCTCCCAGACGATGCAAAATCCATTCTAGAAGAACCCATTACGTTGACCGAACTGCAAATCGCTCTAAAACATTCTAAATCAGGGAAAGCACCAGGCCCAGACGGGCTTACAATCCCCTACTATAAGACCCTACTCCCCTTCCTAGGCCAGCATATGGTTGAACTTTATAACACTCTAGGCTCAGGGGGTAAGTTTCACAAGTCCACGCTGCAGGCACAAATCTCTGTCATACCAAAAGAAGGTAAAGATCCGGGCCAATGTGGGTCCTACCGCCCGATATCCCTTTTAAATACGGACCTCAAACTTTTCACAAAGATCATTGCCACCAGATTACAACAACACCTCACCTCACTTATACACCTCGACCAAGTGGGCTTCGTCCCAACGAGGGAAGCTAGGGATAATACGATCAAAGTTCTAAACCTACTGCATATCGCGAATAACACCAAATCCCCATGCGTCCTACTTGGAACCGACGCCGAAAAAGCGTTCGATCGCGTAAGTTGGAGGTTTATGTTCGCGACGCTAAAACACATAGGGTTGGGTGACAAAATGTTACAATGGATTTCCGCAATATACACAGACCCAACAGCCAGAGTAAGGGCAAATGGGGTACTCTCAGAAACTTTCCCAATTAATAACGGAACCCGTCAAGGGTGTCCCCTATCGCCTCTGCTCTTCGCACTGTCCCTGGAACCTTTCCTATGTCACATTAGACATAACCCAGACATTACAGGGATAGAAATAGGCAACAAACAATTTAAAGTCTCCGCATACGCCGATGACTTAATGTTTTCCCTCACAAACCCAATCATTTCTCTCCCCAACCTCATGAAAGAATTTCACACATATGGTAAATTGGCTAATCTGAAAATCAATTTCAGTAAATCTGAAGCGATGGGTCTGGGTATTCCACAACCACAACTCACACAACTCCAGAATAGTTTCCACCTGAAATGGACCACTACAGCATTGAAATACTTAGGAACATTTATACCCCCAACCTTCTCCCATCTATTCAAGCTAAATTTCCCTCCCCTCCTAAAAAAAGTCCAACAAATGCTAGAGAAATGGAACACAGGACTCCACTCATGGTTCGGACGTTGCAATATCCTCAAGATGACAATCCTACCTAAATTCCTGTATCTCCTACAGACCATCCCAATACACATACCAGCAAGCTTCTTCAACCAAACACGCTCACTATTTATCAAATTCCTTTGGGCAGGGAAAAAACCAAGACTAAATAAGAAAACCCTTTCTCTACCCAAACGTTATGGGGGACTGGCAATGCCTGAACTCCAGACCTACTACAGGGCAACACATCTAGGTAGACTCATCGACTGGAGCCGACACACAACCACCAAACTATGGACTCAAATAGAACAAGCACAGAGTGAGACTCCTATACATAGAATCCCCTGGTGCTACGCCAATCTCCCAACAAATCTCAAACATCACCCGTTAATAGGTAACACAGCCCGTGTGTGCGCCCACCTGGTTGAGTCATCTCCCCTCTTTGCTCGCGAATCTCCACTTAAGCCCATACTAGGAAACCCTGCATTTGAACCCGGTATGAGGGACGGGAGGTTCAGGGAGCTGCGGGAAGAGGGAATATACCAAGCCTCACATTTCAGTAACAGAGGTAGATGGAAGACTATTACAGAGTTGTCTGACCCAGAGGGATGCTTCCGCCTGGACTTCCTGAGAGCGCTACAACTCCACCACTTCCTCAGCACCATGACACCACTTAGTGCTACCGATCAAACCCTCACATCAATGGAGGAACTGTGCTCGGGCACGGGACCCATACTACACGCACTCTCTCTAACTTACAGTATGCTAATCACCCCATCAGATGACCATAAGATACAGGGCCTCACTAAGTGGGAAAAGGAACTAAAAAATACATTTACCACCAAAACAAAACAACACATACTGCAGTTTACCCATAAATCTTCTTTATGCACCAAAATCCAAGAGACAACTATAAAATCCTTACTCATTGGTACAGAACCCCAGCATTGCTCAACACGATTTTCCCCGCGTCCTCAGAATTATGCTGGAGATGTCAAGAAGAGAAAGGCACACTCCTCCATATTTTCTGGTCCTGTTCTCGGATCCAGACCTTTTGGAGAGAAGTCCGCCAGTTAACACAAAAATTTACAGACCGAGTTGTACCCGATGATCCGGCATACTTCCTTCTTCATGCTAACGACACCCCCCAAAAGATCTACAAAAAATCAGTCATACGGCATTTATTAGACGCAGCAAAAACTTGCATTCCACTTTTGTGGAAGACCACTCAAACACCAACCATAGCTCTTTGGCTCCAAAAGGTAGAAGAAATAAACCAAATGGAGGACTTAATCCTCACAAGCCAAAACAGACAAGAAACATATACCAAGACTTGGCAATTATGGAATATGTTCAAGTATTCTGAAGAGGGACAGGCACTCCAAGGTTGTTGAGGTTAGAATTTATTATATGTATAGAAAGATTCGCAGATAGACGTAAGTAAATACACGTTCCCACACTCCACTTGCTGCATCCCCGAATTCCCCTCTGCCCCTCCCCACCCTCATGCAGACACCCCCCCCCCCATACCCATAATCTCCCTTTCCCCCACTCTATCTATATCTATCCCACCTATCATTCTGTCCTTCCGCTCGCTAGACTTCTCTTTTCTCTCTTAAAATGATAAAATAATTAGGGAACCGGTCAACTGAGCTTATGTTCCCCCTCCAATTCTGCATCCACACACAAAACACACTGACGATACAAGCATACAGAGAGTTATACGTTATGCTCCTTATAATATATCTGAATGCAACACATGTATTGTCATTATAATCGATGTATCTGCTGTTATTGAATGCAATTACATTATTGTTGTATGTCCCGGTGAACCGGTTTTCTGACATAAATAAATAATTAAAAAAAAAAAAAAAACATGAACAGGATACCTCGTGAACCCCGGGCTTCCATTTATATTCCTATACCATTCTTATTTAGCGGTACTTTAGGGCATTGCCTCCAAAATCCCCAACAAAGGGGAAAAACAAAAAAGGAAAAAAAAAGTATTTTGGGAGAGAGAAGGGAAGAAAAGAAAGCAAGTAAGAGAGGTCAGAGGGAAAGATAACAAACCAGAACCCTCCCCCATCCACCCAACCCCCCCCCCCCAATCCTACTCTGGGCAATCAGCTCCTTTCCTGTTAAGCCTTTTAACTTTACACCCCTATTCAGGCATGTCCTAAGATCAAATTATAATCCTGTCTGTCCATATCAATCTTCCGTCGACCTTTAACTAGCACTTGTTGCCATCGTTCTGGTCATTGTAGTGATGGTTTACAATTATTCAGTCTCCAATCTGGAAAATTCACCATGGGGAGCTCCAGCACCTCTGTGAAGTGTTGCAAATCATCTTTAGTTTTAAGTATTGCTGTTTTCCCATTCCGTGTTGCTATAACCCTGAAGGGATATCCCCAGCGATATTTAACATCAACTGCTTGTAGGACTTTCAATAAAGGTTTAATCATTCTTCATTGCATAAGAGTTCTATATGATAAATCTGGAAATAGAGCTATTTGTGCACCTTCAAAGTTAACCGCGGATTTATTGCGGACCGCTTTCATAATAGCTTCTTTCACTGAATATCTATGTATTTTACAATCTCTTGGTCTTTCTGCATTTTGGGGGGTAGAGGTAAGGGCACGATGGACTCTATTTATTTATTTCAATCTTATCCGGTGCAGATGGCCCCAGAATTAGTTGAAACAAACTGATCACCTTTGGAAGCAATTCAAAATGTTGTTTTATTTCAGACAGTCCCCTTATACGTATATTTTGCCTACAATCTCTATTTTCTTGATTATCCATCTGATCCAACAGAGAGTTCAGCACTTCTTCATGGTATTTTGTCATATCTTGGATATCAGCCACTCCTTGTTTAATATGTCCCAGTGCCCCTATATCCTCCCTTAGCCCCTCCCCTTGCAGGACGATTTAACAGCGGTTATATGTGATTGAACGTCATTCTTTGTAGGAAGTGCTCTCAAATGTTCTCTTAAGTCCCAATCCACTATTAACTCTGATTGAGATGCACTTGGTTCATTATTAAGGTCACAATACAAAGGGTTAACATACTGCACCTGCCCTGTAGTGGCTGTCTCTGGATTCATCCCAAGTCCTTTGCTTTTTTTTCGCAGATTCACTGCTGGCCTTTGTAGTACCAAGATTTTCCTTTTCCAAGGATTCAGCCATCCCTCTTGGGATTCCCTCCACCTCCTGAAGATTTGTGTCACCTCCAGTACATTCACCCTCCGGACCCACAATTTCATCATCATGAGCCATGGGGTCTCTCCCTTTTCCTGGGAGGTCCCTTTCCAGGTTTATGCAGCTCTGCCATGGGCTTAGGGATGCACGGTCGCCCCTGGGTACTGTAATTCCCCTTCCTAAGCCCGTTGCTCCTCGGCCCTGTGCAGGGAGATCGTGTCCGGCACTCTCCACTCCTCCCTTCAGATCAGGGGAGCCGAATTTCCTTCCCTCCTGGGCCGTAGTTTTCTTACTTGCATTCCCTAAGTCCACGCTCTGTGCCATAAGGTAGGCTCTGAGCCTGTTCGCCTGGCTCTTTCCCCCACCGCTGAGTGGGAGTGCAGCTGTGCGGCGGCGTGTAGACATGCCGTAGCTGGTCAGGAGCCCGCCGAACCACCGCCGCCTGTCTTCCTGGAGCCTGGGGATCACAGAGCAGCACGCTCAGTCAGCGTGTCTGTTCATGCCACCCATTTTTATTGTTTCACTTTAAGCATCATTAAAATCACTGCTCCTTTAAAAACAATTGTTTTAATAACTTTTTTTTGCATTGATACATGGCCCCCAGGGCAGGACCCAGGTCCTCATACACTTTTTATGGCAAATAACTCGCATTCAAGCCTTCAATGAGGACTTTTGATTTTGCAGGTTCGAGCCCCATTGACTTCAACTATTCCCACATATGCCATATTTGAACATGCCTGTCATATTAGACAGGCATGTTTGCCGGCAATAGCGCGATTTTCCATTTGCACGTCCGCACAGTTGAAGTCTTAATTGGGTACTATTATCATGTACTGCGCCATCGCTATTCGTGCTATAGTAAATGACCCCCAATTTGTTTTGTTTTTTCACAAAGTTGTCATTTTAACAAGTTATTTATAAGGCACAGCATAGGCATACTCATAATTACATAAAAAATCAAATCATGAACAAACAGCATATATTGGAATTGCATGTGAAAAAAACTGAAAAAGAATCTGAAAAAAAGTCCAAACAGAGATATTCAATCCACAAGTAGATAAAAAGCACCCATCCAAGAAAAAACCGCCAGTAGAAGATCCACCATGAAGTGAGTATATAGATTCTGCTTACCGGACGGCGATGACTGCTATTACGGCAGTCTCACCCAGCATAGGGATTAGGGTCTCCCAAAACCAAGGGTGCAATACAGGACCAGCAGCTCTAACAGTCGGTCGTTACCGGAAACATAAAACAAAATACTCCCATAGCGTAAAACCGTATGATAAAAGGGGTTTTAATAAAATGAAGGAATCGCACTTACAATTTTGTAGAAAATATGAAGCGTAAGGTATATCAAACGAAGCGGCGGTGTCTCCGTGTGCCGCGAATCACTTCCTGTACTCGTAAGCCCATCCAAAACGTGATGACGTCACCGTCGTAGGCTCCTCCCTACGCGTTTTGTCACGATAGGACGTCGTCTGGGGATTGGCCAGGTGACAGGTCATCACGTTTGGGCATATAAATACATAGTAGGCGCCATTTTAACTACTGGCAAGTGTAGTGTATGTAATGGGAATGAACCCAGATGGGCCATATTAACTTCTGGCCATCAATAATAGACCTATGTGTAATCAGGAAGTGAAAAAGGAAGATCGCCATCTTGTGGCAATAAAGGAAATTGACGGATGGAACTCTGCACAGGAAGGGATAGGGGCACAACAGATACATTCACCGCAGCCAAATATACAAAATAACATATGTCTGATCCCAAGAGTGGTTTTACCATGAATAAGCCATCTTGCAAAAAAAATACATATAATAAATAATTAATAAGACATAAGATAATTATTACATAATCCAGGTTATAGATACAATGTAAAAATGGAAAAATATATAAAATAAAATAAACGCAAAGGGAGCTAAATTGTTTCATGCATTGTTTATAAAGCAATTTATATCCCATTCTACGTTTAACCCTTGTGGTCTGGAGGATACCATGTCAAAGATGCACCTGGTCTCAAGTCTAGAGATGGATCTGACCATGTTAATTCCTCTCCAGTGGGGACGTATTCTGTCAATGGCTAAAAAGAGAGTGCCTTTTAATTTTTTATTATGGTATTTGGCATAGTGCCTAGAGAGGTTGTGTTTTGTGAATCCTCGCTTGATGTTAGCGACGTGTTCAGAAAGACGAACGTGTAGTTCACGTTTAGTGCGTCCAATATACTGCTTTGAGCAAGGACACTGGATGAGGTAGACAACATACTGAGTAGAGCATGTTATGAAGGACTCTATGTTGTATATCTTATCCGTAACCGTTGAACTAAAAGTTTCACATTTTCTACCTCTGAAGGAATTGATCTGGCAGATTTTGCACCTGCGGCAGGGAAAAAAACCTTTCATATCTTGAAAAAAAGAGATTGTTCTCGGGGGGTCAACCACATTCAAAGCCACACTATGTCTTAGGGAGGGAGCTCCCCTATAAATCAAAACAGGTTTATCAGGAATGGCTGTACGGAGTATTGTATCATTCTTAAGGATACTCCAATGTTTACGGAAAATTTTTTTAATAGAGTAATGCTGATTGGAATAGCCCGTAATCATGGACCACTCAAATTTATTGGTAGGCCTCGGATTGCATTCTCTTTCTCTGTGTAGCATCAGGGATCTATCCATATTGGCAACTTTGTTAATAATGGTGTCAATATCACTCCCCAGATAGCCTTTATCCAAAAAACGTTGTTTTAGTAACAAAGCTTGTGAATGGTAGTCTGAGATGTCAGTGCAATTGCGTCTAATGCGTTGGAATTGGCTTTGAGGGACGGCATTTAACCATGATGTGTGGTGGCAACTGGAGAGTGGTATATATGCGTTCCGATCAGTCTCTTTGAAGTGTGTATTGGTAGTTAGATAACCATTGGCAACCATGATGTTTAAGTCAAGGAAATGAATTTTAGATTGACTGGCTTCGAACTGTAAAGAGATGCCCCTATTGTTAGAATTTAGTTTGGAGAAGAAATTATGGAGAGATGGTATATCTTCGTCCCACACAAGGAGGACATCATCGATATATCTTCTCCATAGGCGCAATTCTTTGGGGGGGTTGGTGTCAATGACTTCTTTTTCCCATCTGGCCATAAATTGGCCAGACTGAGCACAAACTTGGCGCCCATCGCCACGCCACATGTTTGTAAGAAAAAATCGCCCCCAAACCAGAAATAGTTATGGCTTGTAGCGAAGTTGAGAAGTGCCATAATAAACTGTTTCTGTAGTGATGTCAATGACAGGTCTTGATCAAGATAATAATTGACTGCTTCAAAACCTTGTTGATGGGATATGATAGTGTAGAGAGAGGCTACATCCGCCGTAGCTAAGATGTAGCCATCTCTCCACTCAAAACTCCCAAGTAAATTAATAACCTGGGTAGTATCCTTCAGATATGAAGGAGTCAGAACCACTAGGGGTTGAAGGAAATTGTCCACATACCTGCCGATTCTTGCCGTAATGGAATCTATGCCACTAATAATCGGGCAGCCTGGTGGTCGAGTCAGATTTTTATGTATTTTTGGTAGATAATACATAACTGGGACCCTCGGAGCTGAGGGGACCAGGTATGTCTTCTCTTTCTTGTTTAAAATTCCCTGTTGATACCCCCTATCAATAAGGCTCTGCAGCTCTCTCTTAAACTTAGTTGTAGGGTTACATGCTAGAGGAGAATAGGTAGTACGATCAGACAGGAGTCTATTCATTTCTTCCAAGTAGCTGGATTTATCTAAAATGACTACCCCCCACCCTTATCTGCAGGGCGTATTACTATCTCATTTCTCTCACAGATTTGTTTAAGGTGATGTTGAAGGTCATTATTGGTATTATTCCTTGGGATATTAAGTGCCATCAGATCTTTAATGACCATCTCCTTAAAGACGCATTAGACGCAATTGCACTGACATCTCAGACTACCATTCACAAGCTTTGTTACTAAAACAACGTTTTTTGGATAAAGGCTATCTGGGGAGTGATATTGACACCATTATTAACAAAGTTGCCAATATGGATAGATCCCTGATGCTACACAGAGAAAGAGAATGCAATCCGGGGCCTACCAATAAATTTGAGTGGTCCATGATTACGGGCTATTCCAATCAGCATTACTCTATTAAAAAAAATTTCCGTAAACATTGGAGTATCCTTAAGAATGATACAATACTCCGTACAGCCATTCCCGATAAACCTGTTTTGATTTATAGGGGAGCTCCCTCCCTAAGACATAGTGTGGCTTTGAATGTGGTTGACCCCCCGAGAACAATCTCTTTTTTTCAAGATATGAAAGGTTTTTTTCCCTGCCGCAGGTGCAAAATCTGCCAGATCAATTCCTTCAGAGGTAGAAAATGTGAAACTTTTAGTTCAACGGTTACGGATAAGATATACAACATAGAGTCCTTCATAACATGCTCTACTCAGTATGTTGTCTACCTCATCCAGTGTCCTTGCTCAAAGCAGTATATTGGACGCACTAAACGTGAACTACACGTTCGTCTTTCTGAACACGTCGCTAACATCAAGCGAGGATTCACAAAACACAACCTCTCTAGGCACTATGCCAAATACCATAATAAAAAATTAAAAGGCACTCTCTTTTTAGCCATTGACAGAATACGTCCCCACTGGAGAGGAATTAACATGGTCAGATCCATCTCTAGACTTGAGACCAGGTGGATCTTTGACATGGTATCCTCCAGACCACAAGGGTTAAACGTAGAATGGGATATAAATTGCTTTATAAACAATGCATGAAACAATTTAGCTCCCTTTGCGTTTATTTTATTTTATATATTTTTCCATTTTTACATTGTATCTATAACCTGGATTATGTAATAATTATCTTATGTCTTATTAATTATTTATTATATGTATTTTTTTTGCAAAATGGCTTATTCATGGTAAAACCACTCTTGGGATCAGACATATGTTATTTTGTATATTTGGCTGCGGTGAATGTATCTGTTGTGCCCCTATCCCTTCCTGTGCAGAGTTCCATCCGTCAATTTCCTTTATTGCCACAAGATGGCGATCTTCCTTTTTCACTTCCTGATTACACATAGGTCTATTATTGATGGCCAGAAGTTAATATGGCCCATCTGGGTTCATTCCCATTACATTCACTACACTTGCCAGTAGTTAAAATGGCGCCTACTATGTATTTATATGCCCAAACGTGATGACCTGTCACCTGGCCAATCCCCAGACGACGTCCTATCGTGACGAAACACGTAGGGAGGAGCCTACGACGGTGACGTCATCACGTTTTGGATGGGCTTACGAGTACAGGAAGTGATTCGCGGCACACTGAGACACCGCCGCTTCATTTGATATACCTTACGCTTCATATTTTCTACAAAATTGTAATTGCGATTCCTTCATTTTATTAAAACCCCTTTTATCATACGGTTTTACGCTATGGGAGTATTTTGTTTTGTTTCCGGTAACGACCGACTGTTAGAGCTGCTGGTCCTGTATTGCACCCTTGGTTTTGGGAGACCCTAATCCCTATGCTGGGTGAGACTGCCGTAATAGCAGTCATCGCCGTCCAGGAAGCAGAATCTATATACTCACTTCATGGTGGATCTTCTACTGGCGTTTTTTTCTTGGATGGGTGCTTTTTATCTACTTGTGGATTGAATATCTCTGTTTGGACTTTTTTTCAGATTCCTTTTCTGTTTTTTTCACATGCAATTGCAATATATGCTATTTGTTCATTATTTGATTTTTTATGTGATATTTTTTGTTCACTGTTTTATGGTAAAGTCACATGGTGGGATTTCACTCTTGCTAAGATCTTATATGCATTATTCTAGCGCTGCACTTTTTTGTTTACTATAATACTTAGGAGTCAGATACTGGACTTTTAGGGTGCTGGCAGCTTGTGGTTCTTTCTTATTTTTTGCCTTTTTTTTGGTATCTGAGCGCAGCTTTTACCCCTTTTTTATATTTATAACGTTCTCTTGTATCAAGAAGCTGCTGCTGGATAGGTGTCATGGATATCTTTGACTACAGATCACAATACAGTATCAACACTGAGGGGGTCTTTAATGGTCACGTGGAACAGACTGACGAACTTAGTGGTCTGTTCCTTAGACTTAAAAATTTGCTTATATCAGAATTACATACCAGCTGGGATGTGGCCTACCTAGAACAATACTTTGCGCAAAAGATGGTACCCCGCAGCCTCAGATGGGAGGTCAATCCCCAGAAAGGGGAAACAGATTTAGAAGGCTGGTTTGTTTATTTTAATGATACCGGTATCAAATTTCTGGGTTTTCTACTGGATAAAAAACGGATTAAATTAAAAAACTTGAATGATGAGATTTCCTCTGTTAGAGACAAACTCATGACCTACAAAGACCATGAGGCATACAAGCAGAAATCTGACCATTTAAGACAAGTCCTTGAGAAAGAGGATAGTGACCAAAAAAACAAAAAAAAGAAAAAGTATAACCGCGACCTTGCGGACTATTCCCACAAAACAGTTTTTAAATGGCAGACTTTTGTAGATGAGTCCACAGGCGACGTAGTGATGGCCAATCACCAAACCCTTTCCATCACAACCCCCACCACCTTCCTTCGGTGGTGACATACGGCCCCCGCCTCTGTTTGGTGACAATATAGGGAGAGCTCCTTCCGTTTCTTCTCCCCGGGCCAATCAGCGAGGACAACCCGCTGTTAGACCCAAAACCTTTCGAAATAATGACAGACCCACCTCTCATAAAAACCCTCCCCAGGGCACTCCCCAGAGATCCCAACATAAAGGACCACCTTTCAGGAATAATAACCGGGGTAATTATCCTTCCAAGAGAAATTCTAATGGTAATTACCCACGGCAGGGACAACGGGAACACCGAGATGACCCTAGGGACTACTATCAAAGACCTTATGACGATAGGGTGACTTATGCCAACTCTCCATCTACCTCACAGGTTTATTACCCTCAAGAGAGACAGATCCCTCTGCAAAATAGGTTTGCTCCTCTCTCATACCACTCAGATCCCTATTTTGAGGATAATCCTATCATCTCCAGGCACCCTAACCAATTTAGAGGCCCTCCTAGAGATGAATATCAAGACTCCCCCCAAAACTATATGGAGGCTAACCAGTCTCGTTTTTTTCCCCAGGGCAATCACAAAACCAAAAGGGGTTACGACGAAAGAGAGGCATCAGAGGGGGGAGGAGGATCAGGTCCAAAAAAAAGAAAACAGTAGATATTAGTGGCGTTTTTAATTTGAGTCAAGCTCAATTATCTGAAGGTGAACAGAAGGTTCTTAGTTTAGGTCTCAAATTTGCACCTCCACACAGGCTGAATAAATTCGAAACTTTTATCGATATACACAAATTCATAAGGAAGATTAATATTAAAAGACATTTTATCCTTAACCCTATTGGTAACCAAAGTCAGATTCTATCTACCAACACATCCTCTTCTGCAACTGATCACACAGGTTTCAACTCCACGACAAATGTGAATAGTAGTTCTATTAGACACACCAATTTCTCAAATGCCTCGTTATTCAACCCCCCAGGTTTTGTCGCTCCATCAATACCGGTCTTTAAGGAGATGGTCATTAAAGATCTGATGGCACTTAATATCCCAAGGAATAATACCAATAATGACCTTCAACATCACCTTAAACAAATCTGTGAGAGAAATGAGATAGTAATACGCCCTGCAGATAAGGGTGGGGGGGTAGTCATTTTAGATAAATCCAGCTACTTGGAAGAAATGAATAGACTCCTGTCTGATCGTACTACCTATTCTCCTCTAGCATGTAACCCTACAACTAAGTTTAAGAGAGAGCTGCAGAGCCTTATTGATAGGGGGTATCAACAGGGAATTTTAAACAAGAAAGAGAAGACATACCTGGTCCCCTCAGCTCCGAGGGTCCCAGTTATGTATTATCTACCAAAAATACATAAAAATCTGACTCGACCACCAGGCTGCCCGATTATTAGTGGCATAGATTCCATTACGGCAAGAATCGGCAGGTATGTGGACAATTTCCTTCAACCCCTAGTGGTTTTGACTCCTTCATATCTGAAGGATACTACCCAGGTTATTAATTTACTTGGGAGTTTTGAATGGAGAGATGGCTACATCTTAGCTACGGCGGATGTAGCCTCTCTCTACACTATCATATCCCATCAACAAGGTTTTGAAGCAGTCAATTATTATCTTGATCAAGACCTGTCATTGACATCACTACAGAAACAGTTTATTATGGCACTTCTCAACTTCGCTACAAGCCATAACTATTTCTGGTTTGGGGGCGATTTTTTCTTACAAACATGTGGCGTGGCGATGGGTGCCAAGTTTGCGCCCAGTCTGGCCAATTTATTTATGGCCAGATGGGAAAAAGAAGTCATTGACACCAACCCCCCCAAAGAATTGCGCCTATGGAGAAGATATATCGATGATGTCCTCCTTGTGTGGGACGGAGATATACCATCTCTCCATAATTTCTTCTCCAAACTAAATTCTAACAATAGGGGCATCTCTTTACAGTTCGAAGCCAGTCAATCTAAAATTCATTTCCTTGACTTAAACATCATGGTTGCCAATGGTTATCTAACTACCAATACACACTTCAAAGAGACTGATCGGAACGCATATATACCACTCTCCAGTTGCCACCACCCATCATGGTTAAATGCCGTCCCTCAAAGCCAATTCCAACGCATTAGACGCAATTGCACTGACATCTCAGACTACCATTCACAAGCTTTGTTACTAAAACAACGTTTTTTGGATAAAGGCTATCTGGGGAGTGATATTGACACCATTATTAACAAAGTTGCCAATATGGATAGATTCCTGATGCTACACAGAGAAAGAGAACGCAATCCGGGGCCTACCAATAAATTTGAGTGGTCCATGATTACGGGCTATTCCAATCAGCATTACTCTATTAAAAAAAATTTCCGTAAACATTGGAGTATCCTTAAGAATGATACAATACTCCGTACAGTCATTCCTGATAAACCTGTTTTGATTTATAGGGGAGCTCCCTCCCTAAGACATAGTGTGGCTTCGAATGTGGTTGACCCCCCGAGAACAATCTCTTTTTTTCAAGATATGAAAGGTTTTTTTTCCCTGCCGCAGGTGCAAAATCTGCCAGATCAATTCCTTCAGAGGTAGAAAATGTGAAACTTTTAGTTCAACGGTTACGGATAAGATATACAACATAGAGTCCTTCATAACATGCTCTACTCAGTATGTTGTCTACCTCATCCAGTGTCCTTGCTCAAAGCAGTATATTGGACGCACTAAACGTGAACTACACGTGCGTCTTTCTGAACACGTCGCTAACATCAAGCGAGGATTCACAAAACATAACCTCTCTAGGCACTATGCCAAATACCATAATAAAAAATTAAAAGGCATTCTCTTTTTAGCCATTGACAGAATACGTCCCCACTGGAGAGGAATTAACATGGTCAGATCCATCTCTAGACTTGAGACCAGGTGCATCTTTGACATGGTATCCTCCAGACCACAAGGGTTAAACGTAGAATGGGATATAAATTGCTTTATAAACAATGCATGAAACAATTTAGCTCCCTTTGCGTTTATTTTATTTTATATATTTTTCCATTTTTACATTGTATCTATAACCTGGATTATGTAATAATTATCTTATGTCTTATTAATTATTTATTATATGTATTTTTTTTGCAAGATGGCTTATTCATGGTAAAACCACTCTTGGGATCAGACATATGTTATTTTGTATATTTGGCTGCGGTGAATGTATCTGTTGTGCCCCTATCCCTTCCTGTGCAGAGTTCCATCCGTCAATTTCCTTTATTGCCACAAGATGGCGATCTTCCTTTTTCACTTCCTGATTACACATAGGTCTATTATTGATGGCCAGAAGTTAATATGGCCCATCTGGGTTCATTCCCATTACATACACTACACTTGCCAGTAGTTAAAATGGCGCCTACTATGTATTTATATGCCCAAACGTGATGACCTGTCACCTGGCCAATCCCCAGACGACGTCCTATCATGACGAAACACGTAGGGAGGAGCCTACGACGGTGACGTCATCACGTTTTGGATGGGCTTACAAGTACAGGAAGTGATTCGCGGCACACGGAGACACCACCGCTTCGTTTGATATACCTTACGCTTCATATTTTCTACAAAATTGTAAGTGCGATTCCTTCATTTTATTAAAACCCCTTTTATCATACGGTTTTACGCTATGGGAGTATTTTGTTTTATGTTTCCGGTAACGACCGACTGTTAGAGCTGCTGGTCCTGTATTGCACCCTTGGTTTTGGGAGACCCTAATCCCTATGCTGGGCGAGACTGCCGTAATAGCAGTCATCGCCGTCCGGTAAGCAGAATCTATATACTCACTTCATGGTGGATCTTCTACTGGCGTTTTTTTCTTGGATGGGTGCTTTTTATCTACTTGTGGATTGAATATCTCTGTTTGGACTTTTTTTCAGATTCTTTTTCTGTTTTTTTCACATGCAATTGCAATATATTCTGTTTGTTCATTATTTGATTTTTTATGTGATATTTTTTGTTCACTGTTTTATGGTAAAGTCACATGGTGGGATTTCACTCTTGCTAAGATCTTATATGCATTATTCTAGCGCTGCACTTTTTGGTTTACTATAATACTTAGGAGTCAGATACTGGACTTTTAGGGTGCTGGCAGCTTGTGGTTCTTTCTTATTTTTTGCCTTTTTTTTGGTATCTGAACGCAGCTTTTACCCCTTTTTTATACTCATAATTACATCCCAAAAAACACTCTGCTATGCCTCCCAAGTATGAGAATACCACAAAGTGTGAGACTTTTTTAAAGACTAAATGTATAGAGGGGCCCAAAATCCAAGGAGCTTTCAAAGAGCAAAAATGAAAGTGTTACTAAACCCACAACAATAAAATCAGCCTGTATATGCAGTAAAGCATGCTTCTTATACTCACTGTGGAACCTAAGGGGTTAATCCTCTGCATTGTGTAAAAAGGCTGTTTGATCCTGTCTTCTCTGATCATCTCCTTCTTTCACTGACTCCAATATATTTCCTGATAATTACAGAGCCAGGGGACAGGCTGCACATGCTCAGTTTGGTGTGTATTTCTAGAGAGTTTTTTATTTTATTGGGAGAGTGCATGTGATCAGCACAGGGCCAATCAGCAATGTCCAGACAGAGGGTCAGGGGTCCTGCATTCTCATTGGACAATTTGGAAGAATGAAAACTCCTCCTACAAGCTTTAACAAGACACTCATAGAAGTCACAAGACTGCTATATACTGCTGATGAGAAAAGGTATTTAGCAGTTGACATTTACTAAAATAATTGCATTTCCATGCTCTGTGTACTGTGGGAGACCAGATATAGCGAATGCAGGGTCCTGGGTTTAGTAACACTTTAGGTTCCATTCACATCTCCGCAGGATCGCAGCTATTCTGCCCGCGATTGGCAATAGCGGCAAATTGCGGGATGCCCATGCATTCCTTGTGCGTTGCCCATCAATTTTAATAGCACCCCAAACGCAGCACGATTTTCCCACGATTTGTAAAATCGCACGAACAGAATAACGGGACACCTGTCACCCAAAAGAAGTACATTCACTTATTTTGGCGACGGGCGTCCCGCGATTCTATTTGTCGCCCCCGTACGCCAAGATGTGAACGGAGTCTAAAGCATTAATTAAACATCTAAATTCCTGACTACCTATCACATTTTTGGAGGCCCTGGAGCACCAGGACAGTGGAAACACCCACAAAATGAGCCCATTTTGGAAAGCAAACACTCCAAGGTATTTTCTGAAAGGCATAGTGAGTCTTTTGAAACTTTTTGCCACAAGTTTTTGGAAAGAAAAGGAAAATGGTTTTTTTTTTTTTTTTACACAAAGTTGTCATTTAGTAAGATATTTTTAAAACACATCATAGGCATATTTAGAATTATACCTCAAAACACATTCTGCTACTTCTCCTGAGAATGGTGGTACCATATGCGTGGGACTTTTTTTTATAGCCTAGCCACATAGAGAAGCCCAAAATCCAAGGCTCACCTTCAAGCATTCCAGGAACATAAATTATGCTAATTGTGTCTAATTTCCTATCTATCACATTTTTTTGAGGCCTTGGAGCACCAGGACAGTGGAAATACCGACAAAATTAGCACATTTTTGAAAGCAAACACTCCAAGGTATTTTCTTAGAGGTATGGTGAGTCTTTTGAAGCTTTTTTTTGCCACAAGTTTTTGGAAAATGAGGAATAAAAACAATTTTTTTTACTAAAAGTTGTTAATTTATTAGGATATTTCTCACACACAGCATGGGCATACTCACAATACAAAACACATTTTGTATTGTGTACATTCTGCTACTCCTCCTGAGTATGGCAATACCACGTGTGAGACTTTTTTCATTTTTTGGACTGACTATATAACAGACAATGGGCTCCATTCACTAAAGCATATCACATGAGGTATTTAAGTGATCTCTCATTTTTCCCAAATATCTCATGAGATAATGAAAATGTCAATTCACTATCACCTCTTGTGGTATTTTCCTCAAAAATCAACAGCACTCTGTAAATACCTCATAAAACGGCAGTAAAGTCAATTAACTAAAGGAAATAGATGCAGGAGTTAAAAAAGTAGTGTTCCAGGCATGTGGTCTTTAACCACTTGCCGCCTGCCCAGCGTCAGATGTGGTGCGGCTCTCGTTCTGGGAGGATGTCATATGACGTCGCCCCAGAGTGGCTGGATTACGCGCCCACGGGGCGCGCAGCGCGCTGTGTTCCTAGGACATGGCACGACCCAGATCTCTGTAAAGAGCCATGACCGCGTCCAATCACAGCCGGTCACATGTAAATACGTAAGTGCCGTGAATTGGCTCTCCTTGCCTCGCTCTGAGTGTGTGGCCAGGAGTGCCGATCAGCGGCATCTCCTCGCAGAGGAGACCTGGGCAGGTAATCAGGGCACTAATCATCAGTGCCCCGATTACAGGAAAGCCCCCCAGTGCCCATCAGTGGCACCAATAAGTGATGCCAGTCAGTGCCTCCCATCAGTGCTGCCTATCAGTTCCCACCAGTGCTGCCCATCAGTGCCGCATATCAGTGCGGTATATTAGTGTCTCCTCATCAGTGTCACCTAATCAGTGCCCATAAGTGCCACCTCATGACTTCCTGTAAGTGCCACCTCATCAGTGCCCATCATAGTTACATAAAGACGCCAGTCCATCCAGTTCAACCTGAGTGAGTGTGCGTGTCTACAATTATCACTATTTATTTAACTGCTTCAGATCCGGGCCATTGCCAAATGACGGCAACAGCGCGGATCTAAATTGCCGGGACTACGTCCATTGACGTCGTCCCGTGCACGAGCGGCCTGCGCGCCCCCTGCAGGGCGCGCGCGGCGCGCTCGGTGATCAGCGAGTCTATGAGACTCGCCTGAGCACAGATCAGAGTAAGGGGTTGGTCCCAACCCCTTACCACATGATCAGCTGTCAGCCAATGACAGCTGATCATGTGATGTAAACAGAGCCGGTAATCGGCTATTTTCCTCCTCGCGCTGACAGCGTGAGGAGGAAAAAAAAAACCCGATCACGGCGATCTTGTAACATAGCAGTGCTGCCTACCAGTGCCCACCAGATTAACCCCTCAGTGCCCACAGTGCCATCAATCAGCGCCACCCATCAGTGCCCACAGTGCCACCCATCAGTGCCCACAGTGCCATCCATCAGTGCCCACAGTGCCATCCATCAGTGCCCACAGTGCCACCCATCAGTGCCACCCATCAGCACCCACATCAGTGCCACCCATCAGCACCCACATCAGTGCAACCTATCAGTGCCCATCAGTGTCACCTACCAGTGCCCATAAGTGCCCATCAGTGCCGCCCATCACTGCCCATCAGTGCCGCCCATCAGTGCCGCCCATCAGTGCCCCCCATCAGTGCCCCCCATCAGTGCCACCTATCTGTGCCACCTATCCATGCCACCTATCCATGCCACCTATCCGTGCCGCCCATCCGTGGCCATCAGTGCCGCCTTATCTGTGCCCATCAGTACCACCTTATCTGTCCCCATCAGTGCCGCCTTAATTGTGCCTATCAGTGCCGCCTTAACTGTGCCTATCAGTGCCGCCTTAACTGTGCCTATCAGTGCCGCCTTATCTGTGCCTATCCGTGCCCATCAGTGCAGCCTATCAGTGCCCACCAGTGCCGCCTCATCAGTGCATATCAATGAAGGAGAAAAATGACCTGTTTGCAAAATTTTATAACAAACTATTAAACATGATTTTTTTTTTTTCAAAATTTTCCATCTTTTTTTGTTTGTTTAGCAAAAAATAAAAACCCCAGCTGTGATTAAATACCACCAAAAGAAAGCTCTATTTGTGGGGAAAAAATGATAAAAATTTCATTTGGGTACAGTGTTGTATGACCGCGCAATTGTCATTCAAAGTGCGACAGAGCTGAAAGCTCAAAATTGGTCTGGGCAGGAGGGGGGTTTAAGTGCCCAGTAAGCAAGTGGTTAAGGTACCCATATGGCGCCAACAATTTATGCATCGCTCCACACATGCATTGCACACTCATGATCCCTACCCTCAAGGAGCCCACAATTTAAGGTCCCCAAACTCACATTCATATACTAGGGCCAATTTTGGACAGAAGCCAGTTAACCTACCAGCATGTCTTTGGAGTGTGGGAGGAAACCGGAGTACCTGGAGGAAACCCACGCAGGCACAGAGAGAACATGCAAACTCCAGGCAGGTAGTGTCGTGGTTGGGATTCGAACCAGTGACCCTTTTTACTGCTAGGCAAGAGTGCTACCCACTACACCACTGTGCCGCCCATCAGTGCAGCTTATCAGTGCAGCTTATCAGTGCCGATCAGTGCAGCCTCATCAGCGTACATCAGTGAAGGAGAAAAATTACTTATTTACAAAATTTACTGACAGAAAAGAAGAAAAACGTTTTTTTTTTCAAAATGTTCGGTCTTTTTTCTTTTTTTAGTAAAAAATAAAAATCCCAACAGTGATTAAATACCACCCAAAGAAAGCTCTATTTAAAAAATGTATTTGGGTACAGTGTTGTATGACCGCACAATTGTCATTCAAAGTGCGACAGCGCTGAAAGCTAAAAAATGGCCTGGGCAGGAAGGGGGTGAAAGTGCCCTGTATTGAGGTGGGGAATGTAAAAATATAGTAGCCAATTTGGAGTAGTCTCTACCTTTTTGGATCAGTTCTCTCAACAGTAATGCATAGAAACCTAAATATGAAAAAGCACAGTAAAATTGGGGTTGATTTACTAAAGGCAAATAGAGTCTGCACTTAGCAAGTTGCTCCAGAGCTTAGGAAATTAGGCAAAAAGTCACTTTACAAAGAATACCCAATCACATGCAAGGACAATTTTTAAAAAAATGCATTTTTGCTTGCACATGGTGCAAGTCAGCAGCGCTTCCCCTCATTTACTAGGCTCTGGAGCAACTGCACTTGCAGAGTGCACAGTCTATTTGCCTTTAGTAAATCAACCCCCATACATGTAGTAAAATATATCTATTTTCTCCTGTCATTTCGCCAGCTTTTCAGAAACTTTTTTGTGTATATACTATACAAGCATATATATCATTGGCATAGACCCCCCCAATAACTCCAAACATAATGTACAAACATATCACAATGGTCTAATTCCTTGTTAGAGCATATGTAATGGGGATACTTAACTTTTCACAATTATTTTTAGAGAATTTGGCTCAAATATTTGCAAGACAGAATCAGATTAGGAATAGACAAGTGTTACAAAAGGTGCGGAAGTTGAGCTGTTAGGAGAGGGGTTTCATCAATTTGAATGTTTGGCAGACGGATACCAGAGTGACACTTTCAAGAACATCAGAGAATGATGACAAAACCTGTCCAAAGATATAGCAATGAATTTGCCAAATATCGCAACAAAAATTACTTTAAAGTGTAACAAAACTTTATTTTTCATTTTGGATACAGTAATGGAGGGTTAGAACCCCTGGCAGTTTTTTTTGTTTTTTGGGTTTTTTTTTTTTTTTCATCTGTGAACCATTGGGGAGATTTTCCCACTATTAATGTTTAATGTCACCCCAAAATGTGGGTCTTTCTTTTCCTTTCACTTTCAGTGATAAGTGATAAGAGTAACAATAGAGAGGGTGAATCTCCCTAAAGGGGGCACAGAGAGCAATATAAACTGACAGGGGTTCTGATCCTCCTCTACTGTATCCATTCATGAGATATCACGTCAGGAGATAAAATACCGAATGGTTTCAAAAGATAAATATCACACATTTCGATGAAATACCTCATGCCTTATTTTAGCAGGTTTTTTTTTTGTGAACTGCTAAATTTTATGAAAAAACGCTATGAGCTATTTTACCTCAGAGGAAAATAATTCTCTGTGAATTTAGTCCAATACATCACTCAAATCAACCAACGTACTGTAATATATTTATGCTGTTACTCCCACACTATCTTCAATATAAACGTACAGTTTCAATGTTTGTATACAGACGTGCCAACTACTCAATAAATGACCTAACTATATAGGTCAGTGGCTGCCAGTGGCGGTTGGTGGTTTTTTGTTTGATGGGGGCGGCAAACAACCGAATATACATCATGAATCTATCTAATGCATATAGGGGGTGGTGAGGAGAGAGGGGGCGGCCCGTGCGCTCCTAATGGACGGGCCGCCCCTGGTGGCTGCAAACATAAACATGTGCTCCCACAGTGATCTTACATATAATACAAAAAAATATATATGTTGAACCACCTATTGTGTTGATACAGATAAGTAAATGTGTAATCTTATTACACATACAGTGCACCTGGAAAGTATTCATAGCGCTTCACTTTTGCCCCATTTTGCTATGTTACAGCCTTATTCTAAAATGGATTAAATTCATAATTTTCCTCAAAATTCTACAAACAATACCCCATAATGACAATGTGAAAGAAGTTTGTTTGAAATCTTTCTTTGAAAATTTCTTAACCACTTAAGGACCGCCTCACGCCGATGTACGTCGGCAAAGCGGCACGGGCAGGCAAAATCACGTACATGTACGTGATTTGCCTCCCGCGGGTGGGGGGTCCGATCGGACCCCCCCCGGTGCCCGAGGCGGTCCCGTTCTGTTCCCCGGCGATCGGAGATGAGGGGGAGGCCATCCGTTCGTGGCCCCCCCCTCGCAATCGCCGCCGGCCAATGGGAACATTCCTTTGCTGCTGTATGCTAAACAGCAGCAAAGGAAATGATGTCATCTCCCCTCGGCTCGGTAGTTTCCGTTCCAGCGCCGAGGGGAGAAGACATCAATGTGAGTGCACCAACACTACACCTCACAGTAGAACATGCCAGGCATACAAAACACCCCAATCCCCCCCCCGATCACCCCCCGATCCCCCCCCCAATCACCCCCCCCCCCCGTCACAAACTGACACCAAGCAGGTTTTTTTTTTTTTTTTCTGATTACTGCATAGTGTCAGTTTGTGACAGTTACAGTGTTGGGACAGTTAGTATTACCCCCCTTTAGGTCTAGGGTACCCCCCTAACCCCCCCTAATAAAGTTTTAACCCCTTGATCACCCCCTGTCACCAGTGTCGCTAAGCGATCATTTTTCTGATCGCTGTATTAGTGTCGCTGGTGACGCTAGTTAGGGACGTAAATAATTAGGTTCGCCGTCAGCGTTTTATAGCGTCAGGGACCCCCATATACTATCTAATAAATGTTTTAACCCCTTGATTGCCCCCTAGTTAACCCTTTCACCACTGATCACCGTATAACCGTTACGGGTGACGCTGGTTAGTTAGTTTATTTTTTATAGTGTCAGGGCACCCGCCGTATATTACCAAATACAGGTTTAGCCCCCTGATCGCCCGGCGGTGATATGCGTCGCCCCAGGCAGCGTCAGATTACCGCCAGTAGCGCTAACACCCACGCACGCACCGTACACCTCCCTTAGTGGTATAGTATCTGATCGGATCAATATCTGATCCGATCAGATCTATACTAGCGTCCCCAGCAGTTTAGGGTTCCCAAAAACGCAGTGTTAGCAGGATCAGCCCAGATACCTGCTAGCACCTGCGTTTTGCCCCTCCGCCCGGCCCGGCCCAGCCCACCCAAGTGCAGTATCGATCGATCACTGTCCCTTACAAAACACTAAACGCATAACTACAGCGTTCGCAGAGTCAGGCCTGATCCCTGCAATCGCTAACAGTTTTTTTTGGTAGCGTTTTGGTGAACTGGCAAGCACCGGCCCCAGGCAGCGTCAGGTTAGCGCCAGTACCGCTAACACCCACGCACGCAGCATACACCTCCCTTAGTGGTATAGTATCTGAACGGATCAATATCTGATCCGATCAGATCTATACTAGCGTCCCCAGCAGTTTAGGGTTCCCAAAAACGCAGTGTTAGTGGGATCAGCCCAGATACCTGCTAGCACCTGCGTTTTGCCCCTCCGCCCGGCCCAGCCCAGCCCACCCAAGTGCAGTATCGATCGATCACTGTCACTTACAAAACACTAAACACATAACTGCAGCGTTCGCAGAGTCAGGCCTGATCCCTGCGATCGCTAACAGTTTTTTTGGTAGCGTTTTGGTGAACTGGCAAGCACCAGTGGCCTAGTACACCCCGGTCGTAGTCAAACCAGCACTGCAGTAACACTTGGTGACGTGGCGAGTCCCATAAGTGCAGTTCAAGCTGGTGAGGTGGCAAGCACAGGCCCGTCGTGCCCATAGTGCCCTTCCTGCTGCATTCGCCAATCCTAATTGGGAACCCACCGCTTCTGCAGCGCCCGTACTTCCCCCATTCACATCCCCAACCAAATGCAGTCGGCTGCATGAGAGGCATTTTCTTTATGTCCTCCCAAGTACCCCTACCCAACGAACCCCCCAAAAAAGATGTTGTGTCTGCAGGAAGCGCGGATATAGGCGTGACACTCGCTATTATTGTCCCTCCTGTCCTGACAATCCTGGTCTTTGCATTGGTGAATGTTTTGAACGCTACCATTCACTAGTTGAGTATTAGCGTAGGGTACAGCATTCCACAGACTAGGCACACTTTCACAGGGTCTCCCAAGATGCCATCGCATTTTGAGAGACCCGAACCTGGAACCGGTTACAGTTACAAAAGTTAGTTACAAAAAAAGTGTCAAAAAAAAAAATATATATAAAATAAAAAAAAATAGTTGTCGTTTTATTGTTCTCTCTCTCTCTATTCTCTCTCTATTGTTCTGCTCTTTTTTACTGTATTCTATTCTGCAATGTTTTATTGTTGTTATGTTTTATCATGTTTGCTTTTCAGGTATGCAATTTTTTATACTTTACCGTTTACTGTGCTTTATTGTTAACCATTTTTTTGTCTTCAGGTACGCCATTCACGACTTTGAGTGGTTATACCAGAATGATGCCTGCAGGTTTAGGTATCATCTTGGTATCATTCTTTTCAGCCAGCGGTCGGCTTTCATGTAAAAGCAATCCTAGCGGCTAATTAGCCTCTAGACTGCTTTTACAAGCCGTGGGAGGGAATGCCCCCCCCCCACCGTCTTCCGTGTTTTTCTCTGGCTCTCCTGTCTCAACAGGGAACCTGAGAATGCAGCCGGTGATTCAGCCAGCTGACCATAGAGCTGATCAGAGACCAGAGTGGCTCCAAACATCTCTATGGCCTAAGAAACCGGAAGCTACGAGCATTTTATGACTTAGATTTCGCCGGATGTAAATAGCGCCATTGGGAAATTGGGGAAGCATTTTATCACACCGATCTTGGTGTGGTCAGATGCTTTGAGGGCAGAGGAGAGATCTAGGGTCTAATAGACCCCAATTTTTTCAAAAAAGAGTACCTGTCACTACCTATTGCTATCATAGGGGATATTTACATTCCCCGAGATAACAATAAAAATGATTAAAAAAAAAAAATTTGAAAGGAACAGTTTAAAAATAAGATAAAAAAAGCAAAAAAATAATAAAGAAAAAAAAAAAAGCACCCCTGTCGCCCCCTGCTCTCGCGCTAAGGCGAACGCAAGCGGCGGTCTGTCGTCAAACGTGAACAGCAATTGCACCATGCATGTGAGGTATCACCGCGAAGGTCAGATCGAGGGCAGTAATTTTTGCAGTAGACCTCCTCTGTAGATCTAAAGTGGTAACCTGTAAAGGCTTTTAAAGGCTTTTAAAAATGTATTTATTTTGTTGCCACTGCACGTTTGTGCGCAATTTTAAAGCATGTCATGTTTGGTATCCATGTACTCGTCCTAAGATCATCTTTTTTATTTCATCAAACATTTGGGCAATATAGTGTGTTTTAGTGCATTAAAATTTAAAAAAGTGTGTTTTTTCCCCAAAAAATGCGTTTGAAAAATCGCTGCGCAAATACTGTGTGAAAAAAAAAATGAAACACCCACCATTTTAATCTGTAGGGCATTTGCTTTAAAAAAATATATAATGTTTGGGGGTTCAAAGTAATTTTTTTGCAAAACAAAATAACTTTTTCATGTAAACAATAAGTGTCAGAAAGGGCTTTGTCTTCAAGTGGTTAGAAGAGTGGGTGATGTGTGACATAAGCTTCTAAATGTTGTGCATAAAATGCCAGGACAGTTCAAACCCCCCCAAATGACCCCATTTTGGAAAGTAGACACCCCAAGCTATTTGCTGAGAGTCATGTCGAGTCCATGGAATATTTTATATTGCGACACAAGTTGCGGGAAAGAGACAATTTTTTTTTTTTTTTTTGCACTAAGTTGTCACTAAATGATATATTGCTCAAACATGCCATGGAAATATGTGAAATTACACCCCAAAATCCATTCTGCTGCTTCTCCTGAGTATGGGGATACCACATGTGTGAGACTTTTTGGGAGCCTAGCCGCGTACGGGACCCCGAAAACCAAGCACCGCCTTGATAGGCAGTGAAGAGTGAAATCAAAAATTTTCACCCTTAGAAATCCTGAAGGCGGTGATTGGATTTCGGGGCCCCGTACGCGGCTAGGCTCCCAAAAAGTCCCACACATGTGGTATCCCCATACTCAGGAGAAGCAGCTAAATGTATTTTGGGGTGCAATTCCACATATGCCCATGGCCTGTGTGAGCAATATATCATTTAGTGACAACTTTATGCAAAAAAAAAAAAGTGTCACTTTCCCGCAACTTGTGTCAAAATATAAAATATTCCATGGACTCAATATGCCTCTCAGCAAATAGCTTGGGGTGTCTACTTTCCAAAATGGGGTCATTTTGGGGGGTTTTGTGCCACCTGGGCATTCCATGGCCTCCGAAACTGTGATAGGTAGTGAGGAGTAAAATCAAAAATTTACACCCTTAGAAATCCTGAAGGCGGTGATTGGTTTTCGGGGCCCCGTACGCGGCTAGGTTCCCAAAAAGTCCCACACATGTGGTATCCCCATACTCAGGAGAAGCAGCTGAATGTATTTTGGGGTGCAATTCCACATAGGCCCATGGCCTGTGTGAGCAATATATCATTTAGTGACAACTTTTTGTAAATATTTTTTTTTTTTGTCATTATTCAATCACTTGGGACAAAAAAATAAATATTCAATGGGTTCAACATGCCTCTCAGCAATTTCCGTGGGGTGTCTACTTTCCAAAATGGGGTCATTTGGGGGGGTTGTACTGCCCTGCCATTTTAGCACCTCAAGAAATGACATAGGCAGTCATAAACTAAAAGCTGTGTAAATTACAGAAAATGTACCCTAGTTTGTAGACGCTATAACTTTTGCGCAAACCAATAAATATACGCTTATTGACATTTTTTTACCAAAGACATGTGGCTGAATACATTTTGGCCTAAATGTATGACTAAAATTGAGTTTATTGGATTTTTTTTATAACAAAAAGTAGAAAATATCATTTTTTTTCAAAATTTTCAGTCTTTTACCGTTTATAGCGCAAAAAATAAAAACCGCAGAGGTGATCAAATACCATCAAAAGAAAGCTCTATTTGTGGGAAGAAAAGGACGCAAATTTCATTTGGGTACAGCATTGCATGACCGCGCAATTAGCAGTTAAAACAACGCAGTGCCAAATTGGAAAAAGACCTCTGGTCCTTAGGCAGCATAATGGTCCGGGGCTCAAGTGGTTAAAACTAAAAAACGAAAAAAAAAAATTACATTTACATAAGTATTCATAGCCGTTGCTCAATACTTGGTTGAAGCACCTTTGGCATCAATTACAGCCTCAAATATTTTTGAGTATGATGCTACAAGCTTGGCACACCTATTTTGGGCAATTTCTCCTATTCTTCTTTGCAGAACCTCTCAAGCACCATCAGGTTGGATGGGGAGCAATGGTGCACAGCCATTTTCAGAGCTCTCCAGAGATGTTCAATCGGGTTCAAGTCTGGGCTCTGGCTGGGCCACTCAAGGACATTCACAGAGTTGTCCCGTAGGCACACCTTTGTTATCCTGGCTGTGTGCTTAGGGTCGTTGTCCTGTTGGAAGATGAACCTTTGCCCCAGTCTGAGGTCCAGAATGCTCTGGAGCAAGTTTTCATCAAGGATGTCTCTGTACATTGCTACATTCATCTTTCCAGTGATCCTGACTAGTCTGACAGTTCCTGCCACTAAAAAACATCCCCACAGCATGATGCTGCCACCACCATGCTTCACTGTAGGGATGGTATTGGCCAGGTGATGAGCGGTGCTTGGTTTCCTCCAGAAATGATGCTTGCCATTCAGGCCAAAGAGTCCAATCTTTTTTTCATCAAACCAGAGAATTTTGTTTCTCATGGTCTGAGAGTCCTTCAGGTGCCTTTTGGCAAGCTCCAGGTGGCCTGTCATGTGCCTATTACTTAGCAGTGGCTTCCATCTGGCCACTCTACCATACTGGCCTGATTGGTGGAGTGCTGAAGAGATGGTTGTTCTTCTGGAAGGTACTCCTTTCTCCGCAAAGATACGCTAGAGCTCTGTCAGAGTGACCATCATGTTCTTAGTCACCTCCCTGACTAAGGTCCTTCTCCCCTGATCGCTCAGTTTGTCCGGGCAGCCCGCTCTAGGAGGAGTCCTGGTGGTTCCAAACTTCTTCCATTTAAGGTTGATGGAGGCCACTGTTCTCAATGGGACCTTCAATGCTGCAGAAATTTTTCTGTACCCTTCCCTAGATCTGTGCCTCGATGCAATCCTGTCTCGGTCTACAGACAATTCCTTGGACTTCATGGCTTGATTTGTGCTCTAACATGCACTGTTAACTGTGGGACCTTATATAGACAGGTGTGTGCCTTTCCAATCAACTGAATTTACCACAAATGGACTCCAATAAAGTTGTAGAAACATCTCAAGGATGATCAGTGGAAACAGGATGCACCTGAGCTCAATTTTGAGCGTCATGGCAAAGGCTGTGAATACAGTGTACAGTGCCTTGAAAACGTATTCATACCCCTTGAAATTTTCCACATTTTGTCATACTGCAACCACAATGTATATGTATTTTATTGGGATTGTATGTGATAGACCAACACAAAGTGGCACATAATTGTGAAGTAGAAGAAAAATGATAAATGGTTTATAAAATTTTTTACAAATAAATATCTGAAAAGTGTGGCGCGCATTTGTATTCAGCCCCCCCCCCCTTACCTTTATACCCCTAACTAAAATCTAGTGGAACCAATTGCCTTCAGAAGTCACCTAATTAGCAAATTAAGTCTAATGCCCCGTACACACGGTCGGACATTGATCGGACATTCCGACAACAAAATCCTAGGATTTTTTCCGACGGATGTTGGCTCAAACTTGTTTTGCTTACACATGGTCGCACAAAGTTGTCGGAATTTTCGATCGCCAAGAACGCGGTGACGTCAACCACGTACGACAAGACTAGAAAAGGCCAGTTCAGAACCAAGCGCGGCACCCTTTGGGCTCCTTTTGCTAATCTCGTGTTAGTAACAGTTTGGTGAGAGACGATTCGCGCTTTTTCAGACTCGTGGCTTTCAGATCATTTTCTGCAGTTCAGTTTGTGCTTTTGTGGGTTTGTATCTGCTCTTCAGTGCGTGCAAGCAAGTTTCGCGTGACTTAGTCATGTGTTCTTGTTCGTTCGTTACTGTTTTTCAGGTCGCTCTTCACAGGCCTTGCTGTTCTTCAGTGCGTTCTGTTACTTCGTTCTGAGCAGCCGAGCGTTTTCTAGCCATGTTGCGTATACATACTCCTCATAGAGTTCGTGCTATGCGGGGGCTTGGTGTTCGGGTCCTGACCTTGACACAAGTCCAGTTCATGAACAGGGTGGGGAGGAGTTCATGGACCAAGAATTGGTCATATGCCTTTGCTCCGTGAGATCCGTGAGAATAATCCTGATGATTTCAGGAACTTTCTCAGGATGACGGACCCCGTATTTCACCGTTTGTTGGCTTCGCTGACCCCCTATATCAGCAGGCAGGATACCTGCATGAGGCAAGCCATCACTTTGGAGCAGAGGCTCGTCGCTACCCTGCGGTACTTGGCGACAGGGAGAAGCCTGCAGGACCTCAAGTTCTTGACAGGCATCTCCCCCCAGACTCTGGGGATCATTATCCCAGAGACCTGTTCTGCCATCATCCAGGTCCTACAGAAGGAGTATATGAAGGTAAGATTTTTATCCTTTAATATCACATTTTATTGTATTGAATGTTTGCTAATATATTGTATTTCTTTCCTCATTCCCTAATTACAATGATTGGAATATGCTGTGAATGTCCCCTTTGTTCTCATGCATGCTGGATTTTTATGTCATTATTTTTTTGTCCTTCATACATATTTGCCTTCACTAACCTCCCCAGCATGCTCTCCTGCCCCTATATTCACCTCATGTAGTCACTTAACAATGTATTTTATCAGCTCCATAGTAGTGCTTTACCCCAAACACCCCCTAAAATGTTTTTACATGTGATTTGTGCTTTAAACTCAGGCAAAGTGCCAGAGGCATTTTTTTGTAGTGTTCCCAAATCATTTTTTATTAACCCTCCCTCCCCCCAACTGCTAAGTCAGCTGATACCAATTATCTATCTATCCTCAATCCTCTATCTGCTGACTTGGCCAAACCCATACACACTATACCCATCTCTTTAGTGGTGAGATTTATGGATGAATTCCCCAAAGCATGTAGTAGGGCCTGCCTGTATACTTGCAAATGGTACTGTTTAAAGTTTTTGTATCCTATTATTATCTTGATAGGTAATAGCAGAATGTCCAAATGTGCTCAAATGTGTACAATGTGTATTTATATCTTTGTATTATGACACTTCTTACCTGTCCAGTGGGCTGCCAATAGTGTAACTAAGGAGGGGCAGTTCCAAGTAATACCCTGTATTTAGGCATTCATCTCTCAATGAAGTGAAGAGGGTTACCTGTCCAAGATCCCCCCCCCCTATAATATTAGAAATGGCCCATGAGAGGGGGGGAAGGGGAATATGATAGGTGTACCTTATACTTTGGTGTTGTAAAATTCCCCTTAATAAATTTTTTATCTGGATGTTGGCCAAGAATGTTTGTGTCTAATCTGCTTTCCATGTTTATGTGCAAAAATACTAATTTTTTTTGGTTTTCCTCAACAGTTTCCTTCCACGCCACAGGAATGGCAGACTGTGGCCTCCCACTTTGCCCAGCGGTGGGACTTTCCTAACTGCGGAGGTGCAATTGATGGGAAACATGTCCACATCGTCCCACCACCCAACTCGGGGTCGTACTATTATAATTACAAGGGATTCAATAGTATTGTGATGTTGGCGGTGGTGTCGGCTAATTACGACTTCTTGTATGTGGACGTGGGGAAGAATGGCCGGATGTCCGATGGTGGAGTCATCGCCCAGACGGAGTTTTACAGGCATCTCCAGAATGGCAGCTTGGAATTGCCACCTCCAGAAGAGAATGTGGAAGGACTCCCATTTGTCTTCGTTGCGGATGAAGCCTTTGCGCTGAGGGACCATCTTATGCGGCCATTCCCGATGAGGACCCTCACCCTGGACCAGAGGGTTTTTAATTACCGGCTGGCCAGAGCCAGAAGAGTGGTGGAGAACACGTTTGGAATCATGGCCAGCTGGTTCCGCCTATTTCTTACACCCATCCATGTGGCGGAGTATAAACTTAATCATATAATCCTGGCGTGCTGTGTTCTACATAACTTTTTACTGCAACATTCTGCCAACTATGCTGGCTCAGTTGGGCCTGAGGCCGGAATTATACATAAAACAACCCTAACGGCGCTTGAAAGTGGCCGTCCTGGCTTGCCCTCCCTGAGTGCCCGTTATGTCCGGTTAAGATACCTCGAGTTCTTTGCGGGTAGGGGGGCCATCAATATGCCAGACAATTTGTGAAGCCTTTATGAAATAAAAACAAAAAAAAAGCAAATCTTTGGTGACATTTCCTGCTTGTGTTTATTTTAGCTGACCCTGACAGAAATGTGGGGAGTGCTGAAAATGGCGTGATTGTGTAACCTTACAAAGCACTGTTGGGTGTTATTTACTAAAGGCAAAGACATTTTGCACTACAAGTGCACTTGAAACTGCACTGAAAATGCACTTGTAGTGCAAAGAGTATTTGCCCTTATGAAATAACACCCATTGTCACCGAAAGCACCAATTACATCACCACAAAAGTGTTGTAGCGTTGAGACAATAATCCACACATTCTTGATTAAAACAATCTTTTTAATACCTGCACCATCACATGTGCATTTGTAAAAGGTTTTTAAAACAAACCAACATGTTTGTTGTATAACAATTTTGGGGGTCACATTATCAAAAATAGAAATATCCATTTAGGCTAAAACAGGCATGTGTAAAACCAACAAGAAAGACACAAATCTTGAACTTACATAGGTTAACATTAGGTAGAACTTGAAGGCAATATCAGACATGAGTATTTAGGAACTGTGTTTGATATTGCGTTCAGATGGGGTGAAGTCACCCCAGGAAAAGCCAAATTTGGTAGATGCACACCAATTTACGAATGTCAACATGTGCTAGCTGCCATCACGGGGGATCAAGGGACGTGTTTTGGGGGAGAAACCCCTTCCTCTCAGCTACTTTATTATTGAGGAAGGGGTTGAACCCCCAAAACGCGTCCATTGAACTCCCGTGATGGCAGATAGCACATGTTGACACACTGTGTGCATCCTCAAAATTTAGCTTTTCGAAAAATCGCTAAAACATTTAGAACATTGTAGCACACAAAAGAAGAAAGTGATTTGGAAGGGTTTTAAACTCTCCCCAAAACATCAATGATGTTCTTATTTTTTTGAACAACATCATTGATGTTTTTCTTGTGGTTTTCCAATTCTAAATTATACCCCATGATCTCCCTGATCAGGATCTGGGCACTTTCTGATGTGAAAGGATCTGGATCCACAACATCACGATCACCTAAAAAGAGAGTAAACAAACAAAAACAGGTATAAAAAATATGCCGGCATCCATCTCTTACCTGAGCCTGTGGTCGCAGACACTCACCTGTTGTGGTGACTAGTTCCACCACGTCTTCCTCCTCCTGCTCTTCTTGGGTTGGGGGTATTTCCCCTTCTTCCAGAGGGGGGGGGCTCTGGTCTCCTCGGATGAGGGGTGTCCTCCGAGTCTTTTCTCCCCTATGTAAAACAAAAATGCTATACTTAGCACACAGATATTTGATGGCAGAACTAGAAATATGAAACATTGCTTGGAAGTGAGGTACAATTGTCAATTTTAGCAGAGTTCCAAAATATAGCATTTTCAGTGTCCTTTGTCAAGCTGCAATACTTTACCTGTTTGGTACAAGCTTCACAGATGGAGACCCCCCCTATAGTATACACTGGAGCACCTGTGTGGCCCCCTAATAAAAATGGTGTTCTTGTGTCCCACACTAGTGCTCCAGCGTCCAGATGTGAAAACAGCTGCTGAGTGTCCTCTCCTTACACAGAATCTAGTTTGCATTTCATTCTAGTAACAAACCCATCTACACAACCAAATTAGTTTCATACAAGTAGGGCGTAAAAAATGTGGCCAAATGCATATGGCCAAAACAATGGTGTTTTATAGGCCGAAAGAAAAATGTTTGCTACGAACGAATAATGTGCCCATGAACATGAAAGTTGCCATTTTAAAATGTACACTTTTAAGAAAAGCATATGGAGCAGCACGAACGTAATAAACATAAAGAATAGCAACACAGCACAACTACTTACTTTTTTGCAGCACTCTCCGGATCTTTCTGTACTGCTCATGTTCTCGTAATTTGAGGTCCGACCACCGCTTCCTGAGCTGATCTTTCGATCGTCGTACCCCGAAATTCCTGTGCAGACTCCTGACCACTTTCGCCATGATCTTGGCCTTTCTGACATTGGGGTTGGGGTAAGGTCCATACTTTCCATCATAGTCGGCCTTCTTCAGGATGTCCACCATCTCCAACATCTCCCCAAAGGACATATTTGAGGCCTTAAATCTCCTTCTGGATCGGGACGTGTCCGGATCCGGGCTTTCCTCCTCTTCCTCCTCGTTCCTATAATTAGCACGCACCTGCTGTCTATCCGCCATGTGCTTTTCCCCCACTGCGCAGAACGAAAAGGGGCGGGGAATAGACTAGAAAGAACGTCAGGGGCGGGCAGACTTACAAGCATGCGCAGTGTGTATAAAGCGTAACACGCGTGCGTATTACGTACGATCTGTGAGCGGAGGAAGGAGCATTGGAGGCGCCGATCGTAATAACGAAGGTAACAGACAAACTTGGGCCTATACTGCTTCTAGATTGAGGCCTATATTGTAACAAGATTAGGAGAGTTTTGGCTGACATTAGGGTTTGTCTTGTGTTGTGTCTTGCAGTTAAAATGGATATCTTCCGGCCCCAATTAGGGAAGGGGATAATCTGACGGACTTCGAAAGACTATGCGATACAGAAGATCCGAGAAATATTGTATCAAAAATATACAAAGCTTTGATGAAGACTGACTGGCTGGAGATACCCCCATTCATAAGTAAATGGGAGAGGGAATTAGGCACAAAGAAAGGGGAAAACACAATTAAAAGAATTCTTAAAATGATTTGTAACTCAGCAGTTGACGTACGAACAGCCGAAATGAACTATAAATGTATAAGTAGAAGTTACTTTACTCCAGAGATAACAAGTAAATTTCAAAACAGGTCGGCTCTATGCTGGCGGGGCTGCAACGAAATCGGAACGATGGCGCACCTCTGGTGGCTATGCCCTAAAATACAATACTTTTGGAGTAAGATACTCGACCTAGTAAAGAAAATAACAGGAATAGAAGTGCCAGGAGACCCATGGGAGGTTCTGTTTCATGGGGGAGTCGGTGATATTAAAAAATATAAGCAATCATTGGTTCCCCACCTTTTGAACGCCGCAAAGCGAATAATCCCTAAGAACTGGCAGAAGAAGGAGAGTCCTGAGATATGGGAATGGATAGATGCAGTAGAAGAAACTTACTATTTGGAGACTAGGACAAGCTTGGAAGAGGAAACGAGAAACGCGAGCTCAGTGGAGTGGGAACGCTGGGTGGAATTTAAAAAAAAGTGGTGTTGCATTTAACAATTAACGCCTGGATCAGAGTAGGAGACAAGGGGAAATTAGACCTTGGAGAGATAAGGGGGGGAGGGAGGGGGGAAGGGAGGGGAGAGAAGGGAGGGAGGGGGTAAATAGATGAGAAGGTAATTCTGTAGAATCAGCTACTGTAGGACCTTCGCAGACGATAGAGACATGTGATGGATATGCTACATGGGGGTCTTAATGGGCTATTTTCTTACGTTGGTTTTTTGATATGGCAAGAGTCACAATGATGAGACAAAAGAGAGTGGGCTGGAAGACAAATGAACTGCAAAGTTGATTCAATGCCTCTCTATATGGTCGACTGAATGTGACAAAAAAAAAAAAATGGATATCTTGAATGATACAGACTTCATGGCAATATCCATTGACATGTTCAGGGAGCTGCCTGTGGGAGATAACCCACCAACATTATAAGAACCAAACAAAGAGGAAGGCAGCGCTGGATCAATTGTTGGAAATTGTGAAGCCGGTGATCCCCACGGCAGACATCACATATTTGAAGATCCTAATTCGTGGCCTGAGGAGCACATATGTAAGGGAGCGCCAGAAAGTCCAGGATTCGCAGAGATCCGGAGCAGCAGATGACATCTATGTCCCCAGGATGTGGTACTATGACAGGCTGCATTTTCTGGCAGGCCAGACTGAACCCAGGCCAGCACTCTCCACTCTTCCTTTCACGCTTCCTTCCCCTCCAGCTGAGGCTTCTGACGCCCAACCTGGGCCTTCCAGGCAGCAACATGTGGAGGAGCCCAGCTTGAGCCAGGTATAGCATTTTTCTAAATATTTCTGCTTGTCCAATCAATGATGTTAACTAGATGTTAGTTTGGAGTACCAATTTTATGATTGTGATTGATGATGCAAAAACTAAAACCATGTCCCTTTTTCATACACAGGGAAGTCTCAGCCAGGAGGTGGCCGGGCCGAGCAGGCTGGCTGATATGCAGGTCCCTCCCCTATACCTGCAAAGAGAAAGTGGCAGGAAGAGGATTACCCTAGAGGAGGCTGCCATAGGCCTCTTTTGGAAGGCTACAGAGGCCCTGGGAGCCCCCCACATTGTAGAGGAGGACTTTGCTGGCATAATTGCCTGTAAAATGCAGCGGATGGAGGAGGACCAACAACTCATGTGTGAGTCATTAATTTTGGAGGCTCTCAATAAGGGGTTGAGGGCCAAATAACATCTGATACCCACCTTTGTGACCTCACACATGGTCCTCCTCCTCCTCCATGTCCTCCTCCTCCTCCTCCTCCTTCTCCTCCAGGTCCTACTAGTCCTCCTCCTCCTCCAGGTCCTACGCCTCCTCCTGCCACATCTCCAACAGCAGAGCCACAGCCAGGAAGGAAGCGTGGAAGGAAGACCAGAAAGTGATGGCCTGGGTTCAGTCTGGTCGGCCAAAAGATGCAGCCTCTTGTGGTACCACAGCCTGGGGACACGGGTGTCATCTGCTGCTTTCCGGATCTCTGGGACTTCTGGACCAGACTGCACTTCCTTACATATGGACTCCTCAGGCCACCAATTTTGATGTTCAATAATTGATGTCTGCCCTGGGGGTCCAAGGCTTCGCTAATTTCTGCTGTTTCTACAGCGTTGCCTCCCTCTTTGTTTGGTTCTGATCCCTTAATAAAGGATTTTTGGTTTCAATTATACTTGCCTATGTGTGTTTTCCTTCTAAAAGGACAGTTTGTTTGTGAGGATTCAGGTACAAATTAAAAAATACAATGTGAAATTAACAAGGGACACCAACACCAAACAATCTCCTTGAGATTAAATAATACAAGATAATAATGGTGTTGTGGTAACTTGACACACAAAACACACACAAAAATATTCTGGAGTAAAACTAAAACTAAAATAAAACAAAGATCAGCCTTTGAAAAAATACAAACCTAAAATAAAATAAAAAATCTGCCGTTAAAAAAAAACCAACACAAAAATATTTTTGTCAGATGTGACAAATCAAAATATATTAAGGGAATCCCGATAAATAATAAAGAAATAAGTTTGTGAGAAGTCTGTGTGAATATGAACAGCAAAACTACTTCATTCTTCTCACATTATAAAGAAGAGAGTGTGCTGTATTAAACTATTTTTGACATTGCAGTGTGAAGAAAGTGCTGTATCCATTGCGAACACTAAGTTTACCAGACCGTGCTGTTCCGTCTCGGAATTTCTTCTGAGCATGCGTGGCACTTTGTGCGTCGGAACAGGCCACACACGGTCGGAATTGACGCGATCGGATTTTGTTGTCGGAAAATTTTATAGCCTGCTTTCAAACTTTGTGTGTCGGAAAATCCGATGGAAAATGTCCGATGGAGCCCACACACGGTCGGAATTTACGACAACACGCTCCGATCGGACATTTTTCATCGGAAAATCCGACCGTGTGTACGGGGCATAAATGTTTATAATTTAATCTCAGTATAAATGCAGCTGTTCTGTGAAGCCCTCGGAGGTTTGTTAGAGTACAATACAAAAAGAAACAAATGCTCCTGCGCTTGAGAGATTGCCGTAGGTTAGACTGGAAAAGTAGGGGAAAGACTCTTCACAAATCACATCACTGCATCGGCTGTGCTGCCACTCCCAACAGGTCAGGAGGAACCCAGAAGTAACTCTAGAAGAAAACAAGGACAGATGGTGCACCAGCCTTGCATATTACCTTTGCAACACAAAAATATTAATTGAAATAAAATATTGTACTCACAAACGAGTGATAAAATCAAGCAGATAGTAGAGTCCATCATTGGCCTCATCCAGCAGGATCTGCTGGCCAGTAAACTTGAGTGGGATGAGAACAGAAGAGGACAAAGCAGCAGTAGTCGGAACAATCATGAATTCCCGACTCGACTACGCAAACTCGCTCTACATAGTATTACCCCAATATCAGCTTGCGCGCCTACAGGCCATCCAAAACGCGGCGGCAAGACTGCTAACAGGAAAAAAAACCTGGGAGTCCATTTCCCCATCCCTGAGGAGCCTACATTCGCTAAAGAATCGGATCACATTCAAGACCCTCTGCCTCACCCACAAATGCATACAAGGTAACGCCCCTCAATACCTCCGAGAGAAAATAAAACACTACACACCCAATCGCAATCTCCGATCGTCTAACAAAAACCTCCTCCTCATTCCCAAATACCGCTACAAAGCAAAGGGAGAACGAAGATTCGCAGTTCAGGGACCTCGGCTATGGAACCCTCTTTCGACTCACATCCGCATGGAAGAAAACCATCTGGCCTTCAGGAAAAAACTCAAGACCTTCCTTTTCTAAGAAGCTGACAACACAAAATGCATTTAGCGCCTTGAGGCTATTCAGTTCGCATTTGCAGCGCTTTACAAATCATTCATTCACAGTCCAAGATAACTGTCGCGTTTCGAGGGTGACCCCTCTTCCTCAGAGCTCTGAGGCCCTTTGCTTGTCTTTATCCAGCCCTTGAGGCATTATTCCTGCCACTGACACCAACAATGGGGCATAATTCCTGCCACTGACAACAATGGAGCACCATTCCTCCCACTGACACCCAACCATGGGGTATAATTTCTTCCTCTTAAAGCAAAAATGGGGCACTATTTCTCCCCCTAATACCAAAGATTGGGCATGGTTTACTCCTGGGCACAGTAAGGCCCCCCTAAATTTTGAAGGACAATAAACTGGCCGTTGCTTCAGAAAGTTTGAAAGTTTGCAAACCCCTGCCCTATAATAAGAAGTGTCTGAACAAGGACCTTCATGGCATGATCACAGGGTATAATTGTATTGCACCTTATATTTTCCTGAAGAACCGGTAACACCATGAAACATGTAGAGCAGCTTAACAGGGATGGTGGAATACCCCCCCCCCCCCCCTCCGCTGTGATATACTAATGTTCAACTGTCATTTTATGTATATTAATTATAGGTAGAGGGG
Source organism: Lithobates septentrionalis (assembly GCA_037952835.1). Classification (NCBI taxonomy): domain Eukaryota; kingdom Metazoa; phylum Chordata; class Amphibia; order Anura; family Ranidae; genus Lithobates; species Lithobates septentrionalis. The sequence goes on from JBBDGP010001689.1 coordinate 1,089,655, forward strand.
AAGCCTTTCCACCACCCAGTATCTTGGTGCAATTGCTTTGTTATACAATAAATATCATGGTTTTGAAAAGATGTGCAATTGAGAGTTATTATTTTTAAGTATCTGGAATAGTTTATATTGATATATGAGTGAACTTTCTTGATTAGACCTCTTAATTTAGTGATGCGCCTCATATAAAGTCCCACTGGCAAAATGAATTGTGTTGTGTAGTGTTGAATAAGGATGGAGGCACACCACTTTTGTGCATCAGATCACAACCCATTTTTTGTTATAATTTTAATGAATAATTTGGAATGACATTAAGCGAAAGTTCATATGAGGAGTTAGCGATTGGGTTTATATATACTTGAACCTTTTTGTGTTTAAATAATCTGAACAATACTAGTTCCCTGGTTATTATGCTGATCCAATAGCTTCAGTGTCACTGACCCAGAACAAGTATGCAGATAAGTAGCTCTGATTTCACTCTTTCTTTCATGATCTGAATTCTTGTTTCAGGTCCGTGTCTCAAAATATCAAAGACAAAAACAGCCAGGCAACTAGTATTTTGAGAAGGAGATCACTTATAGTCTTTCTATCAGTAAAGGTTTCCTTCTCCAGTGCTACACTCAGAAGCACAACTTTAGAATGAATGTTTTGAATGTTGTGAGGAAACTGGATGCAGCAACTGCCACATAGCTGAAAGGGACAGCTGCCTGCTCAGAGCCAGCGGCTTCTCTCCTCCTCAGAGCTCAGCAGATTAGATTCCCTTGTAAACTGTAACAATACGCACAGTCGGCTGAAACAGTTTACAAGGAAAGCAAGGCTGTGCTCCAGCCGAATGCTCCTGATCTAGGCCTCTGCAAAAAGAATGTCTTCCCTCTGTCGGTATCACACCACAGCAGCATACAGATTTGTGCAATGGAGAACCCAGCACTCATTACTAGAAACCAATCAAGAACCACAAAGTTGCAACAGCAATTAATTTAGGTTTAGATACAAACTATAAAGTGTATGGTATTCTATTGTATTCCTAAAATCAGATCATTTCTGTTAACGCCAAAAATAAAAACAGAAAGCAGACACCATTATATCACCACCTCAGTGACAACCAAATACTGTACAAGCAGTGTTTATTTTGGTTGCCATAATTCACTTCTAATTGCTGTGTACAAACAGTTATGCAATGATGACTTATTATTTCCATAGCCGTGCTTTGTACACAATGCGCATGAGCGAGATCGGGAGGTGCATGTTGGGTAGCCAGCTGCACCGTATCCCGGAAGGAGCAACGAGTGGGCTTCAGATGCCCACACTGAAGATGGGATGAGCGCTATCACGTACCTGATAGAAGAGCCTGATTGGACGAGCAAGGCCTCCCTTACACCTCTGACTCGGGGCCTCTGATAGTGTGAACAGAAGGCGCCGGAGTGCAGAGTCACAAAACTGCCAAGAAGTCTTGGGTGACTGTCCTAGTAGGACTGGTGAAGTCACTGGAAGGCTTCAGCAGGAAGACCGACAGGCAGGCAGCTGGTGCAGATGGCAGCAACAGAGTAGCAAGGTCAGGCAGGCTGGGTCATACAGGGCTAGGAGAATCGGATGCAGGGTACAGGCAGGATCATAGTCAGGAGGCAAGCCAGGTCAAAAGCCGGATCAGTAGAACAGGAGCCAAATAGAAGACAGGAGATTGGTCACAGGACAAGCCGAGGTCGGTACAGGTGGAGTTCAAGGGATGGTCAAGACAAGCCGGGTGGATAACAGGAATCAAGACACAGGTTCTCAGGAAACAGGATGCCCAGAAGCTGAAGACGAAGCAGCACTGGAGCTAGGTACTGGCTGAGCCTAAATAGTCTCACTTGGCGCCTCAGAGATCTTCTAGGGAGACGAATCTGTCTGCTCGCATGTGCATCCTGACAAGCGCACTTGCTAAGGGAAGCACAGAGAGTTTTTTACACCACAATCTAATAAGAAAAACTACATTTAGCACAAATGCCAGAATGTATTAGAAAAGATGAGACCATTGCGGGGGTGTTTTTTAGTAAAAAAACAAAAAAAGGCTGTAACTCCGCTTTAAAGTAGAACTATAGGCAAAACTTTATTTTTTCATTTTTGATAGAGTAAGGTCAGATTTTTTTCCGCTATTTGTGTCCATTGCAGAGTTTTCCTTGCACTTCCTGTTCCATAGTTAAACAGGAAGTGGAAAGAAATCCATGCAAATTAAGGGAATTCCTTGGGGAACCCTAGATTACCAGAACTAGTGTCCCCTTTGGAAGATTTACCCTCTATTACTTTTCGGGGGACAACCTCAAATTTGGGCTTTTCTTTTACTTTCAATGATAGTGATAAACAGGACATATAGAGAGGGTGAAGCTTCATAACAGGGACACAGCCAGCAATAAAACTTGACAGCCTAGGACCCACCATGACCAGGTACTAACCTCATCTAGATGACTTCTTTACCCCTTTTTCTCTTTCTTTCCTCCTTCTATCTCCTCATACTGCATACTCTTGTGACTCTTACAGCCACAGACAATATGTTACAGTTTAACCACTTCCCTACCCAGCCATAGTCAAATGACATCCACAGATGGGATCTCCCATCCTGGGTGGACGTCATATGACGTCCTGGGATTCCTGGCCGTCTAGGGGGCGCGCGCGCGCCCGCCGCGTTGCTCGGGAGCCGGTGCGTGTGCCCGGCGGCCGCGATTGCCCGTTAACTGGGCCGGACCATGGATCTGTGTGTGTAAACACACAGATCCACAGCCTGCCAGGTGAGAGGAGAGCGATCTGTGTTCCCAGAACGGAGGAACACTGATCGGTCTCCTCCCCTTGTGCGTCCCCTCCCCCTACAGTTAGAATCATTTCCTAGGAAACATATTAACCCCTCCCCGCCCCCTAGTGGTTAACCCCTTCACTGCCTGTCACATTTACACAGTAATCAATGCAATTTTATAGCATTGATCGCTGTATAAATGTGAATGGTCCCAAAAATGTGTCAAAAGTGTCCGATGCGTCCGCCATAATGTCGCAGTCACGAAAAAAAATCGCGATCGCTGCTAAAAAAATTTATATATTTTTTTTAAAAATGCCATAAATCTATCCCGTATTTTGTAGACGCTATAACTTTTGCGCAAACCAATCAATATACGCTTATTGCGATTTTTTTACCAAAAATATGTAGAAGAATACGTATCGGCCGAAACTGAGGAAAAAATTAGTTTTTTTTTAAAAAAATTGGGATATTTATTATAGCAAAAAGTAAAAAATATTGTGTTTTTTTCAAAACTGTCGCTCTTCTTTTGTTTATAGCGCAAAAAATAAAAACCGCAGAGGCGATCAAATACCACCAAAAGAAAGCTCTATTTGTGGGGAAAAAAGGACGTCATTTTTTTTTGGGTACAACTAAAAATTGGCCTGGGAAGGAAGGGGGTGAAATGGCCCTGTATTGAACCGGTTAATAAATGAAGCAGCGATCCATACCTGACAAAAGAACTGTTAAAGTTAGATGATAACATGCCACTGTCATTTAGCACAACCTCAGTATTTTTGAGTAAATGTTTGACAGCAAAAATGTATACTACGATTTATACTGATTTATAGTGACTTTATACGCTTCTTTATACTGTATCGCAAACACAAATAATAATAAAATGTTATTTGGAAAAACTTGACAGCCTGATAATCCCTCTCCACCCTATCCAAAACTACAAAAAAAAGTTTTACCTTTAGTTATACTTTAAAGAGTAACTTCACCTCAGCAATATTCCTCCTCCGCCGCTTCTCTCCCCTATCTTAACCACTTGCAGACCAAAAGATTTTCCCGCTTAATGACCAGGACATTTTGTGCTATACGGCACTGCGTCACTTTTTTTTTACAAAAGAAGGCACTGCGTCACTTTAACTGACAATTGCGCGGTCGTGTGACGCTGTACCCAAACAAAATTTACGTACTTTTTTTCCCACAAATAGAGCTTTCTTTTGGTGGTATTTGATCACCTCTGCGGTTTTTATTTTTTGCGCTATAAACAAAAAAATTGTGACAATTTTGAAAAAAAAAATATATTTTTTACTTTTTGCAATGATAAATATCCCCAAAAATGTTTTTAAAAAACAAATTTCTTCATCAGTTTAGGCCAACATATATTCTTCTACATATTTTTGGTAAAAAAAATCACAATAAGCGTATATTGATTGGTTTGCGCAAAATTATAGCGTCTAAAAACTATGGGAAAGATTTATGGCATTTTTATGGCATTTTTATTTATTTCAATTTTTTTTACTAGTAATGGCAGTTATCTGCAATTTTTAGCAGTACTGCGACATTGCGGCAGACAGATCGGACACTTTTGACACATTTTTGGGACCATTAACAATTATACAGCGATCAGTGCTATAAAAATACACTGATTACTGTGTAAATGTCACTGGTAGGGAAGGGGTTAACACTAGGGGGCAATCAAGAGGTTAAATGTGTTCCCTAGTTAGTGTTTCTTACTGTGAGGGGATGGAACTGGGGGAGGAGACAGAGCACTGTTCCTACTTAGTAGAAACAAACGATCTGTCTCCTCTCCCCTGACAGAACAGGGATTTGTGTGTTTACACACACAAATCCCCGTTCTGGCTCTCGTGCCCATGATCGCGGGTAGCTGGTGGCAATCGCGGCTTTTAAAGGGAATGACGTACCCATATATCGTTTTGCAGGAATGTGCCACTTTGCCGACGTATATCGCCATGAGACGGTCGGCAAGTGGTTAAAATATATGTACTGTAGCTCTCTGCCAGGTTTTTCCAGGTCTTTGGGACCTAACACAGACCTTTGGCAAATCTGCACAGGCATGGGGCATGGGGCATTCCCACACATGCGCACACACACCACTGGTTTCTGGTATCTGGGACCTTGTAGAGACACATCCCTAGTTTCTGCTTTCTGGATCTTGTAGAGACCCGTAGTGGGGATGCGCATGTGCACTAACACCCAGTGCTTGTGCAGACATGATGCGGGTCTCTGCCAGTTCCCAGATACTTGACAAAGAGCAGCATGTTGTCTGTGAATGCGTGAAATCTCTCACAGTGCACATGTGCTCCTCAGTATCCAGGGATGTATGACATGGAGGTAGAGGGGGTCCCTCAGGGCCGTCTTTAATATCGATTGGACCCTGGGCCAACATTTTCTTGGGCCCCCTTCCACCATGCAACTTTGCAATCCACCTGCACTGAGTTATGCCCTGTACACACAATAGGATTTTCCGATGGAAAATGTGTGATAGGACCTTGTTGTCGGAAATTCAGACCGTGTGTGGGCTCCATCACACATTTTCCATAGGAATTCCCGACACACAAAATTTGAGAGCTTGCTGTAAAATTTTCCGACAACAAAATCCGTTGTCAGAAATTCTGATCGTGTGTACACAAATCCGACGCACAAAGTGTCACGCATACTCAGAAAAAATTAAGAGACGAAAGCTATTGGCTACTGCCCCGTTTATAGTCCAGACGTACGTGTTTTACGTCACCACGTTCAGAACAATTGGATTTTCAGACAACTCAAAATCCCAGGCCCCCCGGAGCTCATTTGTGTGAATCCTCTGTTCCTTTCATAAACACACAGAAACAGTTGGCTAGGCCCAGCAAAGCCCACCAGAAGAAAACCAGGGAACATAATTAACCATACCCTTCCCAACTAGGGCAGAGTTAATCTCTACCTGCCCACAAACTGCCGAATTGCAATGTCACAATAAAAAGCCAGAAAATATACATTTAGGATTAATAGTTCGACTAGTGATGCCTAAACCTCAGCTTAGAATCACTATAACGAAAACTTAAACTACACAAAAAATCTAAACAACTTCAGTCTGCTCGCATCCGCCAAAGAACATAGACAGGATAAAAAATGTCAAAATAGGCAACCACCAACCACAGAACATGTAGAATGTAGGGGTGCCCTGCATACTGGATTTATACCCCTGCAGGATAAATAAGAGCTAAAGATATCAGGTAGGCTTTTGAGCACAATTTGTAAAACTCCACTAGAAGCTAACTAGCGGCTCATGAATTACTGAGTGGATTTAGTTGTGATTGATTCAAGCCAAATAGTCCATATTTTAACAAATTTGTCTGTACAGCCCCTGGAGTGGTACATGGCTTTGTAAAGGGGGTACTTCAGGTTTTTCCAATTTTAGAATCACAGCTTTCCTTGCATAAAACAGGAAAAGGCCAATAAGGGTCTTAGTTGCTCGGCGGTGAGCCAGGGTGCCCACCAAGCCCAACAGGCAGACCGAAACACTATGTGGAATGGGGATCGTAGTAAGAGAGGTTATGAAACATGTGACCTCTTCCCAGAAGAGCTGCTTCCTGGGACAGGATCACAACGGTGACAAAAATCCCCACAGTCACACTTCCAGCAACATGAAGAAGCACCTGGATATATTTTGCTCAGTTTTTATTGTGTCAGATAGACCCTGTGGACTATTTTGAATTGGATTAAACGGTCTCTGACTGAGACCAATTGCAGGAAGGGATATTCCCAGGTGTCTTCCCAGTCCTCTGCGTCCATTCCTGGGATATCAATTTGCCACTTAGAATACAGGCCCTCCATTCCAAAATGAACTGAAGGCATGAGCGTTTTATATATGTTAGATATATATCGGTTTGGCCAACTGATCATCCTGCAACAAGGATTCCAAACTAGACTGAAGGAGAAGCACAGGGTGGGAACCAAACTGAGTAGCAAATGAGTGGCGAAGCTGGAGATATCTGAAGAGATGGCAGTTGGTAAGACCAAACTTCTGCTTAAAAATGTCAAAAGACATTAAGGAGTCATCTGTACAGATATGGTCCAATGTTTTGATGCCCCAGGCTGCCCAAATAGCAGGATTGGGTATAGATTGGAGCTCAGAGAATAGTGGATTAAGCCACAGAGGGGTGTCTGGGGACCATGTATGGGAATCTTCTTGATGTTTGCATACTTGCATTTGCCAGGCTCTAATTACAGCTTTTACATTTAGTATTCTTAATGACATTATAAAAATGAACACACGCACTGTCAAAACAGTTATGATGACATATTAAAACTATGAAAAACTGAGTATATTGTCCCTATTTTGCAATTGCTAGCCCGTCAGATTTTATCTGTCATTTTCTTGTACAAACCAACAATGGCATTAAGTGTTTACTATAGAAAACTGACACTATGCTTTCCTGCAGGTTTCACAAAATCAATCTCATCTCCTAAAATCCCTTTATAACTACAGCAGCTCCAGCCCCCAATCACTTATCTCTTACAAGCGGAAGCCATACACAGTGTATACATTTGACATATTTTACCCTAATATTTACATTAGATAGGAATGGAAGGAACAGGCTTTGCCTGAGTTAAAATAATAAAAAAGCTGACCGCATGTAGGATGAATTCCAAAATTGTGGTCTGCTTGTGGTCACAAAAAACACTCATGGAAATCTAGTAATACATACAATTTGGCTTTTGATCTCCGCTAAATTAAACTCCTCAGACTAAAAATATATATTTCCAAAGATATTAACTCCAGAAAATAGGGGGTCATAATAGAACATGTAGTTAAACTTAAGTAACCACTGGACCTAAAAAAATGACATTATATTTATTATGTGAAGGAAAAGTCACAGCCATGCATGAACAATGCATAATCTAGGTAAAGTCTGAGGTAGACTGAGGTACTGAGGTAAAGTATTGCAACATGATAACAACCCCAAACACAACTCCAAGATGACCAATGCCTTGCTAAAGAAGCTGAGGGTAAAGGTGATGGACTGGCCAAGCATGTCCCAAGACCTAAACCCTATTGAGCGTCTGTGGGGCATCCTCAAACAGAAGGTGGAGGAGCGCAAGGTCTCTAACATCCACCAGCTCCGAGATGCCTTCATGGAAGAGTGGAAGAGGACTCCAGAGGTAACCTGTGAATCTCTGGTGAACTCCATGCCCAAGAGGGTTAAGGCAGTGCTGGAAAATAATGGTGGCCACGCAAAATATTGGCACTTTGGGCCCAATTTGGACATTTTCACTTAGGGGTGTACTCACTTTTGTTGCCAGCAGTTTAGACATTAATGACTGTGTGTTGAGTTATTTTGAGTGGACAGCAAATGTACACTGTTATACAAGCTGTACACACACTACTTTACAATGTAGCAAAGTGTAATTTCTTCAGTGTTGTCACATGAAAAGACAACTATTTACAAAAATGTGAGGGGTGTACTCACGTTTGTGAGATACTCTATATAAACTGCAGCAGTTACTGCAATTATAAGTGCAAAGTCCCACAAATACCTGTTCAGTATGTCTTTGAAGTCCACCTAATGCAGTTTCCTGTGATGCTGTGGCAACAATGTTGCACTGCACCTGAATTCAGAGCAGAGTTGTCACTCCCAGGTAGGCTGTATCGGCTTTCACTACAAGATATTGCAGGGGTGTGGTTTATCAGCATTGTCACATGAAATTACAAGCCTGTAGATTGTCAATTATCTCCTGACCACACCTATTCCTGCCCACTTCTTTCTGAATTGACAGTGCTGTGAGGTGATATGTCTGGGACGGGGAGAATGTGAGACACAAATAAAGGAAGGTTACGTACATGAATTGAAAGTTGTCCGGTTTAGCATTGACCAGCCAAATTTTGATCCATGTATGGGCACTGTGGTTGTACAGAAGTTGATCTATCAATCGACTTCTGTACAACCACCCTGTCAGATTTTTGCCACTTGATCAGTGCTGCCAGATATAGCTGGCAGCGCAGATCAGTGTATTCTAGTAGGGAAGTCTCCCTACTGTCAAAATACAAAGGCACAGCAGGAGGATTCCTGCATTCAACTCAAATGTCTGGATAGGGGAACCTGCTGGTTGAACGAAAAATAATGAATCATCTATGGGCTGCTTTAGTCAGGAAAGATGAAGGAACTTATTTGCGCTGTCATACAGAAATCTTTGATTTCCAGTTCCTGCCCGCCCACAGTATATTTACTGCGGGCGAGCGGCACAGGCAGGCTGGATCACATACACCGTGCCTCCTGCTAACCCAAACTGTCACTGGCTACGGCGGAATTTGGTCAGTAGGTCTCAGTCAACGATTTATGGCTGAGACCTGCTGATTGGCTGTAGCCAATAACAGCAAAGAGTCCTATGTTTACAAACACACAGGACTCTGTACACAGATTAGCGATATGGCTGTTTCTTCTCCCTACAAAGCAGGGAGAAAAATAGCTAGATCTGTCAGTAAAAGTAGCATATATTACACACATTGCACTGGTTAGACACACAGACACACAGTTAACCCCTTGATTGCCCCTAGATATTAACCCCTTCAGTGTACAGTATAGAGATGTAAAATTACCGAAAATTTTGAAGCCATGGGGAAGAAAAACTTTTTTTTTTGAAAAAATGAAATTTTCATAAAAATTTTAAACAAATTCAGTGTGGAATAGTTTTACAAATTGAAAGTCATTTTGTTACACTGGGTACATGAAATGCAGTTACTATAAAAGTATTATGCTTAAAATAAAAGTACATCTTATGCCGCGTACACACGATCGGACTTTACAGCATACTTGGTCCGGCGTACCGGATTTCGTCGGACAATTCCATCGTGTGTGGGCTCCAGCGGACTTTGTTTTCTCAAAAGTTTGACGGACTTAGATTTGAAACATGTTTCAAATCTGTCCGACGGACTCGAGTCCGGTCGAAAAGTCCGCTCGTCTGTATGCTAGTCCGACGGACAAAAAACAACGCTAGGGCAGCTATTGGCTACTGGCTATAAACTTCCTTGTTTTAGTCCGGTCGTACGTCATCACGTATGAATCCGTCGGACTTTGGTTGATTGTGTGTAGGCAAGTCCGTTCATTCGGAAAGTCCGTTGCAAAGTCCGTCAAAAAGTACGCCGGACAAAGTCTGCCGTAAAGTCCGCTCGTGTGTACGCTGCATTACTGTAAATAAACTAAACTTGCTTTTTTACATTTTATATTTTTATTGCAATGGAATAACAAGGACTTCATCTGTTAAGAATATTTCAACTAAACATGAGAACAGGTAACCACTCCCCTTTCCCTCATAATAATTCAAGAGCTCCCTGCCAATATGCATTTTCAGCTATTGTCAATGCTGATTCAGAAGCATTTATTGCTCTTGTAAAAGCTTGATGAATGTTCTTCTGATTTTCAGGTGTCATTTTCTCTATAAATGAAGGGATTGTGTATTTTTATCAGGCAGTGGTTTATAATACTTACATACTTGAAGATGCTGCTGGTGAAGAAACACTTTGTGATGATCCAGAAGCAGCAGACTGTTTCTGGAATGAGAGCTCTGAAGGGAAAAGCTACTCGCAATTTCATTCTGGTTCTCATCACTTTATTCCATAAGGTATTTTTTAATGTCTTTAGGGCACCGCTGGCATGCCGGGATGTGGTTTGTCATCCTTGTAGTCTTAGGAAAATAATATTTCTTCTCACAATATTTGCAAATTGCAACTTTGCTCTCAGCAGAAAATGCACTATGGAAATTTTTTCCAAACCCGAGATGTTGGGCTCACCATTTTACTGAGAGGTGGAAAAGAAAAACCAAATTACTGACCAGACTATAGGTAAACATTATGCTGTGAAGGTGGAGAACATTAATAGGAATCATTTAAAGGTTAAACAAGATAAACTGATTTGTCAGACAAATTTACCCTTTTACTTTTCAATCAAGGCCTGAGAGAATAGAAATTATCATCCACTGTATCCCAACAATCACCCAACTGTAGAAGGTACAAGATGGAGCCCACAAGGAAACTAAACTGGACCCTTTCCCCTGCAGTTCCCCCTAATGGCATAAATGCGTATTTCTCTTGTTTGAGAACTGCATTGAGAAGTACAGTGTTACTTGAATAGTATTCTGGGATTTGCTTGTCTTCAGCTGAGAGGACTTGCAAAAATTTAAGACATTACATAAAGTCTCAGAAATCTTTTATTAAGGTCTTCATGTTATATAGTCTGAATACCATGTACTAGATATATTATTTATCATTGTAAAAGAACATATTCCACACTTTTTTTTCCCGGAAGAAAACAAAAACTGCTTTGAAAAAGAAAAACTGAAAAAAAACAGTTTTTATCCCAATGTTTCCATTTTTCCAGGCCTTCCCATCTCTAGTACAGGATTTTAACTGATCACTGTATTAGTGCCGCTATTTATGTCAGTGTCAATTAGTCAGTTAGTGTACCTCCCAGTGAGGGTCTGTTAGCGCCAGATTGCCCACCACACTATCACAGTCCCACTATAAGTCGATGATCACGGCCATTACCAGTATAGCGTCATAGCTGCGTAAATTCCAGTAAACATACCATCATTTGCAGACACTATAACTTTCACACAAACCAAATAATATACACTTAGAATGATTAAGCATAAAACATTTTGGTCTACTTTTTTTTTTTACTGGATATGTTTTATAACAAAAAGTAGAAAATATGGGTTTTTTTTTAAATGTTCTGTCTTTTTTCATTTATATAATTAAAAAATAAAACAATTGTAATTAAATAGTACCAAAAAAAACTCTATTTGTGTGGGGGGAAAAAAAAGATATAAATTTAATTTGCGTACAGTTTTGCATGACTGTGCAATCGCCAGTTAAACTAGCACAGTGCTGAATAGCAAAAAATGCTATGGACATGAAGGGGGTAAAACCTTCCGGAGATCAAGTGCTTAAGTGCACTTACTAATTGCTCAAAGTCACCTGCCATATCAGGTGAAAGGAAACAATATTTTCTTCAGTATGAACATTAGACAGGAAGTTATCTCTAAGTTATTTAAAAAATAGTTTTTGATCTGATAACCTCAAGACAAAAAAAAAAACACAGTGGATATTCAAGGCCAAGCTGTACATAAGCGGACTTTGCAGTTGCGTTATCCGAGCCCCTCCCCTTTTACAAATCATCTACTGGTAGTAGGTGTAAAATGTACCTGTAAAGAAAAAAGTTAAGCTGACCATAGATCGACTGTATTTTTTATCAACCAGCTGAATGAACAAAAAAAAGAATGAATTTCCCCATCCGGGACTTCTCCACTGCCAGAATACACTGATCAGTGCTGAAAGCAACAATATAAGGCCGGGTTAACACATATGCAGCCGCGGGTTCGTACCTGAGGTCTGGTGCATCCCTATTCACCGGTTCAGGTGCAAAACAGGTCCGAATTTTTGCCTGAACTCAAACCTCAATCCATCAATGAGACATCCCCATACATTCAGCAAAGAGACAGCCCAATCCCTCAAAGAGACATCCCCATATATTCAGCAAAGAGACGGTTCCATATATTCAGCAAAGAGACAGTCCCATATATTCAGCTGAGAGACATCCCAATCCAGCAAAGAGACATCCCAATTCAGCAAAGCGACTTCCCCATATATTCTGCATAGAGACAGTCCAATCCATCAAAGAGACATCCCCATATATTCAGCAAAGAGACAGCTCCATATATTCAGCAAAGAGAGAGCCTGATCCAGCAAAGAGACATCCCAATTCAGCAAAGAGACATCACCATATATTCAGCAAAGAGACAGCCCAATCCAGCAAATAGACATCACCATATATTCAGCAAAGAGACAGCCCAATCCAGAAAACAGACATCCCAATCAAGCCAATAGACAGCCCAATCCACCAATGAGACATCCACATATATTCAGCAAAGAGACAGCTCCATATGTTCAGCAATGAGATTGTCCAATCCAGCAAAGAGACAGCCCAATCCAACAGAGACATCCCAATCCAACAAAGAGACATCCTCATCCAGCAAAGAGACAGCCCAATCCAGCAAAGAGACAATCACAGCACACCTCCAAGCCTCGCTCAGCCCTCACAGCCATTCCTACTTCAGCAGTGCCTGCCTCGTCTCTCTACCGGGCATCTCTCCTCCGAGGTCCCCAGATCTCCTGCACTGGGTCAGGTATCTGAGCTATCTGAGGGTCCTCCTCACCAGGGTCCCAGTTCCAGGACAGAAGGTGGCAGCCGGGAGGTGAAAGCTGGGAGGCGGATTATTCGCTAGAATGCCAGGCAGTCCTAGCAACCAGTAATTTTAACAGTGGCGGCTAGCGGAAGGCTGGTACTCAGAAGCCAGTGGAATGGGTGGCACCAGTGGGAGTCAGGACTAGTTGTTTGTCATTGTTAAACAAAGGGGAGGTGCCAACTTGAGGCCTGGGCCACTCGGGATGCCCAGCCCCCTACATCTGTATGGGCTGTCCCCCCCTGATGGCGGCCCTGCTCTCCAGGAACACAACAGTGAAACTAAAGGGTTGTCAAAGGTGCTTGAAGGCACCAGAAGGTACTAATGAAGTTTGGACAAATCCATATATCTGACAGGTTTCCTTTTAGAACTTTGTTGCTTACTTTACAAAGGAAGCAAATTCATCTACTGGGTCCTTATTCAGTTTGCTATTATCATCTTTTGTTTGGTATCCAGAGACATATAACATACGCCTTTCTTTCAAATAAAGTAATCATGTATGAAACTGTATCCGCACTTACAAACACCCAGTCCTCTCTGTCTGTTGCCTCCCTGCTGTTTTTCCTGCATTAAAGCAGACTTGTAGCTTTCCCCACACTGACATGAAGACCCTTACTCCCCAGGGTGAATGGAGATAATCAAGCTCACATTGTTTTGCTCGATCCACTGGAGACATGCAGTTATTACAGTACAAGACTCACTGTCATGTCACATTGCTTATTTACAGAGCATTCAGCTGATAAATAAGGTGAAAAATGCATTTCCAAAGAAACATAAAAAAAGGTTTCTCATTGTGGACCAAAATGTTGGCTTTGAAATTGATTTATTCTGCATTAATAGGCTCCCCCTGAGTTTTGAAGAAAATGACTTTATTCTTTATATAGAGCTGCCAGAATACACAAGACAATATTAAAAGCAGAAGAGCTTGAATCACAATGAGTGATTGTATTAAAAGGCTTTCAAAAATAGATACAAAGTATTCCGAAACTACAGAGCCCATATATGGTCAAATGTCTTGGAAACAAAGCAGCCAAAGTGCATCCAAACTCAAAACCAAACATGTAATATATTGCACCTTACCTGTCACCAGTATCATACATTCCAGCCCTAGGGTGACAATGTTTACTCATTGCACTGTATCTATGGAGGAGCAGTGTTGTCACCTACTTTTCTGATTCTGAGCTGCGTTCTAGCTGTCTATCTTCTTACCAAATTTCAAAAAGTTCTCATATACCATGTTTTGCATCTTTACATTTTTCAATAAAAATCTTTTGAAAGTGAAAAGGGGGAGCTGTAGTTCACAGTTGATAACATTGACGTTTTTAGCTGAGCAATCAACACATAATCAACATATATATATATTTACTGGCAGAAAATGTTCTTATCCTGGAAAGAATTGGTAAGCTTCACTATATTACATTTTTGTTCTTGGGTTTAGATATCCTCTAAACCTACTACTGTATGAAGTTTGTTTAAAACAAACAAAAGTGAACAGGGCAATGCGTTAGGATTGGTGCATCAACACTGTGCTGGAGAGCTACTGTGAATGGAACCTTATGCCGCGTACACACGAGCGGACATTACGGCGGACTTTGCCCGGCGGACTGGATTTCGTCGGACAATTCGATGTGTGTGGGCTCCAGCGGACTTTGTTTTCTCAAAAGTTCGACGGAATTAGATTTGAAACTTGTTTTAAATTTATCCGTTGAAATCGAGTCCGGTCGAAAAGTCCGCCGTCTGTATGCTAGTTCGACGGACAAAAAGCCACGCTAGGGCAGCTATTGGCTACTGGCTATGAACTTCCTTGTTTTAGTCCGGTCGTACGTCATCACGTACGAATTCGACGGACTTTGGTGGATTGTGTGTAGGCAAGTCCGTTCATTCACAAAGTCCGTCGGAAAGTACGTCGAAAAGTCCGCCGGGCAAAGTCCGCCGTAATGTCCGCTCGTGTGTACGCGGCATAAAAGTAATTGTAAGCGATCACCTTGTAAAACAACCCATTCAGTTTAAAATAGAAATGAAACGCAAAACATTTTTGTATAGCTATAAAATATATATATATATATATATATATATATATATATATATATATATATATATATATATATATATATATATACCTTTTTCCTTTTTCTATAAGTGATCACATTCCCTCTGTTCTCAGTTGCATAAGAGCTGGGGGGAGGAGAAGCAGCAGACACTGAGCTTCCCAGGCCAATGGGAGATGTGTCACCCATGCATAACATCCACCTTTATTCAAAAGAACAGGCCATACACCAGCAAACACTGTTTTGTAAAAACAAGCTTTATTCCTCTTGGAGTGACAATCTTTTGTTAATTATATTAGAGAATCAAAAAAAGGAGGTATTAAAGTAGAAATCCAGACTAAACCTATCTAAGCTTAAATATACTCCCACCCATATTCTAAGCCCAAAACTAACTACCCTGCAGACAAAAGACTTGTATACTTACCTAATCTAGGGGTGTTCCAGTTTGATCATGTGATCGGCTCCCCATGTCAGTTTCAGGGGAGGGAATGAAAAGCCGCCTATGGATTCCACCCACAGTAAGTCTGTGGGTGGTGTCATTGCTCAGGCACTGAAGCCATTGTGCCTACTCTCTCTTCTCCCATGAAGCCAGATTCTGGGAAGATCATGTGACTAGACCGGAGAACTCTTAGATTAGGCAAGTATGAGCATCTTTCCTTTACAAGATAGTTAGCATAGGGCTATAATGGAAGTGGGGGTAGATTTAAGCTTAGATACAGTACTGTGCAAAAGTTTTAGGCAGGTGTGGAAAACTGTTGTAGATCAGTAGTTGCCAGTCCATTAGGGGTGCACGGGCGCTGCCCCCCCCCCCCCCCCCCCATCCATGCGTCCGGCCCTCTGATCTACATGCAGGGAGCTGGACCATGGATTCCAATGGGGGGGGGCGTGTTTTTTTTTTAAGCACATGATTAGAGCCAGAGGCTCTAATAAGCTTCAAAAAAGGACGGGCTCAGGGCGCAGAGCACTGCGCTCCAAGCCTACCCAGTTGAGTGACAATAGCGAATGAATATCCGCTATTGCCACACTGATCCTCCTCGCGGCCAATCAGGAAGCGGGTCCTGAGAGACCCGTCACTTGATTGGCTGAAAGGACCAGCGATCCTATTGGACGCCTAGGAGGAGGAGGGAGGAGAAGCACGGCGGAAGCCACTGTGATGCAGAGGAGAAGAGACGCTATAGAAGCCGCTGTCCGCCGCCTTCAGGAGTGCTGCCTGCCGGCAACCTATATGGGGTAAGCGCGGGGCTAGATAACCAACCGGGGGGGTGACAGACCAACCGCCTGACTGACTGACAGCAGGGGGGGTGCCGTTGCTCGGGTCCCACTGTTTTCTGCCAGTTCTGTGCTAATGGCACTGTTGGAAATGTTCTGATGTTGAAGGGAAGTAAGCATGATGCATCTTTTATCTACTACATTAGGTTTTCTTGGCTGACCACTGCGCCTTTGGTCCTAAACGTTGCCCGACCAGTGGTGTCCTCAATGATGAGAAATACAGCAGATACTCATCCATCATAGTATACCATCAGGGAGGTGTGTGATTGTCCCCAAATGTATTCTGCCGCAGAACATACAGCCAATGTCATTAAGAACAAGATGTCCAGGAAGTGATGGTTTGGCCCCCATAGAGCCCTGATCTCAACATCATCGAGTCTATCTGGGATTAAATGAAGAGACAGAAGCATTTGAGGAAGCCTACATCCACAGAAGTTCTGTGGTTAGTTCTCCTAGATGTTTGGAACAACCTACCTTATGAGTTCCTTCAAAAAACAGTGTGCAAGTGTACCTAGAAGAATTGATACTGGTTTGAAGCCAAAGGGTGGTTCCTCACCTTGCATTTTGTAAATTGATAAAAAAATATACATCAGAATACATATTTTTGAAAGCATCTCACTTTACAGCAGTTCTTCACACCTGACTAGAACATTTGCACAGTACCCACCATGCTGCTTCCCAAGTAAAAATGTATTATGTATACAGTCTCACCTATTACATGCACTGGAGGGGGGTGATAGAACACTGGAGTGGGGGGGGGGGGGACGACATGACAGGATACTGGAGTGGAGGTGGGGGGGCAAGATACTGGGGGGGGGGGCCTGGAGGAAGAGGGGATGACAGGACACTAGGAGGTAAGCATGGAGGTTGGAATAGGACACTGGAGGGGGTGGGTGGGTGGGAGCCAGGACACTGGGGGAGGGGGTTACAGCATAATGAAAGGGGTTGGAGAGCAGGGTACTGTAGTGAGGATGTGAGGGGTCCATGAGGAGCAGCATGGAGGGTACAGAACACTGAAGGTGGGATGGGGAAATAATATTGCAATGTGTGGAAGGGGCAATATTAAAGAACGAGGAGATTGGAGGGGTACACAGGAGGTTATTGTTTGGAGGGGAGAATGACTGACTGCAGGGAGGGGGGCATTGCTGGGGAAGATCTGAGGAGGGGGCAGTATGGAGGAGAGGGGAGGGGGCCAGTGTGGAGGATGGAGGAGGGGGCCAGTGTGGAGGACAGTGGATGGGGGGTGGAGGACGGCAGAGGGGGTCCAGTATGGAGTCATTCATTGGTTTTAATTTTTTTAATTCTATATTTAATAAAGCATTAAAATATTTACTTAAAGTGGAAGTAAAGTTCCACACATTAATGTTACCTATAGGTAAGACTATATTAAGGCTTACCTATAGGTAGAGAAAATATCTCCTAAACAGGCACCGTTTAGGAGATATTTACATTACATGCAGCCAGTGACGTCACTGGCACATGCACTCTGATGGAACGGCCAGCCATGGCATTCCTTCCAAGCCCTGTGCCGTCATTGCGGCTCCGGCCAGTCACAGAGCCAGAGTCCGTGAGCCCGGAAGCAAGATGGGTGAAGATGGGAGCCAGCTGCAGCTCTGAGATCTCGGTGCAGGAAGGTTTCGTTTTAAGGTAAGTTTAACATAATGTGCTAGTATGTGATGCATACTAACACATTATGCCTTTACCTTGCAGGGTGTAAAAAAAAAAAAAGTCCAGCTGTTTACAAACGCTTTAACAAAGCAGTAATGATGTGTACAGTGCCTATAGTAGCCAATCATATTTTATCCTTATTTTATTTATCACAGTCAGATCAATGAAATATGATTGCTGGTATTGGTTATTTTTATTTTTTTCCTTATTCAGAGTAACTATTACACTGAATAAGGAAAATAATTTAAATAACCAATACCAGCAATTGGCAATCATATTTCATTGATCTGACCGTGATAAATAAAATAAGTATAAAATATGATAATTTACAAGGGCATATTTAGGGGAGGCAGGGTAGGGTTTGGGTGGGGCAACTGGTGGCGAGTAACTCTAATGCCCTGTACACACGGTCGGACATTGATCGGACATTCCGACAACAAAATCCATGGATTTTTTACGACGTTTGTTGGCTCAAACTTGTCTTGCATACACACGGTCACACAAAGTTGTCGGAAAATCCGATCGTTCTAAACGTGGTGGCGTAAAACACGTACGTCGGGACTATAGCCAATAGCTTTCGTCTCTTAATTTATTTTGAGCATGCGTGGCACTTTGTGCGTCAGATTTGTGTACACACAATCGGAATTTCCGACAACGGATTTTGTTGTCGGAAAATTTTATTGCAAGCTCTCAAACTTTGTGTGTCAGAAATTTTGATGGAAAATGTGTGATGGAGCCTACACACAGTCGGAATTTCCGACAACAAGGTCCTATCACACATTTTCCGTCGGAAAAGCCGACCGTGTGTACGGGGCATAAAAGTGTTACTAAACCCAGTAATATGAAAATAGTTCACCCGCCCCCCCCAAGGTGCCCACAGCTTAAAAATCATCTTTTTACATTAAAATTCTGCCACTATATACCTTTTTGGATGATCTGTTCACCATGGTTACATGATAAACTGCAGAGTTTATCCAGAGCTGAGAGTTCAGGAAGGAGGAGATTTGCACTGCAGCCTGTATACACGCCCACATGTGGGATGTCAATATCATGTGATCTGGCTAGCTCTGATCAACAAGTAAATGTGCTCTGCTGGCTTTCCCCAGATAGACAATGTAGGGAGGGAAGGATCTATGCATACAGGATAAAATAGTCTTTTTTACACAATGCGGAGGATTAACCCCTTAAGTTTCACAGTGAGTATAACAAGCATGATATGCTGCATATACAGACTGATTTTACTGTTGTGGGTTTAGTAACACTTTAAGGCCTGGCTAGTAGCTCAGGACTTGAAATTTTGAACCTTGGTTTAGATAATATTTCTAAGTGGTGAGATTCACACTGAGCTTATACCTTCCTATAGGGGCAGGCAGTTAGCTGTGTTTAGGGAAAAAAATCAGTTCTCCTACGATTCAATTAGAAAATATAAATGTGGCATAATTCTGGTAACCATCTTGTAATCAGGAACAACTAATGCAGGAAAAGTGATGTGGGAAGTACAAGGCCTTATTTACATTGGTGCTAAAGCCCATAAACCATGAACAGGACTTTTTTTCCCTGTGTCTCCAGGCTCCAGGTGCTGCGTTCAAGCAGACTATTTAAGCCTATTATGATGGGCACAGACACTTGTCCTAAAGTGACAGGCGTGTGTGTGCAGGTGAGCAGCCCCAAACACAGACAGTGTGCACTCAGGGCCGCTCAACTGCACGCCTGTCACATTAGGACCAGTAGCTGTGTCCATGCAGCTGCTGCAGTTGTCTCAGCTAAGTACACCCTCCTGCCTACATGCCTGCGCTCTGTAGAAGGGGGTGCGTCCCCTGAAACACGTCAGCTTACCAGCACAGCGCCATGGTGTGTTTGGCCACGCTATTCCTGCACTGGATTGAAATTTAGTATCATACAACGCTTGTATACATCTATTTTATAAGTATAAGTATCCATTTGGCTGTATGTTTTGTTTTTTTCTAATAAACCTTTGGTAAGGCACTAGGCGTGTGCGCCCTCCTGTGCGCTCTTTTACAGGTGTTAAATCCGAAACCAAAAATGTTATATATTGCAGCATATCAATCATTAGATGTAGTGGCTGCATCAGTTTTCTTTTTTTTCCTCTGTTTTCACCTGGTGATCTGGCCAGTAACACACCTCCTGAATTGGAGTGCCCCCAGACAGCAGCATTGTTAGTCTGGGGGTAGGGGAGTATTAAAGTTACTAGAACTAAGAAATTGAAGCCAAACTCCAGCTCACACTGCAGTTACACAAGCAATAGCAGCAACAGGGTTTTTTGGCCCAGCAATGCAGTGCGAATCACATGCAATGTGTAAACCAGGCCTTAAAAAGTTAAACTGATGCAGCCATCACATTTAAGAATTGGTAAATTTGAATAAAATAAGTGTTTGCTTTTGGATTTAGTATAATTTTAAGCTGGTAACAGGGTCTCTTTCACCCCTTGCCATCTGCCATTCTGGGTGGCCTCAAATGACGGCCTCCCAGAACGACCGCTCTCGAGCGCCCCTGGGGGCGCGGTAATCGCGGCCGCGCCGTGTTGCTAGGACACGGCGCGACCCCGATCTGCGTAAAGAGCCGCGGCCGATGCCACACTGACAGAGTGTGAGGAGAGGAGAGACGATCAGTGGCATCTCCTCACCGAGGTCATCTAGGGATGTAATCAGGGCACTGATCATCAGTGTCCTGATTACAATTTAGTGCCCACTATTGCCAGGAATGCCAACAATGCCACTGCCAGCAATCAGTGCCAACCATTGCCCACAATTGGCACCAATCTGTGCCCACAAGTGCCAGCAATCAGTGCCCACAAGTGCCAGCAATCAGTGGCCATCAGTGATGCCAGTCAGTGCTGGCTATCAGTGCTGCCCATCAATGCTCATCACTGCTGCCCATCAATGCCCATCAGTGCCGCCCATCAGTGCCGCCCATCAGTGCCGCCTATCAGTGCCCACCAGTGCCACCTATCTGTGCCCACCAGTGCTGCCTATCTGTTCCAAGTGCCCGCCAGTGCCACCCATCAGTGCCGTCTATCAGTGCTTATCAGTGCCACATATCAGTGCCCATAAGTGCGGCATTTTCGTGCCTCCTCATCAGTGCCACCTAATCAGTGCCACCTAATCAGTGCCCATAACTGCCGCCTCATTATTGCCCATAAGTGCCACCTCATTGGTACCCATAAGTGCAGCCTATCAGTGCCCATCAGTGAAGGAGAAGAATTACTTGTTTACAAAATTTACTGACAGAAACTAAGAAAAACTTTTATTGTTTTTCAAAATTTTTGGTCTTTTTTTTTTTTTTTTTAGGAAAAAATAAAAAACCCAGGAGTGATTAAATACCACCAAAAGAAAGCTCTATTTGTGTGAAGAAAATGCAAAAAAAATTTCACATGGTTACAGTGTAGCATAACCCCGCAATTGTCATTCAAAGTGTGACAGCGCTGAAAGCTAAAAAATGGCCTGGGCAGGAAGGGGGTGTAAGTGCCTGGTATTGAGGTGGTTAAAGGTGGATCTATTTCATCTGGCGAGCTCCAGATACCTCAATCCAGCTGATTTATAAACTGACTATAAAGAGCTATTAGGACAGCAAGACATCCGGTACAGTGTGTGAAACGCCATCTACCCCCCTGCACCCCATTATGATATCATCAGCCACACCTCTAAATTCCCACCCTCCCCCAGCTGTCCTAACCTAGATACTTCTAAATGATGCAGAGCATATTAAACAGCACTTTCTATTTTTTTTTTTCTATCATAATAAGGGTGCAATTCCCTCCTTTGGTCAGTGTTTTGAGCAGTCTTTGCATGAAGGTAGGGTTGTTGCCCACAACCACACAAACTGTAGATATTAATCCAGACTGATTGCTGTGGGGACAGTTTAATTGTTATCCCCATAAATCAGCCCACAGGTTTTTACATTAACCAATTCAGATGAAGTACAGATTAAATGAAAACCTATGCAAAAGAGACAGTTACATAATGATAGAATCACAAAAGAAATATTCGATCAAGTCCCCTTCTGGATCTACACACTCACTCCACAAGGAGATTAAATTGTATTGCATATTATTGATAATTCATTGAGAACAAGTCATAGATGTATACTGAGCTAATTCCTTCTCCTTTCCTCTCACTTTGTATTACAGACAGCCGGAGACCTTAGATTGAGACACCATTTCAAATCTCCTTGATTGACTTGCAGTGATCAGGATTTGGTGGCTATAAATCAACTTCATGGGGCATTAACTGTTTTAATGGTAATCAAGTGGAAGATGCTTATAATCATGTTGCTGCTAATCAAAGTAAAATCACTTTGCAGGGCTTTAAACTCTTTGTTGAAAGAACAACAGCAAGTAATGTAAAGTTGCCTTGTACTGTGAACTATATATATATATATATATATATATATATATATATATATATATATATATATATATATAAAACTGATCGTAACAGTTATTTATCTATCAGGAGTGGGCATCATCCAACATGGATTGGGAACATACCTAAGGGTCAAATGCTTAGGGCTCGACGTAATTGTACTAAACAGGAAGATTTTCTCATGCAGGCAAATGTGTACTTAAAGAAAAATTCTTACAAGGGTATAGAGCGGATGTCCTGGACAACACGATTAGTGAGGTGGTAAATATACCTAGGGCCCAATGTATGGTTAAAAAGGATGAAAGACCACCCTCTGATCAACACCAGTGGGGCTTTATATCCAATTTTCATTATCAGTATAAGAAAATTGAAGACATTATTAACCTGGCACTTCTCTCCTTCATGTAAAAATCATCATTTTTTTGCTAGAAAATTACTCAGAACCCCCAAACATTATATATGTTTTTTTTAGCAGACACCCTAGGGCAGGGGTCTCAAACTGGCGGAAATAGCGGTCATTGCAAGTTTTTATCTCACACGGTATTTGCGCAATAATTTTTCAAATGCCTTTTTTTTGGAAGAAAAACGGTTTCATGAATTAAAAAATAACAAAACAGTAAAGTTAGCCCAATTTTTTTGTATAATGTGAAAGATGATGTTACGCCGAGTAAATAGATACCTAACATGTCACGCTTTAAAATTGCACACAATCATGGAATGGCGCAAAACTTCATTACTTAAAAATCTCCATAGGCGACGCTTTAAAATTTTTAACAGGTTACCAGTTTAGAATTACAGAGGAGGTCTAGTGCTAGAATTGTTGCACACGCTCTAACGCACGCGGCAATACCTCACATGTGTGGTTTGAGCGGCGTTTACATATGTGGGTGGGACATACGTGTGCGTTTGCTTCTGAGCGCGAGCTACCGGGGTCAGGGGCGTTTAAAAAAAAAAATGTATTATTTTATTTTTTATTTTACTTAAATTTTTTATTTTTACACTTTTTTAACATTTTTTTTTTATTACTTTTATTCCTATTACAAGGAATGTAAACATCCCTTGTAATAGGAATCTATGTGACAGGTCCTCTTTTTGGAGAGATGTGGGGTCAATAAGACCCCACATCTCTCTTCCAGGCTGGAAAGCATCAGATAAATGGAAAATAAATTCACCGATCTCATGCTGACAGCCGCGATCGTGGCTTCGTTTATTTACGGGTACCCGGGCGTGACGTCATAACGTGGCACCTGGGTCTCCGACGGTCATAGAGATGACTGGTGACCGGATGGCGGCGGGAGGGGGGGGACGTCCCCTCCTGTCGCCTATAAGAACGATCAAGCGGCGGAACTGCCGCTATGATCATTCTTATCGTGCACAGAATTGCCGGCTGCAAAGAATGATATCTGAATGATGCATCTAGCTGCAGGCATCATTCAGATATCACCCCACAAAGTAGAGGACGTCATTTGACTATAGCCGGGTATTGAAGTGGTTACATTGACACATTCTGTGTGTGGACAGGGATTTGGGTGGAGTGTTACCCAATCACCCCAAATTCATATATAGAAGGGCCCCCAATTTTGGAGACCAGGTGGTAAGGAAAATCTTAAATCCACCTGGTCAACAAAAACTTCAGATTGATTTAAAAGTTTTTTTTCCCCATGCAGAAAATGCATTTGCTGTAGGACTGTTAAAACCAGCAATAGGGGCATGAGGCGTGTCATAAATAGTGATGGTGAATCTTTTTCTATGGAAGAATATTTTGCATGTGGCCTATTTACTATGGTGCACATGCAGGTTATTTTATGTTACATAGTTACATAGTAGGTGAGGTTGAAAAAAGACACAAGTCCATCAAGTCCAACCTATGTGTGTGATTATGTGTCAGTATTACATTGTATATCCCTGTATGTTGCGGTCATTCAGGTGCTTATCTAATAGTTTCTTGAAGCTGTCGATGCTCCCCGCTGAGACCACCGCCTGTGGAAGGGAATTCCACATCCTTGCCGCTCTTACAGTAAAGAACCCTCTACGTAGTTTAAGGTTAAACCTCTTTTCTTCTAATTTTAATGAGTGGCCACGAGTGGTCTTGTTAAACTCTCTTCTGTGAAAAAGTTTTATTTCTATTGTAGGGGCACCAGTACGGTATTTGTATATTGAAATCATATCCCCTCTCAAGCGTCTCTTCTCCAGAGAGAATAAGTTCAGTGCTCGCAACCTTTCCTCATAACTAAGATCCTCCAGACCCTTTATTACAGTGGTTCTCAACTCCAGTCCTCAGGACCCACCAACAGGCCAGGTTTGCAAGATAGCTGAAATACATCACAGGTGATCTCACTTGCTGCTCAGTGATTGCAGTATTCTAGTCTGCAACTCCCCAAGGTAATACTTAAAATCTGTCCTGTTGGTGGGTCCCGAGGACTGGAGTTGAGAACCACTGCTTTATTAGCTTTGTTGCCCTTCTTTGTACTCTCTCCATTCCCAGTACATCCTTCCTGAGGACTGGTGCCCAGAACTGGACAGCATACTCCAGGTGCAGCCGGACCAGAGTCTTGTAGAGTGGGAGAATTATTGTTTTATCTCTGGAGTTGATACCCTTTTTAATGCATGCCAATATTCTGTTTGCTTTGCTAGCAGCAGCTTGGCATTGCATGCCATTGCTGAGCCTATCATCTACTAGGACCCCCAGGTCCTTTTCTATCCTAGATTCCCCCAGAGGTTCTCCCCTAGTGTATAGATTGCATTCATATTTTTGACACCCAAATGCATTATTTTTCATTTTTCTACATTGAACCTCATTTGCCATGTAGTTGCCCACCCCATTAATTTGTTCAGATCTTTTTGCAAGGTTTCCACATCCTGCAGAGAAGTTATTGCCCTGCTTAGCTTAGTATCGTATATATAATACAGAGATTGAACTGTTTATCCCATCCTCCAGGTCGTTTATGAACAAATTAAACAGGATTGGTCCCAGCACAGAACCCTGGGGAACCCCACTACCCACGCCTGACCATTCCGAGTACTCCCCATTTATCACCACCCTCTGAACTCGCCCTTGTAGCCAGTTTTCAATCCATGTACTCACCCTATGGTGCATGCCAACGGACCTTATTTTGTACAGTAAACGTTTATGGGGAACTGTGTCAAATGCTTTTGCAAAATCCAGATACACCATGTCTACGGGCCTTCCTTTATCTAGATGGCAACTCACCTCCTCATAGAAGGTTAGTAGATTGGTTTGGCAAGAACGATTCTTCATGAATCCATGCTGATTACTGCTAATGATACCGTTCTCATTACTAAAATCTTGTATATAGTCCCTTATCATCCCCTCCAAGAGTTTACATACTATTGATGTTAGGCTAACTGTGGGGAGGACCAAGAGACTCCTTAAAATACGTGTGGCACAACACCTTGCCATTATTAAAAAGGGATTATCACAGTGTGTCTCTTCATTTTAAGGAGAAACACAATCAGGATCCCACATTATTACAGTTTTGTGGAATGGATTGTGTGTTTCCATCATGGAGGGGCTCTAATTTAGTGCGAGATCTATCACAAAGAGAAACTAAGTGTATATTTTTGTTTCTAATATGAGATGATGTGTTTTTACTATGTTAAATGGCTCTTTTTTTCTCTGTATAATTGATTAATAAGTAGTAGGTTGCTATGTAATAATGTAAAGGTTAACCACTTAAGCCCTGGACCATTTGGACCAGAGCACTTTTTGTGATTTGGCACTGCGTCACTTTAACTGACAATTGCGCGGTTATGTGACGTGGCTCTGCGGTTTTTATTTTTTGCGCTATAAACAAAAAAATAGCGACAATTTTGAAAAAAACGCATTATTTTTTACTTTTTGCTATAATAAATATCCCCAAAAAATATATAAAAAAACATTTTTTTTCCTCAGTTTAGGCCGATATGTATTCTTCTACATATTTTTGGTAAAAAAAAAAAATCACAATAAGCGTTTATTGATTGGTTTGCGCAAAAGTTATAGCGTCTACAAAATAGGGGATAGTTTTATGGCATTTTTATTAAAAATTTTTTTTTTACTAGTAATGGCGGCGATCAGTGATTTTTATTGTGACTGCGACATTATGTCGGATAGATCAGACACTTTTGGCGCTATTTTGGGACCATTCACATTTATACAGTGATCAGTGCGATTAAAAATGCATTGATTACTGTGTAAATGTGACTGGCAGTGAAGGGATTAACCACTAGGGGGCACTGTAGGGGTTAAGTGTGTCCTAGAGAGTGATTCTAACTGTGGGGGGAATGGGCTATGTGTGACACAACACTGATCACTGCTCCCGATTACAGAGAGCTGTGATCAGTGTCCTGTCACTAGGCAGAATGGGGAAATGCTTGTTTACATCAGCATTTCCCTGTTCTTCCTCTTCGTGAGATTATCGGACCCGCGATCACACTCACGGAGATCGCGGCGGGCGTGCGCGTACCCGCAGGCCGCTTCAAAGGGCAACGCACAGGTACGTTAATATGTCTGTACGTGCCCTTCTGCCGACGTATATCGGCGTGAGCCGGTCGGCAAGCGGTTAAAGGGTTTTTTTATATATGAAAACATGTTTTAGATATATACATTTTAAAAAATTTTGATACATATATTTACATTTATTGTTTAACAGTATATGCATATGCATTCATTCAGTGATTAGCAGTTGCGGAATTGGTTATGTTTTACACTGTGACTGTGACAATATGAGTATAGACAGAGGAAGTGCTAGCTGTATTGTGGTTGTGGGGAGACGCTGTCAGCACATGTGCTGTAGGTGCCTCTCATTTAATCAACAAGGCACTATAGCTCAGTTGAGCTAGATCTCAATTGTCTAATATGAGATGTGTTCTACTATATTAAATAGGTTTGTTTTTCTCTGTATAATCGATTAATAAGAAGTAGGTTGCTATGTAGCAATGTAAAAGTTAAAGGGTTTTTATTTATATGAAAAAATGTTTTATAAAAAGGGTTTTTATTTGTATGAAAACATGTTTTATATATATATATATATATATATATATATATATATTTTTTTTTAAATTTAAAATGCATATATTTACATTTATTGTTTAGCAGTATATGCATATGCATTTATTCAGTGATTAGTCGTGGCGGAATTGCTTATGTTTTACACTGTGTCAATTTTATATGAATACACTATGATTGTTGTTGTATCTTGCAATATGAGTATAGACAGAGGAAGTGCTGGCTGTATTGTGGTGGCGGGGACACGCTGTTAGCACATGTGATGCAGATGTCTCTCGTTTAATTAACAAGGCACTATAAAGGGAGAGTTGCCATGCTGTACAGCCAATCCCAAGAGTAAGTCGTTATGACGAAACATCGGGACGTGGCTGTATGGCAACCAGTTTTTTTACGCTTGACGATATACCGGAAGTGACGCTTAGACGATCACGATCATTCGCTGGTGAGATTCAGTTCACCTATGCTATGTCCGCTAAGACCATATTACACCAGTACTTGCTGCTGCAAGTGGATACCTCTAGGCTTCATTGATTTGAGCTTATGTGAGTGCAATGTTTGAAGCTGTTTTAATAGAGTAAACTTTTTACAACGATACTGCACTATTGGAGCACTTTGTTTCATTATATATGGAGAGTCCATGATATCGGGTGTCACGTCGGGATATCGGTGGATATTTAATCCTATAAGGGTTGATGCTGTTTTGCCGAGCATGAGAGTGCAAAACATCGCCATTCGGTGAGTGTTTGACCAAAGGGGAGTGGAAACACTGAGCGTACGCGGTGTGGTGAAAGTTTTGAAGATTTCACATCAGGATATATTCAGCTCTCCTTGTTTGGGACAATCCAGTCTCATGTATGGACTATTTTTGCACAAACTTTATTGTTAATTGTCTATTTATGTATCAGTGTTGATCACTATCCCCTGTCACTGGGTTTATTTATTTATACTGTTTAGCACTACTATTTACTTTAGTTTATACTGTAAATACTGTATATATATATATATATATATATATATATATATATATATATATATATATATATATATACACATATATTACACCTATATACAGTATCTCACAAAAGTGAGTATACCCCTCCAATTTTTGTAAATATTTTATTATATCTTTTCATGTGACATCACTGAAGAAATTACACTTTGCTACAATGTAAAGTAGTGAGTGTACAGCTTGTATAACAGTGTAAATTTGCTGTCCCCTCAAAATAACTCAACACACAGCCACTAATGTCTAAACTGCTGGCAACAAAAGTGAGTACATCCCTAAGTAAAAATTTCCAAATTGGGCCCAAAGTGTCAATATTTTGTGTGGCCACCATTATTTTCCAGCACTGCCTTAACCCTCTTGGACATGGAGTTCACCAGAGCTTCACAGACTGCCACTGGAGTCCTCTTCCACTCCTCCATGATGACAGCATGGAGCTGGTGGATGTTAGAGACCTTGCGCTCCTCCACCTTCCATTTGAGAATGCCCCACAGATGCTCAATAAGGTTTAGGTCTGGAGACATGCTTGGCTAGTCCATCACCTTTACCCTCAGTTTCTTTAGCAAGGCTGTGGTCGTCTTGGAGGAGTCTCCGAAGGGAGGGGATCATGCTCTGCATCAGTATGTCACAGTACATGTTGGCATTCATGGTTCCCTCAATCAACTGTAGCTCCCCAGTGCCTGCAGCACTTATGCAGCCCCAGACCACGACACTCCCACCACCATTCTTGACTGTTGGCAAGACACACATGCTTGACACCATCTGAACCACATAAGTTATCTTGGTCTCATCAGACCACAGGACATGGTTCCAGTAAGCTATGTCCTTAGTCTGCTTGTCTTCAGCAAACTGTTTGCGGGCTTTCTTGTGCATCATCTTTAGAAGAGGCTTCCTTCTGGGACGACAGCCATGCAGACCAATTTGATGCAGTGTGCAGCGTATAGTCTGAGCAATATGCGTTGAAACCAGGGGTTTAGTCTGCACGCATTTGCAAATGCATGGGTAAGCCACAGAGCCTCGTCAAGGCACCCTGGCATCTGTGGTACCTAACACTAACTTATGAGTGTCCTCACAGTGGAGGCACATGCATTCTAATGGATAGGCGAGGTCAGGTGGACTGAAGGGGAGCCCACCCCTTCTTAAAAGCTACAGGGTCACACTGAACACCCAGCAATTTGCACAATGGCTGCAAAGGTGTCAGTGCATTGCCTGACCAAACAAACACAGCGGTGAACAAAAGACGCCACCTTCCCCCAACTGTAGCTCGCTATCGCAGTAAGCAGCATTGGAAGGCTACATAGGGTATAAAACAAGGCCAAGGATAAATCCAAGGGAAAAAACCAAGCTAAACTTAGTGACCAGCTTGCAGACAGCCGATTAAACCTGGCCAACAGTATGCGTTGAAAACAGAGGTTTAGTCTGCACGCATTTGGCAAATCTAGAATGAAGCCTTAAAGAACTGCTTGCCACCACACACATTAAAATCTGATTCTTCAACCTCCTTTGGATCTACTAACAATTATGTAGATTGGGGGCCTACCTGATTAGGTATAAATTGAATGTAATGTTTAGGCATGCCTTCACCAGTGGCTTACCTAAGCACATCTGGCATCCAGGCTGATCATTTTTTACACACAGACTCCTAAGTACAGACTGACCCCCCTAACATTCCTAAATCCCCCTCCCAGCCTACCCCCTTAGTACAGACCCCCCACCCCCAGTACAGACTCTTTAGTTCAGGCACCCTTCTCTCCTAGTACAGATCCTCCAGTAGAGACACCCCCCGACCCCCCACCCCCACCCCTCCAGGTACAGAACCCTCAGTGAAAATCTACCTCCTCCCTAAACTCACTCACGAGACAACCATGTGCAGCAGAGGAAGATCAGAGTGAGGGGAAGTCCACCACTCGGCTCTTCAATATGATCAGAGCAGGGAAGGAGACTTCTCATACTGAAGCAGCGGGTGTGTACACTCTGCTGTGCAGCGCCATGCAACACAAAGAAAGAAGTTTCAGGTGGCTACAGCACCCCGTCTACCTGGTGTGGACCGCACCCTCTTAGCACGCCACTGGAGACCAGCTTCTGTAGAACAGATAGCTGTACACATGGGCCAAAAGTCGGACGCTTCCTAAAGAAACCGTTTGATTTCGGACGATTTTTGGCATGTCTGTACAAGGCTTTAGGGGCAGTTCATATCATGTCTGATTAGCTTTATTGACCTTCATTGATCAAAGCAGGCTAAACTCAAGGACACATGCTGCAGTGTTAACTGAAATGTAGTTTTGTGACTTTTAAATAAAGTTAAAACCAACAGAAAGTAAAACTAAACAAAGCACTGCAACGTCCTTTCACAGCACATTCCAGTGCACACGCAATATGCAGAGCATAACATATGTGGGCTGATGAGAACAACCCCTTAACAGTTCTTCTTTTTTAGAAAGCAGCCACAGTCTGAGTAGAAAAGCCTGTCCCCTGTAAGCATGCTGTAGAGAAGGACCCTTGCCCTCAGTGTTGAAGCAGTGGTCTCTCTGCAAAGGTCTGACACACTGCCTCAGAGCTATAGTTCTTAAAATCAGCAGGGAGTATGTTTTTTGCTGAATGGACAGCGATAGCTCTGACATAGCAAGGGTTGTGTTGAAGATTTCCCTTGAGCAGATTTATCTTTACCCCACCCACAAGGCTTAACAAAGGTGTCATTCTCTTCCAGCTGTATTCTTTAATTACTTCCTTCTGCTAGATTATATAGAATTTATGATGTAGCTATATAATTTCCAGCTGTAGTGATATACTATACAAATGATACATTACTGATTGTTAGACAATTCTGCAAAGGGTGTCAATTGATAAAAAAAAAAACATTTTTTATTGTTTCCTCCTTTGCAACACAGCATAATCCAAGAATAGAAATCCTAGTGCCTGTGAAAAAAGAACTTCTTCCTCCAAAAAGAGTGATGATTCAGCCTGTTCAGCAGCCACAAAGTGCTTTCCAACCAATACTTGCCAACTTGCTCAGCGACGAATTGTGCGGTACAAACAGGTCAGTCTGACCTTCTGTAAATGAGGCTGTGACCGAGAGGCACATGCAGCTACTAAAATCCCTAATATTTTACAGCCACCTGTCTGCTCCATAATAAGACACCCAGACTACAAAGCAAATGTTGGTCATTGCTATAACAAAAGTAATTACACAGAAAAAATAGTTTTCACAGCCTGGTTGAAAAGCAACAAAACAATTTAAAGCACCGGTATACTTAAAACACTAAAACTTTGTGATCCCAACCACAACGTAAAGGCAAATTTTTCATTCAGCAAATTTTTTTTTTTTGTAAATAAAGAAGTATAGAGCGTTTTCATCCCTAAGCTGCAGTTTCACAGCATGGAAAGAAATGGAGAGTACAAGGGGTACTCCCTGTCACCAGTACCAAGGATACTGGGGTGTAGCATTTGGCAAGTGGATCACATTCTTCCAAACTTGTGTGAGACAGAGAGCATGACTTCTATACTGACCTGCTGCAACTCAGCTAAATGGAAGCACACAGCATTTTTCTATTAATTAAAGCACTGTAATTATTAATGCCTATCTGCCTTATCCTAACACTGGAAGATATTTGGTAAGCAACAATCTAGATTAACCACTTGATCTCCGGAAGAATTATCCCCCTTCATGACCAGGCCATTTTTTGCAATACCGCTCTGCGTTAAGTTTAACTGACAATTGTGCGGTCATGCAACGCTGTAACCGAATAAAGTTTATGTAATTTTTTTGCCACAAATAGAGCTCTCTTTTGATAGTATTTGATCACCACTGTGGTTTGTTTGTTTTTTTTTAAAACAACAGTTTTGAAAAAGAAGACATTTTTTTACATTCTGCTACAAAACCTATCCAATAAAAACATTTTAAAAATCATATTTCTTCTTACATTTAGGCCAATATGTATTCCCATACATATTTTTGGTTAAAAAATATCCCAATAAGTGCATATTGATTGGTTTGCACACAAAAAAGATATAAAATGCCTTGCAAAAGTATTCGGCCCCCTTGAACTTTTCAACCTTTTGCCACATTTCAGGGTTCAAACATAAAGATATAAAATTTTAATTTTTTGTGAAGAATCACCAACAAGTGGGACACAATTGTGAAGTGGAACGAAATGTATTGGATATCTTAAACTTTTTTAGCAATTAAAAAACTGAAAAGTGGTGCGTGCAAAATTATTCGGCCCCTTTACTTTCAGTGCAGAAAACTCACTCCAGAAGTTCAGCGAGGATCTCTGAATGATCCAATGTTGTCCTAAATGACTGATGGTGATAAATAGAATCCACCTGTGTGTAATCAAGTCTCTGTATAAATGCACCTGCTCTGTGATAGTCTCAGGGTTCTGTTGAAAGCGTAAAGAGCATCATGAAGACCAAGGAACACACCAGGCAGGTCCGTAATACTGTTGTGGAGAAGTTTAAAGCCGGATTTGGATACAAATAGATTTCCCAAGCTTTAAACATCCCAAGGAGCACTGTGCAAGCGATCATTTTGAAATGGAAGGAGTATCAGACCACTGCAAATCTACCAAGACCTGGCTGTCCCTCTAAACTTTCAGCTCAGACAAGGAGAAGACTGATCAGAGATGCAGCCAAGAGGCCCATGATCACTCTGGATGAACTGCAGAGAACTACAGCTGAGGTGGGAGAGTCTGTCCATAGGACAACAATCAGTCGTACACTGCACAAATCTGGCCTTTATGGAAGAGTGGCAAGAAGAAAGCCATTTCTCAAAGATATCCATAAAAAGTCTTGTCTAAAGTTTGCCACAAGCCACCTGGGAGACACACCAAACATGTGGAAGAAGGTGCTCTGGTCCGATGAAACCAAAATCGAACTTTTTGGCCACAATACAAAACGATATGTTTGGCGTAAAAGCAACACAACTCATCACCCTCAACACACCATCCCCACTGTCAAACATGGTGGTGGCAGCATCATGGTTTGGGCCTGCTTTTCTTCAGCAGGGACAGGGAAGATGGTTAAAATTGAGGGGAAGATGGATGCAGCCAAATACAGGACCATTCTGGATGAAAACCTGTTGGAGTCTGCAAAAGACCTGAAACTGGGACGGAGATTTATCTTCCAACAAGACAATGATCCCAAACATACAGCAAAATCTACAAAGGAATGGTTCACAAATAAACGTATCCAGGTGTTAGAATGGCCAAGTCAAAGTCCAGACCTGAATCCAATCGAGAATCTGTGGAAAGAGCTGAAAACTGCTGTTCACAAACGCTCTCCATCCAACCTCACTGAGCTCGAACTGTTTTGCAAGGAAGAATGGGCAAGAATTTCAGTCTCTCGATGTGCAAAACTGATAGAGACATACCCCAAGTGACTTGCAGCTGTAATCGCAGCAAAAGGTGGCTCTACAAAGTATTAACGCAAGGGGGCCGAATAATTTTGCACGCCCCACTTTTCATTTTTTTATTAGTTAAAAAAGTTTCAACAATCCAATAGATTTCGTTCCACTTCACAATTGTGTCCTACTTGTTGGTGATTCTTCACAAAAAATAAAAATTTTATATCTTTATGTTTGAAGCCTGAAATGTGGCAAAAGGTTGAAAAGTTCAAGGGGGCCGAATACTTTCGCAAGGCACTGTAGCATCTACAAACTATGGTATACTGTATATACTGGAATGTTTATTTATTTCTTTTTTATACTAGTAAACATCTCCCGGGACGGGCTTCAGGTACTCTTGGCCAAGTTATGGGTATTGAAAAATAAGACCATTTTGTATTAAACTATGGAATCTAATTTTGTATGTTTCTAATTTTGTAATGTTTAGATTAGAATATCTGTTTTTAACAATGGCCTGCTCCTGAAGAAGTGGATTGTTATTCAAGAAACGCGTTGAGCCATATAAATCCTTTGTTGGATTTATAAACAAAGGAAAACAAAATTGGATCGGCTGGGTTCACCACCTGTTAAATATTTGAATTGAGATAATGGATCCAATATGGCAAATAGGGTAGTGGCAATATGGTTTTATTGATTTTTTTGATGTCATGATTTTGTCATAAAGTTTTTGTGATTTTTTTTTTTTAATTGTATGAGTTGTGCCTCAAAAACCTACCAAAATATTTTCTGTGTTTAAATAGATCCTCAAGAACTTTACCTCCTTTACCGGGGGGGGGGGGGGGGTTTCTAAAACTGGAGAATGCAAAATATGGTGCAGCTCTGCATATAAACCATTCAGCTTCCAGGTTGCGGATTGGTTGGTTGGAGGAGAGGGTAGCCTTTTATGCAGATGATCTTTTATTATTTCTGAATGACGCTGGACCCTCTCTCCAAGGGGCCTTACAGATATTGAACTCTTTTTCAATGGTCACTGGGCTGAAGGTAAATTGGACTAAGTTCTTGTTGTTTCCAATAGATACCGGAGCACGTAGTACGGCTCTGAGTGATATTCCATTGAAGTGGGCAGAAAACTTTAAATACTTAGGAGTTGTAATCTCTCGCCAAGCTTCTGAATTTATCTCCTTGAATTTGACCCCGATCCTAGGAGATATTGGGTTAAAGTTGAAAATGTGGAAGCCTCTACCATTATCCTTACTGGGACGTATTAACCTCCTAAAAATATACCAAAATTTATGTATCTTTTTAGACACTCTCCTCAGTGGCTCCCTGTCTCTTTTTTTACAACATTAAATCACCTTTTATCATCCTTTCTATGGGGATCAAAGAACCCCAGGTATAAATTGACCACCCTGATGCTCTATTGTGACCAAGGTGGTTTAGCTTTTCTGGATTTATATAAATATTTTTTAGCCACTCGGTCACGGCCGCATGGCCCGTTATGGCTTAATCCTACTCTTCCTCAATCTTAAAAATTACCTGAGCCTATTGTATGGACTAAGTATATTATTAAATTACTCTCAGGTGGTCACTGATCGGAAACTGTCTACTTTTTCTACACTTACTTCCACTTTTAACCTGCCTAGTTCTCAATTATTTAGATATTTTCAGCTTTCTCATACCTTCCATGCCCAGTTTTCACAAGATAGTTTAATGATTATACAATCCACTCTAGAATCAGTACTTAGGTCTGAATGTTTGGAGACGTCCACATTTCTCTCGTGCCATTGGAGGGTCTTAGAGCTAGGTGGACGCGAGACATACTGGATTTGGACATGGAAGACTTGAAGATTGTGTGGGATTTCCCTCCGCGATCTCTGGTATCCTTTAAAGACCGCATTATTCAATTTAAATTGGTGTATAGAGCATATATCATGCCACACAGACTTCAAAAGATAAATTCTGTGTGCTCATATGAGTGTTGGCGGTGTGGTGCGGCTCATGGGGATTTCACACACATCTTCTGGGCCTGTCCATATATAGTTATTTTTTGGGTGGAAGTGGTGGATTTGTTCAATTCTAATACTTCCGTTCCTTTATAGCTCTCAATGTCTGTATGTGTCAGAAACCATGAAATCAGGCCGAGACAGAAGTACAGTTAATTTACACTAATAATAAAAGTAAAAAGAACAAACTTAGTCAAAACATAGCCAAAGTTCAGTAACCGGAACGTATAGTCAGCCAAGCCAGAAGTCAGGGATCAATGTAGTGGGACAGCAAGCAGGATCTGGAGCCAGAAGGGATGTCAGCAAAGCAAGTCTTGAACAGGATCGCAGGAGATAGTTTCTGTGATGTTGACCAAGGCGAAGGCAGAGATCCTCTGGACTGGACGGCTTAAGTAGGCAGGACTGACGAGCAGGATATCATAAACAGCAGAGTAGCTGTGGAGAGATAGGAGCTGGCAATTAGTAGACAGCTGAGCGGCCAGCTCAGAGAAGGAAGGACTCCTCAATGACCCCTCCCCCTCAGAGGACCACCAGGCTTGAGGGAAAACATCTATGGTAATCACGAAGGAGAACAGGAGCTTGTACATCCGTGTATGAGACCCAAGAGTGTTCCTCTGGACCGTGCCCTTTCCAATGCACCAGGTACTGTATGCGCCCACGGAGTCAACAATGGACAGTACTTCATACTCTTCATGGTTCTCAACCTGTACAGGGTGAGGACGTGGCACCGAGGTGGTAAAGCGGTTGCAGACCAAAGGTTTTAATAAGGAGATATGAAATACAATTGAAATACGCATATTAGAAGGAAAGTCTAATGGGTTAATCTTGTGAAGAAAGAAAGGCCCAATAAACCGAGGTGCGAACTTCAGAGAGGGAACACAAAGTCGGAGGTTGCGAGATGACAGCCAGACCCTGTCCCCAACCTTGTAGGAAGGTGCAGGCAGGCGTCTGCGGTCAGCATGGAGTCTGTACCGATCATTAGCATGTCACGAAGCCTCATGGACTTGTGCCCAAGTGGAACGAAGATCACGGAGATGCTCCTCTAACGCAGGAATACTCTGCGGAACAAACGAGTCAGGCAACATGGAAGGTTGGAAACCATAATTCGCCATAAACAGGAACAATCGGGAAGCAGAATTAAAGGCACTGTTGTGAGCAAACTCTGCCCACGCTAATAGGCCTGACCAGTTGTTATTATGGTCAGAAATATAGCAACGTAGGAATTGCTCCAAGGACTGATTGGCTCGTTCTACGGCCCTATTAGACTGCGGGTGATACGCAGAGGAGAAAGCAAGCTGAATTCCCAGCTGTGCACAAAAGGCTCGCCAGAACAAGGACACAAACTGACAACCCCTGTCTGAGACAATCACTATGTAAGTGAAAGATCTTCCGAGCAAAAATGGAAGCCAGTTCCTTAGAAGTGGGCAACTTCTTAAGTGGAATACAATGGCACATCTTTAAGAACGGTCAACCACCATAAGGATAACTGTGTTACCCTAGGAGTTGGGTAACTCCACAATGAAATCCATAGACAGGTGGGTCCAGGGCCTCTCTCCATTGGGTATGGGTTGTAGGAGGCCCACTGGAAGGTGTCGTGGAGTCTTACTCTGAGCTCACACAGAACAGGCAGCTACGAAGGCAGTTAAATCAGCACGTAGACTAGGCCACCAGAATTGGTGGGAAATGACCCGAATTAGTTGATTCTTCCCAGGGTGGCCAGCAGCCTTTCAAGAATGGTAAGTCTGGAGCACGGCAGTACGGAGACTCTCTGGGACAAAGCAGCGGTCACAAGGTTTCTCAGGAGGAGCATGGACCTGGGCAGCAAGAATTTTGTCACCCAAAGGAGAAGTGAGACTGGTGCGAACCGTAGCCAGAATACATTAAGGAGGAATCACAGGAATCGGAACCGACTTGGAAGTGGAGGAAAATTGTTGTGACAAGGTGTCAGCCATTACATTCTTAGTACTGGGTAAGAATGAGACAATGTAATTGAAACTTGACAAGAAAAGAACCAATCGCGCCCTTCTGGGAGAGAGGCGTTTAGCCTCAGACAAGAATGTGAGATTCTTATGGTCAGTAAGACTGAGAACCTGCACAGTGGTACCTTCGAGGAGATGTCTCCATTCTTTCAGGGCTGAAATGATCACCAACAGCTCTCTGTCACTAATCTCATAATTGCACTCCGCAGGTGACAATTTCTTGGAAAAGTAGTCACAAGGATGCATAGTGCTCTCAGAGGTAGGACGTTGAGACAAAAGGGCACCAACACCAGTCTCAGAAGCATCAACCTCAAGGATAAAAGGTAACGTAGGATCAGGATGTGCCAACACAGGTGCAGAAACAAAGGCAGCCTTGAGGCTCTCAAAGGCCTTAATGGACTCTGGAGACCAACTCTGTGGGTTACCGTCCTTTCTAGTAATGTCAGACAGGGGCTAGACCAGAGACAAGAAGTTACGAATAAACTTCCCATAATAGTTGACAAAGCCCAGGAAACGCTGCACAGGACGTAAACCCACGGGTCGGGGCCACTGTAGAACTGCCGAAAGTTTCTCTGGGTCCATCAAAAAACCAGCAGTGGAAATGACATAGCCCAGGAATTTGGCCTGTTCACGATGGAACTCGCACTCCTCCAGTTTACAATACAGATTGTTCTCTCTTTCTGAAGCACACGACAGACATCTGTGTGGTGGCTCTCCAGGGACTTGGAAAATATGAGGATATCATCGAGATAAACCACCACACATAACTGCAACAAATCTTGGAGGAGATCATCAATAAATTCCTGGAAAACTGCCGGGGTGTTACAAAGGCCAAAAGGCATTACAAGGTACTCATAATGGCCTGTTCTGGTATTAAACGCAGTTTTCCACTCGTCACCCTCCTTAATCCTCACGAGATTGTATGCCCCTCCCAAATCAAGCTTTGTGGGGCATTGCACCCTTGAGGCGGTCAAATAACTCCGTAATCAACGGAATCGGATAGGCATTCTTAATAGTGAAACGATTGAGACCCCTATAATCAATACAAGGTCTCAGTTCACCACTCTTCTTACTCACAAAAAAGAAAGCAGCACCAGCAGGAGACGAGGATTTGCGGATGAAACCTCGAGAAAGTGCGTCTGCAACATACTCCTCCATGGCCTTATCCTCCAAGACCGACAAAGGGTAAACCTGGCCACGAGGGGGTATGGCACCAGTTTGAAGGTCAATTGCACAATCATACGGCCAGAGGCAAACTACCAGCTTGAACTTTGTCAAAGACATTGTTAAAATCGCGGTACTCCTCCGGCAAGGAATAGAGTGAAGAAGTGCACAGGACCTTGGCTACCTTCTGGAAGCATGTCTCACTGCATTGTGGTGACCAGGAGAGAACCTCAGTACGGAGCCAATCAAAAGAGGGGTTGTGCCTCTGTAACCAAAGATAACAAATAGCCAGCGGAAACTTAGGTGAGGAAATAACCTGGAATTGCATTATCTCGTGGTGAAGAGCCCCTACAGCCATGGACAACAGAACCGTCTCATGAGTCACATGGGCAGGCTGTAGAGGTCTCCCGTCAAGAGCCTCAATGGCAAGTGGAGTGTCACGCAGCTGCAGCGGAATCGAATGGTTCGACATGACTAAACGACTAAACAACAACAACAACAATGGTCATCAGGAAAAATACAAAATACAGAAGGTGATTCTTATCAGCAGGAACCTGACAAAGGTTCTATCCCCTTACCAAAAAATGGCTTTAGACAGACCTAGACAGATCTCAGAATTAGGATCCAGCACTCTGCTACCTGCATATGATTATATAGGTCACTGCATTGGTGTCTACTGAAAAAAAGAGCAGGTCGCAATTTAGTACATCAGGGTATGATATGATTCACAACCTGCTGCCACACTTAGGCTATGTACACACGATAGGATTTTGCGACAACAAAACCGTCAATTTTTTTCCAAAGGATGTTGGCTCAAACTTGTCTTGCATACACATGGTCACACAAATGTTGTCAGAAATTCCGAACGTCAAGAACGCAGTGGCGTACAACACGTACGACGAGCCGAAAAAATGAGGTTTAATATCCAGTGCGGCTCTTCTGCTTGATTCCGAGCATGCGTGGACTTTTGTGCGTCGGAATTGTGTACACACGCTCAGAACGACAACAAATCTTGGTGTCGGAAAATTTGAGAACCTGCTCTCAAATATTTGTTGGCGGAAATTCTGACAACAAATGTTCTATGGAGCATACACACGGTCAGAATTTCCGACAACGAGCTCACATCCAACAATAGTTGTCGGAAGATCTTATTGTGTGTACAGGGCAATAGAGTTGACTTGAATGTCAACATAAATAAAGATTAAAAAAGGAAGAATAAAAAATAATTGAGATGGGTTTTACAATGCTTAGCAGCACACATGTACAATGTACACCAGTGGGCTTATGTTAGGGTACACATAAGGGCTGGTTCACACAGGGCGGTTTACTGTGCACCCCATGCTTGTCTGTGTTTTCCTGTCTGGGCATGCACAGGTGTTGCGTGTATCCTTGTGCTGGCGCCCCATTCATTTTAATATACAAGAACATATTTGGGGGGCACACCATACAATGCGTTTAAATTCAAGATGGTGCTGCTATAAGACCTACAAACAGTACAAAATATTTTACAGCGCACACATACAAGAATGACATTTCCTGCAGGGCTAATTAAAAACACCTGAACATATTCAAAAAATACGGGGGTTTGGTCACACTATATGGTCATATAGTGCTAAGCCCACTTACTGCAACAAAGTACCCCGAATTAGTGGGTCCTACACTAGTAATAGAATGGAAGATCCTTTGTCTCAACCATGGGAGCTAAACTCCTCTATGTGGGAGAACTGAAGGGGATACATCCTAAACACTGGTGGCCACTAAATAGGAGGTAATGAGGAGGGGGAGGGGTGCTCCAGCCCAAAAGACCTGGTCAGGGCCTATTACAATATACAAGAACATATTTGGGGGGCACACCATACAATGCGTTAGAGGAGTTTAGCTCCCATGGTTGAGACAAAGGATCTTCCATTCTATTACTAGTGTAGGACCCACTAATTCGGGGTACTTTGTTGCAGTAAGTGGGCTTAGCACTATATGACCATATAGTGTGACCAAACCCCCGTATTTTTTGAATATGTTCAGGTGTTTTTAATTAGCCCTGCAGGAAATGTCATTCTTGTATGTGTGCGCTGTAAAATATTTTGTACTGTTTGTAGGTCTTATAGCAGCACCATTGTCAGGATATCTAATTGACCAGACTGTGTGGACTGCACAGAGGAGACCAGAAACACATGTAAGTGAAATGGTGTTTATTAACAAGTGATAAGTGACAGGAACAAACAGTGCAAAAACCCACACAACAACCCACTACAAACAACAATGTATATATATATATAAGTAAAGGGAGATACCGTAATCGTAAACAAGCCAAGCCAAGGTCATACACAGGGAAGTCAGCATAAGGGTAAGGACGGGAACCTGAACAGGACAAGGAGAGGATGGATGGATGGGGTTCAGGGCAGGGATCCAAGGGAGCCAGGAACAGAAGGGACAGGACTAGGAAGGCCTCAGGATAGGGATTGGATCAGATCAGGACAAGGCAGATAGCAGGCTCAAGGTCAAACAGGCAGCAAGGTCAGAACGCAGGGGGAGAGAGAGAGATACCAAGGCAAGCCTATGAGGGCTTGCCGGGTATTTGTAAGGCTGTGGTAATTGACCTCACGTTACAGCTGAGCGCAGTGTGACCTGTTTGCTCCACACTGCCAGAGTGCACCCGCTGGTTGACGCCGGTACTACGGCCCGAGGATGCAACAGTGCCACCAGCAGGAAAGACCTCTTACTGCAGGTCCTAGGTGTTGGAAGACACCTGCTGATGGACACTGGTACTGCGATCCAAGAGACCGATAGCGCCACCAACGGGTAGACCTTCTCATGACAGTACCCCCCCCTAAAGGAGCGGCCTCCGGACGCTCCAACAAGGTGTATCTGTTCAAAGTTCATGGCCTTCAACTGGACAGGTGAGGGCACATCAGGCCGGGCATCGGGTACATCAACCTGGACAGTGGGTACTGCTGGCATGTCAGAGTCATTAAGCTGGGCAGCAGACGACAGGAACCACTTGAGCTGGGCAGCAGACGACAGGAACCACTTGAGCTGGGCAGCAAACGACAGGAACCACTTGAGCTGGGCAGCAAACGACAGGAACCACTTGAGCTGGGCAGCAAACGACAGGAACCACTTGAGCTGGGCAGCAAACGACAGGAACCACTTGAGCTGGGCAGCAAACGACAGGAACCACTTGAGCTGGGCAGCAAACGACAGGAACCACTTGAGCTGGGCAGCAAACGACAGGAACCACTTGAGCTGGGCAGCAAACGACAGGAACCACTTGAGCTGGGCAGCAGACGACAGGAACCACTTGAGCTGGGCAGCAAACGACAGGAACCACTTGAGCTGGGCAGCAGACGACAGGAACCACTTGAGCTGGAGGGCAGACACCCGAACATCAGGCTGGAGGGCTGGAACATCAGACTGGAAAGCTGGAACATCCGACTTGGAAGCTGGCACATCAGACTGAGAAGCTATCTTCGAGGCATCAGGCTGAAAGGCAAGCTGCAAGACATCAGGCTGGGAAGCTGGGACAGCAAACTGGGAAGCTGGCACATCAATCTGGGAAGCTGGCACATCAATCTGGGAAGCTGGCACATCAATCTGGGAAGCTGGCACATCAATCTGGGAAGCTGGCACATCAATCTGGGAAGCTGGCACATCAGACTGGGAAGCTGGCACATCAGACTGGGAAGCTGGCACATCAGACTGGGAAGCTGGCACATCAGACTGGGAAGCTGGCACATCAGACTGGGAAGCTGGCACATCAATCTGGGAAGCTGGCACATCAATCTGGGAGGCTGGCACACCAATCTGGAAAGCTGGCACATCAGACTGGTAGGTAGGCATCAAGACATCAGGCTGGAAGGCAAGCTGCAAGACATCCGGCTGGAAGGCAGGGACATCGAGCTGGAAGGCAGGCATCGGGACGACAGACTGGGAGGCAGGCACATCAGACTGTAAAGCTGGAACATCAGACTGCAAAGCTGGAACATCAGACTGGAAGGCTGGAACAGCAGACTGGAAGGCTGGAACAGCAGACTGGAAGGCTGGAACATCAGACTGGAAGGCTGGAACATCAGACTGGCGAGCTGGAACGTCAGACTGCAAAGCTGGAACATCAGACTGCAAGGCTGGAACAGCAGACTGGAAAGCTGGAACATCAGACTGGAAGGCTGGAACATCAGACTGGCGAGCTGGAACGTCAGACTGCAAAGCTGGAACAGGTTGGGTTACTGGCAAGATGGTGTGGGTCGGGAAGAATTTTTGCTTCTTCTTTGGTTTAGCCCGTGCAGTTTTGTATGTAGGTGCAGGGCTGTAAGCAAAGAAAGTGGCTGGATCGAAGGAAGACCAAGGAACTGTAGCTAGAGAGGGGTTTTGTGGGACTGTTACAGGTGGAGGAGAAGAGACAGGTGAATTGAAAGCAGGATAGGTGCGACACTTGGAGACTGGGTGATAGTATTTGGTAGGGAACTGATTAAACTGGGTTGTAACTGAGGTTGCCATAGGTGACGGGGAGATAGATCTTTTGGAAGGCAGATGATTAATGGCAGGGCTGGAATGTTGTGGCTTAGCTAAAGACAGGAGATCTGACCATGCCTGCAGCAAAGGTTGAACAAACGCTGATTTACATACAGCCCGACTAACCAGAGATTGTACTGAATAAATGCAATCGGATAACACCTGCTGGGAACAAGCGGAATAATGTTCATCAAAGTAGGCCGGATCATCCTCTAACAACCATACCAGGGATTCCACCTGGTCACAACTGAAGGGGGGAGAAAAATCATCCCTGCCCTCTGGAGTACTGGACAGGGCTAGCTCTGTACACAGCTGGATCAGAGGCTGAACATTTTCAAATAGCATACCGCCCTCATCCACCAGAGAATGGGCCAGACGGATACACTCTAATAGTTGATCCCTGGTCCACTCCTTTAATACCA
Source organism: Lithobates septentrionalis (assembly GCA_037952835.1). Classification (NCBI taxonomy): domain Eukaryota; kingdom Metazoa; phylum Chordata; class Amphibia; order Anura; family Ranidae; genus Lithobates; species Lithobates septentrionalis. Next base: position 1,133,430 of record JBBDGP010001689.1, read on the forward strand.
GACGGCAATAACAATTATCCTCAGTTACCAATGAGGTAAGATAAATCACTATTTCTGCCTGCATTTTCAGAAAGGCTCCTCAGTGCAGTCACGTCTGGTAGGGATGGCCTTGGTATACTGTCAGGATATCTAATTGACCAGACTGTGTGGACTGCACAGAGGAGACCAGAAACACATGTAAGTGAAATGGTGTTTATTAACAAGTGATAAGTGACAGGAACAAACAGTGCAAAAACCCACACAACAACCCACTACAAACAACAATGTATATATATATATAAGTAAAGGGAGATACCGTAATCGTAAACAAGCCAAGCCAAGGTCATACACAGGGAAGTCAGCATAAGGGTAAGGACGGGAACCTGAACAGGACAAGGAGAGGATGGATGGATGGGGTTCAGGGCAGGGATCCAAGGGAGCCAGGAACAGAAGGGACAGGACTAGGAAGGCCTCAGGATAGGGATTGGATCAGATCAGGACAAGGCAGATAGCAGGCTCAAGGTCAAACAGGCAGCAAGGTCAGAACGCAGGGGGAGAGAGAGAGATACCAAGGCAAGCCTATGAGGGCTTGCCGGGTATTTGTAAGGCTGTGGTAATTGACCTCACGTTACAGCTGAGCGCAGTGTGACCTGTTTGCTCCACACTGCCAGAGTGCACCCGCTGGTTGACGCCGGTACTACGGCCCGAGGATGCAACAGTGCCACCAGCAGGAAAGACCTCTTACTGCAGGTCCTAGGTGTTGGAAGACACCTGCTGATGGACACTGGTACTGCGATCCAAGAGACCGATAGCGCCACCAACGGGTAGACCTTCTCATGACAACCATCTTGAATTTAAACGCATTGTATAGTGTGCCCCCCAAATATGTTCTTGTATATTGTAATAGGCCCTGACCAGGTCTTTTGGGCTGGAGCACCCCTCCCCCTCCTCATTACCTCCTATTTAGTGGCCACCAGTGTTTAGGTTGTATCCCCTTCAGTTCTCCCACATAGAGGAGTTTAGCTCCCATGGTTGAGACAAAGGATCTTCCATTCTATTACTAGTGTAGGACCCACTAATTCGGGGTACTTTGTTGCAGTAAGTGGGCTTAGCACTATATGACCATATAGTGTGACCAAACCCCCGTATTTTTTGAATATGTTCAGGTGTTTTTAATTAGCCCTGCAGGAAATGTCATTCTTGTATGTGTGCGCTGTAAAATATTTTGTACCATTCTTTTTAATAGGGACACGTGGCTGCAGGGACACTGTGTCCTAATATGACATGTGGGTGAGTGCGGGTGTGACTTCCAGAATGCATACAGGATGTGTTTGCAGACCCGCATCCCCACTCATCTGCATGTCATATTAGGGAACAGTGTCTATGCAGCCATGTGTTCCATTAGAAATGAATGGGACTCCAGCACAAGGATGTATGCAACACCTGTGCATCCCCAGAGAGGAAAACACAGACCTGCACGGGGCCTGCAGTAAAGCACCCAGTTTGAACGAGCACTTATGCATACCTAACACATGGTGTGACTGAACCCTAAGGAGGTTTCAGAGTTGCAAATCTAAATCTGTGGCAGGTTATAAAGGAACTTCACCCCCCCCCCCTTTCCCATTTTTTCCCATATCACTCTTGCCTTATTCGCTGTACTGACCTTCATAATCATATTATCACACCTCCAGCACATCCAACATTGCTATGCACGATCCAGCTTTTCACTGCTGCTCACCCATATTCTTCATGAATCAAGAAAAGACAGGCGGCCCCTGATGACCTGCTGTGGTACATGCACTATAGATCACCCCAAAACCTTTTGGGATGATATTGAATCCCAGGAAGCTGAAGGCAGTTGACTGACATCATTCTCACCTAGGCAAAGCCAGAAGTCCCACATAAAAAGTATTTCTTAAATAAATAAATAAATTAAAAAATCCAGTTCTGTAAGGCCTTGTTTACATGGGCAGAAAAGAGACAGTAAAACAGGTGACTACATTTTTACTGTCCCCCCCGAGTGCCCACATAAAACCTACATGGCAGCCAGAGGGGTTTGCAGCCGTGGCAAATTTAGCTCAGGATGTTGATTTAGACAGGCAGAACCGCCTGTCAAGCTCACCCACTGAAGTCAACGAAACCATGCACATCACGGTTGCAGCACAGCATTTCAATGCAATTAAATGCAAAATCTGCACCCAGCTGAAAAAAAAGGCTTTCAGTAGGCAGCAGTATTAATATTACCTCAATGCATAGAATCATCTGCTCTACCAGCCTCAGAAATGAAAAAATGCAATCAACTGTGGATCGCTTTCAGAGGGGTAGATCCACCGTGGATCACATTTCAGAGACTGCCAACTATATAAATGTTGTACTGCTCCCGCCGGAACTGCTGGAATATCTGTACCTGGGTCTCCCACTGGTTATCCTGCAGACAATTACACAGTATTCTCACACAGCCAGGTGCACGCACTCTTTCGCTCGTTGCCTCCAATGACCAGTCTAGGGGATTTCTTTTTATATTTTATTTGGAGAGCTTAAATAGGATAAGAGATTTAGTAGGATTCTCCAAATTAACTACGCACAAACAAGGACTACTCTCTTTCTGTAGATCTGTGGAGCAGATTATCTGCTGAACCATACAGTGTCTGTATGGAAGAACAAGTCCCTCTGTAGCAGAAGAGACTCAGTGGACTTTGTCAGTGGACTTAAGTCTTCAAGACACTAGCCAGTGTCTCCTTTAACTCACACACCCAGTATGTTGATTTCTAGGACCAGAGAGAGATTTCAGCAACACACTCAGTCTCAAGGACCCCTTCAGGGTCTGTACTCACAAAATGACATAAGACCAGATCCATAGACTTCTTCCCTTAGTGAGCTTGCACAGGAACCCTGGGTTGTAGCTTTCAGGCTTCAGGCCCTCAGGTCAGGCACCTGAGGCTGCATGGTTGCCTTTTCTGGGGAGAGGCAGCCACCTCCTCCCCACCTGAACCCCTCTCCTTAGAAGTGGGCTGGACTGGAACCCAGAGCCCATGTGCTCCTTAGACTTAAATAAAGGCACCCAGCATTCCATGGGGTACATCCCCTTCTAATTGGCCAGGGCTGTATCTGCATCTATGCTCTCACCTGCTAGGTTTCCTCCCACTGTCCAATATGCCTTCTTGCTATTGGATCAATGTGAAACATCAAGACAGCATGAGCCGCACCAGAGCACACTGAGCAGACCTCACTAAGCAATCACTTCTCTCTGTTAAGCATAAACGCCAAAAACTATATACACTCTCTAGCACCTACCTAGGAAGGTGCTACATCCTTCCCCCCGCCAAAAATAGGCCATGTCCTCATGGGCCTGGGCAGCCGCCCCTACAAAAATATTTGCAAAAATCTAAGCGGACTATCCCACAAACTTGGAAAGGGGGAAGAGGGAAATATCAAATGAACAGGACCATGGGTCATACCCCATATGTGGCCAGTAGACATGTGTGGTTCGTTTCGTTGTGAATTAAAATTCGGACAAATTTTCGTTATTTGGAAATTCAGATGTATCCGAATTTCCAAATTAGAATAGTACTGAATTTAAAGAATCCAAAATATCGAAATTTTAATTCGAAACGTTTTCGAATACTTTTCAAATTCGAATACTTTTCAAATTCGAATTCGAAAACGTTTAGAATTCGAATAGTTTTCAAATTCGAAAACGTTTCGAATTTGAATGGCTTTCAAATTCGAAAATTTTTCGAATTAGAATAGTTTTCCCATTTCCAAAGAGAATAAAATAGAATAGAAAATAAAGGATTAGAATAGAAAAAAATAAATAATTTTTGTTTCTATTTTATTACTTTATTTTCTATTCTATTTTATTCTTTTTGGAAAGTGGAAAACAATTTGGATTCAAAAACTATTCAAAATTCATTCGAAAACTTTTTGAAATTGATTTGAAAACTTTTCAAATTAGAAAACTATTCAAAATTGATTAGAAAACTTTTCAAATCAATTCGAAAACGAATAAACGAAACAAATCCCGAAAACGAATTAAACGAACGAAACAAATTTAACTAAACAAATTTATGTAAATAACGAATCAAAACGAAACAAATTTTTTCATTCTGCACATGTCTAGTGGCCAGTATATACAAATAAGTTAAGGTGAAAAAATATATGCATCTGCTGTACAATGTATTTACATGTTACGATAGAACTCTACCAAGCTCTGGCAGCATCATGTTGTGGGGATGATCTTCTTCAGCAGGGACATGGAAGCTGGTCAGAGTTGATGGGAAGATGGATGGAGCCAAATACAGGGCAATCTTAGAAGAAAACCAAAGACTTGAGACTGAGGCAGAGGTTCACCCTCCAGCTGAGCAAAGAACCTAAACATACAGCCAGAGCTACAATGGAATGGTTTAGATCAAAGCATATTCATGTGTTAGAATGACCCAGTCAATGTCCAGACCTACATCCAATTGAGAATCTGTGGCAGAACTTGAAAATTGCTGTTCACAGACACTCTCCATCCAATCTGACAGAGCTTGAGCTATTTTGCAAAGAAGAATGGGCAAAGATGTCACTCTCTAGATGTGCAAAGCTGGTAGAGACATCCCCAAAAAAACTTGCAGCTGTAATTGCAGTGAAAGGTGGTTCTACAAAGTATTGACTCAGGGGGGCTGAATACAAATGCACGCCACACTTTTCAGATTTTTATTTGTAAGAAACTTTGAAAACCATTTATCATTTCCCTTCCACTTCACAATTATGTGCCACTTTGTGTTGGTCTGTCACATAAAATCCCATAAAATACATTTACATTTTTGATTGTAACATGACAAAATATGTAAATTTTCAAGGGATGTAAATACTTTTTCAAGGCACTGTACATCGTGAGCAACTCCTGGGAACATCCTCTCCACAGAGGCGACTTTCCCACCTGACATGCATCTACTGCTAACATAGAAGCATTTCTCTGAATCCTGCCTCCTAAGGGCAACTCTTAACACGTTGCCTTCTTGTATCCCTGCAAGAGACAAAACAAACATCCTACCAATCTAACTGACTAGACACACGTTCAGCAATACTGGACTTTAGCAATCCGACTTGTAAAGTTCCATTAAGTGCCCGAGTTCTGACCTCTGCTAGTCAAACCCAGGAACCTACATGAAGAAATGTGAAGTTCACTCCACTGGTGCCTGCAGTGCCTTTACCTCTGCAGCATCAGGAGCAGAAAAGCCAAAAACTATATACACTCTCTAGCACCTACCTAGGAGGGTACTACATAAATGAGGCCTAACAGGAGGTGGGGAAGGAAAATTATGGAAAGTGATTGAAGAGGGCGAAGGTCCATTTATAAAATTAAAAAAAAAAAAAAAAAAGTCCAAAATATAAATGTTTCAGAAACAAAAATGTGCAATTGTGATCATGGAAAAATCTATAGAGTCACTTGCAGCCACCTCTATTTTCCGGCACCAAACTCCATACGCCATTCCATTGATCCCATGTGTGTAAGTAGATCATAAGGGTTTTTAAATTATATTTCACATTTCCGGAAATCAAAAAGTTCCCAGGAAAGAACCAAATTCAATTTTGGAATCAATAATCTTTCACTCTCTGTGTCACATTAGGGTGACTTCCCTTTACTTCCTGTCCTGTAAACACGAAAGGAAGTGGGAGGAATCTCTCTCCTAAGGCCTCACTCCCATGGCACAGAGGGTTGTACAGCGTGAAGAGGGCCTGTGTGTATGTGGTCAGGATTGCCAAGTGTTTACATGCAGCTGGCTGAACAATATAGATACAAAAAATGAGTAACACTTTAAAATTATGTACAAATACATGAAAATAACATGTCATAAAAGTTTATTAATCGATAAGTCTTCCTCCAATCACCTCCACAGAGATCAGTGAAAAAAAAAACCCTTCCAATGTGCCACAAATCAGTGACAGGCTGTGGCTGTACACATGTCAATGCACATGTTTGCATGTGGAAAGGGGGGGGGGGGGGAACACTGCGCTAAACAAAATGTGAACAAAAAGCTGCTATACACTCAAACATACAAAGTTAAATAAGAATGGGGTAAAATAGTGTAGCGCTATAATACAATAATGTGTGGCTGTACAGAAAAAGGGCAAATGCCAATACATGTGTTAGATTAGTAATATAAACCACACATTATGAGCAAAAGGTGTGCAAAACACAGAGAGTACGTGTATCCAAAGGCGAGTAAGATTATAATAAGTCATATAAAATAAAGTCCACAAAAAATGAGGGGTAGAGAAGATGTGCCTCCTCCTGTTGGGATTACACCAAAGCAAAAAGAAAGGGAAACAAGTTGTCTGTAGTCACTTAAAGATAAGATGGGTACTCTTACCAGCTGAGGTGAACACACATGTTATACAACAGTGGGTCAAACGAGCTTGTGATCCAGCAGGATCCAAATCAGGTGCTGTACACAGGAGATGGATCAGATGAGCGGTCCTCCGCTTTCCAGCAGCGAACTCCAGAAACAATGTAGTATCCAGCAAGCTCTACCCTTGTGGACTCCAACGGACATAGCAAAGAAGAAAAGAGGGAGGGCTCCAGATGGTGCAGGTCAAACCAATAGGTTTATTGGAGTATATCAAAAAAGTTGACAATAATAAAAGTGATCACAAAGCATAAAAGGTACATAAAAGGCAATGTGGGGTGCAGTAAATGCTCAACCGACGCGTTTCGACACTAAAAGGTCTTCAACAGGGACATATCTCTGTCCCCTCACATTGCAACGAATAAATAACTTCCTAGACCCTGGTCCGCCCAAGGAAAGGGAGGGACCGGAGGGAGGTTCAAAGGGCGTGCCCGCCAAGCCTCTATCTCATCCAAAACTAAATACAAAAAATATAGTACAGGCTCAGTATATCCAATATTAAAAGGAGATTTTACAGACCTTATTTTGGTAAAAATAGAGATACATATATGTAAAAGAGAAATTAATAAGGTACAAGGAACCAAACATCTATAGATGTGCTCCGCACCGCACCTCACCTGAGATGTACATCATTTGAAGTGCCTGTACCCACATGAGGCATGTTTGCATGTGCCTATGTGAATGAGGCCTAAGTGAGGAAGATCCCCTCTTAGACAGTTTGCACCGAAGTGTCCCCATTGGAATTTTCCCTCTATTCCTGCTCCAGTGACAACATAAAATTGTAGATTTTCTCTCCCTTTCTGTCCTGTTGACAATTTTGTGCGCTTTCACGAAAGTCTAAATGTGAATACGCACAAAATTGTGCACGTTTTTTGCATATTTTTGCTCCACGCACATAGGGCAGCCTGTTCATTTGAATGGGCTGCCCTACGTGCGCCAAAATGCGGCAAAGTAGCTAATGTATGTATAAGAACCGGTGCGCAAGAACCCAATGTATACAGAGAGTTAAGGAACTGACGGTAAAATACCCGATGGAGAGCTGCCAACATAGATAGGTTCACTCAGTTCCCCCAAGAAAGATGCTAGATAGAGATATGTGGCGCTACTCCATCAATCAGTAAAAAATCAATAATCCAAAATCGCAGCTACAATGAACTAAGCTGTATGGTTTCACCCATACAGCTTAGTTCATTGTAGCTGCGATTTTGGATTATTGATTTTTTACTGATTAATGGAGTAGCGCCACATATCTCTATCTAGCAAAGTAGCTAATGTACCTTTTTGGGCATAAAGCAGTGCTTGTTTATCTACAGCGAGTTTTACCATGTTTGTTACACTTTTATTTTTGCGTAAAATTTGCATCTTTTTTCCTGTGTTTGGGGTGTCGTTATCATGGGGCTGTGACCTCCGTTCTTCTTGCTCACTGTCACTTTGGAGCAGTTTCTAGTCACCACTATGTGTTTCAGTTTGATCCTATACGCCAGTCTCCTTAGCGACCCGAGCGCATGAGGGCCAGAGAGGACTCAGACTGCTGGAGGAACCAAGTAGGTGACATGTGTAGTGAGGGTATTCTTAAGAGCCCTTGCACACTGGGGCGGTTTGCAGGCGCTATTGCGCTAATAATAGCGCCTGCAAACCGCCCAGAAAGTGCCGCTGCTTTCATTCCAGTGTGAAAGCCCCGAGGGCTTGCACACTGGAGCGATGCGCTGGCAGGACGGTAAAAAAAGTCCTGCCAGCAGCATCTTCGGAGCGGTGAAGGAGCGGTGTGTATACCGCTCCTTTACCGCTCCTGCCCATTGAAATCAATGGGACGGCGCGGCTATACCGCCGGCAAAGCGCCTCTGCAGAGGCGCTTTGCGGTGGTATTTAACCCTTTCTCGGCCGCTAGCGGGGGGTAAAACCGCCTCGCTAGCGGCCGCATACCGACGGTAAAACGCCGCTAATAATAGCGGCGTTTTACCGCCGACGCCGCCCCCCGCCCCAGTGTGCAAGGGCTCTTAGTGTCACTACAGCTGAAAGACTCTGTTCCCGCTACTTGATGAGGCAGATGGTACACTCCGCAGCCTCAGGCTAAGAAGAATGGTTGCTTGTTGGTTGCTATGGAGACTTCAGGGACATACAGTGAGGGCACAAATTCAATGTCCTCATATGTGATTATGTAAAGCATTATTTCACCTTTACAAATAAACTCCCTATGCATGTAGGCAGGTTCAGTCTACTTTCTCCACTGCAGGTGGTGCTCTTCCGCAGCGGCACTGCAGGTGGAGGGGAAGTCAGGAGGAATATGGTTCCTCTATAGTTTCTTGGGTCACTGGGAAAGCTATCCCATTGGTTGCTGCTACCCCATGTGACTCTAGCAGCCATCTTGGGTCAGGCAGAGCCTTTTTAAAGAATAAGTTCACCTTTCATAACATGTTACATCCATATTCAGGCTGTAACCTATAACATGTTACCAATGGACCAGCCCCCGCACCCCCCTGCTCCCCCCGCTGTGACAGCTAGCAGGGATTTTCTTCCCCCGCTAGCTGTCCAGTTTAAAAAAAAAAAACACAACCGAGTGACCAGGTCACTCATTCCCAGTGCTCTGTAAATGGAAAACCACAAGGTTCAGCAACCTTTGTGGCACTGTGAGCACTGTGGTAGTTCATTGAGACTTCCTGTCAGAATGTATCGGCTTTCCCGTACAAAGTATGAGCAAGCCGATACAATGACAGATCTGCAGGAGACCTGCATTGCATTAGCGATCTGCTGATCGTTGGTGCAGTACTTTACAGGTTCCCAAAACAAAAAAATGATAAATGCACACATTTTTTACCTGCAAACAAATGTGCATTTGATATTTTTCGTCAAAAGGTGAACTTATCCTTTAAGGCCTGGCTCCCAAGCTTGGTGCGCAGGTACCCTGCCTGGTAGGCACAGAAATAGCACCAGGGAAAGGTTCCTGATGAGAACGGAAAACGTGAGGCTCGCAACTTGTCTGGACAGACGGCCAGGGCACATACACCACCAACATGCAGGTAATGGGTGTTTGTAGATAAAAACAAACTTCAGATCTAACTGATGTTGAATGATGCCCTTGCTATAGGAGTAGGCCATGTACATCCTCCCGAAGCCTGACTGGAATACTCCCAGGATGTTGCTGGGATGTTGCTAAGTGAGGCCTAGTCATTACTGTTCACCTCCACCATCACAGGAAAAACAGAGAAAGAGCTCACTCCTATGATGGTGGAAGTGAGCAGTAATGCTTAGGCCTCACTTGGCAATGTCCTGGCTAACTTTTGCTGCACCACACCACAGCAGTGTGCAACATGGCAACATGCAGCTGGATACTCCAGGGGCAGCAAAAAAAATACATTTCTCAACTGCCTATTTTTACTGCCCCCCCCCCCCCCCCCCCCCCGGCCGCAAGTGTAAATAAGGCCCAAGTGTGTGATTGTAGATTTTTCCTCAGTAGGCCAGGCTCTGTAACCACACAGAAGCCCATTCTGTGGTATTTTCTGTATAGAGAACTTTACTACATTTTAAATACAAATTCATTACACCGCATATAATTAGTAAGACATGTTTGTAGCAGTGAATAATGAAATTGCTAATGCCAACAAGTGACAATGATTTTTAGCTAGTGATTCATTCGCTATAGTCACTGGCAGTTTTTCACTGCTACAAGGTATGGGATTGTACACCCCATTAAAGTGGTTGTAAACCCAGATGAAAAAAAAACTGCAAGACAAAGGCATAATGAGCTAGTATGCATTGCATACTAGCTTATTATGAAATACTTACCTTAGATCAAAGCTGTTTCAGCGGTCCCCGTACACCGCTGTGACCAGCAACATGTCTCCCGGAGTTATTTCCCGAGTTTGTGGGCTCAGGCGCTGTGATTGGCCGGAGGGGCTCAGGCGCTGTGATTGGCCGGAGGGGCTCAGGCGCTGTGATTGGCCGGAGCTGTGAAGACGTCACTCCAGCGCATGCATGTTGGAGCCACCGGTCATGGCACAAGCCCTTTAGAAAACTCACGATCGAGCCGTTTCTTCAGTGCGCATAGGCCGATGGCGTTGGCGCAAGTGTATATTAAACCTTAAGAACATACCTAAATAATAAAATAAACACACAAGGACCGCTGTTAACCATTAACAGTCCAACATGCTTAGTCACTAAGACTCAAGCAGCAATATCCCACAAAGTGGGCGACATTACCCACATTAAGGCTACTTTCACATAGTTTTAGCTGCGCTTTACCGTCGTTTTAGTGGCACTTTTCGGCCGCTAGCAGGGAGCTTTTAACCCACGCTAGCAGCCAAAGAAAGGGTTAAAACCGTCAGTATTGCTGTGCTTCCAAAGCACTTTTCAGGCGAAGTGCTGCCCATGCATTCCAATGGGCAGGGCGTTTTGGGAGTGGCGTATACACCGCTCCCAAACCAACCCAACCCAAAGATGCGGCTTGCACTGGGGCTTTCACACTGGGGTGGCTTGGGAGGTGGTTTTCAGGCGGTTTTCAGGCGCTTTACAGTCGCTATTTTTAGCACTAAAACGCCTGAAAAACACCTTCAATGTGAAAGTAGCCTAAGTTGAACCGCAACGACAGGAAATAACAAAGGGGAGGGAGGGTGGGAGAGCAGGCCAAAAGATCCAGAAGGAAGGCTGAGAGCCGGTTCACACTAGAAGCGGCACGACTTGCAGGTCGCCTCACCGAGGCGACCTGCACACGACTGCCAGGGCGACTTGCAAGATGACTTCTGTATAGAAGTCTATGCAAGTCGCCCCCAAAGTAGTACAGGAACCTTTCTTCTAAGTCGGAGCGACTTGCTTCGCTCCGATTAGAACGGTTCCATTGTACAGAACGGGAGGCGACTTGTCAGGCGGCTAGGTCGCCTGACAAGTCGCCCCCGTGTGAACCGGCTCTGAGGAGAATTCAGAGGTGAGTCCAGCTGACAGACCTGAGGTAAATGCTGACTCCGCCTAGTGACAGGAGAGGATATAAGTAAAAGGTTACACTCATTGGCTAGATGTTTCCCACCAAAAAGATTTGTCACCAATCCAGTGCTCAGCAACTGAGGTAAATCTTCCTAGCAACAGCAGGCAGCTTGTCACCTGAAACACAAAACAGAAAGAGCCAGCAAATCAGCCATAGATAGTCATGTACCTAACAATTATCATAGTCCTCTATGAGGAGTAAAATTTATTGAAAAAACAAATGGGTGCTAGGGGTGACAATCTCATGGGGCCACTTCTCTATTTTTTTTCTTTCGGGGGACAATCTAGCGCTATATCATTAGGTTGGTGTACTCTACTTCAAATCACCCTTTTAGGCCTGGTTCACACAGGAGGCCGGGTGGGGAGGTTAAAACAGGCAATTAATCAACAGTTTTACCACTCCCCCCCTCCCCCCCCCCCCCCCCCCCAGCTTCCCACCTAAAGAATAGCATGCAAGTTGCTCCAGGTTGTACATATATTACAGCCACAATGCTTCTGCATTGAGAATTATATACCCCTTTGTCATGTTCAGCAGCAGTACAGCTTCCAAACTTGACCCATTCAAGTGAATGAGGCTGTCCTGCAACTGGTTGGTTGGCAAAAAAAAACAGGGATTCAGGAGGCCACAGCATCACCTCTGGAGTGCCTGTCAGCCATTGCTCTACCAGCCACTTGCCGACAAAGCTTTTTCTGGCACTTTTTGTTTAGAAGTTTAAATCAGTATTTTTGCTACAAAATTACTTAGAACCCCCAAACATTATATATATTTTTTTTAGCAGGGACCCAAGGGAATAAAATAATGATTTTGCCACAAGATCACTTTTATCGGCAGCAGGAGAGGAAAGCCACCCCCCATCCCCCCCCCCCCCCCCCCGCCGCGGCTCTCCGGTGCCCACTTAACGGAGCTGTCGCTAGCAACGGAGGCGATCGGATGCTTCTCCTTCCTGGGTATGGAGACAAGTGAGTGGAAGATAGCCCCCACCTGTCTCCATACCATTGCAGGGCGGAAGCGACGTCAAAACGTCACTTCCATCCATAGCTCTTAAAGGGACATTTTTTTATTTTTTTTTCAAATTACATTTTTTTTTTTTTATTGCATTTTAGTGTAAATATGAGATCTGAGGTCTTTTTGACCCCTGATCTCATAGTTAAGAGGTCCTGTCATGATTTTTTTCTATTACAAGGGATGTTTACATTTTATTTTCTAGGGTGTTAGAAAAAAATGTATAATGTTTGGGGGTTCTAAGTAATTTTCTAGCAAAAAAAACCCTGTTTTTAACTTGTAAACAGCAAATCTCAGAAAGAAGCTCAGTCCTTAAAGTGGGGTTCCACCCAAAAAAACAAAAATACCTCAAAAATTCCAAAAAAAACCCCAAAAAAACATTTGGATATTTTTTTTTTTTCACTTACCTCTAAATGCCTGTTGCTAGGTGGTCCCTCGTAGTCTGCCCCTTCCTTTGCCTGGGCTGGTGACATCACTTCCCCCTCGGCACAGGAAGGGCTCCGCTCTGCTCCCTGCCTCCTGTCAATCATCTGGGACCCATTACAGGTCCCAGGTGATTGAGCGGCCAATCACGGCGCGCGGCGCCACTCGCGTATGCGCAGTGGGTGCCAGGCTGTGAAGCCACAGCCCGGCGCCCACAGTTGAAATGCCGGTGCCGACGAGCGGAGGGGGGGGGACGAGCGGGGCTTCGATCCCCTGCATCGCTGGACCCAGGGACAGGTAAGTGTCCAATTAAAAGTCAGCAGCTGCAGTATTTGTAGCTGCTGACTTTTAATTTTTTTTTTTTTTGATGGCCCCCCCTGGGTGGAACTCCTCTTTAAGTGGTTAATGAATAAATAAAATTTAATAATTTAAAATTGTGCATGCTCGTAGAATGGCGACAAACTATGGTACTAAAAAAATCTCCATAGTTACAGCGGAGGTCTAGAGCTAGAATTATTGCTCTCGCTCTAACATTTGCAAAGATACCTCACATGTGTGGTGCGAACACCGTTTACATATGTGTGCGCAACTTACATTTGCCTTCGCTTCTGTGCACCAGCATGGAGGGATGATGGTGCTTTCCATTATCCCTTTACTTTTTAAATTATTTTTTTCTAGCACTTTTATTCCTATTACAAGGAATGTAAACATCCTTTGTAATAGAAATGATGACAGGTCCTTTTTATGGAGAGATCTGGGGTCAGAAAGATCTTAATGCCGCGTACACGCGGTCGGACTTTTCAGCTACAAAAGTCAGACGGACGCCGACGGACCAAGTCCGGCGGACAATCCGATTGTGTGTGGGCTTCCCCGGACTTTCAGCGGACTTTTTCAGCCGCAAATCTTACGGACTTTAGATTTGGAACATGCTTCAAATCTTTACGTCGTAACTCCGCCGGACCCAGAAATCCGCTCGTCTGTATGCTAGTCCGACGGACAAAAACCCACGCTAGGGCAGCTATTGGCTACTGGCTATCAACTTCCTTATTTTAGTCCGGTGTACGTCATCACATACGAATCCGTCGGACTTTGGTGTGATCGTGTATAGGCAAGTCCGGTCGTTAGAAAGTCTGTTGAAAGTCCGCCAAAAGTCTGTCGAAAGTCTGTCGGACGGGCTGTCGGACTTTTGTAGCTGAAAAGTCCGGCCGTGTGTACGCGGCATAACTCTCTTCTTTACTTTACAAAAAATGTTTTGATTTTTTGCTTTAAAAAAAAAAATTACTTATTTTACCGGCAGAGACAGTAAGCCTGAGAAACACAGTCGACCAGCGGGAGGAGGGGGATATCTTCAGCCATAATACCAGTAAACCACTTGCAAACTGCAACATATATACATATTGTGGTCACAATGTACATATTGTGGTCGTTAAAGGGTTTGTTCACCTTTACCAAAAAAACTGCCTATACAGATATGGAGTGTCTATAGATAAAAACAAGCTGAGCAGCTTTGACTAAAGTTGAATAATTCCCCCTGCTATAGGTGTAGACCATTTACATACCTCCCAAAGCCTGACTGGAATACTCCATGGGATAGCATTCAGCAGAATTTAAACACAATAAAACACACCAACACCTTTGATTGGAAAAATATTTGGCCGCAGCCTTAATTATTGGCTTTAATAAATATTAAAAGTTAAACTTTAGAACACGTCAAACAGCTCAGACACTACGGCTCAAGCTCTAATATCAAATAAAGGGGAATCTCCCCAGTTTCAACATATAACTTTATCACCTTTAAATAATTTGTTTAAGTTTGTTTAAGATAAACTGTCCCCCTTGAAAGGTGACACTGGCCACATAATAAAGTTCTTCGCCGCGACTTAGAGCCCTTTCACTCTGGGGCGGTTTGCAGGCGTTATTGCGCTAAAAATACCGCCTGCAAACCGACCCAAAACAGCCTCTACTGTTTGTTCAGTGTGAAAGCCCGAGGGCTTTCACACTGAAGCGGTGCGGTGCGCTGGCAGGAGAAGAAAGAAACTCCTGCAAGCCGCATCTTTGGAGCGGTGAAGGATTGAAATCAATGGGGCAGCGCGGCTATACCGCGGCAATACCACGGCTATAGCCGCGCTATGCGTGCGGTTTTAACCCTTTTTCGGCCGCCAGAGGGGGTTAAAACCGCACCGCTACCGGCCGAATACCGCCGCAAAAACGACGGTAAAACAGCGAAAGGGGCCTTAGGGAGGGTGGGAGAGAACACCACAGCTGTTGCTACTGAGGTGACTTAACCTCTGGGGCTCAGAACCCCATTTTTGTTTGAAATTTCACACAGAAAACCCCCTAAACTGCCTAGATACAGTGGTTACATGATCTTCCCCGAAGGCCAAGGGCCAATGGGAAGTCTTTCCGCAATTTTTAAACGTGAGGGGATCTTTTGCAATTCCACAGAGGAATCCCCTTAAACTGCCCAGATACAGTGGTCACCTGACCTTTCCAGCAAATTTTAAACCTGAGGGGATACTAGAAACCCTGCTGCCGCAATCCCATGAGGAAAGGGGGGCTTAAAACTGTTTTCCCCCCTTTTCTTTTAATGAAGTTGCTAAGTGAGGCCTAGTCATTATTGGTCACCTCCACCATCACAGGAGTGAGCTCTCAAATGCTGAGCTCAGAGCTACAGCATCGGGGGGGAAGAGCATGTGAGAGGGTTTGAATCACAGAAAAAGCTCACTCCTGTGATGATGTAGGTTAGCAGTAATGACTAGGAATTACTTAGCAACGTCCTAGGAGTATTCCCATCTTGTTTCGGGGGGCACGTTAATGGCCCTTCACCTATAGCAAAGGCATTATTCATATTTAGTCAGAGCTGCACAGTTTGTTTTTAATCTACTAAATTCCCTTATCTACATAGGCAGTTTTTTGTAAAGGTGAACTAACCCTTTAACCTCCCTGGCGGTATGATTATTTCAGATTTTAGGTGCTGAAAGCGGTACCATTATTTTGCACAGAAATTTGGCGTTTTATATTGTAGGCCTGTAATTCTTAGGAATAGTTCACTTAAATCTGTCCAAACCAGAGTCTAGTAGACATCCCGGGTATGATAAAGTTTGAAAAACGAAATAAAAAATTATAATTTAATAAATAACTATAAATAATTATAACAAATAATAATATAATAATAATAAAAATTATTCAATAATGTAATCAAATCAAAAACACTGAAATTTGCTCAGTTGCAAAATTGTCGCTGTCATTACTTTTAGTGTTTGGTGACGGATTTTCCCACAAATCGCTATCGCTCAATTCTGCGAGTGATTCTAATTTATTATCGCTGTTTTCTAGCTGGTCTAAAGCCACTTTTGATGTAAAGAGACAGTTTTGGTTGCTATGGACAATCTCCAGTTTCCAGGCAGAAAGAACAGTTTTTATAATATAAAACGGCATGCAGGACACTGGGCAGACCACTAGGGACAAAGGGGATGTGTAATTATTTGATACAGTACTGTAATCTGTAAGATTACAGTATACTGTATCTGTACTGTGTGTTTCACTTTTGAATTTGCCGCCGAACTCCGTCCCCGTGCGTCGCAACGCTCGCAGGGAACGGAGCTCGGCACTGTGAATCGAGCGAGACACAGCGGGGAGACATCGCAGGATCCAGGGGACAAGGTAAGTAAACTCTTCCTGGATCCTGCGATGCGATCCCGAGTCTGGCTCGGGGATACCGCTTTTGGTATTAAAAATCCACCCCGAGCCAGACTCGGGAATACCTCCAGGGAGGTTAAAAGCAATCCATCGCAAATCATTTTTCAGAGAGGTGGCAAGAGCTGCAGCACATGTGAATGAGCCCCTACAATGATTTGTAGCTAAGCCATAAGAGTGAACACAGAGAGATTGTTTACAGCTTGTTCCTAACATGAAACACTACACAGACTTAGTCACTGAGAGACTGAACTACAAATCGCTGTAAAATTAGCGAGTTGGCAACTTCATAGAAAAATAACTAGGATTTCTTTAACCGCTTCCCGACCGCCTCACGCAGATATACTGCGGCAGAAGGGCACGTACAGGCAGACTAACGTACCTGTACGTTGCCCTCTAAGAGGCGGCCCGCAGGGAGCTCCGTGACCAGGATTGTGGGTCCCGCGGACTCGATGTCCTCGGGCATACCTGCGATCGTCTCACGGTGAGGAAGAACGGGGAGATGCTAATGTAAACAAGCATCTCCCCGTTCTGCCTAATGACACTGACACTGATCTCCCTGTAATCGGGAGCGGTGATCAGTGTAGTGTCACACACAGCCCCCCCCCCCCCCCCCCACAGTTAGAATCACTCCCTAGGAGACACTTAACAACTACACTGCCAGTGACATTTTTACAGTAATCAATGCAATTTTATAGCATTGATCGCTCTATTAATGACAGTGGTCCCAAAAATGTGTCAAAATTGTCCGATGTGTCCGCCATAATGTCGCAGTCACGATAAAAACCGCTGATCGCCACCATTACTAGTAAAAAAAAAAAATTATCAATAAAAATGCCATAAAACTATCCCCTATTTTGTAGACGCTATAACTTTTGCGCAAACCAATCAATAAACGCTTATTGAGACTTTTTTTTACCAAAAATATGTAGAAGAATACATATCGGCCTAAACTGAGGAAAAAAAATGTTTTTTTATATATTTTTTGGGGGTATTTATTATAGCAAAAAGTAAAAATAATGTGTTTTTGTTAAAATTGTCGCTTTTTTTTGTTTATAGTGCAAAAAATAAAATAAAAATCGCAGAGGTGATCTAATACCACCAAAAGAAAGCTCTATTTGTGGGTAAAAAAGGGCATCAATTTTGTTTTGGTGTAACGTCACACGACTGTGCAGTTTTCAGTTAAATCGACGCAGTGCCGAATCGCAAAAAGTGTTCTGGTCAGGAAGGGGGTAAATTCTTCCGGGGCTAAAGTGCTTAACAAAAAACAAAAAAAAAAAACAAAGAGCATCAGACTGCTGCAAATAAACATGACATGGCCTTAAGAGTAAACGAACATTCACACAAATAAGCATACGAACATTTGTACAAAAATTTGGTGATCTGCTGAATGCCGTTCTAAAGTACAGTACTTCAAACTTTTGTTTGCTTTTGAGTAAAATAACTTTTTATTCAGACAATTACCAGGGTAAAAACATACATAAGGACATAGATGTAAAAGACTTTCGATGATATGTCATACAGTCAATGAGGACCATATATGAAAAAGAGATCAAAACAGTGCAATGGAAAAATAATGTATACGGTACACAAAAACACAGTACAAAATAATAAACTGGATCAGGGTGGAAGGTAACAGACCCTTCCCTGATTCTGCAATGAAAAACAGGACAGGAAAAGAAAAAAAAAGAGGGAAAAGAGAGAATTGAAAAACCAGAGAAGCGCAAAAGCCACCACAAAAAAAACAAATGGTACATGCCCCAGTGAAGCCATAGAAAGGTTGGACATACTATCCCGCTACTAGAGTTCGGAAAGTGACTGAATCGCTATAGGTCTGCCAGCACATCCACATAGTGCGTACTTTGTTGGGGTCCACGCTATGTTCTGCAACCAGTGTTTCCATAGCCATGATGTCATTAAGAATCTGGGCCCAATCCAAAAGGTGAGGGGGTGAAGAAGATTTCCAAAGGTGGGATATAGCTACCCAGGCTGTTAATAAGCAATGCCTAAGGATGCCCTTTTTGGAAACAGACCCGGGAATCTTTGACAGTAGGGTAACCTTGGGAGAAGCCTGGATGTCAGACATACACATAGAGTTATAGCACATAAATATGCTCTGCTAGAATGGGGAGAGGAGCCTTCAACCCCACTAAATATGAAGATAGGAGCCCTCGGCCTCCAGATGGCACCAGCACAAACTAGATGTGGAGGGGTAGATACGATGTAAGTCAACTGGGGCCTGGTGCCACGGGGATACAATCTTATAGCTCTTCTCCTATGGAGGGGTATATACAGTGTAGCTCTTCTGAAAATAAGAAGACATGAATAATTTATGAGTGAAAATAAAACATTTTCTCCAATCTTCCTCAGAAAAAAAAAGAGCCTAGAAATTTTTTCCACTTTGGAGGCACTTCCCCTCCGGAGGTCCCCTCTCTCAAAATCCCATATAACACCGTGTGGGTAGAATGTGTATCCTGGGGAAGAAAATGTTCCAGGGAGGTAAGATCAGCACTCAGGCATCTTTCTTAGACCTTCGGAGAAAGACTGACAGTTGAAATTGAGTAAACCATGGTTGGCTATGGGTTGAGAGTGGGGGGAAGTGACGTTGGGCCTGCATGATAGTGCAGTCCGGGTAAAAATGGCTTGTTTGCTTTTACCATTCAATTTTGGAATGATCATAATTTCCTGAACAAAAACCACATACACTGTTTTGATAAATTTAGACAAACTTTCCATCCTGCTCCTTCGAATTGTCTCCTCAGTATGGTCAAAAACTAATGCTGATTTCACCCCAATAAGGATAAGAAAATAGAACAAATGTTCCTAAAACGACAAATTTCGAATGAAATTCTACGAACGTATAGTCATCTTTGGACAGTCATCACAGTGTCCCCATGAGCAGATTTCTCCTCTATTCCTGTTCTGATTGTAAAATTATAGATTTTCAATCACAGTGATCACAGTGACCAGGACAAATAGGGTGAACCTTCCCAGTGGATACAGATAGCAATAAAAACCTAACACTGATCTAATCTCTTCTTAATCTTTCCAACACAAAAAAAAGGTTTTGGGTTTAGCCAAAACCAAAAATGTACTATATTGCAGCTTAAAAATCAGTGGATGTGGTGGCTGCTTTTATTTTCTTTTTTCTTTGGCTTTTTTCCGTCTGTTTTCACCTCATCTCCTGTATTAGAGTGCCTCCATTCTGGATGAAGGAGCACAGTGGTCACCTTTGTACAGCAGCATTGTCAGTCTGGGGAGGGGGGTGTTAGATGTACTAGCAGATTTGAATATACTAACAAATTAAGCTCACACTTTATAAGCAGTTACAGCAAGCAGTTTTTTTTCTTTTGGGATAAAGGTTTTACATAAATAAAAGCTGATCATTGTAAGCACCCCCATCAGTGTTAAATGGTTTGTCTGATCTCTGTAACTTCTAGACCTGCAGGTCAGCTTGTTCTTTTGAAAAGCAACAGACTTTCTGACTGGATGACTACGTGAAAATAGAAGAAAGAAAGCTTTAAAAAAACCTATGCAGCCATCATATCTAAGAATTGGTAAGCTGCAATATAAAAAAAAGTTAGTTTTGGGGGTTAATATTGCTTTCCCTTTGAATAATATGGTTGCCATGGTCAGCGAGTCTATGAGATGCTTGTGTGAAGGGTTGGATTTATTAGGATTATTGTTACAGGAAGTAAGAAAGCTGCTTCAGGTGCCTTCATCTTGAATAACTATCGGCAACATCCAAGAAGCAGCTTCGGGAGGTCTTACTCCACCCCACTCATACAAACTGATTTACTAAAGCATAAGTTAAGTTTGCAAAATGAATATTGCTGAGTGTAGTAAATAACGTCTGATTATGTCAATCATCCAATCATGTGCAAGAAAAATCCTGTTTTTTTGTTTTTATTTTTAATTTACCTTGCATGTGGTTTGATATTTAAAGTGAATGCAGCTTCACCTTAATTATTACACTCAGTAAACATTTTTTTTTTAAAAAAGGAACACACAGGAGTTGATTTACTAGAACTGGAGAGTGCAAAATCTGGTGCAGCTCTGCATAGAAACAAATCAGCTTCTAGGTTTTATCGTGAAAGTTTAATTGAACAAGCTGAAGCTAGAAGCTGATTGGCTCCCTTGCACAGCTGCACCTGATTTTGCACTTTCCAGTTTTAGTAAATCACCCCCACAGTTCTTTAGTAAACCTAGCCCTAGTTCACACTGTTGCAATGCGGGAAACGCACAAGATTCGCTGCGTTTCCCAGCATCGCACTGCATAGCAACCTCACTGTGTCCATGCGATCTGCTGCAGGTGTCGAAGTTAAATTAACGACACCCCGAAAAAGATCACAAAACTCAGTGTGAACACCCATGTGATGCGATTCTGGCAATCACACTGAGTTTATTAATTAGTGCTGCACAGACATCGCATGTGATGTGCACAGGAATGCAGTGTGATTCCTGAGCGAATCACATGCAGTGTTTCAACACGCACAAGTGTGAACCCAGGCTAAACATCATTCAGTCATGATTAAAGCTGGCAATACACGGAGCAAGTTTCTTTCCTGCAACACTGTCTGTGTTGATGCAGGAATCCTTCCTGCTGGCCCATTGTCTTCATTTGACTAGGGGGGGGGGGGGGGGGGGGTAAAGCCGCTCCTGCCGGGAGAAGGCAGTGATTATTGCTAGCAGCTATAGCAGCCGCTTGTGATAATCGCAAGTGAATCAGGCAGGCTGGTTGTACACAAGTTGATTAATCAACTTGGTACATTCAGCCTGCCCATTAATGGTTCGAATCTCGGCTGGTTCCTTCTGAACTGGCCAAGGTTTGTACTGTGTATGACCGGCCTTACACTAACTTTAACCTTTTCGCTGTAATCTGCAAGCAGCAGCTGGGGGGGTTTTACACACACACACGGTGCATGTAAATCTGACAAGCTGTCAGACGGAAGCCACCCAGCAGCTGTAACTAGTGCTTGATAAATTGTGTGAATATCATTATAATTATACTGTCACCATTTATTTTTCCAAGGTTTCTGGTTTCAGAAATAATATGTTTGGAGTTTTAACTAATCTTCAGGCCCAAAATGATTTTTTAAATATGTGTGCAACAGCTCTGGCAGCAAAAGGATTAAAGAGAAAGTACCTACAGTACCTACAGGTAAGCCTATAGTAAGGCTTACCTGTAAGTACTGCAAATATCTCCTAAACTTGCCGCCGACATCATCCCGCTCGTGCCATTTCTTCCGGATGCATGCC
Organism: Lithobates septentrionalis; assembly: GCA_037952835.1. Classification (NCBI taxonomy): domain Eukaryota; kingdom Metazoa; phylum Chordata; class Amphibia; order Anura; family Ranidae; genus Lithobates; species Lithobates septentrionalis. Next base: position 1,155,159 of record JBBDGP010001689.1, read on the forward strand.
GTGACCGGTGGCACCCGCACGCATGCATGGGAATGACATCATAGTTACATAGTAGATTACATAGTAGGTTAGGTTGAAAAAAGACACAAGTCCATCAAGTCCAACTTATGTGTGTGATTATATGTCAGTATTACATTGTATATCCCTGTATGTTGCGGTCGTTAGGTGCTTATATAATAGTTTCTTGAAACTATCGATGCCCCCTGCTGTGACCACCGCCTGTGGAAGGGAATTCCACATCCTTGCCACTCTTATGCCCTGTACACATGACCAGAATTTTCGTCGGAAAAACCTTGGATGGTTTTTCCGAAAGAATTCCGCTCAAGCTTGGCTTGCATACACACGGTCACACAAAAGTTCTCTGAACTTTCGACCATCAAGAATGTGGTGACGTACAACACTACGACGGCACTAAAATAGGGAAGTTCCATACGAAGCGATAATTCTGAGCATGCGGGGTTTTTTTGCGCGTCGGAGTTGCATACAGACGAACGGAATTTCCGATTGGAACTTTTTCAGATGGAAAAATAGAGAACCTGCTCTCAATCTTTTGCTGGAGGAAATTCCGCCAGCGAAAGTCCGAAGGAGCATACACACAGTCAGAATTTCCAACCAAAGGCTCACATTGGACTTTTGCTGGCAGAATTTCCGATCGTGTGTACGGGGCATAACAGTAAAGAACCCTCTACGTAGTTTAGGTTAAACCTCTTTTCTTCTAATTTTAATGAGTGGCCACGTGTCTTGTTAAACTCCCTGCCACAAAAAAGTTTTATCCCTATTGTGGGGTCACCAGTACGGTATTTGTATATTGAAATCATATCCCCTCTCAAGCTTCTCTTCTCCAGAGAGAACAAGTTCAATGCTCGCAACCTTTCCTCATAACTAATATCCTCCAGACCCTTTATTAGCTTTGTTGCCCTTCTCTGTACTCGCTCCATTTCCAGTACATCCTTCCTGAGGACTGGTGCCCAGAACTGGACAGCATACTCCAGGTGCGGCCGGACCAGAGTCTTGTAGAGCGGGAGAATTATCGTTTTGTCTCTGGAGTTGATCCCCTTTTTAACCGCTTTAGATCCGGGCCATTGCCAAATGACGGCAACAGCGCGGATCTAAATTGCCGGGACTACGTCCATTGACGTCGTTCCGTGCACGAGCGGCCTGCGCGCCCCCTGCAGGGCGCGCGCGGCGCGCTCGGTGATCAGCGAGTCTATGAGACTCGCCTGATCACAGATCAGAGTAAGGGGTTGGTCCCGACCCCTTACCACATGATCAGCTGTCAGCCAATGACAGCTGATCATGTGATGTAAACAGAGCCGGTAATCGGCTATTTTTCCTCCTCGCGCTGACAGCGCGAGGAGGAAAAAAAAATCCGATCACCGGCGGCCGTGATCGGGACATCAGTCCTGATCACGGCGATCATCTAACACAAGGCAATAGGCAGCAGTGCTGCCTACCAGTGCCCACCAGCGTCACCCATCAGTGCCCACAGTGCCATCAATCAGCGCCACCCATCAGTGCCCACAGTGCCATCCATCAGTGCCCACAGTGCCACCCATCAGTGCCCAGTGCCACCCATCAGCACCCACATCAGTGCCACCCATCAGCACCCACATCAGTGCAACCTCTGTGCCCATCAGCGTCACCTACCAGTGCCCATAAGTGCCCATCAGTGCCGCCCATCACTGCCCATCAGTGCCACCCATCAGTGCCGCCCATCAGTGCCCCCCCATCAGTGGTACCTATCCGTGCCACCCATCCGTGCCACCCATCCGTGCCAACCATCCGTGCCACCCATCTGTGCCAACCATCCGTGCCAACCATCCGTGCCACCCATCCCTGCCGCCCATCCGTGGCCATCAGTGCCGCCTTATCTGTGCCCATCAGTACCGCCTTATCTGTCCCCATCAGTGCCGCCTTAACTGTGCCTATCAGTGCCGCCTTAACTGTGCCTATCAGTGCCGCCTTATATGTGCCTATCTGTGCAGCCTATCAGTGCCCACCAGTGCCGCCTCATCAGCGCATATCAATGAAGGAGAAAAATTACCTGTTTGCAAAATTTTATAACAAACTATTAAACATGATTTTTTTTTTTTCCAAAAATTTCCATCTTTTTTTGTTTGTTTAGCAAAAAATAAAAACCCCAGCTGTGATTAAATACCACCAAAAGAAAGCTCTATTTGTGGGGAAAAAATGATAAAAATTTCATTTGGGTACAGTGTTGTATGACCGCGCAATTGTCATTCAAAGTGCGACAGAGCTGAAAGCTCAAAATTGGTCTGGGCAGGAGGGGGGTTTAAGTGCCCAGTAAGCAAGTGGTTAATGCATGCTAATATTCTGTTTGCTTTGTTAGCATTGCATGCCATTGCTGAGTCTATCATCTGCTAGGACCCCCAGGTCCTTTTACATCCTAGATTCCCCCAGAGGTTCTCCCCCCAGTGTATAGATTGCATTCATATTTTTGCCACCCAAATGCATTATTTTACTTTTTTCTACATTAAACCTGATTTGCCATGTAGTCGCCCACCCCATTCATTTGTTCAGATCTTTTTGCAAGGTTTCCACATCCTGTGGAGAAGTTATTGCCCTGCTTAGCTTAGTATCGTCCGCAAATACAGAGATTGAACTGTTTACCACATCCTCCAGGTTGTTTATGAACAAATTAAACAGGATTGGTCCCAGCACAGAACCCTGGGGGACCAATCCTATTTCATTTGACATCATAGCGGCTCCAGCCAATTACAGTGCTGAAGCCCGCGAACCCGGAAATAACGCTGGGAAAGATGTCGGTGGTGGGAGCGGATTGCGGGCGGTACTACAGGGCATCGTTCTAAGGTACAGTAAGTATTTCATAATGAGCTAGTATGCGATGCATACTAACTCATTATGCCTTTGCCTTGCAAGGTTTTTTTTTTTGGTATTTTTTTTTCCCGGAGGTTTACATCCTCTTTAAGAGAAAAACAATCACCTAATTTAAATTTGAGATTTTTTCTTTTTATGGGCTATTCATTTTATCAGGTTATTTTACTGGAGTTCTGCTTTACACTCTGGAACAAAATATACCCAGAAATGATTTTGAAATGGTGGCAAAGCTGGTATGACAATCATGTAGTATGTATAGACTGGAGACAGGAATCATCTGTTCATCATACAATCAACAATTCATCTTCACAATCATATTCAGCATATAAAGAAATAGAAACCAATATTGCCTTATTATCTTTATTATTTCCTGTGAAGCTTTCCAGCGGTGGAAAATACTGTATGTTCCTGGCCATGTGTTTTGGCTAATGAGGGAACAATTCAGTAACTGTGAATGATATATTTCTGTGTCTGTGGAAAGTTTAGTTCTATAGGTATTTTTTTTTAATTTGCTGTTAAAAAAAAAAAGAAAAGCATTATTGAAATTCACATATTGAAATTTAATGTTTAGAAGTATTATATAATTAATATATATATATATATATATATATATATATATTATATAATTATTATTATCCTCTTGCCGACCACCCCATAGCAGATTTACTGCTACAGGGAGGCTGCGCTGTGCAGAATCACACATATATATATATATATATATATATATATATATATATATATATATATATATATATATATATATATATATACGTGATTCTGCACTTCCAGGTAGGGGGCGCAGTCTGCTGGCTCGCTGCTTCTGCTTTGATTTGTCACAGCAGAAGCCGATCTGTGGGTGCCAGGCACTGGATGTCCCCCAACACCCGCTGAGCGGCAGGGAAACACACAAAACAGAGCTCTGCCTATGTAAACAAGGCAGAGCTCCATTCTGACAGGGGGGAAGGGATGGATGCAAAGCAGGGAAAGAAAATCCGTCCTTTCCCTTAGTAAAAGCACCTCACAAAGTACACACAAACACTGGCTAGGCAAACATTTAACCGTTTGATCTTCCTAGATGTTTAATCCCTTCCTAGCCAGTGTCATTAGTACAGTGACAGTGTATATTTTTAGCACTGATCACTGTATTAGTGTCACTGGTTCCCACAAAGTGAAGAAAAAGAGATATGACCTGCCAGACACCATAGTGACAGAACCTCTAACCCTATTATGTATAGGAAACAGGAAAGGAAATTAGTGGGACTTTGAATGAGGAACGTCACTAATACAGATATTGTATTTCCTTTCCTGTTTGGTTCCCACAAAGTGTCAAAAGTGTCAGTTAGTGTCAGAATGTCCACCGGCAATATTGCAGTACCTCTATAAGTCACTGATCTCGCTACTACTAGTATAAGAAAAATAAATAAATAAAAATTCTAGTATATATCCCATTGTTTGTAGACGCTATAACTTTTGAGCAAACTAATCAGTATACGCTTATTGGGATTTTTTACCAAAAATTATGTAGCAGAATACATATTGGCCTAAATGTATGAAGAAATTTGATTTTTAAATTTGTTTATTGGAAGTGTTTTATAGCAGAAAGTAAAAAATATTGTTTTGTTTTTTTTCAAAATTGTCTATAGCTCAAACAATAAAAAACGCAGAGGTGATCAAATACCCCCAAAAGAAAGCTCTATTTGTGGGGAAAAAATGACATAAATGTTATTTGGGTGCAACGTTGCTTGACCATGTAATTGTCAGTTAAACGAATGCAGTGCCGTATTGTAAAAAATGCTCCAATCATGAAGGGGGTAAATCTTCCGGAGGTCAAGTGGTTAAAATATTTATAAAACCACTTGCCGCCCGCCAACAATATATTGCAGGCGAACGGCGGCTGTAGACAAATCGACATACCCATACGTCCCTGCCTACTTCTGGGATTGTACACAGCGGGAGACTGTCAGCAAGTCTCGGCCAATGATTCATGGCTGGGACCTGCTGATCGGCTGTGTGCAATCACAACCCAGAGCTCTGTGTTGGTAAACAATACAGAGCTCTGTACAGAGGGAATGACCTGTCACTTCTGAGAGGGAACGACCTGTCAGAACTGAGAGATAATTAGTAAAAAATAGCAAACTTTACACACATTACACATAGTTAGGCACACTTTTAACTCCTTGATCGCTCTAGATGTTAACCCCTTCCCAGCCAGTGTCATTAGTACAGTGACAGTGTATAGTATTTTCACTGATCACTGTATTGATGTCAGTAGCAGTTAGTCAGTTCCCCCCAACGTCAGTTAGTGTCAGATTTCCCGCCGCACTATCGCAGTCCTGTTTTAAGTCGCTGATCACCGCCATTTGTAGTATAACATTTTTTAAAACTGTAATTCCAGTATATATACTAGAGTTTGTATGCGCTATAACTTTCACGCAAACCAATCAATAAACACCTATTAGGATTTTTTTTAATCAAAAACATGTAGCAGATAACATTTGATTTTTTTTTTTATTGTATATGTTTTTTGGCAGAAAGTAGAAAATATTTTTCTTTTCAAAATTTGCCGCCTTTTTTCATTTATATTGTAAGAAATATAATACTCAGTGGTGAATCAAATACTGCCAAAAGAAAGCTCTATTTGTGTGAAAAATTTATAGCAATTTAATTTGGGTACAGCATTGCATGACTGCGCAATTACCAGTTAAAGTAGCACAGTCCTGAATAGCAAAAAATGGCCTGGTCATGAAGGGGGTAAAAACTTCTGGAGCTCAAGTGGAAAATTATGCAGGTTAAAGGTTAGGTCAAGGCAAAATTTAAAAAAAAAACATTAAAAATGAACATTATTATTTTACTGGATTTATATGGCGTAAACAGGTTTTTGCCAAAGGTGAAGACAATACAGTTCAATACAGGAAGGTTCAGAGGGCCCTGCTCATGAGAGCTTACATTATAAGTATATGTAAAACTCAACCACTAAAGTCTCATAAAAGTTTGAACATGTTAATGTGATTTCAGAAGTCATTTTCAACATTTTTAATCTGCAACTTTCTTAGGAATAAATAATATTTATTATAATTTAATATAATAATAATAAAAAAAAAAAAAAATAATACCAGGATATCCTTCGATGAAGCTTTTTGTTGAGACAAGTTCTGTGTATAGAGGGTGATAACTCTCTGTCTCTGTTTGCCAATTGTGCTGGAGTACATATAGGAAGTGACTGCAAGGAGGCTGCAGAAGATCAGCAGCACTAGGATGTAACAGAAAGGAAAAAAAAGTGAAAACAGCTATTTTGCCTAATACAAATAGTAGATTATAGTAGTACAATAGTAGTAAACAAGGTGGGGGTGATTTACAAAAACTGGAGAGTGCAAAATCTGGTGCAGCTGTGTGTACCAACCCCAGTTGGTTACACTGTACTGACTTAAAGCGGTGTTCCGCCCAAAAAAAAGAAAAGCCAGCAGCTATACATACTGCAGCTGTTGGCTTTTATACAATAGGACACTTGTCTGTCTTGGAGTCCAGCGATGTTGGCACCGCAGCTGATGTTTCCATTGCAGGTAAGGGTATCCGGCAGTGTAGCCTTACGGCTTCATGCCGGGAACCCTACTGCGCATGCGTGAGGCCCCGTTCCTCTCTCCTACTGGCCCGGCGACAGGGAGAGGAGGAGAGAGGAGGAGAGAGCCCCGCGGTGATGTCACGGGCCGCGGCCCGGACACCCGAAAGTGGGAACAGGATACCTGTCAAAGACAAGTATCCTGTACCCCCCCCCCCCCCCCAAAGGAGCCAATTGTGGCACCGGAGGGGGAGAGGAGACAAATGAGCGGAAGTTCCACTTTTGGGTGGAGCTACACTTTAACCTTGATTTTATTTGTATGTGGCTAATCTATCATCTCTTTTCTTTTTATTCTTTTTCTTTCTTATCTTATGCCTTATATATTTGAAGATTTATTGATGAACCCTTGATGGACTCCAATGTTATTGTAGTTGTGTAAACATTTTGTATTCAGTTGGAAATCTTTATTCCTTTTGCTGCCCCCCCCCCCCCCCTTTATTTTCTGTACCTCGAAATGCTTTGCTTTACTCTTGTCATTTTATGACAATAACCCAATAAAATATATATTCAACCTAAATGAACCCCAGTTGGGTAGGAGTACAATGTACAGGGGTGTAACACACAGACTAAGGAAAGGGATGGTCGGCACTCAGGGTGACATCCAAAATAGTATTCCTTTATTAAGTACATGTACAAAGCTGTAAAACAGCCTACGCGTTTCGGACGTTAGTGCTTAGTCATGGCTGTAATACACAGACATCATAAGGGAAGGGATTGCAGTTTATGGGAGTGCAACACAAATACACCACAAATACACCACTAGAAGGGATTTCAATGTCTAAGAATTCAGCACACAGACACCATTGGATGGAATTGCAATATACAGGGTGCAGCACACAGACACCATTAGATGGGATTACGGTGTACAGGATTTGAGCACATATTCACTAATGGATGGGATTGCAAGCACACACACAGCATTGGGTGAGATTAAAATGTACAGGGGTGCAGCAGAGATTGGATAGGATTGCAGTACACAGACACAATTAGATTGGATTGCAACGTACAGGGGTGCAGCAGCCAGACACACGAGTTGATTTACTAAAACTGGAGTGTAAAATTTGGTGCAGCTCTGCATGGTAGCCAATCAGATTCTAACTTCAGCTTGTTCCATTAGACCCCTTTCACACTGAGGCAGTTTTTAGGCGTTTTAGCGCTAGACTTAGCGCCTGTAAAGCGCCTGAAAACGGCCTCCCATTCACTTCAATGTGTGCTTTCACACTGGAGCGGTGCGCTTGCGGGACGGTAAAAAAAGGCCTGCAAGCAGCATCTTTGGGGCAGGTTTTGGAGCGCTATAAATAAATAAATAGAAATGAATAGGCAGCGCTTCCATAGCGACTTAAAAGCCCTTTGAAAGCATCGCAAAACGTGTCCCTTTTCCTTTTTTTTTAAGGTCACGTCGTTACGTGACCTTAAAAAAACAGCCCGCTAGCACCTGAGAAGCTCCGCAAAAAGTGCAGCTAAAGCACCGCAAAAACTACCGGCGCTTTAGCGCTGTTTTAGCGGCGCTTCAGTGTGAAAGTAGCCTGGCGGTATTATTATGTCTGATTTTTGCGTCTCAATGCGGTACAATTATTTTGCATAGAAATTTGGCGTTTTATCTTGTAGGCCTGTAATTCTTAGCAATAACACACTTAAATCTGTCCACCAAGAGTCTAGATATCCCGGGTATGATAAAGTTTGAAACACAAAATCATAAATTATAATATAATAAATAAATATAAATAATTATAAAAAATAATAATATAATAATAATAAAATTAATTTCCCCACGATTCACTATCGCTCAATTCTGCAAGTGTTCTAATTTACTATCACTGTTTTCTATCTGGTCTAAAACCACTTTTGACACTTTTTGGTTGCTATGGACAATCTCCAGTTTCCAGGCAGAAAGAACAGTATATATAATATAAAACTGCATGCAAAGCATTGGACAAAGTACTGGGGACAAAAGGGATGTGAAGTAATTTCATACAGTAATGTAATCTGTAAGATTACACTGTACTGTACTTGTGATGATTTTTCACTTTTTTGAATTTGCCGCCAGGCTCCGCCCCCGTGCGTCGCGACGCTCGCAGGGAACGGAGCCTGGCACACAGAGGCTTCGGGCGGAGCCCGCAGACACAGCGGAGGGACATCGCAGGACCCTGGGGACAAGGAAAGTATATCGCACCAGGATCCTGCAATGCAATCCTGAGTGTGGCTCGGTGTTACCGCTAATGGTACGGAAATTTAACCCCGAGCCACACTCGGGAAAAACGCCAGGGAGGTTAAGCTTTGACAAAAAAAACACCTGAATGCTGATTGGTTTCCATGCAGATCTGCACCAGATTTTGCACTCTCCAGTTTTAGAAAACCAACCCCTAAATGTCATTCAGTAAGGTCCTACACCTCTTGTAATATATAAGTAAAATACAAGAGATTGGCCAAGTCACTGAAGCACGTCCGTGGAAGTAGTCAGTGGATGACTATGTACTTGTCAGTGAAAAGAATGTGTAACAATCAGAGTCAAAGTACCAGGTCTGGAAAGTTGAGAGAAAATGCGCTTGTTTTTTTTTCTAAATTTTATTTTAGCTCTGAACAGTCCTTTGGGATGCAGGACATGCTGAGCCTTGCAGTCCCACAGCAGATGAAGAGCCACAGGTTGCATCACAATGCATTAAACCATGCTTAAAGTAGAAAGCTATTGGCCTGTGCAAATTCTAAGCTATTCCAACTATTCGAAAAATTTGGGCCACCCCTAATTAGCCATATAAGAAGTTATTCACCATCACAGAATTCACCATATTCCAGCAACTGAATAAACACAGAAACTATGTTAATTACTGTCCGATCGCTCGCTGTTGCTGAAATTACAACTTCTGGATACAATTATCTGACATATATATCTAAAGGCAGATACATTAACCTCTACAAAATGTATACATATTTACAAAGAAAAGAGTGGCTCCTGGGCCTGAGTAACTTACTCATCATCCCCTAAATTCAATTATCCGAGTTCATATAAATACTCTCATATCAGATACTTGGCCTGGATTTTGCTTCAAACCGCACATAAACCCTCTGGGCTGTAGTGCCTTTTTATTTATGTTTTATAAGGTAAGCTTTGAATTTAGGCACGATAATGTAATGTTGTTAGGTCCATAGACTGTTCTGTTTATTTACGTACTTGTTTTGGCATATTTATTCACCCTTTATAAGGGTTTTTACTTTCTACACCAACTGCAGGATTAGGATAATGACTTTTTTATGTATATATTTATTATTTATGATAATGATGAGGATGATTATTATTATATTTTTTATTTTTTATGGAACATTTATGTCTATTTTCAACCAGGCTAAGATACCAAAGTTGCCCATGCTACCTTAACCGCTTGCTGACCGTATAGCACATTTACTGCTACAGGGTGGCCACGCTGAGCAGGATCACATATATTTATGTGATCCTGCACTTCCAGGTATCATGCTTGAGTGTGCGGCACCGGCAGCTGTTTCTACACAGCAGGAGCTGATCACCGGGTCCCGTGGACCCAATGTCTGCTGGCACCCGCTGATCGTTCTGTGCACAGGCAGAACAGCGATCTGTCTATGTAAATAAGGCAGACTGCCGTTCTGTCAGTACAGAAGGCATGGATCCTGTGTTCCTGTAATGCTGGAACACCAATCTATGCCTTCCACTAGTAAAAGCACATTCCCCACAATTAGAGAACACATTTTAGGCACACAGTTAACCCTTTGATTGCCCCTGGTGTTAACCTCTTCCCACCCAGTGTCTTTAGTACAGTAACAGTGCATATGTTTAGCACTGATTACTGTATTATTATTATTATTATTATACAGGATTTATATAGCGCCGACAGTTTGCTCAGCGCTTTACAACATTAGGGCAGACAGTACAATTATAATACAGTTCAATACAGGAGGAATTAGAGAGCCCTGCTCATTAGAGCTTACAATCTAGGAGGGAGGGTCAAGTTATACAAAAGGGTAACAGCTGTGGGGGATGAGCTAATGGAGAAAATAGTGCAGTTGTTAGATGGAGGCAGGATAGGCTTCTCTGAAGAGGAAAGTTTTCAGGGATCGCCTAAAAGTGGATAAATGTGGAGACAGTCTGACAGATTGGGGTAGGGAATTCCAGAGGATGGGCGAGGCTCGGGAGAAGTCCTGGAGGCGGATATGGGAGGAGGTGATAAGGGAGCTAGAAGGCAGGAGGTCTTGGAAGGTACGAAGCGGACGATTAGGTTGGTATTTTGAGACTAGGCTAGTGTGATGTGATGTATTAGTGTCACTGGTCCCCAAAAAGTGTCAAAAGTGTCAGTTAGGTGTCTGATTTGTCTGCTGCAATATCGCAGTCCCGCTATAAGTCGCTGATTGCTGCCATTACTAGTAAAAAAATTAAAAATAAATAAAAATTTGACAGCCAGTGTCATTCGTATAGTGACAGTGCATGTTTTTAGCACTGATCACTGTATTAGTGTCACTGGTTCCCACAAAGTGTCAAAAGTGTCAGTTAGTGTCAGAATGTTCGCCGCAATATCGCAGTACCACTATAAGTCGCTGATCCCTGCCATTACTAGTATAAAAAAATTACAGTATATATCCCATAGTTTATAGACGCTATATTTTTTGTGCAAACCAATCAATATACGCTTATTGGGATTTTTTTATCAAAAATATGTAGTAGAATAAATATTGGCCTAAATTGATGAAGAAATTAGATTTTCTAAATTTTTTTTATTGGATGAGAAAGTAAAAAAATGTTCTTGTTTTTTTCAATATTGTCAGTCATTTTTTGTTTATAGTGCAAAAAATAAAAAAACTCAGTGGTGATCAAATATCACCAAAATAGAGCTTTATTTGTGGGTAATAAAAGGACATAAATTTTGTTTGGGTGCAGCATTGCATGACCACGCAATTGTCCGTTCTGTAACGCAAAAAATGGCCTGGTCAGGAAGGGGGGGGGTAAATCTTCCGGAGGTGAAGTGGTTAAGGACAACTCTCATTTTTGTTCCATTGATGTTGCGTACAGATTTGGCCAAATGCATCCAGGTATATTTGTCCAATTTGAGAAAAAATACAAAATTTGTAAATCCAGGAAAACAGGATTCATGAGTTGCCTGATTCTCCACAGACTCAACAAATCTGCAGACACATATTCAGTTTGGTTTTTTTTTTTTTTTTTTAGTTTCAAAAGAGCTTTATTTCAAACAAAGAGTGCAACAATAGTGCAGAAAAACACCCACACAGGGGTGATGGAGGGGTACAATCAAATTGAAAGACAAAATATAGATTCTTGCCCAAAACATTCAAGCTTGATCAAACAGAGCAAACAGAGTAAAGTAAGATAAGTTATACAAAACACAAAGCGCAACAATGCAAAGCCAGAGCATAATGTGCAACATGGGGTACCACACCCCAAATGGGAGCAATCTGTGTTCATGGGCAGAAGACCAACCCCGCATCCCCCCGGGTGAAAACATAAAGTGCTTAAAACTTACTAGGAGTAAAAATTAGAAGTACAAAGATGAAAAATATAGAGGAGCAAGATGTCCTATTGAAATATTGTATCATATAGAACGTTGAGTAAATGTAAGGGCATACAAAGTAGAATGAATTGGTTAAATGTTACTAACTAAATCAAGAATCCCCCATTAGATAGATCCAATGGGGTATAAAGAAGACAAAAGATAAACAGGGAAAGGAAAGAATAGTTAAGAGAGAAAGGTAGACACAGAAAGAAAGTAGGAAGAGGGGATCCAGGAGCTACTCACCAATGGCTCGATGTTGACGGGGAGTTGAAGGTCGAAAGTGTTGCTAAAGGGGTAGTAAAGCCGTAAGTTATAAGGAGGTGCCAATATGTTGGGCCCAGGGTTCCCATATGCATTTGAATGATTCGAATCCATCTAGAATAATACTGGAGGTTTTCTCCTGAATCATAATCCAAGTGATTTTTTGTTTAGTTAACTGAAAGGATACTGAGGGAGATTTCCAGTAATGCCCAATCGTTGTTTTAGCTCCAAGGAGCATAAAGTGAATCAATTTCTGTTTGTATTTCGTGATATTGGGTATCTTCTTGTTTAGAAGGGCATATTCAGTTTGAATATTCAGTTTGAAAATTCATATTCATATTCACATATTAAGTTTGAAAATTCATCATTTGCTAAAAAAAAAAAAAAAAAAAAAAAAGTTTCTAAATTCTTACCCCTAGCTTTTACCTTTCTGATATGGTCAAGTATATATGGACTTCTGCACAGGATAGGTCTGCTTAACCACTTCAATACCGGGCACTTATACACATTCCTGCCCAGACCAATTTTCAGCTTTCAGCGATGTCGCAGTTTGAATGACAATTGCGCGGTCATCCAACACTGTACCCAAACTAAATTTTTATCATTTCGTTCCCACAAATAGAGCTTTCTTTTGGTGGTATTTCATCACCTCTGCAGTTTTTATTTTTTGCTAAACAAATAAAAAAAGACCGAAAATTTTGAAAAAAATAAAAGTTTTGCTTTTGTTTCTGTTAAATTTTTTTGTAAATAAGTAAGTTTTCTCTTTCACTGATGGGCACTGATAAGGCGGCACTGATGAGGTGGCACCAATGAGCAGTCACTGACGGGCACTGATGATGGGCACTGATATACGCAACTGATGGGCACTGGTAGGCGGCACTGATGGGTGGCACTGATATGCAGCACTGATGGGCATTGATAGGTGGCACTGATGGGCACTCATGGGTGGCACTGGGTGGCACTGGTGGGCACTGATGGGCACTGAAAGGCTGCAAAGATGGGTTCTTATGGGTGGCACTGATGGGCACTGATAGGCGGCACTGATACGCGGCACTGATAGGCATCCCTGGTGGCACTGGCAGTGGTAGGCATTGTGAGTGGGCACTGATTGGCAGCTGCCTGGGCATTGATTGGCAGCTGCCTGGGCACAGGTTAGTTTTTCCCTGGGGGTCTAGGGGGCATACCTGGTGGTCCAGTGCAGATGGCTTCCCTCGTGGTCCTGGGTGGCTTCCCTGGTGGTCCTGGGTGGGATCCGAGGGGGGGCTGTGTTGATAAACAATCAGCACAGACCCCTCCTGTCAGGAGAGCAGCCGATCGGCTCTCCTCTACTCACGTCTGTCAGACGCGAGTGAGGAAAAGCCGATCACCGGCTCTTCCTATTTACATCGTGATCAGCCATGATTGGACACAGCTGATCACGTGGTAAAGAGTCTCCATCAGAGACTCTTTACCTAGATCGGTGTTGCGGGGTGTCAGACTGACACCCCGTAACAGGGATCGCCGCGATGCGCGACCCCGGGGGCGCGCAGCGGCTCAATATCCTGCGGACGTCATATAACGCCCAGTCAGGTTATTGAAACCACTTTGCCACCGTCATTCTGCTATATGGCAAGTGATTAATCATTTGTTTCCCATCTGATCTTCTGTTGCCTATTTTAGAAAATCATTCTTTTATTACTCTTACTTTCTGCCTTATATTCTACATACAGTTCAGTATGAAGCTAAGCTCAAGAACACAGGGATGTGACCTCAAACTAGCAGTAGGAAAGTTCAAAATCAATCATAGAATGTACTTTTTTTTAACGGAAAGAGTAGTTGATGGTTGGAATAGACTTCCAGCAGAGGTAGTGAGTCAGTCAACATTAACTGGGTTCAATCATGCGTGGGACAAACCCTGATCTACACTATGTAAATCAGACAAAAATAAAAAGCATACTTAATGAACCACTGGGTCTTTTTTTGCCATCACTTTTCTATTTGAGATATGGTTGAGCTTAAAAGCTAATTATTTTTTAGAAAAATATTTGCAAAGACAATTGAGATGCCATCCCTGGGCGAACAATTCTTAGTGTAGCAACACTTATCATACAACTCACCAGGGTTGAGCCAGTAAATGAGGTCCTTAACCGCTTAAGGACCGAGCCTCTTTTTTAGATGTGTCGTTTACAAGTTAAAAACTGTGGGGTTTTTTTTCTAGAAAATGACTTAGAACCCCAAACATTATACATTTTTTTCTAACAGCCTAGAGAATAAAATGGCGGTCATTGCGATACTTTCTGTCACCGTATTTGCATAGAGGTCTTATGCCGCGTACACACGGTCGGACTTTCTAGAAAGCTAGGTCCGACGTACTTGCCGCCAGACTTCCGGCGGACTACCGCCGGACTTTTTGAACGGCCGGACTTGCCTACACACGGCCGGACTTTCCGGAATCCGGTCTTCCCGACGGACTTTCAGAATGAACGGACTTTCCCACACACGGACAAGTCCGTTCATTTTGAACGTGACTCGGGTACGACGGGACTAGAAAAGGAATTCAATCTCGCCGCTTTTTTTGGCGAGATTGAAACCTTGCGAGCCCCGTCGCAGGCCCTTAGGTCTGGTATGGAACTTTAAGGGGAACCCCCTACGCCGAAAAACCGGCGTGGGGGTCCCCCCCAAAATCCATACCAGACCCCGATCCGAGCACGCAGCCCAGCCGGTCAGGAAAGGGGGTGGGGACGAGCGAGCGCCCCCCCCTCCTGAACCGTACCAGGCCGCATGCCCTCAACATGGGGGGGTGCTTTGGGGGAGGGGGCGCCTTACGGTGCCCCCCCCACCACAAAGCACCTTGTCCCCATGTTGATGAGGACAAGGGCCTCTTCCCGACAACCCTGGCCGTTGGTTGTCGGGGTCTGCGGGCGGGGGGCTTATCGGAATCCGGGAGCCCCCTATAATAAGAGGGCCCCCAGATCCCGGCCCCCCCACCCAATGTGAATGAATATGGGGTACATGGTACCCCTACCCATTCACCTAGGTAAAAAGTGTTAATAATAAAACACAACACAGGTTTTTAAAATAATTTATTAAACTGCTCCGGGGGGGGGGGTCTTCTTCCGTCTTCGGGGGTCCCTCCGCTTCATCTTCTCCCGGCTGGTTCTTCTCCACTCTCTTCTCCCGGTGTTCCAGTTCTTCGGCCGGCTCCTCTGCTGTGTTCAGGTAGCTCTCTTGCCAGCAGAGGTCCGGACTTCTGAGCTGCTGGGCTTCTTGTCTTCTCTTCTCTTCTCTTCCCCCAGATGTTGACACGACGCTCTCTCCGGCTGGACTGGTCTCCGAGGGCTGCGTTGTGACTTATATAGGCGGAGACCCCGCCCCCATATGATGTCACAGTCCCTGGGCATGCTGGGACTGTGACGTTTTAGGGGGCGTGGTCGACCTCGGGGGGTACCTGTGTCCCTTTTTTAGGGTCCTTATACAATTCTGTACACCTTTAGTAAATACCCAACCATATTTTTTTGGTAATTCTTCTATCATAAATAGGGTTCATTTACTAAAGGTAAATCGATTGTTCCCTTTGTAAGGAGATTTTCTGATTTTCATCATATGATCATGTGCAAGCAAAATTACTTTTTATTTTCCTTACAAATATTTGCATATTCCTTCTAACGTGAATTTTCACCACATTACCTAAGCTAAGGAAAAATTCCCATGGAAAGTAAACAGCTTTTTTGCTTTTAGTTAATCAACCCTAGTATACCAGTGAAGAGCAGTGGCAGTAAATAACCTTCAATGTTGTGAAATACAATACAATATCCCAACTGTGACCTATTGATAATTTACCTTCTGAAAAAAGTCAAACTAAGAAACTCTGCCTGTCAGCTAATAGAATTTTACATGTCTGTTTTAGCAAATTCATGGCATCATAATGTAAGCAACATGTAGAGGCCTTCATCAGTGTTTATAAACTGAGAAAAGAAAGATATATGGAAGGCAGGAGGAACAGAGTCAAAATAGCTGATACCGGTTTTGATAACAATCACCAAACAACCACACAGCAGTTGAAAACCGCACAGTTTTCATAGTTGTTGCTGGTCTGACAGACAAATATCTGACTGTGTGGGGTTGATTTGCTAAAACTGGAGAGTGCAAAATCTGGTGCAGATATGCATGGTAGCCAATCATTTTCTAACTTCAGCTTTAACAATTAAGCTTTGATAAAGAAAAAACCTGGAAGCTGATTGGTTTTCTGTGCAGAGCTGCGCCAGATTTTGCACTCTCCAGGCTTTAGTAAATCAACCCCACTGTGTCCATCTAACTCTTCTAGTCTAGGCATCCTTAGATATTTATTTGGCAACATCTCTGTCTTTGGGCCAGTCAATGGTAAGTGGATTCAAACATGCTTGGGACAAACAAAGATCTACTGTATACCTACACACACATAACGTACCTTCCCTAATTTCCCTTCCCTCATTTTCTCTCTTTCTCTTTCAATTTGGAACAATTTATCCAAAAAATCAACAGGAATTCCCCTTATGCCCTGCATTTCAACAATTGGTATTTCCTACACTCCCACCATTGTTATTTATATCTCTCTTTGTACTTATAGGGGTTGATTTACTAAAAATGGAGAATGCAAATCTGGTGTAGCTCTGCATAGAAACCTTCTAGTTTTTTTTGTCAAAACTTAATTGAACAAGCTAAAGTTAGAAGCTGATTGGTTACCATGCACAGCTGCACAGATTTTGCACTCTCTCAACCCCATAATGTATTAAACTATGACAGAAGTATTCATAGAATACTATAATACTATATACACTTCAGTAACTTCCACCTGGACTGTCCATGCACACTGGGCTTAAAAAAACCGTCTGTTCTCTCAGGAGTAAAAAACACTCATAGAGAGCATTTTTTGTTCAAAGTTTAGACGAGTTTAGGAGAGTTTTAAGTTTTTTCTGCCTCCAAGCTCGAATCAGAAACACGAACCAGAAGGGTTTTTTTTTCTGCCTCTGATGTTAAACTCAAAATATGCCTCTTAACGTCCTAATGTGCATGGACACATAGGACAACATTGAGTAGCTTCTACAGGCAGAACACAAAACTCCTGTAGAAGCAAAGTTTTTTAAGCCAGTGTGCATGGAGCCTAATCTAATGTACAATGTTGATAACTGTGCCTTTTTTTGTATGCAATAAAATGCATTTAAAGAAATCTTTTATAAGAAATAAATACATATATATTGTAAGATTGGGGTATCAGACTCAAATGGTAGGTGCGTTGTCAGTGAGTACTCCAGTACACAACTGTATTTTTAAGGGCCTGGTAGCCCACTTTTATTTAAAAGCACGGAAAAGTTCACAAAGACATCAGTAGCCCACGCAGGGGGTTCCACCATTACTGTATCTTGCACACTCAATACTTTAGCCTCCTGGCGTACATTCTTGCCATACGGCTGATTCCGGCCTTTAGTCTAGGCCTTAGGTCTGCTCCTCAGACCCAAAAGAGTTTCCTAGAGTGAAGCTCTCTCCTAGCTTACTCCTGCTGCTTACTACTTGCTGCTCTGTCACCAAGTACGTCTGCCTCCTGCAGACATGCATACCCTGGCTGCCTCCTGCAGCTTCTGACTCCTCTCAGAGGAATGGGAGCCCACCTGACTCCCATGCACAGACTTCCTGTCTGTTGGGTGGAACCCTGAGCCATAGCCAGGTCACAATTAAATAGCCCAGCACACAGCTGTGCAATCAGCGTGCCTTTCTCTCCAAAATCTGGCGTAAACTAGCAATCTTCCAGGTAGCACAGGGTCCTACTGCCACATATCCTCCCCCCTTGTTTCGAACCAGAGGGAGGAACACATAAACCCGTCACCAAGAATGGGACACCTCTGTGCCAGCCATTAGCTGCGTAGGCCCATTTCCTTTTCCGGGTATGTTTCCACCAGCACTTCACCTTGGCACCTCTGTGCCAACTATCAGCAGTAGGAGTCCTAATCTGCCCAACCTTTTCTCTAAAGGGGCACTCCACCCACATCTTCTTCCGGGTGTGCTTCCACCAGCACTTCTTCCTGAACCGTGGGCTCCCACTAATCTCTCTATCCCCTCCACCTTCTGGCCACGGGATCCTCCTTTTTCCTCCCACAGACCTACTCTCCTGGGACTGTTGGGGACCCACTTCCATGAAATCTGTCAGGGACTGACCCCTCTCACTACCTGATGCAACACTAACCAACAACATCCGTTTATCAGGTTCACTGACCCCTGTGTGGTTACCCTTGGCAACCAAATCATCTGAGATCAACACCACATACTTCTGTTTAACCTCAATAGCAATGTTCCACAAGGGGTTATTCAACTCAATATTATTATCATCAAGACCTCTTGTCACCTTGTTTGCTAGGACAGTGTCTAGGGAGGGACCATCTACAGGCAAGCAGTTACTCCCTATGGGACATTCCCGCAGTTTCACATCGCTCCCTGTTGTCCAACACTCCAATAGCGACTGTCCTACCAACGCACATTTTTCCACACCAATCTCTTTAACTATTTCTGTGTCCATTGGTACCTCAACCAATACCTCTGAGCTGTCCGATAGTGCTCTACAGTGCTTCTCATACACTTTTTTATTACAGTTACCAACACTGTCATTTCCTGTCAAAGTGTCTCCGGGTACCTCAAACTGCACCTCCCTGCGAGTGATGGATTGAATTCCCACTACTGCTGCGTCTTTTCCGAGCCCTTCCTTTACATGAGGTCTAGCGGGTGAGACAGAACACGCGCCATGTACCAACCACTGCTCAGCTGCACCTCGGACCGCACCAGCAGGAATGCACCTCATCACACCAGCATACGGAGAGACTTCCACTATGTCTATCATTTTTGATTCCTCTAGCAGTTCCCCTGAACACCTTCCGCACATAACTGTCGCTGGAAGCACTCTCGCAGAGAACTGCGAGACCACTTTCCGCAAAAATAACCAACATTGCAGTAACCAATTTTTATCAACATTGCTTAACATCGCCTGTACCACGTGTCTCCACTGATTGGTACTACGCAGTACCAGGTCGCCCATCTGCGGTGGATACATGCAGGTATACAGCGGAAAGGTTTTCACCAATTCCAACAACATCTCAGTTATTTCTAGACATGCCACATCTAAACACAGAACTCTAGGGACTTTTCCCTTACTAACGACGTGGAGGGGCTCATTTGCTAAGGCTTGAGAGGCCGAGACACTCAAAGAGACCTCCACCTCAGAGGCCACTGACAAAACTTGCAGCTCCCCATGAGCACCGCTAAATGCATGTGTCACACTCATCGTCTCATTTTCAGCAACACTGAGCCCTTCCAAGTCCCTATCTATTATCCCATCATCCTGACACTCAACATTACTCATCTCTTTTGCTGTGGACAAAACTTCTGCTATATATGCGCCCTTTTCCGATCCTTCCGCCTGGAGGGGGTTAAGTTCTGCAACAGCCAACGCACCTGTGTCTACTGGCTTTGCAGCCTCTCCATTTGTCACAGCAGCAATAGTGTCCAGCTTACTATTACCTTCAGAAATTTCTTTCCACCACGCTATCACCTTAATGGCGAGACTATCCCAGTCTATCCTGTCTGTGCTCCAGTCATCAGCACTCTGTAGTACTGCTCCCTCTGCCCATGGAGACACAGGTGGACAGAGTGGTTTAGCAGCAGACAATCTGCACCAGTCACTGTCACCCACATCAGATCGTGATAATTCATGCGCCATCAGTTGAGCTATTTTCCCATCGTTTTCCACCTGAGCAGTATCAGAGCTGTCCGGGAGCCCCGTCGGCTCCAACACTGGGAGTCCTCCTGAGATTTCCTGGGACAACTCTGCTGCACTACCTGTGGTTACCATGGGAGACACCAAACCATCAACATTGTCAGTAATACACTTTTCAACATCATCATTATCAACCTTCCTGCCTTGTATAGGCTGTGTTATCACATTAGCAGTTTGATATTGTAGGATATTTAGTACATTGCTTTTCACCTCATGTGAAACACACTTGTCAGTCGGTGCGGCGACACAGTTGTCCTGGGAAACTCTGAGCTCAGACACCATGAGCTCCTGGGTGGTCTCCAGGGACACCTCTGCTACACCCGCCATGGCTGCCAGGGGCAACGGCACACACTTCCCAGTGGTCACCCCTGACATTTCTGGATGCAATATCACATTTTTAATTGCTTTAGCAAGCAACATATCTTCATTTTTACCACGTGTCTTCCTGCTAAACAATACACTGCCTGAAGACAAGTCCTTACCAGTCCTCAAGCTTGCTGCAGGTTCAGCTTCAAACTGGGCTTTGTTACTACACAGGGTATTCACTTGCAAGTCTCTGAAAGCAATTTTTCTCACTGGACTTATTCCCACTTCACAGGGAATAGTCCCATAACCAGTCTCTCTCACATTTGTAACTGCAACAGTCTTACCATTACATTTGGAAGGTGTTGAAAGCTTCAATTGAGGGCGTTGTCCCTTCTTTGCTGTGCTCTCACAAGCTAATGCCCCCACATGGACACAGGGCAACATTGCATCCTTCTTGGATTTTCCAACATCCCCTGCAGGCCAAACAGATTTTCTGTTGCCAGGGGTAACAGCAGACTTACACACATGGTCATACCCCTTGCAGGATGCTGGATACTGTGCTCTCTTCTCTGGGCTGACCACTTCACACAAGCAGCCATAACTTGAAACCATTGATTTCTTGTGCTCTCCATCACCCCCTGCAGGCTGAACAAAATTTCCTTCACGGTTGCCAGGGGTGACAACAGACACTTTTGCACAAACCTCTTCATTTAGAATTTGAGCCACATCTCCGCTGTAGCTCCTCTTTTCTGCAAACAGACTTTCTCCGGTTGCCATGGGAGACCACTTTCTCCCTGTTGATCTTTTCCAGCGCTCTCTAGATTGGATTGCTCCTAGGAAATTGTCATAGTCATCTCGGTTATGATACATCCCGCGGTACACCTCTTGGTACTCCTCCATCAAAAAAGGTTGCACCAACTCAACCCAGCGACTTTTAGGCCATCCTCTGTAGGAAGCAATCATCGCAAAATCATCCAAAAAGTCTATAACATGTTCAGAAGGCAGCATAGGCCGTATGAAGTCAGCTGTATGGATTTCTGCTTTGTTGCCATGGACAACCGCACCCATCTGCTCACTCTTTGCACTAAAGGACGGCTTGCTTTCCTTTTTCCTTTGCTCCAGTGCGGCCAAATGCATCTTGCACCAGTCTGGGGCTTGTTCTGTCGGTAACAACCCCTCCAGCCACAAGGTTCTGTCTCTCATCTCAGCAAACATCGCTTCCTTTTTGCGCTTTGACCGCCCCATCTCAGCAGTCAGGCACACAACGCTTTTTAACACAGTTCCTTTTAACACAGGAAAATTTTTCGTACCGTCTCTTTAAGACTTGCAAACAGCACACTTTCACATGCAGACTCCACTGGTTCACATGAGCTGCTCCTCACAGCATTGCTGCAAAACACAGTTTCTTGCTACTCACTGTTTTTGGTATGCGAGGATCTGGAACTCTTCCAAATCTGCCCGAAGCAATATCTCCACCATATGTAAGATTGGGGTATCAGACTCAAATGGTAGGTGCGTTGTCAGTGAGTACTCCAGTACACAACTGTATTTTTAAGGGCCTGGTAGCCCACTTTTATTTAAAAGCACGGAAAAGTTCACAAAGACATCAGTAGCCCACGCAGGGGGTTCCACCATTACTGTATCTTGCACACTCAATACTTTAGCCTCCTGGCGTACATTCTTGCCATACGGCCGATTCCGGCCTTTAGCCTAGGCCTTAGGTCTGCTCCTCAGACCCAAAAGAGTTTCCTAGAGTGAAGCTCTCTCCTAGCTTACTCCTGCTGCTTACTACTTGCTGCTCTGTCACCAAGTACGTCTGCCTCCTGCAGACATGCATACCCTGGCTGCCTCCTGCAGCTTCTGACTCCTCTCAGAGGAATGGGAGTCCACCTGACTCCCATGCACAGACTTCCTGTCTGTTGGGTGGAACCCTGAGCCATAGCCAGGTCACAATTAAATAGCCCAGCACACAGCTGTGCAATCAGCGTGCCTTTCTCTCCAAAATCTGGCGTAAACCAGCAATCTTCCAGGTAGCACAGGGTCCTACTGCCACATAATATATATAAGTAATTTTTAAAAAATTGTGGCAGACTCGATGGATCACTTGGTCTTTTGGTCATCACTCTTGCATGTGTCTCTATCGCTTTCAAATTAAAGGGGAAGTCTGTAACAATAACTATGTTTGTTTGTTTTTTTGTAAAAAGCTGTATGTTGGGCTTGTACCTTTTAATAACTAATATAAAACAAATATGGAAAAAATTATGCAACAGTCTGAAGCAGTTCATTAAGGCTCCGTTCACATATAGGCGTTTTTGGGCAATTTTCTTCTCTAAGCCTCAGTTCTACTAAAGCCCAACAAGACAAAGCCCATTCATTTCAATGGCCCTTGTTCACATCTGAGCGTTCTGTCGCCTTAAGTAAAAGGCTCGTCACTCAAAAAAGTACATGAGCTTCTTTTTTGGCAGATTACAGGTGTTTTATTTTTTTTTTTAACTTTTTATTTATAAATTGTTTTTAATAAAAAGAGCAATTATTCAAGTCAGTCATTTACACAACACATATTTTCTCATTACCATATGTTACATGAATACGAATATCTTACAGTAGTTAACTAAAGTATAAAGGTAACCAATTAATAAAATTATATCAGATTCAAGTTAGCAGGTCTCGCCTACCCCGGTTTGGGTCAAACTGTAGGCGTATACCCATCAACCTGTTGTTATTTTCAATATATAAGATGCAAATTCTACTTATTTATAATTTGAGGTAGGTAACAATAGAGTTATAATTTACAGTTTTTTTGGTAATTAGAAGTTTTATGGTGGACCATCCAAGTTTGCCATTTTTTTTTTTTAATTAGTTGTAGAGAAGTTTTTATATGCCAGCATTAGGTCGTATTGTGCCTGAATATTCAATCTAGCAATAACCTCTGATAAATTGGGAACTTCAGAGGATTTCCAAAGACTGGAAATTGTGATTCTGGCTACTATAAGAGTAAGGGCAACTATTGTTCTATATATTATAGGGTATACAGGCATACCCCACTTTTAAGTACACAATGGGGCTTATTTACTAAAGCTGGAAAGTGCAAAATCAGGCTCACTTCTGCATAGAAACCAATGAGCTTCTAACCCCAGCTTGTTCAATTAAGCTTTGGTAATAAAACCTGGAAACTCATTGGTTTCTATGCAGAAGTGAGCCTGATTTTGCACTTTCCAACTTTAGTAAATAAACCCCATTGTGTACTAAAAAGTGGGGTATGCCTGTATGTCAAGGTTTATTCCTAGAAGAGCCATAGCAGGAATGAGATCAATCAGATTGCCAGTGAAATCCGCTATAAATGCTGAAACAGTATTAGATTACAGGTGTTTTAATGCTTTTTGTTGGTCACTTGTCAACTCAAAACGCCCATGCAAAAACGCCTGAAAAACGCTTCAAAAATGCTGCAAAAACTTCAGAAAAAACGCCTGAAAAAAACCTGTAAAAATAGCAACGCCTATATGTGAACAGGGCCTTAGTCCAAGATATTCATAAATAAACAAATAAATAACATGTTTGCTGGAAATTTACATAACAGACATGCATGCAGACATTCCAGAATTGGTATTTTAGGCCTCAACTACTGGGAAAAGATTATACCTGTAATAAAGAATTGTCATCATTTCTTAGTGGGTGTAATGCACTGTTGATGCACTAACAAAGTCACTATCTCTTTAGATTTTTAAATTATTAATCCACAGAGTTCTATAGTCGTTTTTTTTAATGTTAGGTAAGGGTGGCTTTGTGTAGCCAATTCAGGCTTTAAACTATCTAAAATCAATTTGGAAAATTTTTTAACATGCCTGATATATAATGATGACATGAACTTTATGAACTTTATCTTTATCAAATTCTGCAAGCTGGATGCATGTCTACAAGATGTGTGGCCCATTGCTGGTACAACTATTTTATTTTGCTTTTATATGCATATATGCCCTTCCGTCCACTCTGTATTGAACTGTATTGTAATTGTACTTTCCCCCTCTACATTGTAAAGCGCTGCACAAACTGCTGACGCTCTATAAATCCTGTATAATAATAATAATAATAATAATAATAATAAAATCTACAGGCTATTTAAGAGTTCACAAGCTCATCAAAAATTCCAATCAATTTTTTTTTTTTTACCATAGACTAAATTCAAATTGCCTGTGAGCATTAAAAGACATTTTCATTTCATACTGTCATTGGTGAATAATAAACAGTTGCAGATTTATCAGCTCTGGCATCCTTTGTGTAAGTTTCCAACACAGTTGCAGCAAGCAGTCTATCATCTATGTAAAATCCTCATGAATCCAGGGATCTCTACACTGTTCTGTGTCTGAATGGAGCAAAAAAAACCTTTCAATGTGGTCATTGACAGACTTGGTAAAAATATGATCTTTTTCCTAATGAGTGCCTCATGTTGTAACTATTCTTTCATAGAGATCTCTTTTTTTTCTGAAATAAGTTGTGAACCATCATTTTTTAGCAGAGGTAAATATGCTAAAAATCCTGAACTAGACAGTGGCAAGGTCAGCACAGCTTTGCAGAGCTGAAGTAGACTATGCACCCTTTAGTAAGTCATTAGCAGGATAGTTTAATAAAGCCTTATTTTTTTTTTTAAATCTTTACCCTTGCCTGTGTGCTTTGCACATAACAATTTAGATCTAATGAATTTGAAAATTCACAGAATGCGTTTTGTGTATTTTTAGTGAGCATAGAGCAAAAGAAAAAAGGGTCCTTTATTAAATTAGTTAAGAGAATTTTAATTTTGTTGTAATAAAATAAAGAAACAGTGATTTTCTATGCACAGGCCCAGCAACAATTAAGTTTTTTTTTTTATCTCCCTAAGCTGACTGTGAATACTTTAAATTATAGGTTTGCTAGGCCAGCGTAAAATGACCTTTTTAAACTACCGTAATCACCATCTAAATGTCCTATTTTCGATGTTTTTGCATTTCTGGGCTGTATAGTAAAATACAAAAAAAAAAAAAATAGCTAGCAGAGTGCAGCTTTAACTGTCACATGGAATGTCACAGGAATGTTTTTAAAGGGAATGTGTTACATTTTAAAGCAAGGTCACATTGTTGTAGTGCAGATGAGACAATTCTAGAAAGCACATGTATTTTTTAAAATATATTGTGATATTGCTGGGTAAGTAGGGGAACAAAATTGGTCATTTTTGGGCCTTCTATTTATAGTGAACTTGTAACATTTTTTCAAAATCATACTAAGGCACTGCAAAATTAGACAATGTGCAGCTGGCTTTTGCTTTCTAATTTTATGGTACCATTTCACAGTAATCGGCAAAAAAAAGTCAGCCATTTTGGCATTTGTTATTCAAAAATTCTGAAATCTTTGAATAAAGCCCCGTACACACGATCCGAAAATCGGACGACAGATGGTCTGTTTTTTTGTTTGTTTTTTGCATGCTAGTCGCATATCGAACATGAAGAGTTTACTAAAGTTACGAAAATTCTCGTACGACAGAATAAAAAATTGGACGTGATGTCATGTGTTGTATTGTATGTGTATTGTATTTTCGGACGACAACTGTACTGCTTAAACGGAAATTGTACAATCTAGTATTGCACGAGAATAATTTTCGTGATTGTCTGATCAGGTAATATCGGATGAAGTGTCATGATCGGCTCTCGAAAGCTCTGTACTAATGATCGATTTGAAAGCGGTATTTTTCGTACGATTTTCAGATCGTGTGTACGGGCCTTAAGGCTTCTCAGAGGCTGCATAGACGTGGAAACCTCCCTACTGAGCATGGACAAAATGGCTGCATTGAGACTGAATTTAGCATTGTATCCTAACACTAATCCATACATTGTCAAGCTTGATGAAAACATGCTACTTTATCTAATCGATGAACTATGCCATGTGAAAATGTTCTTTTTTAATGATGAGTTCCCTTTAGGTTGTATGTATATTCTGTGAACATACATATTGACTGAAGACAGGTCAACCACAGAAAAAAATAACATAATGCTCTTATGTTCTATTTAGTATTACATATATATATATATACCATTAGCAAAGTGTCCTCTAAATCTAATATATATATATATATATAAATGCAGTAGGCCAGCTAATGCTCTCGGTAATGTATCTTGAAGGTCATATTGTGGTTATTGCCTCTTGTATATACATTGGAAACAAAGTGACCATGGAAAAAATTCAGGAGAATATAATAAATTAATAATATAAAGAAAACATTTCACTTTTACATGCAGTATCATAATGCCAAGCTATGAGCTGAGTTTAAATGATTTTAAAAGTGTGTGTCTCTTTTCTGTTCAATGTTCATTTTATATATATATATATATATATATATATATATATATATATATGTGTGTGTGTGTGTATATATATATATATATATATATATATATATATATATATATATATATATATATATATATATATATATATATATATATATATATATATATATATATATATGTGTGTGTGCGTGTGTATATATATATATATATATATATATATATATATATATATATATATATATATATATGTGTGTTTGTTTTTTTACATATTAAATATGACTGACTGCAAATCATTTGTCAAATGGTATACATTTAACAAAACTATACCAATTTTCCTTTTTTTCATTGATTGTAGTTGATCTCTGGAAAACTCAGAGAAATGTCATTTTGGTGGAGGCTTCATACAATGGCACTGGATGTTTTCCAAAAATGATGTCTTCAAGAAGAGCAGTTTAACAATTAATACGTATATGCAAGTTTGCATATCCCTTAACAGATTCTTTTCATGATCTTTGACATGCGGTGTCTGTGGATACAGTATTACAGCAGGTTGTCCTTCTACTTTCACAAGGACTTTACAGAAGGTCAAGGTCAATTCATTCAATAGGGTAACTAATGGCTTCAATTAATTCAAAGGTGTAAAAGAGAAAAGGTGTCACCACTGGTAATTACAATTAGCATTTGCTAAACAAAAGAACAGAGTGGGCCTTGTTTTCTAAAGACAACAGTGTTGAATTAGGTCAATGGATGAAATGCATGGAATCCTACATCCACCATGGTGGGAATCAGTCATTGACTGAATTGCAGGTTTGTAACTTTACATCCTGTAGATGTTGGATCACCAGTAAAGTTTACTTGTTCTTAAGAGATTAAATGCTTCAGAGTGATTTATTAGAGGAGTACTTTTAAGGCTGGCCTGCTAAGTTTCTACTTCTTGCACTCAGTTGACTAACTGAAGTAAACCTGACACAGTCTGAGTCAATAGGGTTGATTTACTAAAACTGGACAGTGCAAAAGCTGGTGCAGCTTTGCATAAAAAAAAATCAGCATCCAGTTTGTTTTTTTTTAAATCAAAATTTAATTGAACAAGATAAAGTTAGAAGCTAATTGGCCCCTGCTGCACTCGTTGCATGTTTCCTCTCTAATTGGCTACCATGCAAAGCTGCACCAGATTTTTTCACTCCAGTTGTAGGAAATCAACCCAAATATCACAATTAAATGGACCAGTCTCTTATATACACATTATTTTTTGTTAAAAATAATGCTGGGTAGTTAGTAGTGAAAAAATATATATTTTGTGATTGGGGATATACCTCTAGACACCAGTGTGTGTGTGTATACATGTATGTGTATATATATATATATATATATATATATATATATACACCACACACACACATAGAGTAGTGTCTAAAGACGTACTTCTCTCTCTGTATATATATATATACCATTAGCAAAGTGTCCTCTAAATCTAATATATATATATATATATATATATATATATATATATATATATATATATATATAAATGCAGTAGGCCAGCTAATGCTCTCGGTATCTATATATATATATATCTAGATAGATAGAATGATAGATAGATAGATAGATAGATAGATAGATAGATAGATAGATAGATAGATAGATAGATAGATAGATAGACAGACAGACACTATATATATATATATATATATATATATATATATATATATATATATATATACATACATTATCTAGTGAATTACTAAATGCCCAAACTATTTTAATTTTTTAATTGTTGGGTATTTTTAAATGTTTAAAAAAAACTCAATGGAATCAGGAACTCTCTCTTCACAGTACTTTGTGCTTGAATATGTTAGCATAATATTTTAAAAATGAACCCACAAACTGACAGTGCCAGGATGTTTAAATATTTTTATTGAACACCATAAAATAAAATTTTCTAAGGTGAAAAAATTCACCTGAACTTAATTGTAGGTTTTTTTTTTAAATGCAAATGTTATAGGCCAACAAACAATGTGTTCCTCCATAGATACAGTACGGTGAGTGACCGTTGTCACCCTAGGACAGGAAATGTGTTACTTGCAGATAAAAATAAAGGGAAAAACACCAGAAGAAAAAGAGTAAACTAATGCAGCCAGCACTGGTGATCTGCAAAATATTAAATTTTTGGTCTGTGGTTTAGATATATTTTAAACTAACCTTTCCTGATCCTGTTTTTAAATCATATAAGTCTCTTTTGTTTCAAGCTGATAGTTATACATATTATAGTACATAAACTGTATCACAATATATTTAAATATTCACACATGGCTATCTCTGTGTGTACATTTATTACCATCATTTGTCTATCAATGCCCCTGGTAGTTTAGCCTTCCAGAACTTTGAGTGTCATGTACAACTATATCATAAAGTAGAAAACGCAGCTTTTCATTGCAGATCTTGAAAATGCAGTGTTTAAAAAGAAAATGAAACAGTTACATATGTATCACAATATAGACAGCATCATTTTATGTCTCATGCCAAAAAAAAATTACTTTATCTGTAATATTCATCTTCCCCTTTGTCAGTGTCAGATCAAAGTGTCATTCACATCTTCCTTATTTATGCTTCCTATTCAATCCTAGAGAAAAAAGTGAACGTGCTAAGTTCCTATAAGTCTGTATAATTCCAGTATAGATAATTTGAATTATTATGTAGTTGTTTTTTCTTTTAAACATTGTATTAGGAGGTGACAGATTGGGTGATTGAGACCAATACATAAAAAACTCTATAAAAAGCAGCTTCTGGTTTTGTGGGGTTTATATGGATCTCTTGCTTTGTATGGTATTTAACTTTTTGCATACTTTTTTATTTAATTTTCTATTTATTATTTTTATTATGCAACACTTCTGTCATTTTGCAGTAAGTAGTGTAAGGTATGTTTAATTAGGAATATTATCTAGGAAGACAGGCTGGATGAAATGAGGTTTGTCAGATGCTCGCAGGTTGTGAAATCCATGGGAAAGTTCCCCGGCAGGCAGCAGATCCTTGGTGTCCTTGCCTAGCTCAGGCTTGGAATCAGAAGGCTGGCAGAGAGGATAGAGGGAGGAGGAGGAGGAGGTGAGAGCTAAAGAAAGACTCATTACTGAGATCCATCTAATGGTACACAGTGCAGCAGGAGCACTGACTGGGGCCACTGCAGGGCATTGCTGAGGGCCAGCTGTGGAAGGCAAGGGGAGGTGGAAGGGTCTGTCCGACAGACGGCGGGAGGGGAGGAAGGCCTGCAGCTCCATTCACTCTGCACATCTCAACCTTCTAATGCCAACTGTCAATCCTATGGTGGCCATGCAAAGTGACATAAAACTGCATCATTGATGTCAGATTCATCAAAGCGATCGAATCAGACATTGATTGGCATGGACAAGGGAATAGCGACGATTTCCAAAATATTATATATAATATATATGTGGTGGGAAAAAAATAATTATACAGGGTTGATCACTGGCATTTTTTTGGGCCCTTGTGAATCACTTATATCAAGGTGTGAAAAAATTGTCAATTGACCATGTATGCTTATTTGTTTGTTTTTCCCGCCACAACCAATCGACTTACATAGTTAGTCTAGTTGAAAAAAGACACATCTAGTCCATCTAGTTCAACCAATAGAAGAAAAAAAAGTGTGTGTGTGTGTATATATATATATATATATATATATATATATATATATATATACACACACTCACCGGCCACTTTATTAGGTACAACTGTTCAATTGCTTGGTAACACAAATTGATAATCAGCCAATCACATTGCAGCAACTTAATGCATTTAGGCATCTAGACGTCATAACAATGAGTTGCTGAAGTTAAAACTGAGCATCGTAATGGGTGAGAAAGGGCATTTAGGTGACTTTGAACCTGGCATGGTTGTTGGTGCCAGACGGGCTGATCTGAGTATTTCAAAAACTGCAGATCTACTGGGATTTTCACGCACAAACATCTCTCGGGTTTACAGAAAATGGTCCAAAAAAGAGAAAATATCCAGTGGGCAGTGGTTGTGTGGAGGAAAATGCCTTGTTGAAGTCAGAGGTCAGAGGAGAATGGGTAAACTGGTTTGAGATGATAGAAAGGCAACAGTAATTCAAATAACCACTCGTTACAACCAAAGTATGCAGAATTCCATCTCTGAACACACAACACATCAAACCTTAAAGCAGATGGGCTACAGCAGCAGAAGACCACACTGGGTACCACTCCTGTCAGCTAAGAACAGGAAACTGAAGCTACAATTCGCACAGACTAACCAAAATTGGGCAATAGAAGATTGGAAAAACATTGGCTGGTCTGATGAGTCTTGATTTCAGCTGCAACATTCAGATGGTAGGGTCAGAATTTGGCGTAAACAACATTGAGGCATGGATCCATCCCGTCTTGTATCAACGGTTCAGGCTGCTGGTGGTGTAATGGTGTGGGGGATATTTTCTTAGCACACTTTGGGACCCTTGGTACCAATTAAGCATCGTTTAAATGCTATGGCCTACCTGAGTATTGTTGCTGACCATGTCCATCTCTTTATGACTACAGTGTACTCATCTTCTGATGGCTCCTTCCAGCAGGATAATGCACCATGTCACAAAGATCAAATCATCTCATCACTGGTTTCCTGAACATGACAATGAGGTCACTGGACTCCAATGGTCTCCACAGTCACCAGATCTCAATCCAAAAGAACACCTTTGGGATGTAGTGGAAAGGGATGCAAAGCAAAATCACAGTTAAGAGGAACGGTGCCTGATTAATAAGACAGCAAAAAGGGCAATTGCCCCAGGTACCCTGCCAGAAAAAGACCTTATTATAAAAAAAAAAATGTATATATATATATATATATATATGTGTGTGTGCAATTGGCATGCTGACTGCAGGAATGTCCAACAGAGCTGTTGCCCTTAAGCCGTCTCCAAAGGTGTTTCAGAGAATTTGGCAGTACATCCAACCGGCCTCACAACCGCAGACCACGTGTAACCACACCAGCCCAGGACCTCCACATCCAGCATCTTCACCTCCAAGGTGGAGTAATTGCCAAATCAATAATGCTGAGTAGATAATTCTTTGGGTACCTTCATCCTTGATAGATATTTAAATAGAAGGAAACAGGAGGGAAAGGGATTGGTAGGGACTACTCCAATAGGGTCCCCCCCTCTGCCACCCCCCAAAATTATTGGACTATTCCGGTACCTCATACAACAATACAATAAAAGTAAAAGTTTTTAAATTTATTCAAAAATACAGCAATTCATAAAACATCTATATAATCAAAATATAGATATCACAAACAATACACAGTTACAATAACATATTAAAACTGCCCACAAAAGTGGTTGGAGGCTATATTTAGAATACTTGGGACCATGCCCTCAACAGTTTCGCGGATGGACTGCTTCTTCAGGAAACGTCCAAGTGAATTCTCAAAATATCAGATAGCTGCAGTTACATAGACAGTAAATGACAATGAAATAGTTAACAAAATGTAACATTGGAGTATTAAAACATTTCAAGCAAAAATAGATACAAATGCACTCACCAACCAAAACCCAACCTGGGCTAGACGGTATTGTGAGACGCCCGAGGAGCCGAGCGTTCCCCCGGGGGCGAGCACGGGGGTTTTTTTACGGCAGGGAACACTGATATGTGGAAACAATTAATGTATATTAGGATGGTAACAAGCAGAATCAATTGTAGGTTGGTAAGGGCCACCCCAGTGAATTGACGCTGGAATTGAAGTGTAGGAAGGGAAGGGAAAAGTGTGGGGAGGGGAGGAGCAACAGAAGTAAGAAAAGGGGGACCAGCGGAGGGAAAAGGGGGTAGGGGGAGGACGGAGGGGGTGGGGGGGGAGAGAGGAAAGAGAAAGAAGGAAGAAAAAAAAGAAGGGGGGGGAGGAGGAGGGTGAAAAGGGGGAGGGGAGGGGAGGAGGGGGGGAGGGAAAGGGGGGAAAAAGGGAAAAAAGGGGTGAGGAGAAAAGAAAAAAGAAAAGGGGAGGGAAATAGGGGGGGAGGGGAAAGAAAAGGGGGGAAGAAAGGGGAGGGGGGAGGGAGAAAGAAAGAGAGGGAAGGAGGAGGGGAAAAAGGATCAACAGGAGGAAAAAAGGGGGGGTGAGGGGGAGGGGTAGGGAGGGGAAAGGGAGGGGGGGGGGAGAGGAAGGGAAGAAAAGGAAAAAGGGGAAGGGAGTGGGACAACCCTCCACCTCACAGGTAACCAATGACAACTAAAACAGCACCCACCATTTTTAGAAATTGATGGATGGAAGGTTCAATGACAGACACCCTAGGCAGGATAATAGGCTGGAATCGTTGTGGTAGAGTGGAGCATTGAGGTTTAAGGGCTTGAGATGAAGGCAGCGGGGACCGTAGAGTATGCTCACATTCAATTGCGTCTGGCTTTTCACTGTACAGAGCAGATGACAGACAGCGTGTATGGCGTCGTGTGGGCGAGCGGTTTGCTGATGTCAACGTTGTGGATCAAGTGGCCCATGGTGGAGGTGTGGTTATGGTATGGGCATTCGTATGCTATGGACGAACTAACACAGGTGCATTTTATTGATGGCAATTTTGAATGCACAGAGATAAAGTGACAAGAACCTGAGGCCCATTGTTGTGCCATTCATTCACGACCATCACCTCATGTTGCAGCATGATAATGCACGGCCCCATGTTGCAAGGATCTGTACACAATTCCTGGAAGCTGAAAACATCCTAGTTCTTGCATGGCCAGCATAGTCACCGGACATGTCACCCATTGAGCATGTTTGGGATGCTCTGGATCGGCGTATACGACAGCGCGTTCCAGTTCCTGCCAATATCCAGCTACTTCGCACAGCCATTGAACAGGATTAACTGAAACTAATTATAGAATTAATCAAGCCATGGTTAATGCCAAAACAGAGGCTATAACGCATGACAAAATTCCTAAATGCAAGAATATATGGCTTCCTTGGACGACACATTTACTGCCTTCTAATTTCGATGCAACCTTATTGATGCCTGGGTAAATTTCTCATGCATTTTCATTTTCTCATATTTAATATATGGTTGAAAACAGGCCTTACCTCGGAGATCCCTTCCCTTTCATTTCCTTTCCTCTCTCCTCTTTCCTTTCTTTTCTAACCCTTTCGTTATCCTACCTTTCTTTTTCCTTTCTTATACTCCTTTCTCTTCATCAGGTTCATATAGCGTCACTTTTAATAATATTTCATGTTTCTATGACGTTATTAACCATTGGAACTTTCTCTTACTTGAAATATGAGAGCGACAATTCCTTAACGCTTCTTTTATTAAAAACTTTAGATATTCTAACATTATAATTTTATTGAGATTCCATTATTCTATCAGAGTCTATTTTTAGACATTTTTGCTTTCTTAACACTATAGGAAATGGCTCTCTGAGTTGACAATTTTTTGTTTAAAGTAAGAGACAACTTATCTTTTGTCATATTATAATGTTATACTGTACCTTACTATTGTATATTCCTGTATTACTTTTGAACCTGTTCCCTGACTTATAAAATTTCAATAAACAAATTTGACAAGAAGAGGAATGGCAATATTCCACAGGCCACAATCAACAAACTGATCAACTCTATGCAAAGGAGATGTGCTGCACTGTGTGAGGCAAATGGTGGTCACACCAGATACTGTGGCCTAGTACAGTTCAGGGGTGGGGGGCTCTCGCTCGTCCCCACCCCCTTTGCTGACCTGCCGGGCTGTGTGCTCGGATAAGGGTCTGGTATGTATTTTGGGGGGGGCCGCAATGCCGTTTTTTTTGGAGTGGGGGTTCCCCTGAAAATCCTTACAAGACCGAAGGGCCTGGTATGCTCTTGGAGGGGAAACCCGTGCTGTTTTTTTTTTACATTGTTAGTGGAGTTCCCCCTAAAGATTCATACCAGACACAGTGCCTGGTATTGTCAGGGATAAAAGTCTGATCCCTGTTCATTGAAGTCAGATGGATGTCAGACTTCAAGTCGTAGGGCAAAGTCAGATCCAAAGTGGTATGACTGTCATGTCGGACCAGTGTGAACGCGGCCTTAGACTGATTTGTGAAGAATATTTGAGAGAAATAGGCCTTTTGTGTACAAAGAAAAAGTCGTAGATCTTTGCGTTCAGCTCATGATAAATAGGGGCCAACACAAAAGTTGCGTTTATAATTTTGTTCAGTGTATATATATATATGAAATAAAAAATCTGTTTATTGTATTACTAAAATAATTTACTCTTGTATATTGTATCGGCTTTAAATTAATTTTGTCAGCTCAAGAGAAACATGCATAGAGTGACATTTGAATCAGCCAAATTCAATGTGTGTATGGCCTGCTTTAGCCTAGACCCACACTTATATTCTGTTTTTATTATATTTATATGCACAGTTGATGAAAATATACTTGGAGTTTTCTGACCTGTATTTACAGTGTATACATGTATTTACTTTGGATATATTACTTATTTAACCTTTCTATGTATGTTCCAATGACATGCAATAATGTGTACATTTGGTGATTTGCCATGTTCATTAATTCTTGTGTATGAGGGGTCCACTGAACCTGAAATGTCCCCAGCCCCCAAGACCTAAATCTGAAACCATTCAATTATATATATATATATATATATATATATATATATATATATATATATATATATATATATATATATAAAATTTACAGAAATTATCCAGGGAAAGAAAGAGGGCAAATGTTCTGCTGGTGTCTATGGGCCTTATACACATTAAGTGGCCACACTTGTTACAATCTAAATTTACAATATCCTATAGATTTAGAAACAGCTCTGTAGTGTAAGAGCCTGCTTGATTGAAATTTAAATGGAGGTTGTTCTTCTATGTAGTGGCTACCAAATCTAAAACTGGCCATACACACTACAACCTGATTGTACAATATCCTTTAAGTCTATCAACAGCTATGTACTACAAGGCCTGCCTGGCTGGCTATAGGTAAGTTGAATATATTGAGGCTAATGTAATAAAGGAGCTGGGAATCCTTACACAGTAAATTGTATAAATATTAATTTTAATTATGCAGTCATGTGCAGATGGAATGAATAAACACGAATTTGTTTTTTTTTACACATTTGGATACTTGAAGGGAATATTTACACAGTTTATGATTTTCAACACCTTTAGTAAATCATCCTCAGAGTGTAGGTTGGCCCTCATGCCACACAGCCAGTGCCAAATCTTAAGATGCTTGTATGGATTATGACCTGACTTTACAATATCCTTTAGATCAAGGGTCTCAAACTGGCAGCCCTCCAGCTGTTGCAAAACTACAAGTCCCATGAGGCATTGCAAGGCTGACAGCTACAAGCATGACTCCCAAAGACAGAGGCATGATGGGACTTGTAGTTTTGCAACAGCTGGAGGGCCGCCAGTTTGAGACCCCTGCTTTAGATCTACTAGACACTACATAATACAAGAGTCTACCTGGATGGATATAAGTTGAATGGATTGTGTAGACAGCCCCAGACACTACATAATCACTACCAGAGTTTAAGCTGACCATACACATTACAGCATAGTTCCTTAGATCAGCCAACAGCTATGTAATATACAAGGCATACATGATTCAATATAAGTTGAAAGAATTGTGTAGGTAGGTCCCCACACTACATAGTTGCTGCCAAATCTTAAGCTGGTTATACACATTACAATCTATTTCTTTAGATCAACCATCAGCTGCGTAACTTACAGGACCTACATGATTGGATTTAAAGTGATTGTGTAGGTAGCCTCCACACTGCACAGTGGCTGACAAATATTAAACTGGCCCACACATTTACAATCAGATTTCATTATTTCTTTTACATCTACCATCAGCTGTGTATTATACAGGCTTACCTAACTGAACACAAGTTCAATGGATTTTTAGGTAGGCTGCATTATGTAGGCAGAGGTTTTACAATCACATTGTAGGTATATGGTCATGTACAATTAGATCATAATTTGTATGACCAGCTTTGGACCATTTGTAGTCCCTACTCTGCTGAAGGACAGAGGTTAGTCAAGACATCCAAAATACAGATTGTCCGGAAGGCCCAGGCAAGCATTTGACCAAAGCATTATTGGGATATCTTGTCTCCTAGTCTGATTTCAGTCGAATCTGGCCACCATGTGTGATTTGCCAAATGTATGTATTCAGTTCTTCAGTTAATTCAGGGGAATTCAACTATTTTATTTTTTTGAAGAACGAATATGTTTGGGGGGGGGGGGGTCAGACAAGGAAAAGTTAGGTATATTTCTAAGAAATTTTGAAATTTTGAACGATTAAATTGGTAGTCATCTGGCCCAGCAATTTATTTTACATACATAGACAGTAGGCTTTCTTGGGAATAAAATTGTGAGCGATTACATTGCCAATCATCAGGCCCAGCAATACATTCTACATACAAAGACTATAGGCTTGTAGGCTTTCCTGGGAATAGATGACCTTGAGCAATTCATTGGACCAGACAAGATGTAAAACAGGGACAATGAAATGTGAATAATCAAAATAACAGAAAAAGAAAAAAAAGGGAGACCAAGGACAGAAGTGACTTTAGTGGTGGGGCTGCACAGACTACTGTCTGTCCATGTCAGTGGAAAAGTACAAAAAGAAAAAGGTGATGGAGATAGGAAGATCAGGCCTCATTCATTACAGTATGGGTGCTGCAGGCACTGTCTCTTCATGATCACTTCTCAGCACTAGGTCTGCACTATGTAGAAGACCTGGGAGAAGAGACTGAGCTGCCACTGTGTAAAGGACAGGCACTCCACTTCTCTATATAATGCAGCTGAAAGGTTCAGAAATTATGTCAACAGGAGACATTTTGGCATTATATAAACCCTTTAGTCCTGATGGGTCTCAATGAGGACCTAAAAATAAGCACCATACTACCACACATAATTCTCTATTTATAGTTTAAATCCTATGGAGGTTCTTATTTAAAGCTTCATTGAACATTTTATCAGTTCCATATTCCACTATCACTTATGAATTGTTTATATATATATATATATATATATATATATATATATATATATATATATATATATATATATATATATATATATATATATATATATATATATATTTATTTATTTATTTATTTATTTATTTATTTATATATATATGACATAATAACATATTTTAGATTTGATACACACTACATCAAATATTTCATGCAACCTTATCAATTATAAAAAAGGAACTAATAATAATGCACACAAATATGAATTACATATATATATATTCTAAAAAGGATGTATAAATAATGTATTTTAGAAGTAAATGTATATATATATTTATCAGGTGGCCCTGCTCCTTAGAGCTTACAATCTAAGTATATATATATATATATATATATATATATATATATATATATATATATATATATATATATATATATACTTAGATTTTAAGCTCTAAGGAGCAGGGCCTTCTGATTCCTACTGTATTATTGTTTATTTATTTATTATTATTATTGTATAAAATGTATTGTATTTCTACTGTCTACCCTCAAGTTGTAAAGCGCTGTGTAAACTGTTGGCGCTGTATAAATCCTGTATAATATATATATATATATATATATATATATATATATATATATATATATATATATATATAGATAAATATATCTATATAGATATAGATATATAGATATATTTATCTATCTATATATATCTATATAGATATATCTATCTATCTATCTACATAGATAGATAGATAGATATATCTATATAGATATAGATATATCTATATAGATATATATAGATATATCTATATATATATCTATATATAATATAGATAGATATAGATATCTATCTATCTATATATAGATAGATAGATATATCTATCTATCTATATATAGATAGATAGATATAAAATTAATATTTGTGTGCATTATTATTAGTTCCTTTTTTATAATTGATAAGTTTGCATAATATATTTGATGTAGTTTGTATAAAATCTAATGTATATCAGAAATATATACATATATATGTATGTATGTATATCTATCTAGAAAATTAGAAAATAATATATGTATATGTAATAATAATGTGTATTAATATTAGATCCTTTTTTATAATTGATAAGTTTGCATGAAATATTTAATGTAGTGTATATCAAATCTATACTTCTAAAACACATTATTTATACATCCTTTTTAATATATATATATATATTATATATACACACATATATATGTGTGTGTGTGTGTGTGTGTGAATTGTATATCTTCCATATATATTAGTTTCTAACTACTCTACTTCTGCGTGACACACGAAGGTCCCGACTTCTTACACACTCCTGTTTCCAGCAGTTTGTATCTCTCCCGGTTTTTTTATTTCGATTCATTCACAAACCCCTTCCAGCGATCCTCTGACTTGTTACAAGGTTCCTTTTGTTAATAGCATATATTGATTTTCTATTATCCG
This sequence comes from Lithobates septentrionalis, assembly GCA_037952835.1. Classification (NCBI taxonomy): domain Eukaryota; kingdom Metazoa; phylum Chordata; class Amphibia; order Anura; family Ranidae; genus Lithobates; species Lithobates septentrionalis. The sequence continues at coordinate 1,194,275 of JBBDGP010001689.1, forward strand.
TAGCTCCATCTAGTGGCCAAGTGCGGTATTTTGCCGGCTAATGGCAGTTTCTTTATGAATGAATTTACTAATGCTATGCTAATATAATTTAAATGTTCCAATTTATGTTGCTATTATACAATTTTGTTATAGGACAAAAATAGCCATTTTAAGGATATTAACTTGTATTCGATTAATTCTGTTTATTTTGCATCGCTCCCTTTTTGTCCTGTAGCAGCGCTATATTACCATAGCACATTCAGTATATTCCAGGCTTGAAAAAATAGATATTCCACCTCCAAAACGCGTAGTCTGTTCTGCACCCCTTTCTCATAGGTGCCTTCATGAGACTGGTGTCACTGCACACAGGGGATCTTTGGGATTATCTGTCATTAATAAACATATTTATTATTGCAGGAGATCCGTGCGCTCTCAACTTCTCTATATGACATTGAGTGGTCCCATGAAGGGGGCTCTGTGCACCTGACAGCTCGTCTACTGACACCAGTCCACTGACACACCACCAAGTTCACATTCAAGATCGGCTGCTTGCTTTAATTAGATCCCTCAGTGCCAGAGGCTGTGATGTAAGGAGTTCTATGCAGAATTTCCGGTTTCCAGATCTCTGGGGGAATCAAATAATGTATATCGAGGGGGCTGAATAAAAGAACAGCAGAGCAAGGGATTTGCGGTTAGGCTGCTCATGGGCAAATGTATGAAAGTGTAAATGAATAGATATAGGCTGGA